>OZ024896.1:10472186-11072186 GCA_964017195.1 Siderastrea radians
TGCTCGAAATTTTTCTTATACGCGATTTCGTCGTCGTGCGAGAAATTGATCCCTAGGGCAAGTGTAGAGTTTGCAGGCCAGGCAATTCCAAGTGGGGTGGTTGTATTTGTCCTGCTGGACCCCAGCCACATTCCTTCAGTCTTACTTTTATTAATTTCTAACCCGGAACATTGTTGGAATTTTGTTAGCAAATCGAACAAATTTGTTGCAGATTTTATAGGTAGAAACAAAAGCAGTTGTGTCGTCAAATATTGGGATAGTTTAAATTCTTTGTTATGAATATTTATTCCTGTAATGTTTTTGTCATTTCCAATAGCGTTGGCTCAATTTCTGCGCATAGAACGAATAGAGTACCAGAGAGTGGACAGCCTTGTCGAACGCCGCAACGCCCTTAGAGTGATTTGAACCATGGCTGTAAAAGATTTTCCCTCCCCATTCGGAATTCCATATTGTTTCAACTTCCTTTGTAGAGTAGGTGTCTTGCAAGAATATAACATCAAATTTGTAATTATATAGCCACCTGAACAATTGTCTTCTCTTTCGCGCTTGGTTCAAACCTCTTGCGTTGAGTGAGCAAAAAGAAGCTTTAAAAGGAGTTGTCATGTAAGGGTTTTAAATGAATTATGGGCGAATTATAGAATCCTTTATGGCATTCTAAACTCGATAATTTATATCTAACGAAGTTGACTAACACTTTAGCGCTAGGGTTACTAGTAATAGTGTGACTAATTGAATAGTGAAAACCACGAAACACATAAACAGCTACGTTAAACTTGAATGCACGGCGAAAAGCCAGAGTAAATTTACAACTACACGCTAATCTGACAAATAAAAGAAGAGCTGATGTAACTTAGAACAAAAAAAATAACGAATGCAAAACAACCTATAGCACACGGACAGTAGGGCACTACAAACTACTTTACTAACTGAATTAGTAAAGGATGCAGGGAAGCCGAAAGAGCCGGTAAGATGACATTTCATACCATTTTCGGGTTGGTTGCGTGAGAGCTACAGATACGCACACCCACCGGTCGGTTTATTTTATACCTCTCACACACGCGCGCGCGCGAAATTTCGAGGAGACGCGACGCGAGGGGAGCGCCAAAAATTAGAATGAGTGTTTTTTTTGGAGGGCGCCTCCCTCGCTCCTCGAAATTTCGCGCGCGCACGTGTGTGTATTTCGCCCGCCCCACAATCGCCATCGCCAAAATTAGAGACTACTCACAGTCTATTGATTCATTTGCAAACCAAATTCCTATGACGTCAAAAATGAGGTTGACACTGAAATCGCACGACCACGTCAGCGTAAGACCTCAAGGCGAAAACCGGAAAAATCAAACCGGAAACCGGTAGTGATGAAAGCGATCTAGAGAGCTTGACTACACACTTGACTACACACACTAGGGTGCGGACACAGGATAAACTGTGACGAGTAACGCTTTTAATTAATAAACAATTTCTGAAAAGTGCGATTGGTTCCTCAAAGAGGAGTTGTCAGATCAAGATAGATTATGGTTCACCAGTATACCCACTCACAAATAAAAAGGTTTTCAATTTGCAGAGATCGGCTGAAGCGATTGTACGAGAACAGTACACTCATAACGGTTGTTAATCTCTTGTTAAAATGATATCACTCTAAGAGTATTTTAGTGATCCTGCGACCCGCTTTTCGCTGGCGACCCAGTTTGAAAGCTAGTCACCAAATATTCCTTCGTGATTTGAAAACGATTTCGTGCATTTCTATTTCCGCTCTTTTCCATCCGATCCATCCAGTGCTAACACCCACGGCCACTTCCGGGAATCGATTGTTTTTGGCACATTTACCAGATCCAATTGAACTTCCGTTTCGAGCGACGAGCCGTCGGCAATTCAAAATAACTAACAAACAAAACGACCCTTTCAAATTCGCTTTGATTTCACGATGCACTCTACTCTGCTTTTATCGGCCATTGGCTTTGCAGCAGCAACATACTTCGCTATATCGGAAGGTAAATACATTTATAAGTATTTTTAAATAAGTCCTTGAGCTAAGTTGGGATTCTACAACTATTTGACCATGCCCAGAGCTGTGATATTTGCCTTTTTTCATCAGTTTTCCTGTAGGTAAGGTATTTACTTTGAATTATGCAATATCAAGCCCAGTGATACCCCACTTATTTTGTGGTCCATTTCATACAGATGAGAAATAGCCGTAACTTATTGAATAAACCAGAGCGTTAGTTCAGAGTTTGAGGGGTGCGGCAGTGGTGTTGTGGTTATACTGAAGTCGCTGATTCAAGCCAAGGTTGGCGTTGTGTTGTTCGCTGAGTCTCTGAGACACTTTTCTCTCCATTGTCTCTCTCACCCTCTTCATGAGGCTTTTATATGGACACTGGCGAAAAAAATACTAATTGTAGCCCTGTGATCGACTAGCATCCCAGATCTAGGCCAGGGGGAATAGTATTGCTACTAGTAGAGCTTATAGCCAAGCATGTAACGGAATTCCGGAGCCCGGGTTCTTGCTCGAATACGTGACGCATTTGCCAAAGTACCAAGAAATTTCGACGAGTTTGACTTCAAGCTGACTATGATGAGATGAGTTCAAGTAACGTTACTTTATGCCAGAAGCAATTCATTTACCCTACGTGAAACGGCTCAACGCCTAAAATCGTGCTCGACTCTAATCAGATCAGTGCTTAGGCTTGTTATATTATTACTCATGCAAAATCAGTACTTAGCCCTCGACGCTAAAACCATGCTTAACCGAGGTATACTAATATTGGTGTGCATGCGTAGTTTCTGAACTCAGGACTCAACCCAACGAACTGAAATCGACGCATTACACTGATGCTCGCCTGGGCAATTTTACCCTGAGATTGGAGTCCTCGTTGATCTTCCTACAAAAATCATGATGTTTTCCTAGGAAGTTCGAACGGCACTCTGCTCTCTGGGTGGGGCGAGTGGACTGACAAATCAAAACAAACATCGATCGCTTTTGACCTTTTGCCGTGGATGATTTTTTCACTCTTTGCTCTACGAATTGGAAACGTGTTTCTTCTTGAAAAGAAATTAGATCTTGGCTAACTGACCCGCTTTTTTCCGTTTTCTCATCCATCTCCGATCTCCCCCTCCCCAACTGCGCCTGATACGCAGGGTAGATTTTTGTGAAGCCCCAAAATCCCCTCTGTTCCATTTGCAAAATCGTCTGCTGAAAATTGTTTTGTTTATAGTTTTATTCTGCTCTCTTCGAGAACGGATGCGTAAAACAATCCAGGCAACTTGCCCATTGGCACTTCAAACTGAAAATCAAATGATACCGTAATAGGACTCGTAAATCGTTTTACCGGAAGTCGTATCAAGGTGTTAATTTGATTCTCTGTTAGAGGTTAGTAGCTTGTCACCACAGTCTGTCAACATCCCAACCAGTACGTCCCTAATGTATCATTTACGATGTTCTGGATCTCCCACGGAGGGTAATACGACTCCCCTAAAAACGACTGCGTGGGAGGCTAGATCTGCCACTGAACTCAAGCAATTCTCGAACCCTTTCCCCACCTCCCACCCCCCCCCCCCCTTTCCCCTTCCTTCCCAACAGGGCATTTATGAGGGCATTTGCTCATGCTGTCAGTAGCACGGGGAAGAGACATTAGTCTACGTTTAGGCAGTTGCACTATATTAGGAAAATACCCGATTTTCTACGTTTACCCTTAAAAAAAAAAACATTCTCCCATACCCAGGAGCAGATAGTCAGGACGGGCAGGAGATAAAACGGGGGAAATCGGAGCAAGCGAAATTTTACAAGACTGGCGGGAAACTTTACCTTGCGCCGATTACTCTGGTTTTATTTTTTTGCCTTCTAGACTATATCTGCCCTTTCGTGGGCCGCGGTCGCCTCGATATTTTGGCCACTCAGAATCGTGGCTTTGTTTTAATGATGAGTTATTTATTTGGGAATGCGCCAAGTAGTAACCCGCAGTGCGCAAACTTGACACGCGCTTCAAAAAGAAAAGAGGAGCTAAGCTAAAAACACAACCAGATGATTGCTCATAGCCAGGTTTTACCGTCAAACATATTTTCAAATATTTTTTCTCTTTCTAGGAACAACGATGCCTATTTCACAAGAGATAACTTTTTATGCCAATCAAAATTTGACGCTGTCGTGTCGACCGAGGGATAGCCCTTCACACTGGGTTTTTTGGTACAAGACTGACAGAAACAACAAGGACAATGAAGACTTCATCTCTACTGGTCCCTTCTACAATGTTACCAAGGCAACAGTGAACGACACCGGAATTTATTCGTGTTCTGCGACAGAATGGGGAACGTGGGGTGTAAAAAGTTACATCTTGGTGACCGTCATAGGTGGGCTGCTTTCATCGTGAAATCTTTCATAAGATTTGCCCTCGGAAGCATACAGGAAACCCGGGGGTGTATTCCCTACAGTCGGTCAAAAAGGGGAGGATCCCCCCGAAAGGGGGGTTACATCCTGGTGACCGTCATAGGTGGGCTGCTTTCATCGTGAAATCTTCCATAAGATTTGCCCTCGGAAGAATACAGGAAACCCGGGGGGTATTCCCTACAGTCGGTCAAAAAGGGGAGGATCCCCCCGAAAGGGGGGTTACATCCTGGTGACCGTCATAGGTGGGCTGCTTTCATCGTGAAATCTTTCATAAGATTTGCCCTCGGAAGAATACAGGAAACCCGGGGGGTATTCCCTACAGTCGGTCAAAACGGGGAGGATCCCCCCGAAAGGGGTGCCTTGTTTTCCGCATGCAGCGTAAGATGAAGTGAAACGGCTTAGAAAGTAAAATTTCATCGAAGAAATGGAAAAACAAAGCTGCTGACATGAAATTCATCTCCTCATGCCAACTTCAGGTTAAAAATCAGTTCCAACTGTTACTTCTAAAAGTCAGAAATATTCATACCCCGGGAATTGAAAAATACCGGCAGTTGTTGTTGTTGTTTTTTTTTAAACTCGACTCTAAGGCATGAAAAAACTCGGCACAAGCCCTACAGCATGAAAGTTTCACCTCCCTGTGAAAATCTGTTATCTTAGTATTTTAAAGTGTTGCCAAAATACACCTGAAACTGAAGTGGATGGAAACTAAATCCAAATATTAATAAGGTTTTCAAATTTTTGGCAAAAATTACGACGCAAATATACGAAAGCTTGGAATGGAGCGACTAGAAAACCGCGATCTTCTACTGTTTTTCGCTTATTTTTTTAATAATTGTGTAAAAAAGGTGGAATTTTGGTTTAAGTATATGGAAGGGTACCATTTCGTGGATCCTCATTTCAAACGTAATCAACTGTGTT
Source organism: Siderastrea radians (assembly GCA_964017195.1). Classification (NCBI taxonomy): domain Eukaryota; kingdom Metazoa; phylum Cnidaria; class Anthozoa; order Scleractinia; family Rhizangiidae; genus Siderastrea; species Siderastrea radians. The sequence continues at coordinate 10,477,483 of OZ024896.1, forward strand.
GATAAGGTAAATTAGCCACCGTGAAGATATTTGAAAGCTGACGTTTCACGCGTTAGCCCTTCGTCAGATTCGTTCTCACGAAGAGCTAAAGCTCGAACAACAGCTTTTGAACTTCTTTGAGGTGGCCAATTTACCTTATCAACTCAGTTGACGAATCTGAGTTCAGAAGAAACCGTAGCTTGCATAAAGCTGACTTGTTACGTATTTATCTTCAGCATCCGGAGAGCAATCTTGCGCACATGGTTGGAATCTTCACAAGAACGCCTGCTATATGTACTCTGCTCGCTCGATAAAAAAGACGTGGCTCGAAGCTAATACTTATTGTAGTGATTCTAAAGCACAGCTGGCACGAGTCTCTAATAAAAGTCACGATTTGCACTTCCTACGGGACCTTGTCAAGAACAGAACCGAGACCAGTTTCTGGATTGCCCCACCACGGGGTGCTCATGGGAATGTCCGTCAGCACCAGTCTCCAAATCGAGGTAGACAAGCAATCCGGTGTAAGGCATTAGACAAATGGAAGCTGACTTGGAAAAATGCAGATTGTGAAACACAGCTTCCCTTTATTTGTCAAAGAGGTAGGGTTTTTACATGCCCTTATATTTTGACCACTGTAGATAGGAGCAGAGGACTGGGAGCGAATTATTAAAATCAATTTCCCGATAAAGTTTCTAGTTAGTTAGTTGGAGCTAATCGTTTGAATAACAGCTAAATATTGTCAAGTTAGATAATTTACCGGAGTATGCATGGTTACGGAGGACAAACAAGATAAAGAGGTTAGTATGGGATTTTCTCGTCTTTTGGAAACATGTACTGTGCTGTAGCTAGGGAATTTTCATCCAAGCGTTTCTCGTGCGTGCTACGAATACCAATTCTAGCATGCTCCTTCACGTGACAGACCATTCCTTTGTAATTGATCAATCTCCGCGATAATTTTTATTAGGTTCCAGGCCTTTTCTATAATTCGCCTTTAAAATGGCGAATTATTAGTTAATCTGTCTGATGTGACCGTCCGGATGAGGGCTGTTGTTGGAGGATGACATTGACCGACGCCTCGAAAATCTGCGCCCATGACTCTAAAGATAACATCCGCTTCTTTTCCATTTACTCGGAAGATTCCCTTCCTTATCCCTTTCTGTCAACAATGACTTCCTCCTTTGAATTTCAATGCATTCACTTTCAAAGAAGAAAAAAGGAAGGAAAAAAAAGAAATGATGCACCCGTAGCTTTCCTCTTTAATTACGGTGGGAATACACCTGGATGCCTTTTTTCCCCAACGTTTTAGCCTTTTTTCTTAATCATCTCCATGAGATTTCATTCAATCCAAAAATACTATCATAGGATCATAGTGCGAGTTCCCATAAATCTTAAAGAATTTTTTCGCGATTTTTAAATTAAACATAAAGAAGGAGAAGGGGGAAGAAAATTAATGAACTTCAAGAAAATTGAATATTGTTTAGAATTAAAGGTGAGTTAAAATTAAATGTTAAAGTTAATAATTAATAGACGGATACCAAAACAGGCCACAAACAACCCCAAGTGCTCTTGCGTGGGGGTGGCCTGTCTGGGAGTGTGTACAAAAATTTAATCCCCCTTTTATTTCTTTCTTAAATCTTATCCTATTTCCTAAAAATTCCCGTGTATTGCCCCCTCAAACTGAACACCTAAATCAATTTGCAGGCAACATTTCATGCTAAAAATCCTCCTTAAAATGGATACTGTTGGGTCCACTTACTTGACCCTGCTTAGAAAACCGGAGATTTAACTGTAATTGTTTCGCTCACTTGATTCATTAACAGTTTTACCAAGAGTTCCTGTGGATGTTAGCATCGAACACGTCACCTCTTTCACCGCCCGTGTTGGCTGGACTGTGGCCAGGTCAATCTCCAGCAACTCCCCACAGGTTTACCACGTAGAACTGACTACATCGTCTGGGAATGCTGTATCACGCACATCTTCGAAAGAGCGCTTTGTGTTATTTACCCATCTTCGACCAAACACACGCTACCAAGTTCGAGTCCAAGCCGAGAATGACGCGGGGAATGGGTCGAGCTCGCACTTTGTGGGATTCAGGACTCAGAAAAGTAAGTTGGATCTTTACATCTGAAGGGGCTACATTTGCAATTTGATCAATATGTGTGATCTTTAATCTTGGATAGGTAAGAATAATGCTGCTCAGAATTCGATAGATAGATAGATAGATAGGTAAACTTTATTAATGTGTCAAGGCCACATAGCCTGGGAAAATCCCATACTAATTTGGGGACAATGATTTTAGTTTTAAATGCGCTAGGTGTAACTGCAACAAGAGCCATCAAACAGTGCGACAGTTTGGCAATATGGGGACTTAAAAGATGCTAGAACAATTAAAAACTGCAATTGAGACATGGCATCGATAAACTTAAATAAAGATGCGGCGGAACGCACTGAAGCCACGCTTCTTTTCAAACAGTGAGTGTTACGCAAATGTAACGCAAAAGAAACCCAGTCTCCTCTCTAATCATGCAAATTGTGTTCAAAGAAAGAGCTCACTTTTTTTCCCTTACGCCCCTCTCTTGGGATACATTGCATCGTGAACACCCCAAAAAAGCGTAAAAGTATCCCAATGCCTAGCAATTTGCGGGGTTTCAAATTTCGGTAATCTTGCAAAATTGAAGGTAAAAGTTTCGCGATGGTCCAAACGTCAGAGGCAAAAAAATGAGGAAAGAAAGTCCGAACAAGAGTTTTATTGCCAATGAAACCCTTCACCTTGATATCAACCGAGTTGATGCTAAATAAATTAGCCATATAAAGTGATCCAAAGCCGACATTTTGAGCGATAGCCCTATGTCAGAGCGAATCAAATAGAATAAGGTTAGTGCAAATTACTAGGTTCAGCTGCGGTTTGTATTTTTACTGTGAGCTGATTTTTGCGGGTTTAATATTTGGGAATCTACAAAGATGCATGAGTAATGAAAGTACAAACCAGCGACAAAAAAGGCATCAACGTTTTCCTATCATTGCTCCTGACCAGGTCCCCCTAACATTGTGTCTTCTGCGCCGAATAACAAAGTGATTGCAGGGCAGTCAATAACGCTGCGGTGTGGACATTCACATCAAAATGTCTCCTGGTACAAAGAAGGAAGTGATGTGCCCTTAGCACGTGGACAAAAATTAACCATTCACGACGCTTCTCCCAAAGATGAAGGAACTTACTATTGCGCAGCGGGGCATGGACCAAGAGGCTCTCTTAAAGTCCTCGTAATAGGTAGTCTGTTAAAACGTCTTTGTGTACTCAACATTTAGATACTGTACTGTCTGTTCTCGCTATGCTACTTCAAGTTGGCTGCTAACAAAAACAAATTCAAGATCCATCACAGACACTTTCGGAGAGAGAGAGTTCACTACGTTGTCATACTTAACTGAGCTTTCGAACAAACTGCCAGATTACGACAAGGAAGCTGAATCTGTTGACGATTTTAGAAAAGGCAATTTTTGCTTTCCATTCTCCAGAGTGAAACTTAACTTTTTTAATTCGACCTTGCGCACAAAACATCGGGTTTAAACCCTTTAAGGAGGCTCGCAACAGTTTTTTTGGCCTTAGAGTGTATCTTTTGGAGTCAAAAATTCGCATAGAAGATAAACTTCGATTTCCTTGATACTACACCACCTCTTCAACAAATGATCAAAGATTATTTTCTCACTGGTTTCCTAGCAACAGCTGTCACCATAGCAACGGTAATGGACAACCCCTCATTTTAAATAATGTCGAATATCTCGAAAACTAGTCAGACACTTTATGACGAAACTTGAATTATTTGAACTACTCAACCTACACAACTTGTATGCGAAATTAGGGAAAAATCTGTAAGAGCGTTTTCACGTAAATCATGATTCACTTTTTACGGGCTGATTTTGGTCATTCCTGCAATTTTCTCCAATATTTCAAGAAAGATAAAACTTAACACTTTCTCTTTTCAGTTGAAGGATCTTTTATGATATCAAAACATTGTTAATGTACATTGAGCTTCCTGGGTGACTGCGATTTTGAGATATTTATATTTAAAAACTGCTAAAATGCAACACAAATCAGTCAAAAAGTCCGTAATTTGCAAAAATAGAAATATTTCTAAACTGCCCTTACAGATTTTTCTCTTAAATTGATTGACGTTAGAATGATAATTATTTTTTATGTTCAAGCAAGTTTTAGGCTGAATAAACATTTCTGTTATTAGATAAGAAGGCTGGATCTTGGTCAAGTTTCAGTCATTATTACCTTTCAACAAGCAACAGTTTTATTTCGTTTTTTTCTGGTCTATTTCTCGGTTATTCACGTGCAAGGAATATTAATACACGCTGCGCTTGTATCCTTTCGTGCATTTATATTTCCTTCTCATAATAAAAAAATATATATTCATCTTCTGAGCTTGTTTCTCGTCATTTTTCGGCCCCAGTGTAATGCCATCGTGGGCGTTAACATGTATGCAATCCGTAATTTAAAATGCTAAAACGTCAGTCAGTATTTAAAGAATAAGGGCAAAGAGTCTCTAGGAAGAAGCTCAGAAGACGAAAATTTTTTATTATTATGAGAAGGAATTATAAATGCACGAGAGGGCACAAGCACAGCATGTATAAATATTCATTGCACGTGAATACCCGAGAAATTGACCAGGACAAACAAAATAATATTGTTGCTCGTTGAAAGTTAATAACGACTGAAACCTGACCGAGATTCAGCCTTCTTATCTAATAAACGAAATGCTCATTCAGCCTAAAACTTGCTGGAACATCAAAAATAATTATTATTCTAACGTCAATCAATTTAAGAGAAAAATCTGTAAGGGCAGTTTAGAAATATTTCTATTTATGCAAATTACGGACTTTTTGGCTGATTTGTGCTGCATTTTAGCAGTTTTTAAATATATATGTCTTAAAATCGCAGCCACCTAGGAAGCTGTATGTACATTATCAATGTTTTGATATCATAAAAGATCCTTCAACTGAAAAGAGAAAGTGTTAAGTTTTATCTTTTTTGAAATATTGGAGAAAATTGCAGGAATGACCAAAATCGGCCCGTAAAAAATGAATCATGATTTACGTGAAAACACTCCTACAGATTTTTCCCCAATTTCGCATACAAGTTGTGTAGGTTGAGTAGTTCAAATAGTTCAAGTTTCGTCATAAAGTGTCTGACTAGTTTTCGAGATATTCGACATTATTTGAAATGAGGGGTTGTCCATTACCGTTGCTATGGTGACAGCTGTTGCTAGGAAACCAGTGAGAAAATAAACTTTGATCATTTGTTGAAAAGGTGGTGTAGTATCAAGGAAATCGAAGTTTATCTTCTATGCGAAATTTTGACTTCAAAAGATACACTCCAAGGCCAAAAAAACTGTTGCGAGCCTCCTTAAGCCCCAATGCCAACTTGCACATCTTCCACACTAGTCTCCATATATTTCCTACGCTACAGGTCAGAAGAATTTGCTTTAACGTCAAGTTAGTTCGTCTTTGGTGATCACTTCCTTCATTCTCATGCATATGTCCCGTATGTTTACTCATGCAGTGATATGGTAAAGAGAACTTAGATGCTGGTCACTATTGGCGTTGTAGAGTCAAAAGTTTTAATACCCTTATTACTTTCCTTTTTATTTGTAGTGCCACCCGTAATTTCTAACCTGAAAGGGATTATCCTGAAACAGCCAGAAAATGGAGATGAGCAAAATAAACGGGAACTTATCTTGTTTTGCGAGACGACAAACAGACACCCAGTGGAATACGCATGGATAATAGATGGAAGGCCGCTGGACAGTAAAACAGACACGGTGAAAGTTTCCTTGGAAGGGAACGCTGCCCCTGGGAAGTACGAATGTCACGTGACGAATCTAGCCGGGAGTGCGTCAAAATCCCTTGTCATTGCTCCAATAGGAAAAACAGGTTGGGATAAGTTCTGCTATTTAGTTGGGGGTTAACAAGATTCTAAAAATGTGTTTTAAGAATTTTCAAAAAGCTGTACCTTCCTATTATTCTCGATGAGTTTAAAACACGAAAATGGTAAGATCACGGAATGTAAGCATTTTGTCTGATATCGATATGCGCCTAAACGTTTTCCTGAAAATCTGGAAAATAAGTGAGCGAGCACTGAGGTTAAGCAATTTCAAGGGACCTAAGAGAAGAGAGGGCTTATGTCAGGGGGAGTTATCACAGAGGCAGTCATTTCAGAGCAAAATAAATTATATAAATTTTTTTGTTTTTAATAAAACCTTTCACATTATTTTTGTGGCTATTCAAAAGAAAACGAAGGGTAAAAAGTTGTCCTTTCATTTCCTTTCAACAGTTGACGTAAACGAGTCAGGCCATCGCAACAAATCCACTTCAAAATTCCTCATCTCAATCATCGCCGTTTTGTCAGTTCTCCTCGCTGTTTCTTGTTTCTTCTGTGTTGTGATGAACAGAAGACCACGATTCTGGACGAAAATCAACAGAAAACGAACAACCCAAAGTTCCTCTACAGAGATGTCACCTGTCGAGCTAGCTTTGAGCGAAGATGATGACTCGCCAAGGGTTGTGTCACGCTCTCCAGTGAATGTCACGCGTGACAACGACGATTTGTTCCCGTATGAAGTGGCAGGGGCTTGGGCGGGAACAAGTGGACCTTACATGAGTCTGCGTCGAGGTGGGAACAATGGAGATTATGAAGAAGATGTCACGCAAGTCAGGAAACCAGACTACTTTAACATTTCACCAAGCAATCGAAACGACAGCGCTGCCAACTGCATGTACGCTCCTCTGAAGTATACACAAGGTGATAATGAGAGGAAATGCCGCCCATACGCTAACGTGGACAATGCGGAAGGATAACTGAAAGCGGTTAGCTATAGCTGTTTTTCTATCGTGTTTGTCAGTAGTCCTTACCAAGTCTGATAATCGGTGACTCAGACGTTTTAACAACTTGAGCAGAAGTCACCTTCTGAGTCAAGTAAAAGTCCATCGCCTGCTGATGGCTACAGGTCTCTGGCCGGTTATTGACCTCAGGAGTCAGTTACGGTCATGATGGTGGTGTATAATTAGTCAATTAGTCAATTGGTTTCGATCCGTGTATTATGTCTAATGTTTATTGCTCTGTACTTTTTGCATGTAGAAGATCCCCTGGTGAATTAAGACATGTTGCCAAGTATAATTTGAAAGAATACGGGTCAAAACGTGCTTCAAAAGATGAACTGAAAAGTTCCAACGTCAGCTCTTGGCACACAGCCATATATTAAACGACATAACGTGTCAGTGCATTGTGTAAATTTGGCATTTTAGGGAAATATACCATGAATTATTAACAATTTCTTACACTTGCTACAGTCACAAAATGGCACAGTTGCACTGCTATTAATTAATGTTATCTAAGCTTGCAAGTTTGCTAGACTACATTTATTTTTCGATGAGTTTATGCTCAGACAAGGAGGAAAACGACCGTCTGCGCGGTAAACAAAAGATCGCCCTATTGTTAAACTGTCTTTGCCATTTCGTTCAAACTATTTTTTTTGTTCAGTTTTGTATATCGGCTATCTCGAGGTTACAAAAGTGCTTGTAAGTTGCAGGTAGTTACAGCTTAGAGATGCTTGTGTTAGAATGGTTTCACTTAACCCGTGAAACAATATCCAACAATTGGTGTCTAAAAGTCAAAAGTGAACAAGAGAAAACAATGAAATTAGTGTGTAATAGTGTCTAATTGTTTAGTATCTATTTCACGGGTTAAGTGAAATCACTCTAACATTTTGTACCCTCTATATGGAGTTTGTAGCTGGCACATTTAGTGACGCGAATTCCAACCCAACTCGGAGCTTGACAGTAAACTTCGTACTTGGAACTAGAAAATATCTTATAAATGGCGGCCTTTAAGCTCGAATTGAACACCGTTGAGCAATTGTAGGGGTTGTCAGCCCTGTCGTAAGCAGCGTTGTTCCTGGCCTTCTCGGCTCAATTAATGCTTCGATAATGCTGGAGTCTACTTCAAACGATGACTTCACCGAATCCTACTCGCCGCCGTCAGGCGGACAACAAATACCCCTACGTAAGGTTTCACGCGGACAACAAGAAAGGAGAGAATCCCTTGGCAGTAGGCTCCTTAGGCAATGCTTTCAGATGCTGTCAAAGTTTTAGACAGCTGACGGATTAGTTGTCAGAGTGTTTAATGACGTAACAAGGTACGTAAGCAATGCCCTATTTTGCTGCCTCAAAGGAAAACACTGCTCGGTATCTTGCATTTGAACGAACACACTTTCTAGTTTAATTCACAGACTCCCTGAAAAGGAAACTTTTTCGCTATTAGAGTATGATTTAGTTTCAGTGAATAATAACATGTAAATGTGAAAGATTAAATAAAATGCTATCGTTGATTGACAATAAATAGTGATGTGGGGATGTTTGTTAACGTAACGCAGAAAATTCCCTGAGACACTGAAGAAATTCACTCCTTTCCAGTACAGTGTTGACTTGTTTATTCTCTCCTTGTGCCGACCAACCAACGCGAGTAAAACGCCGTGTTACAGTAGCGAATCCAAAAACCTAGTCTAATTTTCTCTCGATCGAGCACGTGTGTAGAAAAAACCCTATCCAAATATAGGCATTAACGTCTAACACGTAATATATAGATTTAGCGAAGCCTAAAAGCGGAGCCCCCCATTTTGTTTTGTTTGTTTGTTTATTTGTTTGTTTTTATGCTGGCAGTTATTAATTTGTGAAAATACTCTCATTCAAGTCGTTAAATTAAAAAAAAAAAACAAAGAAATAACAAAAGAAAAAAATTCTTATCCTCACTGAGAGCCGAACCCGGGTCGTCGGCGTATGAAGCCAGTTATTAATCCACTTGGCTATGAGCGCTTATTGACAACTTTCACGTTAATTTTAATACTTATTTCTTTCTTCGTGACAAGCTGCCTATCAGCATGAAAATGCTGGTGTTTTTCCTGGCAAAATGTGTTCGGAACGCCGTTAAAATTATGGTTGTGGACAGAAAAAACCAAAAAGCATTAGCCCTGCTATATTTGGCGTCGAACTCAAGCGGTGTGCCAACCGAGTTCGAGCAGAACCGACAAGGCAAATTTGAACTTTTCGCCTGAACTTTATCGCCTTATTTTTTTTTGCCTAAATTCAACTTTTCCCCTTCCACCAAAAAGACAACTGAGTATTCTTTTGAACTTTTTTTTCCATTAACAAATTTGCTTTTGACTTTTGTTGTCTTTGCTTGTTTTGCTACAACGCGGGTCAACATGCGATTTCGCGCCAAAAACAAACGGGATTCAGCACAGGGTTATATCCAGTGTATGAAGTGTATTGGTAACCCTCTGGAGCGGACGGACGGACGTACGGACGGACGGTCACGTGACTATTACGTCACTACCAAAATTTCTTGGCTTGATAGGTTACCAAACTTCCTAAGCAATGGAGCTCCGCTGACGCGCTAGCGCGCTGGCTCCGCTATTAGTATAAATCTACTAGCGTTCTATCACTAATGCTGTTCTCTGATTGGCTACGCTACTCACTATCTATTCTGTTGTAGATAGTGAGTAGAGTGTTTTCCGCGCGCGGTGTGACCTATTTATATCATTTTTCAATAAAAGCATGTAGTGTCTGCTGTCAAGTTTTGAACGTCTAGTAGATTTATACTAAAACAATTTGATTATTCGCTCTCGATTTCTATGCGTGATAGTTGATTCGGCCTTCGGCCTCATCAACTATCATGCGATAGAAATCTCGAGCTCATAATCTAATTGTTAAATAGCTTTGGAACGTCTATCGTGAGTCGCGTGACGCGAGTCACGCGTCACAAGTTTTCGCATAATGTAAACTGTGGAGTTTACGACACTGAATGCCAACTACACGGGAGGAGGAGGTGGTTTGAGCCCCTGCGTCGTATTGATTTACAATGCTTCTTCGGCTTACTTCCAACAGGGCGAACCAAACAGAGTATCCTAACTAAATGTTGGGGATAATCCTGCGATGGACTAGCATCCCATCCAAGGGGGAGTAGTAATACTCCTAGTCACTTTATGCTGGGTATCCTGTGATGGACTAGCATCCCATCCAGGGGGAAGTAGTAATACTTCTAGTCACTTTATACTGGGTAGCCTGTGATGGACTAGCATCCCATCCAGGGGGGAGTAGTAATACTCCTAGTCACTTTATGCTGGGTATCCTGTGATGGACTAGCATCCCATCCAGGGGGGAGTAGTAATACTTCTAGTCACTTTATACTGGGTATCCTGTGATGGACTAGCATCCCATCCAGGGGGGAGTAGTAATACTCCTAGTCACTTTATGCTGGGTATCCTGTGATGGACTAGTATCCCATCCAGGGGGAAGTAGTAATACTCCTAGTGACTTTATGCTGGGTATCCTGTGATGGACTAGCATCCCATCCAAGGGGGAGTTGTAATGCTCCTAGTCACTTAATGCTGGGTATCCTGTGATGGACTAGCATCCCATCCAGGGGGAAGTAGTAATACTTCTAGTCACTTTATACTGGGTAGCCTGTGATGGACTAGCATCCCATCCAGGGGGAAGTAGTAATACTCCTAGTGACTTTATGCTGGGTATCCTGTGATGGACTAGCATCCCATCCGGGGGGGGGGTAGTAATACTCCTAATCCCTTAATGCTGGGTATACTTTGATGGACTAGCATCCCATCCAGGGGGGAGTAGTGATGCTCCTAGTCACTTTATGCTGGGTATCCCGTGATGGACTAGCATCCCATCCAGGGATGACAGTGCACGCATTGTAGCCACGCTTGTCGTTGAAAGAAGTGGCTACAACGCGCAAGCTCTAGAGAAAATGCGACCTCTCACACAAACCGACACCCATAGAGGAAAACCTAGGGAGATGAAAAGAAGACCACGATTCTTTTGGTTCTAACAGGCTATCCTTTGAACAAGAGAACGAAACGCATCCTGGTTGATAACCTAAGATCCCATCGGAGGATCCTGTAAACCAAGGAAACGTTTCCTCAGCCGCCAATGGTCGCTTATCCGCGAGATCAAAACCTACGAGACATCTAAGCCCACACGTCCGCCAGAAATCAAACTAATAGGGTCGCTGGCTCAGCTCCTTGTCGACACACCCACTGGCGAAATTGTAACCACATTTCAAACAATTTGAAAATTTATGTCAAGTTTCACTCGACGACTCAAAATTTACAACCACTAAGTGACTCAAGGTGAGCTCTTAGTTTATTTCAGACTAGGGCGTATTTAAATCTACTGTTTTATAATAGTAAAAACAAATTATTAAATACATTATTACGGGTGTTTTCATAACTTAAAGTACTTTCCACCTCTTATTTACAAATAAGATCCAGAAATGAATTGCATTCATTTCTCATAAAATTTTACCCTGCGAGCAGAGTCGCCCGGTTCGCCCGGGAGACTCTGCTCGTACGGTAATAAAATACCTGCGAGTGAGTCGAAAGGTTAGCAGGAGAAATGAGAAAGAGTCGCATTGACGTAAATAATAATTACAAAATCTGATTATACATGCACTCATTCTAAAACTTCTCTACATAAGCAATTTTTTCCTTGCAATCCCAATTACCCATCAGCCCTGCTGTAATCGTTGACTGTCACAGCATAGACAGCCCTAGACATAAGCAATTGCGAGCCCTGCTCGTCAATCTAAGTTCGTCACCGTTTCTGTTCAGTTTTCACCAAAATTCGCGGATACTTTTTTATATAAACAATCACACCTCAAACCGCAGAAAAATTGACTGCTAAAATCACGATTATTTACAAATCGCCCTTGAAAAAACGCTTTTAGTCCCTAGGAGAGTCAAATGACCGGGAGGCGGGGCACAGACTTTCGCTTCCCTTACCTTCTAACACCGGTTCCTGGCCCTTTAAGTTGGCTCCCGCTTCTTTGCGCTTTTTCAATTGAAAAATAAAACGCAATGTTTTTCTTTTTTCCTCTTTCTCCCGCTTCCCACAACCCTAGAAATCTCTTTTCCCGCCTCCTCTTTTCCAGCTTCCCGTACAATCCCGCCCTCTATCATCCTGGGTTCCCGTAGCCTGCGTACAGACGTCTCCTATTTAAAGGGGCATAGTCATGAGGATTTCGCAGATTTTTGGTCAAAACTGTGCTAAAATTATTGGTAGCTAACTTTATCCATGCCCAACATTGTGTTTGAACATTTAAAGGAACATATTGACTTAATTTCATTAAGAGAAAACAAACCATGACCATTTAATATTGATTTAATGTCAACACGCTAAAAGATTTTGAAAAGTTTAGCCTAATTTTTTCAAGTTGCAATCCATTTCCATCCGTGCCATCCGTAGCAACAGACGACAAAAAATAGTTTCGGTGAAGTAATATAGTCTTTGGTAACAAAACTAGACCATTATTTGCGGGCGTTGGTTGATGTGAGGACATAGTTTTGATTTTTAAAGTGACCAAAAATAGCGTGACTATGCCCCTTTAAATAGGAGAAGTCTGTCCCCCTCCACTGACCAGGCCCCGGTTGTTCAAAACAGAGTTAAGCTACCCCCCCCCCCCCCTCAAGACAAGGAAGTTCCTATCCCATTCTTGAGTTCTTCTTTTTTCTAACATTAAAAAGGCTCGGTAAAAAGGAGGCTTTTTACGTAGTGGCTTACACAATACATTAAAAAGGCTGGGTAAAAAGGAGGCTTTTTACGTAGTGGCTTACACAATAAGAAGTCTACTTTAACATCACTTCAGTTAAAACAGGTCATTAACTAGGTCATTAACTTCTGTAAAGCGAATTACTGTGCACTAAATTGCACCATGTAGAGAAGTATCCGTCAGCCATGATTCAGCCACCAGACATCCTAACCGCTGACAATGGGATATCAAGCTACTCCACATGCGATGCACTGCCAGTAAATGCCGGTTACCTAGCAACAAGAGACAAAGTGCATCTTGCATAATTATTAAGGCAACCAAAACACACTACGCGTCATTCACCAGAACGTTGTGGAAGTTGATTATAATTCAAATCATATTACGTGAAACAACACTTAAAAATAAGATTTAATGAAAAGTTTCGGTGCCTTGTTTTAAAGGATCGAAAAATTAAGGTATTGTACAATCGCCCCCCCCCCGCCCCCCGCCCCCCCGCCAGTTTTGGACGAAAGTTAGTTTCTTCGCTACGCAAAAGTGACCTGATTAAAATAAAAACTATTGAGCAGTACTTACCTGTGGTGCTGTTTATTATGTTGTACAAGGTGGTTCTAAATTTGAGTGTGTAGATGAAATCCTAAAGATTGACCATTCAAATGAAAGCTAAGGAGCAGTATTTTCCTGTGGTGCTGTTTGTTATGCTGTACAATGTGGTTCTAACTTCTGAGTCTTGGATGGAATCCTAAAGTGTGACAATTCAATTGAAAGCTGCTGAGCAGTACTTTCCTGGGGTGCTGTTTATTATGCTGTACAAGGTGGTTCTAACTTTTGAGTCTTGGATGGAATCCTAAAGTGTGACAATTCAATTGAAAGCTGCTGGGCAGTACTTTTCTGTGGCGCTGTTTTTTTTTTTGTTTTTTTTTGTCAGGTATAAGTTCGTTCTAACTTTTGATTCTGTGGGAGTCAAATGCTTAACAGTATCACGCCTACTCACCGACGATGATCAGACCATGCTTTGCGCGAGTCAAAGCCACGTTCATTTGACGCTCATCAATAAGGAAGCCCAGGTGACTTGCAAGCCACTGTTGGTTGTCTGTGCTCCCGCTGACAATCTGATCTGGTGGCATGCTACGGACTGTAGATAGTACTATGAAGTCCCTCTCGGCACCTAGCAATTGTAAACATTATCAATCCACCGTACCGATAAAGGAGGCGACTGGTACATTTACACATAATTCTTAGCGCACAAAACCCCTAAAACGCTCACAAAAATGCAAAGAAAAGATCTAAAACCTTAAAACTTAGCATACACAAAGCTGCTAGCACGGGGATAAATTCATGCAAAAATATCATGGCTTTTTACGTGCCAGTTGGCTGTGTTAGGTTTGCAAGGTATTGCGGTAAAATGTACAGGTGCCATCTTTTTCCGTACGGTGGATTATTAACTTCTTTACCTCATGAATCATACGTTGAATCACTAAATACAAGTCAAAATTTTAGGCCTGTGGATGAAATTCGCGTGTGTAGTACCTTTCCCGCTATGCTACTTGTTACGCAATACAACGTGGTTCTAACTGTTGAGTCTGTGACTGAAATCAAAAGAATGGACATTGAAGCCAAAGCTGTTGAACAGTACTTCTACTTCAGTGCTGTTTATTTTGTTGTACAATGTGCTCCTAGCTTTTGAGTCTGTGGATTAAGAAAATCCAATTTTAAGTGTCGCCATTCAAATGAAAGCTACTGAGCAGTACTTTCCTGTGGTGCTGTTTATTATGCTGTACAAGGTGGTTCTAACGTTTGAGTTTGTGGATGAAATCCTCAAAGTGTGATCATTCAAATAAAGGCCACTGAGCAGCACTTTGCTATTTAATGTGTGGTGTTAACTGGTAGACAAAAATACATACCCTGGCTGGCAAAGACGGATAGCACTTCTGAATCACAAGAGGACATTTGTGCCTGCAGTGCACGGGATATTTTAGCTCTCTGTGCGGAGTAAGGAGTAAGTACAGATATCTGCGAAGACTTCACTCCGCGGGATATCAAGTTTCTAAGGACTCGAATCTGTAAACAATCACGAGAGAGCATAAATGCACCTTTCAATAACAGAATTCTGAAAGTCATACTCAACCATCGGTGGGTTTTCGTTTTATGAATCATTTTCACGTGATAGCCACTTTGAAGTAAAAAAAGGTTAACAAAAAAATGTGTCTTAAATGGAATAAATCTGTATAAGGAAAGTACCGCTGTAAAATAGCGGCTCTGCATCTGAGGATTCTCTCATCACCTTTGTTACCATAGTTATTGTCAAAACGTCGGCGAATCGTAAAATCAACGATTTGTCAGTTATCTTCTAATCGCACCAAATAATTAAATACTTACAACTGTCTGGACCTCTTGTGGGTTGTGCTTTGACTCCTCGCGCCCTTCAGGGCCCGTATAGTCCTGGGGACTCTCTTCGCTTCCCATCAGGTGACAAAACACGACTCGAACTTCCGGTCCGCCTGCCCAGAATCCAGGGAGGTGCCCAATGGCCAAGTGATCAGGACTTGTGAGGTGACTAGCATCCTTTAACAAGCCTCCATAGAAATGCTGTGACGGGAATTCCCTGATAGTAGGATGCTAGGTAAAAACAAACAGTGTTTGTTCCAGACATTGGTTTACACGTTTGCAGTGGGATATGAGAACCCCCGTTTTCACAAAAGGGGATCCAAGATATTTACCAGGGGTACTGCCCATGATAATAAAACAATTTCCTTTCACCAATCCCGAACCAATTGTCACTTACCAAGTATGAGAAATCCTTTGAGGGTAAATTAAAGTCACAAAATCCATTGATTCATACATTTTTTTAAAATGACATTACCTAGCCAACAATCAAAAATTCTTACCAACCTGGAGGTCATTCAAAATGACTGTTAACGAGGACGATAGGCAAACCCTTGGGGAAATGAATAACTTACCTCTACTCTCCCCGCCGTTTGAAGGCGCCGTTTCACAACACAGTTGCCAAAGCATAGTTTCATTTCTCTTTTTTTCAGCAAGGCTTTTTTCAAGTGATCACCAAATAAATTGAACTTTATAAAACTATTATGTTGGTTTTCTAGCTACTCTTGGTAATCCAGACAATGATAGAAAGCTCAACAAAATTGCTCACCATTCGATATTGTGTCTGCAACATACACGAAGAGTACGTTTTCCCAGCAGCATTCTCGTCAAACAATTCTTCAAACAGTGACTTGCCAAGACCAAGTTTACGCGGAGCAGAACATGTGATAACCGCGCCCAGTTGCTTATGGTCTCCTAGTAACACCACTTGCTGAAGCCGCTGGCCAGCTGCAGCGAGGGCCACTAAAGTCTCCGCCTCAAGGCACATGCTGGCTTCATCTAAGACCACGTGACTAACACGTCCGTGACGTTTGACACGTGAACCGCCGGCCTCAATACACGTGCACAGAATTACTTCAGTGCCACTTTCAGCTATTTCGTAACGTTCCCCATCGTCCACCGCACCGTACAGCTCTTGAATCACACGACACAACTCGTTCCTGTCTCGCTCTTGGTCTTTCGCTGCTGTGGAACTATAAATAAAGATACGCAAAAGAGCATTTTTCAATTTTCTCCCCGTTGTTTACGTATAATTTTTTCCTTCCGCGCATTTCACTATTTCAGTTGCGTTTTATAACTCTCTACCAGGTCTGTTCACTGTGCCCCTGACGAGAATGACAGACCTTCTGAGTAGACTAAACAGTTTTCTCGCTATCATTCTATGCGGTGTCTAACCTAAGTTTTGTGAGCTCACTAAAATAGTTGTAAAAAGTTAATACACAATTAATCTTCCATGTTTTCGGTTTTTTCTCAATGCCATTATCAAATCAATTTCTACTGATTTATAAACCAAACTGGCACTGTTTTTCTTCGTTTTAAAAAGGATAGGTGTATTCAGCCATTTGTTGAGTCACCGGGTTTGCGGGCGTTTGTTCGTGCTATCGGTCCATTTTCCGTGTGTTTGGCTGGCATTTCGCTCGTTCGATTGTCGGGTTTGTTCGTTCGTTCATGCGTTATCTTGTTCGTTCGTTCATTCACTGCTTTCGTTCCTTCGTTTTGTGGCCTTTCATTCGGTCACATGGCTTGTGCGTTCATCCATTGCCTTCAGCCTAGAGCTTCACTTCATGTGACTGTTTACTTGTTAGCTCGTAAATAATAGACCCGATCATAAAGGCCGAAATATATTAAAACCAAGAACAGATTAGCATCTCTTAGGTTTTAATGTCAGAGATAGCATACCACATATTTCAAAAAAACAAAAAAGCTAAACCCAAAACCAAAACCAAAGCAATCACTCTAGCTAATCACAAGAGATGGAACTCATCATCATCATCATCATTCGGCTGCAGAGCAGTCGACCACAAGTTTCCTCCAGCGATGGCGGTCTTGGGCCATTTCCAACAGCTGATTATCATTTAGCAGGCTATCAAGATCCCCCAGAAGACAGTGAATATAATTGGCGAACAAGGTTCGCTGTCTTCCGGGTTTCCTCCTCCCATGAGTAGGAACATACGCTGCAAATTCTCTGACAGGATCATTTTAATTTCAGGCAAGCGGAGCACGTTACCAAGGAACCTCAATTGCCGGAGCCTGACTGTTTCAATAAGGGAGAGCTGTTTCTGTGAGGCTGTAGATGGTAGCATTTGGTACCCTGTCGATTCGCCTGATATCCAACATGATTCGATAACAGGACGTGCCAAAAGAATTGATTTTGTCCTCTATGTCCTTAGAGATGACCCCTTAGAGATGGAACTAGCAAAGCGAACCAATCAGGAACTCGAAGTAAATAGATGTAAATGACGTCAGACGCGTGAAAAGGCGTGCGAGCGAGAAAGGTTTTTGAAATCTTTTTGATGACTAATAAAAAAACAAGTAGTGCAAGTGGCAATTAGATACCACGCGTGGCACCGTAAACTTCACGAACTTTTTGCAGAAAATGCTACGGTGAATAACCAGTCCACAACGTATGACTAAGTCGTCCTCAGATACATATAGTAGACACGGTAGGCTACAAAGGCTTCCGAAAAACGAGGAAACATGATTGCGGATACACTGTTCCCCAGAATGTTTCTTGGGCGCGCAAACGAACAAAAATATAATTGTTTCCTTGCTGCGCACACCAAGGAATAAATACTCAAAACAAAGGTTTGCGCATGCTAAAGTTAGGAAGTGCAACCCGCGCGACCCTCAGATCTAGTCAACACTGCTTCCTTAGCGCGCAGCCGGGGAAACATTTGCTGCAGAAACAAACTGTTTCTGAAAAAATCAGAAACACTTGTCTTCTTGCTTCCTGGGAGCAAAAAATGTTTCAGCAACAAATGTTTCGTGTCCCCGCAGACGGAGAAACATTTAGGAAAACATGCTTCCGCAACAGTGTGTCCTCGTTTGCAGGAGTCTGAGGAGTAATTGCCGTGAGTTAATCAATGGTTCACAGCTTTGGAGAACGACAAAGAGACCACTCCTACATCACGCTGCTTACCACCTTTTAGCCCACTTATCAACAGGCATGTTCGCCTCAGTATTCCGCATATATTTCTTATGGCACAAGCGAGGAGAATTTAATTAATCATCAAGACATTTGGTGATCATTTCCTTTACTCTCATGACCTGTAAGTTTGATCCAGTAGTGATATTGTGAGAAGAAATTAGATGCTCGTCACTATTGGGCTGATGCGCACACCTCTTATAGAAAATGAATCCAAACGGTGCATAACTAAGAAATCACGAAAACCGGCGGACACCAATAAAACATTACCAATAAATATTACTAACGCGCGAGAAGTTGTTTTCTTTCTCAGCTGCATAATCGCCTCCTCTGCAGCCGCAATTCTGGATGAGTGAGGGTTGCTCGACTCTCGGATGCGGAAATGTAGAGAGATATCTTTGCATGCGGTGTCCATTGTGCTCTGTGGCGTCCACAGGGTTGTTCTCAATGATTGTTTGAAGGTCTGGTCCTCGATTGTTCTTCCATACACTCGAAGAACCTTGACCCCGGGGACGGCTTCAAGCATTCCTGGCAAAAAAAAGAAAGCACAACGGTCACTATCTACAGTGGAACCCCACGTGACGACCATTATTGTGCCTATATTTTTGTGAACCAAACGAAACCTCAGTCATTTTCGTATCTGAAATCCTCTTTAATCCGACCACGTAAAACGACCGCCTGACCTTCAACCAATTGTGTCGAGAATTGAATTCTCGTCACATTTGTTGGAACACGTTTTTCAGCGCATTTTCCCCTTGCAACAACAAAATCTGTTTTATTCAACATTAAAGAGAAGCAAATACAGCAAACATAGGTAGGTGCATTCTGACCTTAAGCCAAGCGCTTCAACTGACTGAGCCGATTATTTAAACGGTTTAGACAGATTTTACCAAAACCGTGGCTTAATTCAAACTGGGCAACACAAAATGTGTTAGCGTAAACACATACTTGCCGCCACATCAACTGCATGATTCGATGACGCGCAGAAAAGCACCTGTCCTCCAGTTCCTTGTCTTCTGTTCAAAGCCACAAACTGACAGGCAACCTCCACGCCAGTCAAGGTCTTCCCCGTACCTTGGAAAAAGAAATTAAAAAGAAACACTCAAACAGACAAAGCGGCACTCGACTCACAGCCGGACTATCTGGTTTATTTTTTCTCAGCCAATCGGTGAGGTGTTCTTGGAGCTGAGTGGTGCTTGCCAAAAGGCATTGCCCCTCTAGAGCAGGGTACATGTTCAAACAGTCCATGCAATCGCCCTTACCTGGTGGTCCTTGTATAAGCGTCAGTGGAGAACTCAAGGCAAATTTGACAGCTTCTTCCTGACCTGGGTTTAGTGTTGTCGTTGTCATCGTCTTCACCTCCCTTTGTTCTTTAAGCATTGGATTCTGCGCCAGGTACACAGGGATGTCCCTTCGCAGAAAGATACCCCTGATGAGTTCTGGAGCGGTGCCGAGGCTTTTTACAGCACCTATGAATAATGGACATTTTCCTAGAATTAGAACCGATGGGAGAGGTTTATACTTGGACTTTAAAAACTGCATAACATAACTTAAATCTTGACTCATCTCTACAAGTCTGACTACTAAAACGAAAGCTATCAAGCTGGACTTTCTCGTTATACTGTTTATTTTGCTGCATAAGCTAGTTCAGTAGCTACTTGCTCTATGGATGAAATCCTTAAGTGATCACCTAAATAAAAGCTATTGAGCATTACTTGCCGGTGGCACTGTTTATCGTATGCTGTACAAGACGGTTCTTACTTTCGAGTCTGTCGATAAAATCTTGAAGTTTGATCATTCAAATGGAAGCTACTGAGCAGCACTTTCGCGTGGCACTGTTTGTTATCCTGTGAAAGATGGCCTGTGCATAAAATCCTAAAGTGTGACCATTCATATCAAAGCTACTGAGCAGTACTTTACCCCTGTACTGTTAGTATGCTCTACAAGGTGTTTGTAACTTTTGATTCTGTAGATAAGGTGCGACTATTCAGACGAAAGCTATTGAGCAGTACTCTCCTGTGGTGCTGTTCATTACGCTGTACCAGGATGTTCTTTGTTTTCTTACTTATCATACGGCGAAAAGCTTGCCCTCGTGCAATGACTTCCACGCTGTACAGGTAGGAATCTTCATTTAGGGCGTCAACAGAGAAACCATCCGGGAACTCCACCAAGTTAATATAAATCAAGTCCCTCTCGTGATTGCTATCCACTTGGTTGACACAGCAGTGCAAAATGCAAGGAGAAACACTGCTTCTGAGACAAAGGAAATCACCACTGGAAAGCTGCAACCCATGGCAAATACACAAGGCTTTGGGCAATGCAAGTTGTCCAATGTCTGCAATACAAGTGTAAATCAAATAAATGTTTAGTTAAAGCCACTGCAGGATGGAGACGTGCGTTTTCAAAACGTTTGCTTTCATTCATTCATTCATTCATCCGTTATGGTTTGTCTATGACCCGTCCACGGTGAAGGAAATTTGCTCATGAAACGGGTGCGCAGAACTAACCTCTGGAAATATAAACGTCTACACAGAAAAAGATCTGTGAATTTCCGTCATCATTTTCCGATGACGGGTAAATCGCAAGTTTGGTTTGGATTGCTAAATATCTTTCAAGAGGTCACAGTGTGCAGTTATATCATTATTAGACATTTTTTACTTTGTCGCATTCAATTCAATGACTTTGGGCAAAAATTTTATTGTTAATTAAAAAGTTGACTTTAGTTT
The DNA here is from genome assembly GCA_964017195.1 of Siderastrea radians. Taxonomy (NCBI): domain Eukaryota; kingdom Metazoa; phylum Cnidaria; class Anthozoa; order Scleractinia; family Rhizangiidae; genus Siderastrea; species Siderastrea radians. The sequence goes on from OZ024896.1 coordinate 10,498,337, forward strand.
GCTGCAATTGAATTTGCACTTGTTCACAATTCTGACAACAATTTACCCGGCCCGTTAGAAATTTGACGTTGGAAACAGTGCCACTTTAAGGGGGTAATACGACAAGACCAGATGAACGTGCGACAGAACGTTGACGACCGTTTTTGGGCGTCGATTTTTGTCGCCTTTAATTACGGCTGTCATTGAACGGAATTCGACAAGGCGGTAAAGTTGACGCTTAAAGACCTATGTAATTATAATCTGAAGGGCCAACTCACTGCCATCCCACTGAACAGAAACATTCTGAAGAATCACTTGAATGGTAGAATCTGAATTGACACTGGCTGCAGCAGCTTCACACTCAAGTAGCGGCAGCATGACTTTCTGATAATCCCGTACGTCAGCGTAGGTTGTTTTTGTGGCCGTCATTGGAGGAATGCCAAAGGATTTCATCGGATGACGCCGATGCCTCATGCAGCACACAATAGTATCAGAAAATTTCACAGCCAGAATACTTGGCCGAAGCAATCCACGGTTCACTTCAGCGCCCAAGGAGACAGGAATCGCATCTCCTCTGCGATAAAACTTTGTGTGTGCGCTTAGATCTTGATGAAGCGCAAGTGAAGTCATGGCAATGGATTCTTCGGGGGAGTCGTTTACATAGTTACTCAGATGTGTCTTGTCAAAACTGACAACTGCGTTTGTATCAATCATGTGGCGCTGTTGATTCATCTTGAGGAGGTCTTCATCACGAAGACCCTGCAAAAATTCAGCCCAAAACTCTTGAGGGATTTTCAAAAACTGACGAGAAACTCCCGAGGAAGCTTCAAACTGAGAAGAAGAGGAGGACACACAGAGGAAATCATCTTCGTTTGACTCTGTTTTGATCGCTTGGCCTGTGACATTGATCTCGAGAACATTCCAGCTCAAAACCAATTCTTCCTCTTCTTCTAGCCATTCCCTGGAAGACGGTTTACAATCACGTATCCTGATACACCGATAAAATGACCCAATATGATCAACTTCGTCGCCTCCTAAGAGAAGGTTATCTGAGGAAAGACTGTGCACCTTAGCAAGCCTCCATCTTGAGTCATTTCTCAGCGCATCTGCCCTTGAGACAGCTGCAAATTGTTTCTCAAAAGCATCAATACGTACAGACATTTTCTGGCAGTGACCACAGATATTTTGTACTTGCTCTTCGGTGTATGGTATTTCTACATTACCCAAAACCGCCAATAAGATGCGATGGACAACAATGTCTACATACCGCCGGATAGGAGACGTGAAATGAGTGTACGAAGGCAAATTAAGAGCAAAATGGCCTTGCAAGTCGGTGGAGAGGGTGGACGATACAACGTAAACACTATTCTCTTGGGTGGATGCCAGTTGACTCAGAACTTTACCCACACCAGATTTATTTTCATGGTGTAGAACGGAAACAGTTACCTTTCCAAAATCTTTTTCATCCAAAGCGGCAGATATCTTTTCCCACGTCTTTAAGTCAATGCTAACAGAACCCTCTCTCCTTTGGTCAGGTTCACGATTGCAAGGTGTTGTGAGGCAATGTAGACAGAAGAAGTCTCCCGGCTCCATACCTTGATCGACGCAGGAGTCATAGATATCTCGCAGAAGGTGGGTCTTGGGAGACAGCTGACGCCTCAATGGTGCAAGCTTCTTAGCAAGAGGGCTTTGAAGAAGGCGTTTAGCTACTGCATGGTTAGTCTGAATCATAAACTCTTCTACCATCTTTGAAGAGGACAACACACCAGAATTAGAAACATCAGCATCGAATGAGACATAACCTTGACGAACTCTTCGTGCCCACATTTTGAATGAAAGTTGTCCCAGGATGCCAATACCTTTTTGAACACTTTCGCTGATATCGTCGAGCTTTATCCCGTCAAGGACATCTTGACACTGCTCATAGGTTAACTTACAGCAAGACTTTACAATGCTACGATGAATTTCAGGCGACTCGACCTCTACTCCATCTTCGTTTAAATGGAAAATAACAGAGACAGCCAGCTTTTCTTCATTGGGAAGCAAACTGCACAGCTGTGTACCAACATAAGGTGGTAGCATGGGATTGCGGTAGGATGCTTCAGTGCTACCATAAACGGAAGCCACATGGGAGAAAGCAGCCTTGTCTAAGTTGGAATCCTTAGCTACGAAGAAGGAGACATCTGCAATGTGGACGCCCACTTTGTAAGTTCCATCATATTCCCAGCACACGCTCAAAGCATCATCAATCTCCAAACAAGAAGCAGCATCTATGCTGAACACTTCAGGAAACAGCACCCGTTTGACCCGCTCTGACAAAGGAATCTTCCATCTTGGTGGAAAATCCTTTTTGGCTTCATTCTGAATTTTCTTGGAGTGTTCTTTATGCACACCATGCTCTGCAAGTAAGACTGGAATGGACATCTGTGGGTCGCCTCCATTTGGAAAGTAATGCACAACAAAGCCAAGAGGGTAACGATACCTGGCTCCCCACTTCATCAGCTGTACAACGAACAACTTCCCCTCAGTCTCTGTCACAAAGCTCTTAAAGTGAATTTGTCCACCCTTCATGGCAAACACAGCAACACCAGTTTGGCCTTGGTGGTCTTTACTCTGTAGGATGACAAACTTTGAGTTACTTCTGTTAATTGGTGTCATCATATTCTTATCAAGGTCGTCGAGTCTGCAAACAACCTTTCTAGGGTGGTTTTCCTCCAGTATAGCACGGACCTTTCCTTGGGGGTTGCCCGAGCCTTGGTGATCGGCATTGATGACTTCCACGGCGACTGTATCCCCATGAAACGCTCTGTTCATGTCAACGCGATTACTGATATGGATGTCCGGACTATTTGGGTCACAAATCTTTGCTGTTGCAGTGTTACCATCACTGAAGCTGTCTATCTGCAAACGACAGGCCACAAGTTCACCTGCAGCAACTCTGGATTGGGCCTCTTCTTTTCCTAAATGTTCTTCATTGAGAGAGTAGCTTTCAATATAAACTGCGCTCTCAGATGGTTGTAAGACCCACCCCTGTAAGGGGGTCACGTCTTGACCGTCACTGACTGAAGCCAAGGAGCTTTCATTAACAAGCGGGGTAGTGTCGCAATGTGTATTGCCCATTGCCGACTCAGGAGAACTAAAGTTCTGATCATCATCGAGGTCATTTCTTGAAGTCAACTTCTCAAAAGCTTTGATATAATCCTGGACAATGGGGTCTTTCTGCTGTGCACTGAACCACTCGTCGGCATCTGAATCTTCATAATCATCTTCCGTGCATCCTCCTTCCCAACTGGAAAGGTTTGGACATGACGATTCTTCCTCAGAAACATCATCACCATCACCACTGACATCAGCACTTTCAGGGTCCTCACTGGTTAGGAGACTCTTCAGAGCATTGTATTGATCAATTTGACGCTGAAGCAGCTCAGCTTCTTTCTCTTCGATTCTCACCTGCTCTTCAAGGTTTTCTTGAAGAACTTGGTGAGCAGGGGAGTGAAATGAAATTCTTAATCTTGCAAGAAGGTCCCTCTCTCTTGCCATCATTTCTTGCCGGTTGTTTAAGTTAGATTCCAGCAATGAAAGCAGTTTCTTTTGCGATTCATTTGGGACGATGAGGTTTGGAGAGGGTCTGCTTTGTTGACGTTCTACTTCAGCTTGGTCTCTTTCACGTGTCTCTCTAAGCCTTCCGTAGCTCAAATGGGATGGCACATAGGTTGTGACACCTGACGATGTTGAAGCTACACGCAGTGTTTCCGATTTCCCCCCTTCCCGTTGGTGCACCCCCATGTGAGAGGCATTTGGCACTTGCTGTTGATCTGTTGCTAATGTCCTTACAGGAGCGGTGTTTGATGGCATCTGTTGGCCTGTGCTTAACGTCTTCACAGCAGTGGTATCTGGAAGCATCTCTTGGTTTGCAACCCAAGGAGCAAGCGGACAGTGAAAGCCCATCCCCTGAGACACAGTAACTAGAGGTGCAAACCCATTAATTAATGGATTTTGTTGAAAGGGATTCGGGACTATGGGAACAGAATGCATGGGGAATGGAACAGGCTGTCTGGGGATGACTAAAGGTCCAGGGTTGCCAAGATAAACCGGAAGCCTTCCTGGCAGAATAGCGCTACTCTGTTGCATTGTCACGAAAGGAATGCCTGCCTGGGGCAAATAATGATTCAGTGTGCCTGGTGCTGCATTCATGATATTGTTGCAAGGAGGGACAGCTGTTGGCCCATTGGGTAAATCTGACATACGCTGCTGCGATATCTCATTTCTGGCATCCTTGCTCATTTTTATGACGGTGTCAAATGGAAGGCGGTAGTTAAAAGTCCCATTACTGCTGCATTTGCTGAGGATTGTCTTCCAACACACCCGACACTCTCCAAGAGAGCACAGAGCCTGAGGATCACCAATGACCACAAGCCGATATCGAGCCCTGGTGATGGCTGTGTTCAACAGCTTGCAATCAGACAGAAATCCAAGATTCTTTTGGTTTGTAGTGTTTACTTGGTAGGTTCGCACCGTGCTGATGAATAATACATCGAACTCCAAACCTGCAAAAATGTGTACAGATACCTTCAATCGACTCTGTAGTTGTCAATACAAATCACTGAACGCAAAAAGCCAAAACAAGAATTGTAAATTACACTAGGGATCTTCAGATAGGATTACGAGTACGAGATTGACCGACTACCATTACGACTTTTCAATCCAAGTCGGCACTCTTGGGTTTATCACGTCTCAATCTCGTTCCCAGAGCCTCTTTCTCTTCTCATCAGCAGCGAGGAACAAGGGCCCTGGGAACAAGACTGGTTTGATCTTGGGAAGAGGTATAGGGTATTCGTACACAATCTCGTAGTTGCACTCCGATTTTAAGGTGGCTCCCTAGAGTTTCTACAAAAGTGACTATACGAACTGGCAAGAGTTACAAAAGAAATCCTAGTTCTGTTGTCTTGCAATCTTTGTTCCTGAGATTTACCAGTAAGGTTACCAACATAATTACCCTTATTTTTCAGTTTTTGCTTCTTAGGCATAGGCCGTTGTCATGGCACCAAAGCATCTAAAGAATGACATATATTTTCCATTAATTGGCCTTTTTTCTTAAATATTTTGATTTTCCCTCGGTAAAATTTTTTTTTAACTTTACTATTTTGTGAAAATGATTTTGACTAACATTTTGCAGCGGAAAAAATATGGGGTTCAGACGGATTCACCGATTTCACGTGATTTCTTATTTTTCACCATTAAGCTGGATTGCTCTGACAGAAATTTTCCAAAAAATAATATGTGAAAGGTAGCGTTAGTATCTCAAAATGTGCAAAATTTAAAAAAGAATTCACCGAAGGAAACACGAGAAAATTTACTGTTAACTTTGCCTTTTTGGCTATGCTGAAGTCATAAATATCAGGAAAAACCTACGATTTTATGTGAGCGCGCGCAGATTACTACAGCTCGCATCATCAGCGCGCAGGCGGTCATAAAACTATAGGGAGCCACCTTAAAGGGGTTACGTCATCTACTTTTGTATTACTTTAAAAGAATTTTCTGAAGCTATAAATAATCTTATCGGCTGCGGATGGCCAGAATGGAAGTGGACGACAACTTGAAAAACCTGGGCAATTTTTTTTTTTCAATTTCTGTCTTGTGTCTTGGAAAAACCGCAAAAAAACCTGATCAAGGTTTCCTCTCCCTTTGAAAAAACCCACGTGACATCTTCCTCTTGGTGTCCATTTCGTGTATGGCAAAAGGCACTGGCATGTAGTTTTAATTTCAGAACAGTCTGGACCCAAAAAAAGTAAAAATTCTAAAGATGTTGCCCTTGGAAGGTCATTAACGTTTTCTTCCTTTGTGAGGTTCGTAAAAAGATCCCGACTTGAGAAAGGATTAGCTGCACATAGTGTGAGGTAGTTAACGTAAGTGTACAAGATTGTGCTTGTCTCTGGGCCACGCCGCTTATCTGGGTGCACATGTTAGAACAAACTTTAATCCAAATGCAAGGCTGATCGACCACACAAAAATGATTTTGTTATTATAATTGTGCAATATTTTGGTCAGACAAAACCAACCATCATCAGGGGTTGCCAAAAAGCTACGTGGAAATGGAAACAAACAATTACAAAATTTAAAAAATAATAACAAAGAAAAAATGTAGATACATGATTGGCTGATAGACTGTAGAAGAGGGATGAAATACGATAACAATAAATAAAGCTTGTATGTGAGCAAGACCAAGTTTCATGGCGTCTGTTCGTCTCTTCAAATTATAACCTAACAAGAAGTGTACATTCGCTAGCATGCATGCTAGCATGCCTGCCAGCAATGCTCGTGAAAATCGAGTATAATGCTCAAATTCTGCTCGGGCAATAAAAATGTCCTTGAATTCTGCTTGGTACAACTGCCTAGATGGATGTTCATGATCACTGTGTATAGCAAAATTGCAGTATACGTGGATCGAAGACATTCAAATTGTGTATCTGAATATTTGTAGCAAAATGATTGCAACAAAAGCTGTTTTAATTTGTCTTACTTTGTACCATTTGCCTTACTTTGTACTAAGAACTTAGAAAAAGGCACATCCGAAAATGTATTGAAACTGTATGTAACATGCAAAGAAAGCAAATTATCAAAGTGTACAACACACGAATGTGCTCTCTGTTGTTCGGCTTGATGAAGACTCACCTTGTTGAGTGATGACTGTGATTGATACGGTCGCTGCAACGCCGCTGGTATTATTTGTAATTCACGGGCTTCACAATAATCGACTTCGCGGAGTCCACCAAGTTTGAATTATTATTTTTTGTAATGCCACTGCCCTTACGATGTGCGACTATGTGGGTGAGTTAACGTAATGCCGCTGACCTCAGAGTTCAGAGTATACAATGGATTCGTTAAAAAAGCCGCGTTTTGGCTAATGTTCGATACGACAGTTAATTAACAATTATTCGCCAAAGGCGAAGTCGAGGGGATTATTGCACAATATTCGCTGAGCCTGAGGAGAATAATTGTTTTAGTATAATTGCTCAGGTGATTATCAGAGCAAATGAATTTCTTTTTTCTTTTCTTCAGAAACATCAAAAATCGCGCGCTGGCCATTTTGAAAATTACTGCTTCAGTATTATAATCACCTCGCCCAGGGTGATTATAGCAAGATATGACGTAATCCTCGACCAATCAGTGCGCGCGCTTCTCTATAATCACCTGAGCAATTATACTAATCACAAGATATTCTCGATTTGTTTTGAATTTATTTTATCAGTTTTTCTTTCAACTGTCAACTTTTATCAGTTTTTCTTTCAACAGTACTATATGTAATCTGTACTGTGGTTGATTGCTAACAAGGAAGAACAAGAGAAAAAAAGACTGTCATGTATGTCTTTTGTGTTACCGTTTTTCCGTATTCCGTTCAAATTCTGCTTGAAAATGCGGTACCATAACGGTAGAATGCTAATTGCCGCAAGTAGTAAATTATGCTCGAAATTCTGTCCGCATAATTTATCCAGGCCTAAAGCTACAATGTAGGGTAAGAATCGGACCATGCTCTTTACCTTGAACATTATTGACGCCCTCCACTTGAACGCCTCCTAAAGACTTTGAACGAAGAAGTCTCCTAATTTCTCTGACCTAAAAATGTAACAAACTCAAGAAAATTAATTAAGAAACTCAACTCAATTGTAGAAGTTTAAAAGCTGCCACTCATTTCAATGCGATACCACTCTAAGTTGCTCTCAGCATTTTATTCTCCAACTGCTCTCAAGGACCCTCTCATTTTACGTTTGATGAAAATAACCATTTTAAATGTTTATTTTCATGTTAAGGTGAAATGAAAAGGTCCTTAATAAATATTTTCGTGTTTATAAATACGTTCATTTAATCGGCCATAGCGTAGTCCTAGAAAGGACTGCTGGTGATCACATTGCCTGACGTTTCAACAACCTGGGTGAAAGTCATCACCAGAGACGAGGTGAATTGTGTGTCGTCAGTTGATGCAATTTAGTCTCTGGTAAATGACATGATTGGTCAATTAAGCCGCAATACTATTGGTCGTCTAGAGTTTGCTAAAGTGAGTTTGCAAACTTTACTTCGTCGTTTGAAGGCGTCTAAGGAAACAAAGTTAACCCTTTCAGCCCGAAGAGTGATCAGCGTCAAATTTCTCCTCACAATACCGCTACTTGACCAAACATGCAGGTAATGAGAATGACGGAAATGATAATCAAAGATAAGATGACTTGATTTTTATGCAAATTCTCCCAACTGGTACCATAAGAAACATATGACGAACAGTGAGGAGAAAATGCATGCTGATATTGGGGCCTAAAGGGTTAAAACACTATCTGTTACATACCTGAGGTGCATAAGGTGCTAGCACACAAATTCTGGCAGGCTTCGCGTCTCCCCACACATCAGTTGGCCAGCGGTTTATCAACTCTTCCACACGATCGGCCACTTCCGCAGCCTCTCCCCTGTTCAGAAAAGAGGGCGGCTCATCTGCAATCTCTTCCTTGCCGTGTACTCCATGGAATACCACAGAATAAGGGAGGCTGGGTGGGCGCTTCATATTGGCAATGAGTGTATCTTGATAAAACAAATGGGATGGGACCTCCACAATGTCGTCATAAGCGCGGTAGTTTTGCAGTAGCAAGACTTTCCATGTGGACATTGATGGATACAATTCATAGAGGCGAACGAGGAGAGAACGGCCGAGACCAAGCTGGCGACAAACTGTCGACAGGACAGGAGGGCTGAGCTGAAGAAAACACAAACGTTGGCCTCATTAAAACAATTGCCCAGAACATGAGTACGTTTGAAAGCAGGAAATATAAGAGCCGTGGTTACACATTCCTTGGTAAAGCGATTTACCGCGGTAATTCTACCACAGTGAATTAACCACTGTGTTTCTTATATCAAGCTGACAGCGGTTACATTCCAGTTAGGCAACGGCCTCAGTATGTTTTTTAAATTACCTTGGGATTTGCAAACATACACCTCGATAACTTTTATGGGTACTTTACCGCAGGAGCTTTACCTCAGTAAGGAGCGTTACACACAATTTTATGACAACTGTAGTGAAAGCCCGTTTTACCGCGATAAAACGTTCAAGCATAACGTCAGCTTTTTGAGAAATTGAGCATCGCGTTTACGGAAACAGAAGCGACCACGTGAACATGATTTCTCCTCGTTTGCTGCCTACCGCTTGCCGTTTCTAAGTGAAGATACCGTGTGGTACTAAATTTTTGCGGGAATTTAATATTGCGGATTGACGTTTTTGTGTTTTGCGGGAACTAATTTTTGCGATTGGAAAAGACTGTTTCTTCTTGCTGGGAATTAATTTTTGCGATTTTCTGGAAGTCGCGTTACAATAGAACGTAACTGATAACATTTTCGTTTTTTATTTGAGTACATGCAAAACAAAGACGGATAAACAACATGGGAGTAAAACAGATTTTAAATCATTGTCACTGTTTTGCAATGGATGGACAATAACTAGGGTACCACTTGATGCATTATATCCACCGAGTTATTCATGGCATTTTCTCCTTCAAACCAGTATTTTTGTATGTAATTTCTACAGTGGAGTAAATTTTTGCGGAAAAAAAATTTGCGATAATTTTATTTTGCGGGAACTTTTTTTTGCGGATCGCGAAAAAACCCGCAAAAAACGCAAAAATTAGAACCCGCAAAAATTTAGTGCCACACGGTAAGTAGTTTCGCGTTAGCCATGAACACGAGAATCGTTTTGCACTGTTGTCATATACCTCATTCTTTGTTTTGAGGTAAAGTAAACGCGAATCCCCGTTTGCCGTTTGCCGTAAACGTGATACTTAATCTCTCTATTGTGTTTGATAAAAAGGTACCTGCAGATGATCTCCAGCGAGGACTAACTGGGTATTTGGCCCTGCTAAGCACAAAGGAATAATGGTCTCTGCTTCCATGGCTTGCGCAGCTTCATCAATGAAGATGTGCGTAAAAAACCCTGGTGGAAGATCGAGCTTAGCAAGCGACGCTGCTGTGACTAGAGTAGTTACCACAACGCGATGGCTCTGTAATACCTCTTTGCTGGGAATGGCAAATTTGCCAGTGTGCAGGTCCAGAAGACAATACTGGAGGACCTTTTCGGGGACCGTGTTTATGAAGCGCTTTTCCCAACAAATGCGGAGTGGTTTGAATCTTGAACGTGGAATCTGTGATTCAGTTAGGAAAGGGTGAAGGTAGTTTTTGATGTAGTGGTCGGCGGCACTGTTTGAATGCGTGCAGAGAAGGATTCGGTAATCTGCTGCTCGACTGTTAAACTGGGTAGTAATCAGCTCTTTAATGGCTTCAGCGATAGTTCTTGTCTTCCCAGTTCCAAATGGCCCCAGAATCAACAGTGGTGGGCCGGGGTGAGGCAATAGCATCTGTTTCAACGCGCAGCATTGAGAGTTGTTTAACAGATAACGATTGGAGGGGATCGACCACTGGTCCGTACTTCCTTCTTTTACGATCGGGAACACCACGTCTAGGCTGACACGCTCTACTGCCCAGTGCATGTGCTGGTACGTGTCAACAAATCTAAAGCACACTGAAGCTGGCAGAGGGCTTCTACGTGCAGATTTGAAGACTTGCTGAAGCTCACTGCTAGCCCGCAGCAGAACACGGTTCTTTCTCAAACTCTCCACCACAACTTCGTACAAGACTAGATGTGGACGACCATGCGGTTTAATTCTAACCAGGGCATAACCTCCGCGACTGATCAATAAAGTGGCATCATCCATTAGGGCTTCATCAATTGGTAGCACAATAGTGACTTGGGCTGGGTCCGTGGCACATGGCTGAAGACAGTGGAGAAGATCAGGGCAGTGTATGGTCAGCCTGGATGGGAACAAGGCAAAGTACAACATGAGTTTACGTAAGCCCAAGTCTGGGTATATACAGCTATTTCAATTAACGTTGTCGAATTTTAAAGCCTCGAGCTTACGCGATAAGACGGAAAGTTAGTATGGGTAGCTGTACATCTTGTGTGATTCGGCTATAAAGTTACGGCTGTCACTGCCATAGGATGGGTAAAAGTACCATAAACACTTGTCTATGTGATCTATTTTCTGTAGGGGTGAGCAATAGCCTAAGTTTCGTAAATTTATTAATAAATTACTCATGTCACCTTGCAGTCTTGTCGCGAAGATTTTTCGACAACGTTAATTGAAATAGCTGTATACTGAATGTAAGGGAGTTGCTATGTTGTGGTCAAATTTTTCTTTGGTTTGAAATTTTTCAAACCAGTTCAGTTTATATTTTCCTTTGTGTCAGATTATGGTAATGAATTTGAGACAAAGGAAAATAAAAATTAAACTGGTTTGAAAAATTTAAACCACAACAGCTACTTTCAAGGGGTCTTTTCTTATGTCATGGGAAATGCATTGTAACGTAAGTTACTTTCGGATTTAATTACCGGCCTTTAATTATCGTTACTTTAGGTGATCGTTTTTTAAGGGGGATCGCTTCTTTCGGGCTGCTAAAACGTTTACCGAGTATCTGATGATCTTAGTAAAAATCGTGTCAACTGTAAAATCATAAGCACTATTTAAAAAAGCATTATTTGTAATGAATATTTGAGGAGTTCTATCTATGTTGAGCAGTCCCTGCTGCTTTACCCACTGTTAAATAAGTTACGTTTTGTTACCTTCAGGTAGACGCTACCTACCAGGGATCCTCGCTTTCAGAACTTTAAAGCCCTGATATGAAAAGTCACATTCTCCTTACTGTTCTCCGTACATTTCTTATGGAACTAGTAAGGAGAATTTTTCTAAATATCAAGACTTCTTATCCTTGGTGATTGTTTCCTTTATTCTTATCACTTGAATGTTTGAACAAGCAGTGACTATGCAAAGAGAAATTTCACTTTCGTCACTGTTAAATAAGTGGCTTCTGTTTCAACTGACCAGTCAAATCAAGGAATTATAAGATGGGGAATCAAACAAGCGAATGTGAAACTTGACAAATCCCCCTCTCAACGTTCTTTTCTTTTGGCCCTTTAAACCCTAATAATGACGAAAATGAAATTTCTCTTAACATAAACACTGCTTGTTCAAACGTTCAAGTGATGAGAATAAAGGAAACAATCACCAAGGATAAGACGTCTGGATATTTAGACAAATCTCCCTACTAGTTCCAAAAGAAATGTATGGAGAACAATAAGGAGAATATGAATTTTCATATCAGGGCTTAAACGGTTAATTGGCCGGTTGTCGTATAACCCATAGAAAGTTATGAAAGAGTGTCAAAAAGTTTCAAAACGAATCATGTGCGAGGCAACAGTGTGGAGCGCTTAAAGCCCTACCAAACGGAGACGAAAGTCATTACAAGTTTGGAAGTGCGAACTTGCTTAGACACACGTGCGATGGGTGGCCAAACGGACTGGCAACAAGACGCAAGCTCAACGCAATTTGCAAAAAATAAAAGCCATTTTAGTGCAGCCTTTTGTGCCACTCATACTGAGGAAAACAATACTGAGATCAACACTTGCGTTGAAATGTGTTGGGTGGGCAAATGGTTAAAAACTTGCATTCACTTACGTGGAAATTTGACTTTGATTTAAGTGAACGCAGGTCATCGGAAGCCACTACAGGAAAATACAGGTCATAGCCAAACGGAGACGCAAGTTATCGCAAGCTTTCAATTTGCGACAACTTGTGACTCCCTTTGGCCAGGGCTAAATGGAGTCAATATTTTATCCAAAATTAACCTTGTCATTTGACGACGACGCTCATATTCTTCAATGTGGAGAAGCATATGGAGACGTTGCCTGTACTGTTCACGGGAAAGGCTGTCATCAAGATGATCAAAATGACCAATCTCCAAGGCTGTCCCCAGGTTAGGTGGAAGAGGAAATTCAGAGTTTGTCTGACCTGAAAAAAGGATATTAAGGAAAGTTATAAATTCAGCAGCTAGGCAATCTCCAACTTAAATACGACACATGCAAATAATAAAGGGTTCCAATAATTTCTAAAGAAACTATGGTGCCACGCCGGTGGTATTGTAAAACACACAAAAATTAGGTTTCTGATCAACTTCTTAATGAGCTAAATTGGCCACCGTAAAGAAATTTAAAAAGCTGATGGAAAACCAAACAATTTTTGATTACTAAAACTGGATTTAGATTGGCTAAAATCTTAAACTAAATACCTTGCACGTCCTGAGGGTCAAAAGAAACCACCTGATATTTAGCCAGCCAAGACAGTTCACTATCCTCATCACAAACCACTGGGTACTGAATAGCATGAAGCAAACTCTGCTCTGGAGCTACCACCACTTCAAGCTGCCGAAACACAAATGGCTGCTCCGCAAAATCAAACACAAGTCGCTGCTGAAAACTGCCATAGTCTGCAGACTCGAAACGGAGTGTGATCTGATAGGTAGTGACTGGAGAACCACTGTTTAATTCCCATTCCTGACTCCCCACAGGTAAGATAATCTCAGGATTGTTGCTGGCTTTCACCTGTGCTATGCTGTATTCTGGCAGATAAGGATCCAGCAAAAACACACGACGTAGCCTACACCATTTACCCACACGACTCTGAAAAACACATCAACCAGGTAATATAAAATCACACCCATTCAAAGCAACAAAGCAACTTGCATAGATGAGCTTCACCACCCCTAGTACCCCATTTCTAATAAGGAAGGCCCCCTCTTCCTCTCAGGAGTAAAAAAAAATACACAATGTAAGCCCAACCAAATGTTCAGCCAAACAAATACTTGTCACGTCTTTTGCTACACGGGCTAGAGCTCCTATCGTGAGTGACCATAATATATTTTACACCCCAAGGGAAGGGAGAACAATGGCAGGGTCTAATGCCCCTGGGGCTTTACTTGTTACTAATACATGTGCCCCTTTTCTTGGTGAGACCTAGACAATAATTGATAACCCACTAAGGGGACATAGAGGAAATACAGGAATACTTTTAGGGTAAATAAAATGATCTAACAGAACTAATTTGCATCACAATTTTTACTGACAACAGTGACTTACACTTGATTTAACTGCAAATACCCATGTGACAGACTTGTTCTTGTCAATGTGTGGGACAAACAGTTTTTCATTGCAAAGGACGCTGTGGTTCGCACTCACTTCGACCATCTAGGAAAACATAACATCAAAAAATAAAAAAATAACAATTAGCATTTCAATGTTAAATCGTGAGCATTTATATGACTTGTTGCACAGCAGCTTCTGATAAATTGCGAGAAAGAATTGCATTTCAGGGCAATCAAATTGGAGACAATGTGGGAAAATTTTGTGGCCCAAAAAAGATGGGAAGGGGGTCAGGGGCTTTATAGTCAGCAAGAGGGCTCATTAGAGAGGGGGGATTAATCAAGGATTATGATAAATTGTGCAAATGGTGCAATCTAACACCAATTGTGCAAAATTGCAACTTTGCACGACATCACAGGCCTGAAAAAATACAGCTGGCCTCCATTATCTGAAACTCTCAAGAAAAATTGGAAAATTGTTTGAGGTAGGGGGGTTCAAATTGTGTCAAATTTCAATATGTAGTTTTTTTTTTAAATGAGAGCTCAGATGACTGGTGCCTCTGGCTCTTGAACAGTCTGATCTAATGGTCTCCAGGAACAATATTTGTTATCTTTAGACACATACGCTGTTAATTATTAGAGGGTTTCTTTTAACCTATTGAGCCCTAACTGTGACGAAAATGAAATTTCTCTTTACATTATCACTACTTGTTCAAACATTCAAGTGACGAGAATAAAGGAAGTGATCGCCAAGGACAAGATGTCTTGATATTTAAGCAAATTCTCCTTACTAGTTCCATAAGAAATGTATGGAGAACAGTAAGGAAAATATGCATTTTTATATCAGAGCTTAAAGGGTTAACGCAATCAACAGAAAATGGTGGCCACGATAGGACCACCACGGGGTATTCCTTCCATACTTCTGTATGCGAACATCGTGAAAAAAAAATTATGACGTTGTTTTCCATTTTTAAGAGAAATTTTTGCATTATGTGCAACACCTTGTCCTGCTTTCATTCAGTCAAAAGACATCATAATCTCTCCAGTTTGAGATGACAGATGGTAATTTTGGCAACAGGAAGTCATAAGTTAATAAAAATACTGGACATCTGAGATAACTAAGTTTGAGATAGCTGGAATCATTGATAAGTGACTGAAACATAGTAAAGCAAATCCAAGGGAGATGGATGGGGGGGGGGACTACTCAAATATAAAGTTCTATACGGGAAGACTAGGCTCAAACCTTAGCCTTTAATATACTCATTTTTACCCAAATGGCACCCCTTTCATACACCAAGAGAAAAAAAGTACCCCTTTCTTATACCTATACCTATACCTATTGTCGCGAGATTTTTATCTGGGCTTTCAGTTGCCCTGGGTTGCTTACTAATGGTTCTCGTCTTTTGCATGTTTCACATTGTTATTTTGTGCCAGAATTTGGCACCCTTTTATACACTTAACTCAAGCTGCTGTCTCTTTTACGTAGCAATGTGTTTTGGTGATCCCTTAATTAAGGGATCTTGAGGATCCTCTAGGATCTTCATCCACAGTGACATGATAAATTCAAAAACATTTGCAGTAATCTTGGAGATTCTTGGAGATTTCTGCATGAGATCCAGATATACCTGGGTAAGTCTGAAACACTTACCAGACTGCTTTGTGAGTACCCACGTTGCTTTAACCTCTCCAGTTCTTGTAACAATGCTGCTGAAGATGGCATGGTAGCACTTCGTTGCTGTTGCAGAAACATTTTTTTTTTATTTTTGTATCTGTTTACAAGGAGTTGATTTGTGTGAGTTTATCTGGAAGAGCTCACAACATAGATGCCACTCCTTTATCTGCATCCTCGCCCTCACAGCCACTCAAAAGCTGGCTTATCTACTGCGGAGCAAAGGAAAACATAAACTATGATAATAGAGCTTCAAATAAATAAAGGGGTTATATACACATGTAGTTTCTAAAGAAACTGACTGGTGCTGCATCAGTGGGGATTAGTGAAACACAAAAATTTGGATTTATCAACTGAGTTGATAGGGTAAATTTAATGGCCACTGTAAAGAAAATCAAAAGATGGTGTTTCTGAAAGCATTAGCTGAAAAACACATAGCACCACAGGAAATTACAGTGAAACAGCTTTCATACCCTCATCGTAACTAGATGATTAACTTAATACACAACTCACCAGCAGTGAAACTGACATCTACTATATACTATTAAGCACATTTTCATATGCCACAAAAAATACGATTATGATCAGAACTATCGGATAACAGATTCGCTACACTGGACAAAATACAGCGTATTGAGGTCCCTCGGAGGAGAAACATATGAAAACAGCTGTTCAATTCTAAGTGCTTAATTTATGATTTATTTAAGCTTATAAGTATTCAAAACAAACTGTCATAAGCCTGTCATAATTTATGGTATGGAGTTTTAGCCAACCACGATGCACAATCTGCTTGAAACTTTCCTACGATCATAAAAAAGGCGACCAAAAAGAGACCTTCTGGTAAAACCTATTGTTATCTCTTAGTGCGATATTTCATTCCATTGAAAAACAAAATAACCCGTACGTGGTAAGCTTACGTAAACACAAGACGGAGTCACCATTTGAACATTTCAACTGCTCGCTTCTCCAGATGTTTTCCAGCCGGGAAGTTTACAAAGATAGCAATGTGTCACACGTCTCCCTAGTAAAATAATTCGTAATGCTCTACGTGTATAATGGAGGCAGAACAATAAATAAACTTACATCAGCATGTGTGACTGTGAAAACTGAAAAACGGAAGCCATCGGTATTCTACTGTGTGTAGACACCTTGTGACGGTTACACAAACAAAGAAGTGAATTATGAACCCATTGCTCATGCGTGTATTTTGTGGCGGAGAAAGGCGGAGAAATCGAAATGCGTTTTCAAGAGCGGTGAATTTATGGTTAAATGAACCCTTAGAAAGACATTCACACCGGATTTATACGTAAGAGCTAAATCATCTTGATCTCAAGACCTAATGAAGATCCTCCTGAATTCATAAAATGAAGTATTTTACTGGATCAAGGCGGAGGGTGCGGAAAAGCACGAGCAATCTTGCCAGCAGCCGCAGTGAAAGTGTTGCTGTGGAAACTGTAAGTTTAATTAACTGTTAACTTGAACTTTAATTGTTCAGTTGAGCAAGTGTTAAATTTGCATAAATTCTTCCTGACGATGTGTACACATGTATTGACCTTTGAAGCCCTGATATTCTCCTTACTGTTCTCCAAACATTTCTAATGGAACCACAGGCAGCCCAAATTGGCAGTATGTGTACCAACAGTCTAAATATAAGCTTAATAAACGAACAAGTTGAAATGAAAACACAAATAAAGAAACGTGTAAATAAAACATTGCTTACGTTTTATTTGTTGTTGCTTGATGTGTATTGACTGTCTTGGGCGCTATTTACACAAGTTTTAAATTAGTACCGTATGTTCTGTCCTTTATATAGCGAAGCAAGGCTGGTGGGTGAGAAACGAAGAGACTTTTAAATGAAGCTCGACAAAAGCACTCAAAATACTCCCACCTCCACAAAATCCGAACCAGTACGGTCCCGCTTGCATTACTTTCCTAAAGTTTTCTCTTCGGAGTCAAAAGTTCACAATAAGTGGGCAAAAATCTCGCTGTTTTCGCCACAAAAGCGGCCTTTTGTCTTTCGTCTTATCCGCTCGCCGATCGCTGCCGACACGGGTACGCGCCATCGTAACAAAATTGCTCCCGACCCGGGGTAGGCTTCGTTAATTTGACCCAGCCAAAACTGCTCCCGTGTGGGGGCCTAGAGAGTTTAGAGTTAGCTCCTAGTAGAACTGTTACGTAGCAACAATTTTCAGGGCAGCACAAGAGAAGAAAATGAACACTACCAACCACGATAAAAGAGCACCGCACGAAGCAAAAATTTTCTTTCTTCAAGCCGGCAAAAATTGTTTTCGCGCCGAGTTCGCGCCAACTCTCTAACCTTGACCTGTCTCACGTGCTTCGTCTGTGCGCGGGGTTAAATTCTAAACTCTCTATGCCCTGACACGGGAGCAGTTTTCGCTGGGTCGAATTAACGAAGCCTACCCGGGGTCGGGAGCAATTTTGTTACGATGGCGCATACCCGTGTCGGCAGCGATCGGCGAGCGGATAAGACGAAAGACAAAAGGCCGCTTTTGTAGCGAAAACGGCGAGATTTTTGCCCACTTATAGTGAACTTTTGACTCCGAAGAGAAACCTTTCGGAAAGTATTGCAAGCGGGACTGTACTGGTTCGGATTTTGTGGAGGTGGGAGTATTTTGAGTGCTTTTGTCGAGCTTCGTTGAAAAGTCTCTTCGTTTCTCACCCGCCAGCCTTGCTTCGCTATATAAAGGACAGAACATACGGTACTAATCAGCAAATAGCTGTAAATAGCTCCCAGGACAGTCAAGACACATCAAGCAACAACAAATAAAACGTAAGCAATGTTTTATTTACAAGTTTCTTTATTTGTGTTTTCATTTCAACTTGTTCGTTTATTATATTTAGACTGTCAATGAAATCGTCTAGTACACATACTGCCAATTTGGGCTGCCTGTGATGGAACTAGTTAGGAGAATTTGTCTAAATATCAAGACATCTTATATCTATATCAAGACATCTTATATCTATATCAAGACATCTTATATCTATATCAAGACATCTTATATCTATATCAAGACATCTTATATCTATATCAAGACATCTTATATCTATATCAAGACATCTTATATCTTATCCTTGGTGATCATTTCCTTATCATTTTCTTATCCTTGGTGATCATTTCCTTTATTCTACTTACTTGAATGTTTGAACAAGTAGTGATAATGTAAAGAGAATTTCCATCTTCATCACTGTTAGGGCTCAAAGGCTTTAACTGTAATTGCCATGTACATTATACCCCCCCCCCCATATTCACTCAGATACCATATATTTTTTACCTCCATTATTTATAAAGTCTCCTGAAACCTCCCCCCCCCTCCCCTTCATGGATAGGGAGGGGTCTGTTGGTGGTGGTAGGGTGGGTCTCTCCCCAGGGGGAGTTCCCATAATCATAGAAAGTATGTACCACTGTTTAGGGTTTTGTCTGGGCTAGGGTAGAAGAATTTAGTCTAGACTAGGATTTAACCCTTGGTGAATCTGGGATAGGGCAGGGATTTTTAAAGTGTAGGCTAGAATATGGTTGCAGAATGAAGCTGAGCATGGTCTGGTATAGCGTAAGTGTTTTAGACTCCTAGGAGCACACTTTCAAATTCATAGAGTAACCCATTGGGGTCCCTCAAACCTAATCCTAGTTACAGTGTCATGTTAAAGTTATTACATGTCCAGGTACTGACTTGAGACTCTCTCTGGACATGACATGCAGGGCACAGTGAAACCTGCCTGACAACTACTCCATTAATATGACAATAATAATGTGATAATGACCACATTATTATTATCACCACTCTTAAGGTCTCCTCTCCCCCCCCAAAAAAAATTAAAGTCTCCCCCCCCCCAAAAAAAAAAACTTGATTGCAGTCATTTACTTATAGAGAACCCTGTTAATCCGATCATGCCATTCAAATTACATTTTTATAGCCCACTGGTGGTCATATTAATCAGCTTGCACTCTACCGGTACTTACGATAGCTAATGATGAAGCATTAAATTTGATTGGGCGTAAATTCGTAAGGAAGTGAGAGCAAGTGAACCCAAGCTTCTCACTGCATGGCCAGTCAATGCAAGTTGAAACAAGTGGCTTCTCGTTGTTTTCTTTGGGTGGGTGCCAAAGCTGTATTGAAATGTCTGTTTTGCAAATTGCATCTAACTTGCGAGTTTGATTGGCCACCCAGTGCAAGTCTGTGCATGCAAGTTGGCATTTCTAAACCTGCAAAGACATTGCAACTCTCTTTGGCCTGGTCTTTGAATGGTAATTTAAAAAAAAAACCTCTATCATTTCTTAATATTGACTCCTTCCCTTTAAAACCTGTCTGGAACAATGCTTCCTAATAGATGGTACAAAATTGACCACCCATATCAAGCTATTCATGTGTTTACAATGTCAGGAAAATGCAGACACCAGTAATCAGGTACCAAATTCACCGGAGAATGAAAGAGTGCAAAGGAAAAGATCAAGCACCAACAGAGCAGAACTGGAGGAGAGTAGGGCAAGTGGATCTAAGAAAAGAAAAGCACAAAGCTCCAGTAGCAAAGGTCACACACAAAAATCAAAAACAAAGCCAGTGAAGAAAGCCACTGATCAGGATGAATCTGTTTCCTCAATCACTGCTGTGGCTCAACAGAGGAGTAAACATCATAATCAGAGTACCGGTAATCAGATGTCAACCTCTGATTCTGATGGGAGCTTAAACTTGTCAGACAAAAGAGATTCATTAATTTTACATGACACTGATGAACATCAAAATGATCGCAGTTTCCTTCAGCAACAGATCAAGATATTGAAGACTCCATTCCAGCTGGAGGAAGACTGCCCAGCATTAGCTAACATTAGAGGTACAACTTTTGCTTTAGTGATCCATTCATTTACATGTATATAGGCAGTGACAGATCCAGGAGAAGAGCTCTCTCCTTCGCAAAGGTTCCTGTTCGTAAACACCAGTGAAAGAAAAACGGGGTGGGGCCGGGGGAAGCTAGAACGCTGGAGAGAGAAAACGGGAGTGCGGGGAACGGTGGGAGGAGGGTCAAAACGCCTCCACACGTTTCTACCCAAGCATGCAGTTAAGGCGGGACTGTAGGGAGCCTCTGCAGAGGAGAGAGGGAGAAGGACCTAAGGCCACCTTTTTTTAGAGGGGGCAGGGGGGGCAGGGGACCAAAACTTTTAATTAGTTACTGACCGGACAGACCCCTACATTATTTTGTTTTTTTTGTTTTTTTTGTTTTTTTCTTTTTTTAGGACTGTTTGAAAAGTCCTGCTTCAATAAAAAAGTTGACACCCCTACATTTTGACTCGGGGCTTCACCTTCTTCAAAGGTCTGGATATGACACAGATAGCAGCCATTATTATTCTCCTTTACGACATATTCTATCTCACTGACTTGTATAACACTTTGTAAAGTCACGTTTGTTTGGAGACCTAAACTGTATGAAAGAAGGCATGAGTATTCTCAGAGCTGCCTTGTGTTTATTAACCCCTTTACTCCCAAGAGTGCCTAAAATCCAAACTCAAGACAAATCCCAAATTTCATTGGGTAGAATACTTAAATGTAAATATAGTACCATGTGAAAGTACTACTGAGGAGATTTCATTTAAATGGTCACACTGTAGGGTTTCATCCACAGACTCAAAACTTAAAACCATCTTATCCAGCACAATAAACAGTACCTCAGGAACGTACTGCTCAGTGGCTTTCATTTGAATGGTCACACTTTAGGATTTCATCCACAAACTCAAAATTTAGAATCACCTTGTACAGCACAAAAAACAGCACCACAGGAAAGTGCTGCTCAGTAGCTTTCATTTGAATGGTCACACTTTAGGATTTCATCCACAGACTCAAAAGTTAGAAACACCTTGTATAGCACAATAAACAGCACCACAGGAAAGTACTGCTCAGTAGCTTTCATTTGAATGGACACACTTCAGGATTTCATCCACAGACTCAAAAGTTAGAACCACCTTCACGTCTCCATAACTGACTCTGGGAGTGAAAGGGTTAATAATTACTGAAAGCCTGCAGTAAAAAAACAAATAAAGAAACTTTTTGGGACAAAAAATACATTTTAAAAGAATTGGATTTTGGGTGACCAACTGGACATCATACAGTTACTGTAAATATTTAGACCAATGTATTATTCTGACAAGAGAGGTTTGTGTGCATGTGAATGTGCAAAACGTAAGATTTTTAAGTAACCAAAAATGCCAAAAAGTCTCTGATGTGTCGGACATTGGCTATAATCCTCTGTATAATAAGACTGAGAGAAATAATTTTGTTTTATCACACATGCATATTTGATAAACCATTTTATTCTCCAGAAGTTTGTAATCAGGTAACTAGAAATATCTCAATATTATTTTCCTTACAGCAAATGATTCCAAACACATTCCTCTAGAGATTATCCACAACACGCTGAGAAAAGGTGGGGATTTCAACAAACTTAAGTTGGATTGTTTATATACACTATAATTCTGAGGAATTTTTTGTTGTTGTTGTTGTTGCTTTTACATCGTTACATGAGTCAATACACCTTATTTGGTGTTTTGGTAGATAACACAGTCATGCAGACATTTTATGAATTTTTCCAAGCCCTGCAGGGGCGAGGAAAAATGCAAGCATTTAGTAAAATGTACTGACATTTTATCATCAAAACACCAAATGAGAGGTTTACAGTGTACAGCTGTATTATTCCACTGCATTTTGTTTTGGCTTCGTCCTCCTTCAGAAAACAACCAGTCAACCCAGGATTGTACATGTACAGTGTAATACGCTGGCATACGGTAAAATGACACAACAGTGGAATAATAAATAATGTTATTGTTTGGTCATTAAACTAAGTGTGAAATTTCACTGCATGGAATTCTTATGCACTCTGTGGTATAGAAGGTGGTAAGTATTCATGGTCAGGTGAAATAGAGACTTTGAGGCTAACTGAGTGTCCACTACTGAACAGCCTGTCCTTTTTTTTTTTTAATTGTTCATCTTATACACGGTTTTCTGCTGACGTTTATCTGTATTCTGTTACAGTCAATCATAAAACAGAAGATGAAATACTACGAAGTCTTAACCGTCATGCACAGAGAAAATTACTAAGTAATTTACAGAGCATGAGGCAAGAAAGGGATGATCATAAGGCCACTTCTGTGTCAGATGAGCAATCACTAGAAAGGTACGTTTTAGGGGATTTGCACATTTTTATTTTTTATCTTAATTGTTGACATGAGCATTAAACGATGCAAAATATTGGCAAACAAAGCAAATCCGTGCAAACTTTCAAGGGTGTTGCCTAAAGGGCCAAATACATGTACATGTAGCTGATTTTTGCAGCAATTTACAGTGTAAAGTGCAATTTTAAAAAAGCTAGCTGTGAAAACTACTTTAGTGCAGTTTCATGACAATTTTAAAATTGTGATTTAGAAATGTTGTACATTGGCAGAAGCACATTTGATTTGAGCTTAAAGCCTGTCAACTTTACTTTTGGATTTGCTTGAGGCAGCTTTTACGCTAATATTGCATACACTTTGCTTCTGTTACATCAAAATTGGATCACTGGTAGTTTACATTAGCAATTGAGAGTGTAATATTTAAAACTCTGAAAAAAAATTGCCACTTAAATTGCATCAAAACTCACACTCAGGTGAAAATGGCCCTTAAGAAAATTCCTAATAAACTGAGCAGGAAACAACCATGTGGACCTCTGCCTGTTTATGTTTTAAGTCAGTTATGTTCAAAGGTTATTTTCTTCACAGATATAAAGAAATGCAGTCAAGGGTTGCTGAGCTAGAAAAAGCACATGATGAGATCAAACAGCAGCATGCTCAATATAAGGTACATGCACAATAAGTTTGCATGCAGGGTTCTTAGTTGTACTAACTTTGGAGTTCTGTCCATATTATGCTTAAAAAATGGTCTCCTTATTTTCAGAATATAGGTCTCTTAGTGTCACAGTTAGAGGAGATCAGTGAGGCATTTAACAGCAAAAAGTTGATTGAAGAGGTCAAAAGGACAAACAACTTAGGTTTGTATGAACAGTTGAAACCTGCATTATGACCACTGATTTGTAAAACCATCTCTCCAATACAGCCACATCTTTCTTAGCAAAAACATAAGATACTGCATGCATGCTGTCATTTTGGTATAATCCAGTGAAGGTAAATCATAAAAATAATTAACATTAAAGTTAACGTTCTTGAGCATGTATAAGTTTTTTTTTTTTTACCACCTTTTGTACGGTTTTGGGCCAAAATTGGCACTATCACCCTTTTCCATGGAGTCTTTCACATATTAAGACTACCATAAACTATTGCAATTTTCTTATTTGTATTTCATGTCTTATTACAGGTTTAAGCAGTGTGGCAGTTGTCAGTAATAGTGCCCCACCTACGCACCAAGAGCTAGTGAAGATTCTCTTCAAAGATTGATTATCACATCACACTGATTCTATCAACCAAGACTTTACTTGAACATCTTGGAGGGCTTTGTGGCTACAACTCCAGACAAGACTACAGTTGTAGACAACGAACATTCTCTCTTTCCACTCGGGGATAGTCGAAACAAAAGAAAATGCAAGCGAGCTCAAAAATTGCCTGCCACATGGAAATGTGACATGTGTGTGTAGTGAGCCAGAAAGCTGGTTTTCCCAGTCGCTCCAATGTTCTTTCCACTTGACTATCCCTGAGTGGAAAGAAAGACTGCTTGTAGACTACTATGGTTAAGACAAAATGTAAAAAGTTATTGTAAAACACTCATAATGTCCCAGATTAGTGCCACTTGTGGTGTTGCTAAAAGGGATGACACTCTAAATAAAGTTTGTATTGTGTTACAGTTTATATTCTGTATTTTCCTGAATGAAATCAAAGACAAGGTTGTAGAAATGCCTCCCCTCACTACCACCACTTTCCTCGCCCAATGTTGTTTTAATGATCTGATAATTCATCAGCCTACTCTCTGGAGGCCAAAAAACATTGATTAATGGATAGAGGGTAAAGAATTGTGAAAGTAAGAACTACATGTTTCAGGGCATTTTGGGAGCTTAGGACCTAATTTTATCAAGGGCATTAATTAGAGACAGCAGTTTATTTATTTGCACAACTTTCAACACCCTTCACTCACAGTTCCCGTATAACTTCTCCTTGGAACATTTTTTCCTGTTGAGTACGCTTGGCTGTAAGGGAAGGCCCCACCCTGAAGGGGTCGCTTTTTTGCGCTTCCACTGTAGGGAGGGTAAGGAAATTGATTGTTTTAGCATTTTACTGAGGGTCACCAAAATACGCCTTAAATTAAAAGGGATATTAGCTAAATCTGAGAACTAAAAAGGGGTGCAAAATTTTGGTAGCAATCACAACGCAAAAAGTAAATGCAAAAGTTTGTAGCATTCAAGCAACTAAAAGTACACAATGAGCAACTATTTTGAGATAATTTTTGCGGTATAAAAAGGTTCAATTTTTGTTCCAGATATATGAATGGATACCGTTTCAATCCAAATTAGTATATTGAAGAAAAAAGGGTTTGAACTTTGGGGCGGAGCCTCTCTGTCAGGCTAAACTTCAATGAGTCACCTGGTCACAAACATTAGCAAGAAGACGCCTGAAGGCGTTTACGCGGGATGTGCTGGTGTATGTAACGACTATTTTGAACGGAGTTGGACAGTTGTCGAGTACATGGGTTGGTGCGGTATGTACATGGACATCCTCTTCTAGTTTCTTCTATCGATTTGACTTTGTACTTTGAACCTGACTTGCACGTGATTCGAAGTTACAGCCAATAAAATCGCACAATTTTTCGGGACGTCCCTTGAGCCTTGTGCCAAGGGCACGGAATACGGGAAAGTTAAAAAAAAAAACATACCAATTTGTGGCACCGATGAAAAAATACGATCGACCGAAACCTAGACGCTGGCTGACTACGTCATCCCGTGTAATTATGCATACATTTTCTGACCTTGTTGTTATTTCAGAGGGATAGTGTGAAATTAGTTGGATCAATACGTATGGGACTGTGCGGAAATTTAACGTTACATTTTCTCATCAATCATTGGCTAGATTGCATTTTGAAGCCGCACTGCCTCTGTACGTACTTACAGAACTTTTCGACCGTTTAATTTTGTGTACGCATTGCGAACCTACACGACGCGTTGAATTGTGGGTATCCTAACGAAAACATCCAACATGGCGGACCACCATTACGAGAAGTACGAACCAGGTAAGATTTTGAGTTTAAAACCTCAAACATGCTTCCATGATTTTTGCCATAAAGCTCATTCATCTGAGTTCCTTTGTTGCTTCACAGCATTTTAGTTTCATTATTTCATTACTTACAACCCATTTTCTGTTTGTTAGTGATGAAAGTAACCGCTAAAGAGATGGCGGACGCCAAGCTCCCCTTGTCCGGTCGAGATTATTGTGCACACTTGCTCATACCGCTTTTGAAGTGCCGCAAGGAAACTTATTTTATGCCGTGGAAGTGCCAGCACGAGAAGCATTTGTGGGAGAGGTGTGAATATGAGGAGTAAGTGATTAACATGACTATGATAAACTTACGGGAATTAAGCTTATGTTATTAATAAGCTTAAAGCTAATAGACCAATAAGAAATTTGGATGTCATACCCGATCTTGATTGTAGTAAGCTGTGGTTTGTACTTGAGAACACCGGCAACTGGTTATTTGTTTACAATAAGCAGCTATTTATTTACAACAATTGCAACAGTATATGCTTACTCAAAATTAATATGGAATTTAGAGAGTTTCGTTAAAATTCCCCTCGTATATTGTGAACTACTTAAGCTTAACTAAGACTAATCTGGCTGAGTAGTTCACAATATTCTATATTGTACAACTTGAGAAATAGTTGCTTCATCAATGTGTCCTCATTTTGTATACACTGGTGTTTGCTTATACACTAGCTACCGGTAAATGTATAGATTGATATGCATATAAACAACTGGCATACAAACAAATGTTTATATGCCAGTTGGGCTACATGGGCATGCTTATAAATCTATGCATTGTATTTCTAGCCTTAGTTATTTATACATTCCTAGTAAAAAGAAAAAGAAAAGGCTTTAGCAACAGCTACAGTTGAGCCTCCTCCACTTAATGATTGTGTAAGCATCCAGTGATGCAGGTCAACTCCATTAGATAGAGAGAACATCAACTCTAGCCTCACTGTGTATCTAGTTAGGCTGCAGTGTCAGGTTATAGTTGTAATGCTTGAAAAGCAGTTAAAGTAAATAATGAAATAAATATCCCAATAATCAACTTCTTTTCTCATATATTGAGTGAACGCTACTACAGTTTTCAGTTAAAGACTCATTAGCACTTACCGTGATGCACTGCGCATTGTTTATTTTGATTCGATCGGATGGGCTACGATCTCTCAAGAGGAAAAATTACGGCCTCTCATCTTGAAGGAGAAATGAACACTGAGTTTGAAATTTCTGTCGTCAGTAATTTTTCAGTCCCAAGAAGCGGCACTGTCAGATATCAAAAGGCCGTCAAACACTTTTGCGGACTTTATTTTGGGTTGCTCAACCCCCTTCGTGTAGCAGATGCCAAGGACATTTTCTTTGCCTCCAAGAATCCCATCAAAAAAATTTAACGTCAAAGACGTGGGAAAATTTTTCGTACAGTTTTCACCGACAGTTTGAGATCAATGCAAATGAAATTGAACCTCCAATGAGCCAAGAAGTTTTCTGTAAAAATAACATACACTTCCAGTCGGCTCTTTTTCTGTCTGATGTATCGAATTTGCATCGGGCATAATTTCAAATTAGCTCCGCTGGGGGCTGTTTTCAGCCACTTTGAAAGCTCACGTTGAAAAAATTTTGATGGCTATAGACGCAGAAAACCTCCTTCAACTTTTGCCAAAAGTTTTGTTTTAATTGCAGAGCAAAACGAAGCCGCTAGCGAGCCGAGAAGTTTTGTACTTCATCCACATTTTGCCATTCAGACAGTACTTTGTTCCGGTCAATCGGTCACAAATTGCAAATTGCACTATGGAACCGGATTACTTTGGATCTTTCTTACAGTCATGATGGTTGAGTATTTTCGTGGTCCACGAAATTCAAGTACGACCATGGTGCATTATGGAAAGTGCTAATGGGTCTTTAAAAGCCTAACAGGAACGTAGTTTGTGCATAAGCCTGCTAACTGGCCATTCCATAAGACAAATTGTGAGGCAAGTTATAGGTGAGTACAAGGATTTGGGCTAGGGTGAACTGATTCTGTGGGGGGGCTGTGGCGTAGTGGTTAGCGCGTTAGACTTCAGATCTGAAGGTCGGTGGTTCGATATCCAGTCCCTGTCATTGTGTTGTTTCCTTAGACAAGGAGCTTTACCCTACATTGTCTCTCTCCACCCAGGTGTATAAATGGGTACTGGTGACATACTGCTGGGTTAACCCTTGGATGGACTAGCATCCCATCCAGAGGAGAGTAGCAATACTCTCAGTTACTTCATGCTACAGAAACTGGGATAAGCTCCAGCCATGTGGGCCTCCTTGGCTCATGTACAACTTTACCTTAACTGATTCTATTTTGACCAAAGCATTAGCTGTTAAGTTTGAGGTGCCCCATGAGATGTTACAAGGTTGTTAACTGTATAAATGAGAAGTGCTAAGAAAATATTACAGTGAGTTCCAACTTTGATGAAATGTTTTTTTTTTCTTTGCTTGTTTGTTTGTTTGTTTTTTCTGGGGGAGGGGAAGGGGGCAACTACCAAACTCAGCAAGGAATGTGTTAAATGAAAGAAACATAAAATGCAAAAGCCCTTTTGATTGTAACCATACCATTATAAGAATTTGCGTCTATCAGTAGCACTAAATTTACCCCCATCCTTCATCTCTTGAATGGACCTGCAACACCATCAATATGAAAATTTGTTTGGTGGTAGTGGGAAAAGCAAATCATTTATTGGGTGATAATTTTGTCAGTTACACCTATTGCCACAGACCCTCCCCAAGTTCTTTCCACACTGAGTTGTGACTAGGGTTTTTAGGTATGTTAGTTGTCATTATAGATGGTAGGTAAACCACACACTCTCGCATGAACATCACTAGTAGCTAGGAGTAGTGAGAAAAAGCTTCATTTGTGAGCTAACAAATGAAATCTTTATTTTACAGTTTAATGTACAGAACAAGGGAGAAAGAACGCCGTAAACTTCAGCTGGGTGACAAGTAAAGTGCAACACGCTATACCTCGTGCCTTGACACGCTATACGCTATACCTCGTGCCTGAGAGTCCTTTTTGCCTGACCTGTCAAACCATCATCTTTACACTGTGAATGATACAATGTTTATTGTAAAAGGCAATTGGAGTGTGGATTTCTTTAGTTTGTAATTATTGGTACTGTTTAAAAGAGTCAATTGAAATAAATTTGTGTACTAAATAACTCAGTCCAGTTTTGGAAAACTCAAAAGTATTTCACTATTGGCATAATTGACAGTATGGGATCAAAGCAACTCTTGCACTATTCAAAACTCTTTCTTGTCTTCACAATAGGCTATTTCATGGTTGTTTTCTGAGTGTCTGGCCTTTGAATGGAAGAAATGCCGGCATTTACTTTTTGTTACAAACTTTAGCTTTCCAGTTTTTCCTAAATTATGTCTTAGTGATTTTGAAAAAAGTACTGCTAACTTTTTGTTTTATTCTGGACACAGTCCAAAATAAAGCCCTCCGCAGCTGGCCAAAAGTGAGGGGGCTAGCATCACAGAGCACAGCGCCATGCTCCTCGGGGACCAAGCTTTGCGACCACTGGTGAAGGTTGGGTCAGGGACCCCATTCAGGGGGATGGTGAAGCTTAGAAAATTGATAGCTGTGGTGTGCAAAAGATGTGAAATAGAGAATCAGACTGCTTGTGAACAGGCACTTTAGGGCAACTTGAATACTTGACTCTGTGCACAGAGCTTTATCTAGCTAAGTTGACACACTTGACTGAAGGGTTGGGTAACCCAGGAAGTGTCGGAGCTGCTCTGGGGTCCCTGGGGATCTGCTGGACAGGGGTGGACAGTCATTTCTAGTGTTCTATCAGAAATGTTGTTCTGAAACCACCCAGATGTAATTGATGGCAAAATTAATAATGATGAACAGAAAGAGTTAGCATAAGAACAATATGATTTGCTTATGAAAAGTAGGACGGATCTATCAGAAAAAACCAAACTCTAGTCTCACTTCCATCCAATAGGTAGGCCACTACCTAAATTTATGCAGCATCACATGAATTGGTAATTTGTAGCTCCCAGGCCTCTGTGGGTCGAGATTTTCAGTTTGTCCAAGCTGCGTGGCCTCTGACAGGACCTGGTTTTTCGGCTCTTCTTTCGCCTGCCGTGAAAAAAGTCGTTTGCAAATCTGAGCTCAGGCAGCCATTTCTGGCATGTCTAGCCTTTTCCACCAATCAAAATTCATTTTGTATATCGAAAGAAGTGCGTCGCACTATTTGTGCGTGGAACTCGCTCTTGAGCATGGAAAATAAACGGCGGGATATTTCGTGACGTCACCCGTTTTATACCCTTCACTATGACCCTCAACTGCTCAAACTCTTAATTTTTTGTTCTTAATTGTAGACCGTATCTCTATTCCTCAAACGAGAAATCAGTAACCCTTTACCAAACAGACGGTATTTTTGCCCCCAGGAGGGGGAAGCCCAAGAGGGTGCTCTTGCTAAATTTTGAGAGGAAGCCTTATAAGGTACGATAGGTTGTTTACTATTTACAGGGGGGAATCGTTTCTCTCTCCTCCGCAGAGGCTCCTTCAGTGGAAGGCGAAAAACACGGAAAATGACGCGCGCTTTCGTTTCGATTCTCTCCAGGCTCCGCGCGCTTACTTTTCACCTCTCCCCAATTCCCAGCCCGTACGAAAAAATAAGAGGCCTCTGCGCGATGCATGCGGAGGAGAGAGGAATCGTTTGGTCTACGGTTTGTGGAAATGGTAAGCAAATCTTTCTAAATGGGAAATTCCGTTCGAGATTTAATAGCATTTACCATTTGTGCAATTCATTCTAATTTACATAGGGTCTGAAACTAGTTTGTTGGCGCAGAACCTGGATCTGTTAAAAAAAAAAAGTAAATAATGATAATGAGAAAAATGGAACACAATTTTCCGTTTGGGTATCTCTCAAGACGTTGTGTTTATTTTGGAAATTTTTCGGTCCGGTAAACAAAAATAGCCTTACCGTTTACAGTCCAACCGAAATTCCCGGATTTTTTTCTTTATTTAATTTTTATTTTTATATTTATTTTTTAATTTTTTTTTGTAAACGGTAAAATAGTCTTGTTCCGGGGGGCATATTTACAGTTTGTCATATTTCTTGCAACGTCCGACCTTTGGAGTCATCAGGATAATTCTAGCCGTGGTCGACTTACATTTCCATGTACATGCTGTACTAAGCTACAAATTTTACCCTCTAGAAAGCACGATGGGTATTCCCTTCCAACTCTTTGCAAATCGTCGCTTTTATGCAATTATGGTAGCTGCAGTTACATTGGGCCGTTTTATCACAGTAAATGGATTTTACAACACCAGTAAATGCTCTTTATCTAGGCAAATATCTGTGGATGCCTTAGTGAGATCACAAAAAGCGTCCATGACAGGATCCCAAGGTAAAAATAGCCAATCAGAAGGCCGTGCTAATTAGCGACAGCACGCTTTTTAATCAGTGAAGCGCCTATGAAAAGATCGTGCCACAGCAATTTGAAACAATCTTTTTCATCGGGCCAAAAACCTTTCTATCTAGCATGGGAAACTTTTTGCGTCCTTTTGAGCTTATCAGTTAACGAAGATGCATCCATGGAAATTTATCGCCGTAAATATTTATAGATCCGTCGAAAAAGATTCACCCCGGAGCTTTTCAATGCCAAGTTAAATAGCCAATCAGGGTGGCGTGTTGATCAGTGAAAGCACGCTCTTAATTTGTGAAGCGTCGCTGAAACAAATATCTTTCCTATGCAACTGATTTGACAGGATTTTATCTCTCTCAATTGGTCAAAACGTAAAGCTCTTCTGTCCGGTATGGAATCATCTTTTCGTCCTCGTAGGCTTTTTTTTTTTACCAAGTCAGGGCTACATTCCAAAGTTCAATGGCAAATGGTTTTGACAAAACAAAGGTAAACTTTTACTTGTTTTTCTAAAATTTTAAATAATTCAACACGGTGATACTTGAATCTTACCACACGCGGTAAACAGGGTATAAAACTTTATACTTGAATGTACAACTGCTCTTTAAAGTGCCACTGAGACGAAAATTCGTAGGTTTATTTCCGCCAAATTCTGTCGCAAAATATCGCGTTGTGTCTATATTTACCCAGAAAACTTAACAAGAAACCGTCCAACCTAATATTTTTTAGCTCCAAAGTTGCGTAAAATGTGTCCGCCATTACTGAAAACGTGTTCCTGGGTGATTGTGCAATTTAATAGCTTGTGACGTCAGAGGCTCACCTCAGTCGCGTTTCCTTGAGAATTGTGACTCAAGATGGTACCGTCGATTGCGAAACCCCCGAAGAGTATTTCTACGATTCGGAACAGTCTTTAGCTTCCGAAGCATCAGAGGATTCATTTAATTCGGCAAATGAAGAATTGTTCTTACCGTACGATGTAAGAACTGATGTCAGGAGATTTCAGCTTATAAGCTTGTAAACAAACTGTTCAAAGTTGTTTTTCTCGCCTTATCGGCGGGAGTTCAAAATATGCGCGAAATAATGCTTATACAGTGATTACAGTTCAGGCACAAGTTGCTCAAAGAGCGGCTAACTCTTATCCAACGGATAAAAGGCTGTCCAGCTATTCCAAAAATTGGTGTTCTAAGCTTTGGAAATTTAGACAAAACACCTATAAAAACTCTAGAATTTGATGCTCGCGAATTCTCAAGCATCGGTCAGTTGATCGATTTTATTGTTCGCTTCGTTGGAGAAATAAAAGAAGCTATATTTTGTTTGCCGTTGTTTATATTCATTATATATTGTAAAGCATTGAGATTTTTGGCCATTCTTAGCATAGTATGGGAAACTTTCTTGAAGAGCCGTAATGCTGTAGTCATCTGGCAGTCAGCTCATGAAGCTTATCGTGTCCATCATGGTACAGTGGTCGCTTAATACATTGAAACACAAGTGCTTCGCGTTTTTAAATATTTTGAACAGTTTTTGTAGAATTCTTAACTTGAGCCGAAAAAATGAAATATACCAAGATCTTCTTTTAACAACTGGAGGCCTTGTGTGACCGGAATCTAAATATTTGTAGTGCAAATCAAAGCCACAAGGAAAATTTTCTGCTGCTCAACAACAACATGCGGACCGCCAAGGAAACGAAGCTTTCACTTGCTTTATTCACTACGTAAAAGTAACTTGATATCTAATCATTTTTCTTGGTAGTTCATTTACTAAGATTGCTATGACAGTTAAAGAGCCAGTGTCACCCAAAGTGCTTTGCATGGCGAGGTACATTTTTCATATATGAAAAATCCGTCATTTTCTTGATTGTTGTGAAGTGTGATTTGTATCTTCTTCCATCGCTACTGTTAGCGATCCGAAAGCACTAGCGTGAGTTTTAACTTGACATTCAAGTGTCGTCGTATCGACTTAGTAGTATATTTCCGAATTCTGAAGTGTTTTCGCTGTGGAGAAGGAGATCTTTAAATTGAATGCTTCGTAGGGTTCAGGAAAGCTGAGGCGAAGGCTGAGTCTTCCGGGCTCTACCAAAGTTGTACGGCTGAAGGAGCCCGTGTATCAGTAGCGGAGAGGAAGAAAATCATCTACGGATTTCAGCAATAGTACTGACATTGCGTTTGCCGAAATAGTACAACATTCGCGTTGCCGGATGTAAACAGAAGAAACGTTAATTTACCACAACTTAACAGTAGCTACGGGCCTGCCCCAAAATAATACTTATGGTCATGAGCTTGTGCTGTTTTGGTTAATTATTATTACCCTTGTGTTAACTGTCTACTTATGTTTTATTTTTACAAAAAAAGTGTAAGTGGCTATTCTGGTTTTGTGTCAATCGACATCGGCTGATGGGATCGATCGCGCGATCAACCGATCGGACTGTAATAGATCCATACGCATTGAATGCGAAGTCAGATCTTAGAGTAGTTTGCTCCAGTGACATCTAGCGATGAAGACTTCAATATTCTTACTGCTTGTTTTTGTCTTGTTTTTATATCGAGTAGAAGTCGCTGCTCTGGTTTTACGTCCATCGAGATCGATCGATCGATCAATCGATCGGTTGCTATAATGGCTCAATACGCGTTGACTACAAAGTCAGATCTAGAGTTGTTCCTCCAGCAACATCTAGCGATGAATGTATTTTCATTTTCAGAGGCTACTAATTCTCGCTGAAAGGGCAGTGCGGCACGGTATAATTCGCGAAAAGTCCGGCAAACGCATCAGCCAAACGTTAAAAGCTGTTTCAAAACAAAAACAGACGCACGCAAAGCACTTTGGGTGACACTGGCTCTTTAAAGAAATAACATTGTAAAACCCTTAGACAAATAGTGGCATGTGATATTTTTTCCTAACTTAAATTTCCACGCAAGACGAGCCGACCTATCGACATGATCGAAGCCTTTATATATTTCGATCAATAATGTCAATCGACTCTTCAGCGACAGGGAATAAGGAGAAAAGCTTCTCGACATTCAGGATGGTTTGCTATAAAATAACTGTCCATACTTCTAAGCGATTACTGCTTTGAAATTAACACACGCGGAATCAAAAAAAAAAAAGGAAAAAAGTTAAGAAATACAAACTATATTGGCTTAATCGCGGCGGTCCTGCATTCGCCCAGGATGCATTTTGTGAGGACCACACCGAAGATCTTCGCGCTAGCAGACGGCAGAACTGAAAGGGTTTTCCACAAGTAAAATAAATTTTAAAATACGTTAAAAGAAAATAAGTCTTGCACAATGGTGGATGCGTTGAAAAAGAAACAAACTATCACTTCAACTGCGTTAAGATTAGGTACCTTTCGTCTCGCTTTTTCCGGATCTTTCTTTCCATGTAGTTGGAATGGACAATGGAATAATCGACCTCTGGGATCCTTCGACATGAACAGCCCTCTGGAAACACTCGTCCGTGAAGTGATCAGAACAGCCGACAAAAATACCTCTCGGGTTGAAATTTGTACTGTGTGTGAGTACGAATATTATCCATTTTTCCATTGCGGGTCTGCTCGCAAGGCTTTGATGAAGCGAAATAACAGCTCGGTGGTTGGATTTATTGTTGTAGCATTGTACAACACAAGTAATACCCTTCATAACTGCTGCAGCAACAAAAATTTCAAGGCCGTACAGCAAACAGTTGGCACGAAATCTTCCCTCGACAACAGCAACATTTCCCGCGACAAGTAACTGAATGAAGCCTGACTTGGTTTGAGGTGAGCCTCAACGTCACTTCCGCTAATTCGCAAGCCAGCTTCCGGAACAAGGGCCAGTAATGGCGGCCGTTAAATCTCGACAAAAACCGTCCGAAAAAAGCGACTTCCAGTCATCGTAATGAGTTGAAATTTGGCATGGTGACTAACAACCACAGACTATTTTCGAAAATGCAAAAATATGGAATACGAAAATTCTGGTCCCAGTGGCACTTTAATAACTCGGTAGGAGAAACATGGTGGTAAATTTGGGTTTACCTGGGTGCGAAAGCCTAACAAGATTTTCTTTGTTTTGTAACTGCTATTGCTGTGCTGTACGCTACTGTTAAAAATGTTTGGGTTTTTTTCTTTGTCTTACGGCATTCATAAGTTTCACAGGTTTTTTACCATGTTTACCGCCGTAAAAATACCACAGCGTGTATATACACCCAGGGGCTAATAAATAAGTCTTCATATCGATTCACATTTTCCTCATATCCTTTGCTGACTCATCCTCGGAGACCCAGGGGCAGATACGGGGGCGAGGGAAAGTCCGAACGGAATAATAAACAATTATTGGACGAGGTTGAGCAAAATATCGTGATTTGGTAGTGGCGAGCAGATGAATTATTTGCCGATGCCGAAGGCAGAGGCAAATAATTGATCTGCGAGACACTGGCAAATCACGATATTTTGCGAAATCGAGTTCAATGATTGTTTTATCATTCAACAAGACAATGTGTTTATGCATTTAACCAGCACGCTTGTTTCACAATTATTTATTCCTACACCAAGTGCGCGCTTTCATTTCGTTCAAAACTTTAACTGATTCTGTACAAAAAATACAACATTAGTAAATTCCGCTTTCGCCAATAATTAATTGCTTTAAAACGAATACATCAACTGATTTGCCCAAAGGTACAACGTTCAAAAGGAAGATTCACACTTTTTTCTTCAAATTTGTTTAGTCAAAAATCGCAGAAGTTCCGCACTTTAATGGCTTACTTGTCTGCATTTGAGTTTGAGCTCTGAACAGGTGACTCAACTGCGCACGAGCAGAATTATTCGCAGCAAAACAACTTCGCACCGTAATGCGCATGAGCAGACAATTATTCGTAGGCAGTTTTTTGCAGTGACGTAATGGTCTCTCGGCCAATTAAAACGCCGGATAAAACAACGTGAATGATAATATTTAATATATTTGTATTGCGCGGGTTCCATACGGAAATGCTCACCCGCGCATAACATCCCAGAGGATGGCGCGGTCTTAAATCATGCAAATGAACATTTCACACTAAAGAGTTTAGGACAAGAAAGAGACCACTCGCAGTCAATGTTCCTCCTTGGCCATGGTCTTACTATTGTGTCAATGTAGTATACGTCAAGTGAAAACTGATTCTTTAACCTGCGATCGGGCGTGCGTTTTTCGAAAGCCCAGAAAACTTTTCGGCTCCGAAAAGCCATTTCTACAAACATGAACCACTCATTCTTCAAGGTTGTCATTTTAACATGTTCTTGAGAGAGAAAATTTTAACTTATAACAAAATTTTCATACTTAGAAACGTCTTTGTTTGCAAGTTACAGTGTGAATTGTCGTGCCGGAAATCGGCCCGAAAAGTTTCGGGGCTTTCGAGAAACGCTTGCCAGGCCCTGTTTTTGTGTTTTTTGAGCGGCCCACGTAAGAGATTATGAGAGCGATGGTAAAATTTGGCCTGGTTGTAGGTCCTAAGATGAACCAAAGTCTCCCAAAGTTTACTGAGGATGAACCGCAGTTTTGAGAAGATTTAACGGCATATTATATTAGATGCTCCTTGTTTGTTGATTCCCTTGGGAGGGGAGAGTACGGCTATGTGGTTATGCGCACCTGTTAAGAGTATAGTTTTCAAGCTATTTAGTCTGGGATAAGGTAGGTAAATCAGGGAGAAGTGCTCTTGTTTAACAGGGTGTCATTTATTGGGAAACTTATCAGGATTTAGTCGAGAATCAACCCTTTAAGCCTTAACAGTGACGAAAATGAAATTTCTCTTTACATTATCACTACTTGTTCAAACATTCAAGTGATGAGAATAAAGGAAGTGATCATCAAGGATGAGATGTCATGATATTTAGACAAATTCCCCTTACCAGTTCCATAAGAAATGTATGGAGAACAGTAAGGAGAATATGCATTTTTATATCAGGGCTTAAAGGGATAAGATAAACACTCGGTGAGTCTGGGGTTTTGTGTCTACCTGTAGTCTAGAAGGTTTGGCAATGCAGCTGAGCCAAAAAAGTTTCAGATACCACCCCCCCCCCCCCAACCCGGGTTGATTCAGTGCCGGCATTTAGTGTCGTCAGAAGGTCAGCCCATACAGACACATTTTCGCTTCGTTTTCGCGTATCGTCCACATTTTAGCGATCGACAGGTGCAAACGTTGCAAAACGCTACTGCACGAAAGTGCATTTGCCGTTTCTGTGCACGAAAACGCATTTGATCAGTGTTCATGTATAATCTGCACTATATTTAAATTTAAATTACTATTATAAATATTATGGAGAGACTTTTGAAAACGAATAAATTAGGACGAAGCCT
Source organism: Siderastrea radians (assembly GCA_964017195.1). Taxonomy (NCBI): domain Eukaryota; kingdom Metazoa; phylum Cnidaria; class Anthozoa; order Scleractinia; family Rhizangiidae; genus Siderastrea; species Siderastrea radians. The sequence goes on from OZ024896.1 coordinate 10,535,898, forward strand.
TGGATTATTTCTCCATGATATTCGCAAAGACTACAGTTATTACGCCACCTGCCACATCATACCGACTGTCTGTAAATCGGGACCGTCAACACTATCTCTGCATCGTATTTCGTTTTCTTTCAAAGTGCCTTCTAAGTTTAATTCAAGGTGACAAAATTTAAGACTTAAACATAAGATATTTTGAAACATTAAAAAAGCCAAAGTTTGTACTTGGTTTTCAGGACGAAAACACCAAATTTGAAAATGATGGTATGAAACTTTGACTCCATAGTAGTCACAGTTGAATTTATGTCGGATTTAAAAATGGAGGCAGCTTATGGTAGAATTTTAAATTTAAATATTAGTACTGATGGAAACAGTGAAGCTTCAATTCACACAAAGGAATCTATTCATTGTTTGTTTCAAGACACAATTTCCGCCCAGAGTGTCTGAGATAAAAAAGAACCTAAGTCTCTTACGTTTCCATGAAAATCAGAGTATTATTCAAGTTAGAAGAATACAAACCTCCGAAACATAAGCTCAGTAACATATGTCTCAACATACTAAAGCGAACAAGATTTCTTTTCGACGCAGTTTTGACTCCAACATGGTTTTCCACCAAGTCATTGCAGCGTTTCACGCACTTCTTGACGCGATCGGCCTTCCTGGCAACCTGCTGGTAATAGTGACGATCATCTTTGTGAAAAGATTTCACCTGATGCGATATATTCTTCTTGCCAGCCTCGCAGTTTCAGATATTCTTTATTTAATCCTTGTAAACTCATTTCGCATTGCAAGCATTGCAGAAGAAAGATGGCTATACGGCCAAACGATGTGCTATCTGAATCCATTCTTTGGCAGTTTAATACCTCTACATTAACACGGTTCTTCATCTGATGGCGGTGTCTTATGAAAGATACGACGCAATCGTCAAATCGCCGTTGACGTACGATGGCACCATTACGAAATCGAGTGTGGTCTTCATAGCCTTCATATGGATTATCCCGCTTCCATTTACTATCGGCCCTTTTCTAGGTTGGGGAAAGTACGTTTACAACCCAGAGGCATTCTTCTGCCAAACGGCCTGGACGATGCAGAGTGGCTCAAGTGGAACGAATACGACACTCGCCCTTGCATTCCTCGTCATTCCATTTCTGATCATCGCGATCCTAAACTTGTCGGTCTATAAAACGGCGAAAGCCCACGCAAATGCCGAAGCGATCCAGGTTGGAAGCCTTGCCGATTCTGAAAGCCAAGAGCAAGAGACCTTAAGACGTATTCTTCGAAGAAGACGGAAGGCAGCTGTGGATGTCAGCATTATCATCGCGGCGTTTATGATGTGCTTTCTTCCCACCTGGATCATGGGTTTTTGCCGCCAGTTCGTCAAGAGCATTGAAGTTCCAGGTGAGGCAGTACTGTTTACCTCTTGTTTCTTCACGGTCAGCTCGGTCTGTAACCCAATCATTTACTCCATCCGTAAAAGAGAATTCCGTACCGAGATAAAGAATTTGTTGGAGCGGATTGGACTTCTTGGAACTTCCATCGACGACGCGATTGCCATGGACAATTTGCGACTCGGCGCCAATCTCAACCCAGAATCCTCAAGACCACAGACACCCGCAGCAGAAATCTCCACCCAACATCAGGATGGAAGATTGTTTCAGACAACGGGAGGTGTTGACGTGAATATTCAACGGAGATATCTTTCTCCGATTCCAGAGGTCTCTGAGGAAGATGACTAAACTAAGAGTAAACACTTGACCGCCCGCACTTTGTGAAACTTTCGCCTGCCCGATAAAATGTTTTTAAAATCTTATAGTGCGTTCTCAAAACTTGTCACGTCAAACTTGCGATTGACTTGTGTTATTTCTTCTGTTTCCATGCTATGCATACCCGTAAATAGATGTATAGAGCCAGACATGTTGACGTACGGCCAGCTGTCAATTGTTAGAACACTTGCATGAATCGAATGTCTCTTATGTCTTCATTGGTGGGTTTATTACGTAATGAACAAGTGCTTTAAATTTTTAAGACCTTGCATAGGAAATTTCGGAACATTTAAGTCAATTTTTCTGTGTTGACACAAAATTTGTAAATAATAGTAGCGACAGAATTTGATTAATAGATTGTCAGGATAAAAACAAGAAATATGGAAAATGACAATGATATCCAGTTGATGATTATCTCTCTTCTTATTGTTACTTGCTTGCTATTGAAAAAAAAACTGAAAGCTTCAGCTAGAAATAAATTCAGTGCATTTCAATTCCTGACAAATGCAGTCGTTCTCAACTGTTTTGTGTTCTGACGAAAGATGGTTTGTCCAGAATTCGTCGTTCTCGATTGTTCGTTTGTTTCCTGCTTCTAATTTTTTTAACAGCAAATGTGCCTTTGAAATTAATTTACATGTAAAGGTGTAAATCTTCGTGCCTAAAAATATACGATTTCCTACTCTCGGCACCATCCGAAAATTTTGAAGACGCTCCGAAGTGTTCCGAAGAAAAGTCCATCTTCTCTGAAGGTTTCTGAAGATAAACCAAAGGCTTTCGAAGATTTTTGAAGGTGACTTTTAGCCGCTTTTAGTCCTCCGAAAATTTTTAAAGACGACTTAACTTCCGAAGCTGACCGGCAACCAGTCTTCCAGAGATAACTGAATATCACGCGAAGATTTCCGACAATTACCGACGAGTATCCGAAGTATTCCTAAGATCAGCGTTACCGTTACTTCATCGTGTTCTTGAATAGTATTTTGTCTTGGTCCACTCTGGCCATTGCCTGTTCCAGGCGTGAAGTTTTCCCTCGCACAATCTAAACACCTGGAACAGGCTCCGGCCACTTCTCAAATGTTGTTTTTTTTTAATCGGCCGGGTGAATCAAGAGCAGAAACACTGGATAATGATGCCGGCTGAGGCCTGCAAATAACCGTGACCGGCTCGTACACAGGCGTTTCTCTTTTTAACTCTTGCGCTGCAAAGGCCAACTTTTCCCGACTTTGGAGGCCTAGACATTGAATCATTTGTGACTTCATCATTTTCTAATGACACCAGATGGTTTTCATAAGCAGCTAACACAGCGAGGACAGATCCATCTATTCGTGTGTCCATTTTGATTATCGAACAAATTCTGGCAGAGCTATTTCAGAAACACGTGTCCAATTTTGGGTGCAAAGTTGGAGGTAAAATAGACCAAGTTACCTAGTTGATCGATGTTCCATTTCCAGGTTTTTCGAAGGGCTGAGGCCAAAACGTTTCCAGTGGATAGAAAAAAATAAAGGGTAGACGATAAAGAGAATAGATTGGGAGAGAAAAAGGAAAGGAAAAAACGCAAAAACAAAATTGGGAATGAATCCGCAAAAAAAAAAAGGTCCGGGCCAAACATCTCAGAAGCGCCTCGGGCCTCGGTATGATTATTTTAGAAGGGGTTTATTACGTAACATAAAAAAAATTCACACGACGTTCCTGATCCCCAGCGAAGTGTCCCCTGAGAAATGAACACAAAAATACCATGCTGGTAACGTAGCACTACCCTGATGTGGTCGGTACCTGCTCGCCTATGATTTGGTGAATATTGAAACAACCTGACAGTCTTAGCCCATCATCTCGTGAGTGGCATTCTGCAGTTTGTTCAAGTGTTAATTGTAACGCGAAGGCAGGTAATTCTGTTGAGCAAACACTACCAGTATTGCGTTTGAAGACTTGTGGGTGCTTTCTTACCAAAACACAACCATCAAAGATATAGCGTTTTTACTAGCTTTAGCTAGTATTCGAAAGTTGACAGTAACCTTTAAAATGTCACAAAAAAAATTCACAATGCAGAGGACAAGGTTGCGGTCAACCAAATTTATTTGAGCGAAAAAAAAATTGGGGGTTAGGTGCACTTAAACGATAGTGGCATTTTTACTAGCTTTCGCTCATAAGAATGGTTTTCCGTTAGGCACCCTATTTGAAAGTTGACAGGAACCTTTAAAATTGTCGCAAAACATTCGCGATACAGAGGACCAGGTTGGTATGTCGTGATCACTTGTCATCTTTCAAACACAATTTTCAACATTCCTTACTTTGGGCAGTAAAACAAACAAAGCACAATGCATCGTATAGGATTCAATTTATTTGTTGACGTATTAAGGTTAATATACCAGTCACCGGTACAATTACCACTGGCTCACCTGGAAGAACGTCATACAAGCATCAATGAATATACATTTTATATCAAACCTTTTTTAACGTATAAATGCTATTTAAAATGTAAATGTAGATTAATAATAATATGAGAAATATTTCCTTTAACCATATTTCTTATAATTATTATCAATTCATGCAATAATACAATTAACCTTGCCAATATTCACTATAATTTGTAAGCTTTTGCATCGAAGTCTACTGAATAACCTGCATTATTGTATACAACGTACATGCAAAATTTAAAGCCACCAAGGCTATCAGCAATTATAGCCCACCGATTAATTTTTGCGCGGCTCATTGGATGAAACACATCACGTGGCGGGTATCACAGCGATACCCGCAGCCCCAATTGATATCCATCGTCCAATTTCATCAACGAGAAAAAAAAAAGAAGAAGAAAGGAAGTCACTCTCTCAGGTGTTAACTTTTCTGATCTATCTACAGTGTAATAAAATCGAGTAATGTAACCAAATTGGGTTTAGCCGCAAATGTGCTGTTATCCCCACTGAATGTTTTCTCTTTACCACAATAAAGCGCAAGCGTTATAGAAATTAATCGGAGGGTAAACCCCTTCCTCGCTTGCTGGTATATCGGAGGATAACGCCCTTCGCTCAAAGATTGTCCTCAAAACTTCACAGTTGCCCTGGAAGCGAACTGTTCATTTTTCCGGACAATCTTTCAGGCTCGGGCATTATCCTCCGATATACCAGCCGCCGGAAGGGTCTCATTTACTAAATAACCTGCTTTTGCCTTAAAAGGAAACTGGACGCCCTGTCAATTCCCACGGCGTTCAAACGTGTTCTCCACGCAGCAGAAGTTTCGTCCAAAAATATGACCCAAAAAATTAGCACGATAACCGAAGTTGAAGATTTAATAAAACAAGTATTCCACTTGGGCTTATTGGATACGAAGAATTTTTTTTAGCCAACTTAGCACGACGCGGCAATTCCGCTTCAACGCATTGTTTGAAGCAAGTTTCCTTCTCCCAAACTTGGCACAATAACTTAATTTAATAGGCTCTTTCTAGTTGTTAACATTTCTTCATAGGTTGCATTTCTAAATGCAATATGTAAACAAAGATCATCCTAGAGTCCTTGACAGTCCACGTTTGAATTTAATTGGGACTGGAAAGTTGATCCCCAGGAAAGAATGCAAATTACAGTCCATCCTCATCACGCATACCCAGTGTTTCGAAGATTTTTTCAGTCCAGTTTTTTGTCAGTTTGTTTTCTGTCAATCCGACATGTTTCATACTCCTCTTTTGCTTCTTTGAAACGTGTTAATTTTTATTCATGAGGAAAGCCAAGCGCAAAATAAGACTTCCTTTAGTAAGAATTACATTCCCGTATGAAATTCAAAAAGAACGTATACTTTAAAGCCCGGACACAAACAGACTTCACGAGAAGATGATTGCAAATAGAATGTAAGATAGTAAATGATATAAATATTGAGTACAGTGGCCGGTCTGCCAACTGACTAATGAATCTAAAAGAGTGTGTTTTAGTTAAAAATACATGTGTATCTGAAAAACAATTTGCAATTTGCCTTCTTTGGGCTTCTTTCAATAATTAATTAACTGTGACAAACTACACCAGTCGGCTTATTGTGGCCCCATATTTTCCCCCTACAAAATAAGGTCGGATTAGACCGCCCCCCTTCCCCTTTCCCAAAATATTTTACGTCCCTTTCCCCATTTAGCTAGTCGGGAACCTGCCGAGGGTATTGCCAACACAATCAGACTTAATGTCGCCAATCTGTTTTCTACCTGGCACAAAATCTTCGTATGAGTGTCACAGAAGTCTCAAAACTTTAAACAGCAGTTCCACACTAAGCGCCCGCCCTCGATGGTGACCAGCGGCAGCGTGAATAACAGGAACTAATACGTTATCAAGATCAGCCATGATGTTGCTTGGCAAACTCTGCTGATTACTTCCTGTGAAATAACCAACCTGCGTCAGGAAAAATAACATTAAATCAAAAGGTTAGGGGTGTTTACATGACACTGGTAAGACTTTCATACCGGAACAAGTTCATTCCATTCCCCCTTGTGCTCTGTGCATGATACTAATCCAAAATCGCATATGGGTACGAGCCACACCGGTGTAATTTCACCCCGGTTGCTGTACCGGACCAAGGTGGTTAGCATTATTACGTTAGCCATCAACCAATAAGAAAGAAGGATACCAAGCGCCAATGACCCTAGAGCAATCGGGTACTTCCACTCCAAAATCGCTTTCAGTTTTTAGAGATATTTGCAATACGCAAATACCTTTAATGTAAACGCATTTACATTGGTTTGTTCGTCCAAGGAACAAACTCCTTACAAGGGAAGGGTAATGTGCTATCGCTGTGCTTTTATTTCTTGCAATACAGCTCCGACATCTTCATACAAATTCTCCTCACTGGCCTCTTTACATTCTATTGACAACTCAATGGGAGAATTTGTTTAAACATCAACACAATTTATCTCTGGTGATCATTTCCTCAATTCTCATCACCTGTATGTGTTACAGTGCACAGATATGATGAGGAGAAAATTAATGCTGATCACTATCGGCGCTTGAAGGGTTAAGGCATGACTATATGAAGTCTTAACTGCTTCTAGATATATGCACAATTACATTCTATCTGTCGATGAAGGTTAAAGTCATTGCGACTTTACTGTTATCAAAGACAGGGCAAAGTTATCGTCAAATTCAGCTCAAGAGGTACTTTTGATGTGCGTCAAACAACAAAAGATAGTATGTGGTGATAGTAATAATAATAATAATAATAATAATAATAATAATAATAATAATAATAATAATGACTTTATTACCGTGTCAAGCAAAAATCTATCAGAGGGAATTCCCCACCGCTAATAGAGGACACCTAACTTTCTAAAATACAATCTAAAAATACAAAACGAATTAGCATAGAGTCAAAACACATTTTTGCGAGTGAACACATTTTTGCGAGGGAACAGATTTTTGCGAGTGAAATCACAGCCACTATGATTAAGGGCTGTGTCTGTGTGTGTTCAGGGGGGGGGGGATTCCTAAACAAAGCTGTACAGGTATATTTGAGATAAACGCGAACATTTAGTGCCCAACAATTTCTTGTGATAAGGGGTAGATTCTACACTAAACATTACGATACACTATTACTGTGCTTAAAGGTGCCACGTCCTAGGGCAGCCATAAGTATAATTTTAAAATAAATATGTCAATAACTCACATTCTCACGATCCAAATTCACCCGTAAGCCAAGAAATGTGCAGTTATCGGAACTTAGTTTCGACAAGTGCGGCATTAGTGTCCGACAAAATGCCTTGGCCAGCTCTGCTGTCAGCTTGTTGACATCCCGTGACGCACTCTGCTGTCCTTCACCTACAAAGAACATCTCAGTCCACTGGATCCGGAACACATTTTTGCGAGTGAAATCACAGCCACTATGAACTTTGACACTAGGGAAACCATCCAGCTGTAAGCCATCTATTGGGCTGCATAAACTGTGAACAATAGAAACAAAAAAGTCAAACTTCATTACTTTGACCCATTTTATTTTGCAAACAAGAGAGAAACAAACACCGCCACAGGAAAGTATTACTCGATCGGTAGCCTTCATTTGAATGGTCTCACTTTAGGACTTAACACACAGAATCACAAGTTAAGAAACCTTATGCAGCATATTTTCACGTCTCGCGCTTGCGAATGATTACCCCATTTCCCTCTCCTTTCGGCGCCTGTCACACAGGTGACATAATAAACAACACCACAGCAAAGTACCGCTCAATAGCTTTCATTTAAATGGTCTCAATCAAGCCCTCCATACACAGAACCACAAGTTATTTAAAAATTCTTAAGCATGATAAACAGCACCACAGAAAACTCAAAAGTACTGCTCAGTGGCTTTCATTTGAAAGGTCACACTTAAGGATTTCATTCACAGACAAAAAACCTGGAACCATCTTGACAGGATAATAAACAATACCACAGGAAAGTACTGCTCAGTAGCTTTCATTTGAGTGGCCACACTAAAGGATTTTATCAACAGACTCAAAAGTTAGATCCACCTTGTACAGCATAATAAACAGCACCACAGGAAAGTACTGCTCAGTAGCTTTCATTTGAGTGGCCACACTAAAGGATTTTATCAACAGACTCAAAAGTTAGAACCACCTTGTACAGCATAATAAACAGCACCACAGGAAAGAAAAGCTACTTGCTTTCATTTGAATGGTCAAACTTCAGAATTTTATCCACAGACTCAAAAGATGGAATCACTTTGTACAACATAATAAATAGCACCACAGGAAAGTACTGATCAGTAGCTTTCATTTGAACGATTATATTTAAAGGAGCTACGTCACGGATAACGCAACTTGAAAAAGCTGGCAAGTTTTTTCAAGTTTGTCATTCGTAATCCGTCTTAATCTCCCTCAGTCGTAACCATCCTTGTTTAGTTTTAGTTAATTATTACTTCTTTGGTGTTTTTCTACCTTAGGAAACTATTATTTTGAGGTTTCCGTTAATGAGAAATAATTTTGTCAGATCAGAAAAATGAATGAAAACGCCGTGACATAGTTCCTTTAAGAATTTTGTCTGAAGATTTAAAAGCAAGCATCACCTAGTACAGCACACTGATCAGTATCCTGAGAAAGTAATGATCAATATCCTTCATTTGAACGGTCAACTTTTCACCAACAACTCAGTACTCTAGAAGAACATTTATAGCAAGCGTTAACAAGTGAAAAAGGTACCTGGACTGGCGTGGGGCATCCTTTCGGCTGACCCATTCTATAATGACTTGTTCCTCCTCTCCACCGCCTGGGATCCCTGTGGTGATAGTGTAGTCCTTCATTTCTTTCAGGGAATTCCGTAACTTGCCAATCACTTCTGGCATCAGTTGCACCATAATGCCATCTAAGGGAAAATCAAAACACAACTGTCATTTCTTTTTACTGGAATGATTTTAATGCATTCTAGTTTGTCACAAGCAAATGCCACTACACAGAAAAAGATCTTAAGTCTTCGGTGGAGTTGAACACATCAGAGTTGAAAACATCAACCTTAGTACACTGGGTGTTGGATGTTCACACTACTGAGCTACAGAGAGACCAAGCTACAGGGAGACTAAGCTACAGCTATCGCCAGAAGTATTGGGAAGGAAGGATACTAATTATCCTTCCAATTTGCCTTCCCTCCCCTCAAATCGTCTTAGAGACTATAGCTTTAGTCATAGTGGTGTCCTCCTATTACGTGGAACAATCTGCCACAAGATTTAAGGGATGCTGGCTCTATTGGGCAGTTTAAACGAAAGATCAACCGAACCCCTGACATGTCGGATTTCCACACGGTAATCACGTAAAACAGCATTTATGCACTTTTTAAACTTTTTTTTTAGCTTTACTGATGATTTATTACCGTGATAAAACAAATATTATGATGATGACACTATCTAGTTTAGTGACACGAGATTGGTCAGCAAAAGTCCAAAGGAGGAGAGGAGGTAATCAAAACCCTGACGTCAGCTATACGTAAATATTACGAACATGAACTTCCAAAATCAACTATGTTTTCTTAGCCTCCCCAGAAAACTTCTAGCGATGGTTGTACGTCACATTTTCTAAGTTTTTTATTACGTGTATGGCTGACACCCTCTGTATATCAAGCCAAAGCCCAAACACACGATATTCGAAGACAAATCTCGTGACCTAGAATATGGACCTAACATTCATCCCTTTTGAACGGTTTGTAGAATTGATCCAACTGAAGAGGGGATAATCCATGTAAATCGTGCCCCTAGCCAAGATGAGAATTCTCCAGACGGATTGAAATTGCAATGAAAGTGGTGTTTGATCTGTAATGGAGAATATCCTGGGAAAAGTTCACTTTATCTTTAGACTTGGATTCAGCAATCTTTGTAACTGATCAATTTATTTAAAAAAATCTTCCGACGTCTTGGTACTACAATGGTGAAAATCTCTGCCAGCATTCCACTAAAAAACGTCAGGTACACATGTATCTTTACACTCTAGCTAACTTAACATGGATACTGAATTCACACAAGTTGCAAACCTTCCACAATGCTGACTTTGGCCGTGAACGGGCTGCTGGTCTTTAGAGCGCCGCTGAATACGATAAAGCTTGCTCCCGTCACTAAATAAAGACGTCACACGAAATCCGTTAGAACGAGCTCAAACACTTGTAAATCCTTTATCTGGCCAAAATAAACGTTATTGATTTTTCATAACCTATTTTAAAACCTAAACCCTATTTCAGACCAATAATAAAGGCAAAAACTGATCTCCTAATTCACATTAAAACAGTAACCATTTCCATTGTTAGATAAACCACTATACAAACGAAATGAAGTCACAAAATAAACGAAAATTTTCCTCTTCCTTCAAGTACAGTGCAATGGTTAGAGGTTTAAAATACAAATCAAGGGCCGTCTGTGGCTAGGTTTATCATTATTTTCATTTTTTCTCCTGGCCTGTCTCACATTCGTCCTAAATTTCTTTCTGTGCAGCCATTATCCTTTTTTCTTTCTGAAGGAAAAGCTGAGCCAGCCTCTGCGATACTCACACCGCGTTATCACTTTGCAAACAACTCCTAAGATTGCTTTGCACTCTCAACTAGGCTTTGATTCACAGCGATCAATTCCGCCATAATTTTGCAAAGAAAAATAGACAAATGGCGGGAGTTTCACTGTAACCGCAAAACACAAGGCCGTTTCTGAGGACTTAAGCGTTGTACGTTGAGTGTGCGTTCAAAAATAAAGTAACTGTCACCCACAAGCTTTCTCGGCGCGAAATTCGGTTTGTCAGGACTAACAGGACATACGAACTTCACGCTCGTGAACATCTGAATTAGTTCAAACTTCCAGGCTCTAAAAATAACCGGATGTGACGTGCTTTTTGCGTTTGACCGCTGTAAAGGGAACTGGGAATTGTACTCTGGTTGGCAGACATACCTTTCCGAGCTTGATTTTGAATGTTAATTGCCTGTGTTTTGTATCCCTGTTCACTCTGTATACAGACCAAGTGAGAGTCTGCCTGCAGGCTGAAATTGGCACCCAGTGCCATAACATGCTCATCTGTTGCATTCAGAATCTTTACAACCTGATTTGAGAAGTAAATTAAAAACATCACAAACTACACCCTGATAGTTTTTCTTTCTTTATACTCTCATATACCAAATTAACAAGACGCGAAGCGGTCGTTGTCACTGCCCCGCGGCTCAATTTCGTTTTACGAGACGTTTCATTCGCAAACGGAAGTCGTGTTCTCTTTATACGCGTCATTTTGTTGCTCACCACGGATCGCAAACCGCTCGTTTTGAGGTCTGCCTTGCCCAGGTGCCGTCAAAACACGTTGAAAAGGAAACGTTAGACTTCCGGTAGCCGCCCCTGACGTAGGGGCGTCAACGTTCTCATTGCTTAAGGCCCCTAACAAGATAACATCCCTGCACACCATAGTTTGTATGATAGCCTTAGATGAAATTTACAGACACGATTCAAATGTTCGGAATACTGGACATGCGTAACGTAGATTGAGTGTGACATCAACCATCTCCTTCTTTAACAAATAAACAAATGAAGAAACAAACAAACAAATAAATAAATAAATAAATACTGCTACGGTTCTCAGTACCTCATCGTATCTGTCTTGTGGCAATCTAACAAGAGTCCTTTTTTCTTCCATGTGTATCACAAGACCTGTCACTCTGCCTAATGTGTACTGGAAATTCTTAAAGTCCTGTGGAAATAACAAATATTGGCAGTTACATGGCATGAAATTTTGTAAGCTTAACAGAGGATCATACAGGTAGCTGCCGTTACAATAAACTTAACTGTGTCAGTCCCTTGAGTTGCATAATGTAGCCCACTGGCCTTCAAGTGTGAACCTCAAATAAAAGGTCAATTAACAAGTGTATCCCTGTGGTACTGTTCGATATGCTGTACAAAATGGTTCATGTTTGAGTCTGTGGATGAAATCCCAAAGTGTGACCATTCAAACGAAAGCTACTGAGCAGTAATTTCCTCTGGTGCTGTTTATTATGCTGTACACAGTCCAGAGCATTTCCACTTTTGGAAATATGCGAAACAATAGCGTGACGTCACAACATGGCGGCTTTGAAATATCACCCAGTAGATTCAACTGAAAGTTTTAATTTGTATTTTTTCGAGCCTTCCCAGCCTGCTTTGCCCGTCTGTTAGTAACACAACGACAAAGACAGCATTGAAGAAGTGTTGTGCAGGATATTGTGGAAAATGGCGGCGAAATGTGTGCTTAGGTGAGGTTTTACTTTCGATACACACGTCAATTTTGCTTGTTTTCTCGAGCGCTTGTCCATCTTCAATTTACTATATCTCTCGTGAAATTTTTTTTAAGGCTTTGAAAAAATTCAGAGACATTCTGTAGGTATTCTGGTTGTTTAGTGCGAAACCTGGCGATGGGCAGCGCTTTTGGTGGGCCGGCCGCGCTTTGTTTTGTGAATCAATTTGTGCGACCAAATGCCATTGCTCTGAACTAGTCTATTTGTGCGCCGAGTCTTTTCCTTCGTTTCAGGATGCATATCAGAGATCGTTGCCGGATATGTGCTGGACTGGTATATATTGATAAGGGAACACGCGAGGTTTTTTTGTTTGAGTCAGAGTTCAAGGCTGTATGGAACCCCGGGGGGGGGGAACTCCCGTATGAAAGTGACGGGGATGCTCGTCGGAAAATTAGAATTAACACCCTAAAGGAGACCAATCTGGGCGTGGCTCCGGCTTTATTTAACCCCTAAGGGAGACCATGCAAAAACAGACAACTAAATAAGAGCTATAGAGATGTTAATTGCGCTAAAGATGTTGCAATCGAATGCTGTCTTCTATGAGTAAATTTTAACAACGGCAATTTCTGTGCTGTTCTAGACCACTAACACAGTATAATATAGATATTTCTTCACACACAACCCTAAGCGATACCTGTGTGGGTAAAAATATTGGCTTTCCGTCCTCAACACCCTAAGTGAGACTAAAATCTGCAATTTACAACCCTAAGTGAGACGACGAGCACCCCCGTCACTTTCATATGGGAGCCCCCCCCCCCCCCCCCCGGGTATGGAACGTCGATATCGGAAAAGACTCGGCCGAAATCCAACCAGTCTAGATTTGCTAAGACTTGCTAACGACAGAAGGAAACATTTAATCTTCTAGAGACTCTTACTGACACATATTTGACTAAAGCAGCGTCCAGCGCTTTGTCTGGCAGGTTGCATAGCTGTAAAAAGCTACAACTTCAATTTCTTGACTAAAGGGTTGTATGGATCAAACTCCGTGATGCGAAACACACCATCTTGCAACAGTATCACGACAAGCTGGACCCGGCGTTTCAAAAAAATAATCTAGCGGTGCAGATAATATTTTTATCCTTTATCGTCGGAAATTCGTTCATGACAGGCTGAAAAACCTATCAAGGTCCTAACTTACGTAATATGCCACAAACGGCATTAAAACTACTTTGAGTCGCTCAGCAGACACAATCGGAACAATCACACCAAAGCCGCAGGAATCCAGAAAAAGATCAGATATGACCTTGATATGGCCTTCAGTGTTATGCTTTATTTTGTGTTATATCTACCATCGGTTGAGGGCAAATCGATAAAACTGTTTAAGACAGAGAAGTGAGCTGCGAAATATGGATCTGCAAAGCTGTTTATGAGTTAATAAAAAGATATAAGCTTACTCTGTTCTACCTGTGTTAAATCATTTTCATATGGCAGCAAATGTGTCCTAATATTTGTACTATTGCGCGACCACTGAAGCGAAATTCAAGTTGCAATTCATTCCTGGCTAAAGAATATGGAATCCATGGTTCTCTTTTTGCACGCAACTTATCCAGGCCAGAAATAAACGTAAATAGATTTGCCTTTGCATAGTTTCCTTTTATTCATCTGAAACAGACGACCCGATCTGTTACAAACCGCAGCCCGCTGCGCAACCAGAAGAAAAATAAGCTTCATACAAGCCCTTATGCGCCGATCAATTCGAAACTTCAACATCCCCCCCCCCGGGCATACCCCGGGCATTTGACTGTGCATCGTACCCGGGGAGGGGGGAATTTGAACGTTGCGTTGGAAGGGTGGGGAATTTGAACCGGATTTATCTCTTGTTCTGACGTAATAGGCCTGTGATTTTTATTTCGGTTTTTGCAGGGTCTGACGGATTTACAAGATAGAATTTCGCCTTTGTTAGTGAATAACTCTTTGAAAAGGGTCTTTAATAAAAGATTGAAGGTGTCATTACGGCATATCTTTCTCTCAAAGGCATGTAAAGTGCTTGATTGAAGACCAAATTTGTCTTTGAGGAGAGGCAGTTCAGTACTAATTGGTGGGGCATTTGAACGGCTTTCTTGCCCTGAGGGGAGGGAATTTGAACAAGCCAATCTTCAAAAGTTCAAATGCCCGGGGGGGTTGCCCGGGGGGGGATGTTGAACTTTCGAATTGATCGGCGCATTATTAAACAAGCGCTCATCGCAACTTATTCCTGGCTAAAAGATCATTAAACCATGTTTCTGCAAGCAGTCAATCCCAGGCAGTAATAAACGCAGATATTGACTGTAAATATTGCGGGATTGTTCCATTCAAATCTGAGAACTTCATCAACTATCATGAAATCTCATGAAAACAGGCCTCGCATCAGGTGACTCCAAAGTCGCGCTCTGATTGGATAATTGTTTGTTTTGGTCCGCCGGTCAAAACATTTCCAAAAGTGGAAATGCTCTGGACTGGTACAAGGTGGTTCTAACTTTTGAGCCTGTGGATGAATTCCTAAAGTGTGACCATTCAAATGGAAGCTATTGAGCACTACCATCCTTTATCATATGACCCGTACGGCCCCGCTAGTTTTTTCTTTGCAAAACCATTGATGAAAGTCCCGCATGAGGGCCGTACGCGATGGCGTAAGCGGGCCGGAAAAAGCCGTACGGCCCTCCGATAGTTGAGCTGAAACAATTTTGTTGCAGTACAATTCCTAACTTTTCCTTCAAAATGAGCGATGTAAGTGAACATTAAGACAACGAATTTTACTACCCTGACGATCTTGTCCGATATGGAACTTCTTCAAAAGTCAACTTACTTCGAAAGCGAAGAAAAAAAGTCAAAACTCCTCACAGATGTAGAAGTTCACAATTTTATTAGAAGCCAACAACAAGCAAACACTGTGAAAAAAAAGAGCCAATGTATGACATGAATGTAGTTCAGAGATTTCTTAATGAATGTTGCAAGAAACGAAAGATAACGGAAATTCCTCCGGCTGAGCTCGACAGTCCGTTATGCAATTTCTACATTACAGCGAAGAAGAAGGACAACACAGAATGCGAACCTGATACAATGTCCACTTTCTTGCGCAGTATCCAGCGCTACTTGGATAATAACAGTGCAAAGTCTGAAGAGAACTCCTTAAATCCAAGCGTCGAGAACTCAGGAAGCAGGGCAAAGGGAACAAACCAAATGCCACAGTAGCCCTGGCAAACGAAGATATTGAGCGCATCTTTGATGAGAATCAGTTCGGCATCCATGATCCTGAGGTCCTTTCACGTACGACATGGTTCTTGCTCACTCTCCACTTCGGCCACCGAGCCGGACACGAAGCAAGGCAGATGAAATTTGGCGAGATCGTTTTGAGAAAAGACGAAGCGAGTGGCGAAGAGTACTTGGAATGGTCAACCGAAAGGGAGAGTAAGACCCGCCACGGAGATGAAAATGACCATCGACGACCTTTCCGTCCTAAAGCGTACGAAACAGGCGACCGAAAATGTCCAGTAGCTTGCTATGAAGAGTTTGTTTACAGGCGACCAGAAGGGGCCAAATCACCGGAAAGTCCTTTTTTCCTGGCTGTTCATCACCAACGAAAACCAGAAGATAGGATTTGGTTTTCAAATCAAATTTTCAAATCAAATCCCTGGTTGTCTACGAGCGGGAAATTCACCAACCACTCAGTGAGAAAAACTTGCATCAAAACGCTTCTTGATTCCGGTGTTTCGCACAACAATGTGGCGCAACTGAGTGGCCACAAGAGCCTTAAAAGTCTCGATAGTTTATATGCCGTAGCATCCCATCAAAAGCAGCGCCAGATGTCTAAAATACTCAGCGGGAAAGAAAACTCCAGGCCCAAACCAAAGGCAGAAACAGCGGAGGAAAAACCGCAAAATCAGTCAAGTGGTACCGTTTAAGAGTCCATCCAAACAAATGGCGTATTTTCAGGAGCAAGTATCGGTGTGATTAACATCCAGAATCTTGTCCTTCCTAAAGCCTCTGGCTCGAAACACTTTTTTTTTTCTTTTTTTTTTTTTTACAAATCAGTTGATATAGTTACTTACATTACTTACAGAAAAAAAAAAAGACTAGTTACAAAAAGATTACTTAATTTATGATTTCAAGATTTACAAAATAAAGGCCCATGTTAACTGAAAATTTTCTAATGATTTTTTTGCATTTGCGATCTCCCTTAGTATTTGCAATTTTTCTTTTACCCGTAGTAGAAAGCTCTCGAAACAAAGTTCATCTTGTTGACCATTTGTGCAGAAAATGTAGTATTTTGCTAGTAGAATTAGGTAATTTAGAGGCTGCCAGTGCGATGTCTTTTCAAAAAAGCCGTAGAGTATTTTACTTTGATCTAAGCGTATCGTTTCGTGCGTTTTCTCGTACCACCAGTTTTGAAAAGTTTTCCAAAAGGAGGTCGTTTCGACGCAAGTAACTAATAAATGATTCAGGGTTTGTATTTCGTTCTTGCAAAGAGGGCAGGTATCGTTTTCTGAGATACCGTCACGATATAAACTCATTTGGGTTGGTAGTATGTTGTGTATAATTTTAAATTGAAACATTATGATTTTAACTTCTTTCGTAATCTTAAAAGGTAATAAGTAAACTTTCTGAGCATTGTTTTCGGTGAAGCCGTGGCGCAGAATTTTACTTTGAGAGGTTGGTGGTTTGAAGAGGCTTGTCAAGATAGCAGAGTAAATTGATTTTGTGGACAGGGCTGTGTTACCGTTTGTTGAGGTACTTTCGATTTGGAAGTGCTGTTTTGCTTTAATTTTCCATGCGTTAGGAATGGCATCGATGAGACCGTAGAAGGTAGTAAACGGCACGTTCAGATTATATTTGGTTTTAAATTCTGCAAGATCGTAAAAATTACCGTGTTCGTCCAATAGATGATGCACGTGAACAATGTTTTGAGTGAACCAATTTCTATAAAAAACTGGCTTCTTGTCAATTAAAATGTTACGGTTGTTCCATAAAATTTCTTGTTTGAAGTTTGTTTCTTTCGAGTCTAATGTTTTAAAATGCTGCCAGTATTCTAGTATTGACCGATAAAAGTCCGGTAGGTTATGGAGCTTCAGCATTCTAGTTTCGTAACTACAATTTGTTAAAAAAGCAAGGTTTCCATTTAGTCGTGAGAAGTAGTCTGGAATAGTTTTCCATGCGCAGAAGATTGAGTTTGAATTCTGTTAATCCACGCGATCTTTAAAGCTTTGTCCATAATTGAAAAATCACACATTCTAAGTCCGCCGTCTTTTTTCTCGCCTATTATGGTTGTTCTTTTAATTTTAGGAGGTTTACCGTCCCAAATAAAATTGAACGTGATCTTATTAATTTGCTCTATGAAGTGATCCGGCATGTGTAAAACAGAAGCATTGAATATTAGTTTGGAAAGGCCTAGCGTTTTAACGATATTAATTTTTCCGTATAGTGTAGGTTTTCTCTTCTGCCAAATGATAAGAGTTTTCTCTAAGTCTCTAATTTTGGCACCGAAGTTAAGTTCTTCTGCAGCTGCTTGATTGTGCGAGGAGAAGATACCGAGAGAAAGTATTGACTCTTTTGGCCACTTGAAACCAAAGGGAGTGTCCTGGTTATTTTTCCATTGTCCCAGCCACATTGCCTCGGTTTTAGCTGTGTTTATTTCTAAACTCTGGCTCGAAACACGCTGCACAAATTTCAGCTGCGAAGAAGCGTCGCCGTCATGTTATCGAATCTTCAGACGAAGAGGACTGCTGAGTTTCTTTGTAATCGACGTTCTCGGTACATTATCACATTGTTGTAAGATTTCGTTTCATATATTGTATAAAAATTTGAATGATGTTATTACATTTAGCAAAAATTAGAGCTTTTGCTTGAAAAGTTTGTCGAAAATATTGAAATATTCTGTACGTTGCAGCTTAAACTGTTGAAAGACACTTTTACTATTTGAAAATGCGCGCGAAAGTAAACAAACGCTACCCTTCCCAAGGAAAAAAATTGAAAGACAGAAGATTGAAAGAAAAAACGGGACGGCCATATGATAAAATGCTTATTGACTGAGTTAGGTCGGGCCGGACGGGAAAATATTTGGCTCTTGGTCATGGCGTACTGACTGAGCACAGCGAGGTCCGTACGCCATGACCTCGAGCCAAATATTTTCCCGTCCGGCCCTCCCACTCAGCCAATAAGTACATAGTAGTCTTGTTTACTGTGCTGTACAGGCTAGCTCCATAATTTCAGTCTGTGGACGAAATCCTAAAGTGTGGCCATTCACTTGAAGTTTACCAAGCAGTAATTAAGGGTGATGTCGTTTGTTATGCTATGCAGGGTGGTTCTAACATTTGAGCCTGTTGATGCAGGGATCCATATTAGCAGTCGTCAGGTCGTCCGAGATGACTATAAAGTTCTGCGGACGAGTATCAAAGATTACAAACTCGTCCGGCGGACGAGTAAGTTTTAAGGAGCAAACTTTTTTCTTCAATTTCTCACCAGTCAATGTACCCATGTTTTGAATGTCCACCAGCCATTCAGTGATTCCGTACTGTAGTGAACTGTAAACTTTGTGTCGTTGCTCGTACGACACGTTACGCGGTACTCTCAGAAGTGAAATGTTTGCAGGCTCAATTTTTTGTTCTTGAACGCTGATGTACTCCAGCAATATGCAAACACAGGCTCTCGCTCTTTAGCCGCACCCGAGTTTTGCAAAGTGTGGCGCTACTTTGACAAAGAGTTGCCACCACTGCGGAAGAAAAAAAATTGAATCTTCCGAGCAAAGTTCTAAATACGAAAAAGAGCAACAAAAGTGTGCATTTTTACCAACGTGACTTGGCTTAAGTACCTGGATGAAAGTTTCATCAAAATTTAAAGTTTGATCGAAAGGTAAATGCGCAAATCAAATGTTAAACTGTGAACATTAAATTTTGACGTGCAAAGAAGGTCTATCTTTTAAGTCCATTGTTGAATTTTGTGTATTTGTTGTCCGTTGTTGAATTAGTCTGTAGTTGGATTTGTAAAATGAAATTGTTTGACAGGAGCCTTGCTGCAGTGCTGCTGCAGTAACATAGTGAAAATAAAATGCAAGCTATAAGTTTTTGACTGTATTTTAATTATTACGTAATTTTGAATGGGCAAGTAAAATTTTGTCAGGGCAAGTATCTTTTCTGATGTACTTGCCCGCTTGACGAGTTTGAAAAAAAGCTAATATGGATCCCTGTGATGAAATCCTAAAGTGTGACCATGCAAATGAAAACAATTGAGCAGTTCTTTCGTGTGGTGTTGTTTATTATGCTGTACAAGGTTGTTCTAACTTTTGAGTCTGTGGATGAAATCCCAAAGTGTGACCATTTAAATGAAAGTGAGCAGTACTTTCGTGTGGTGCTATTTATTATGCTGTACAAGGTGGTTGTAACTTTTGAGTCTGTGGATAAATTCCTAACGTGTAACTATTGAAATGAAAGCTACTGAGCAGTTCTTTACTATGGCACTGCTCATTGTGCTGTATAGGTTCGTTATAACTAACACATGAAAGGTATTGAGCATTACTTTCTTTTGGTACTTTTCTCGTTTCCCAACATTAATTGCTAACTGAAATCTGGATTTTTTTCTGGGACTGAATGGGTTAACCCATGAACCAGAGAGGAAAAAAAGTAAAACAGCGCATTAGGAAGCATACAACACAATGTACATACCGCTAACAGGTTCATGATTGTGTGTCCTACTTCTCCGTACACAGGAGATCTGTTCCTTGAGCTAAACAGAGGACAGGGGTAATCTGGAATAAACACAACAGAACAAAATGAGCTGAAACCATTATGTCATCTATTCCATGTGTGGGATATGAGAACCCATCACTGAATTGCTCCCAGCATACCCAAGCCCCATAGGAAAAGCAGCGCACCCGTAGTGCGGGGGGAATGCTTCCTATTCCCATTGCATCCTTCAAAACTTGTGATTCCAATTCTTGAAATCTGCAAGTTCTTAAATCCCGGGAGGGGTACTCCCATATATAAGCTATATAGGCCTGTGCCGCGTAATAGGTTATGATTTTTTAGGTCCTCATTCTCCTCCTATTGGGAATTGTGATCCCAGTGTGAACTTTAGATAGGGTTCCGTTTTTAGTATTAACTAAAATTGCGGTATGTAAACAATGGTTATAATGGTGTAGTATTAAACTAGGCTTAGTCTAGCATTCTGTGCTTGATGCTAAACTTCCCATGTTACAGAAAAGAAATAAACAACGTGTTCACACAATTATCAATGATCGTTTATCCCTTGCAGAGGGAATCATTTTCGATTTCCTAACACTTAATTTTTTTCACACCTACCTATCCCCCCGAGGGAGGGGGGGGGGGGGCTTAAATTCCTCACCCACTGCAAAGATCATCTTATATATAATACGTGAAACGGATTAACTGTTCTCCATTCACCACGGCAAAACGCCGAAGTTACAAAAAGCCACAACCACACCATTTCTGTACTTTCCTGGCAAGGATGTGCACAATTTGGTTTTAAATCGGAAAGATCCACTTTGCGAGAATTTCCAGAAGAGTCGCACGTTTCTTTCGCTAAGCGAGGCCGCGCCATGTTGTGTGACTAATTTCAACCGCTTATGCAAATTGGTGTCGGCTTTCAAAACATCGTGTTATATTCTTGCCCCAAGTCCATCTCTTCGATGGACATTAATTTGCCCTGCATTTTGCAAGAAAAGCGAGCAAAGCGAGCTTCAATGAGGTCGCGAAGCGACCGAGCGGGCGACGAAGTCGCGAGAGGCCTTCTGACCTGAAAAAAATTAAAGGACTTAGGAAAGTCAATCGTGTTGTTGAGTGGTGTGAATTGTTCACAGGTACCAGCTAGTTTCATTCAAGTTATGTTGATACCGCAGTTCAAATATTCGTCTTTTGTATAAATTTATACTATTGGCATACGCCTGTCACGAAAATACAATGGATGAATGCGCTGTGGAACAGTTTGCTTTACCTCGGTGTAAGAACCTGTGAAACTCACGGATGACGTAAAACAAAGGAAACAAAAACATTTTAAACAATACCGTACAGCAAAAAAAAAGCTACCAAACAAAGAAAATCTTGTCAGGTTCTTACACCGAGGCCTGCTGTGACTGGAGAACCCGATCCATGAACGGCAGCCACATACATTACTACAGTTACTAGCAACGCAATATTCTCTCATCATTAACATGCACACAAGCACACATATAGTCAGAACACGAAGCGTTTTCCTTGAGGCGTATCTTGCCAGTGATAAACACTTTTTGGTGTAATTATAATGTAATTATAGTGTAAAACAGCCATTGTCCTGTGGGAAAAGGTTCGTTGGAAGCGCGAAGTTAGAATTATGTGACTATATTTTCCGTATTCTTGAAGCGTGCAGATTGAAATCTCCCTGTCAGGAAAGTTTAAACTTCGAACTATACTCAAGTGGCTGTCGTACTACTTCCACTCTAAAATAATAAAAGCATGCATTCGTGCATGTAAACAGCCCCTAAAGCACTGGTACCTAAACCACTGGTACCTGCGATATTAGAATCAATGCGTAACACATAGCGTGACTTTACCCAAGAGAACGAGATCGAAAGTTGGAGCACAAAGCAAGCAAAGAAAAGAGCGAAAAATTTACTGTATAGTGGTCTATAATCGTGCCAATCATGTCTCTGGGTGCGGTCAGAAATGATTTCTGGCAATTAACAGCCTCTAGTACTATCAAAGAAAGATGTCAGGCCATTTTCAATCACGAGCTCTTGAGCGATGTCAAGTTCGTCGTTCGAGACTCTCAAGGTGGATGTGAAAGCAAGAAGATTCCAGCTCACAAGTTCGTGTTGGCGATCAGTAGTCCAGTGTTTTTTGCCATGTTTTACGGTGAACTGGCGGAGACGAAAGATTCCGTCGACATTTATGACTGCGAGTACGAGAGTCTCTTGGAGTTGTTTCGTTTCATATACAGCGATGAAGCAAACTTGAACCCCGACAATGTGATGCAGTTGATGTATTTGGCGAAGAAATACATGCTGCATTCTCTAGCCGACATATGTTCCGCTTTCCTCCAAAAGAACTTGGACGCCTCAAACGATGAAGCAAACTTAACAGCCTCTAGTACTATCAAAGAAAGATGTCAGGCCATTTTCAATCACGAGCTCTTGAGCGATGTCAAGTTCGTCGTTCGAGACTCTCAAGGTGGTTGTGAAAGCAAGAAGATTCCAGCTCACAAGTTCGTGTTGGCGATCAGTAGTCCAGTGTTTTTTGCCATGTTTTACGGTGAACTGGCGGAGACGAAAGATTCCGTCGACATTTATGACTGCGAGTACGAGAGTCTCTTGGAG
The DNA here is from genome assembly GCA_964017195.1 of Siderastrea radians. Lineage (NCBI taxonomy): Eukaryota > Metazoa > Cnidaria > Anthozoa > Scleractinia > Rhizangiidae > Siderastrea > Siderastrea radians. The sequence goes on from OZ024896.1 coordinate 10,558,655, forward strand.
TTGTTTCGTTTCATATACAGCGATGAAGCAAACTTGAACCCCGACAATGTGATGCAGTTGATGTATTTGGCGAAGAAATACATGCTGCATTCTCTAGCCGACATATGTTCCGCTTTCCTCCAAAAGAACTTGGACGCCTCAAACGTGTTTCACGTCTTGCCACACGCACAGATATACGAAGAGAAAGATCTGTTAGGTCACTGCTGGAAAATAATCGAGAAAGAGACGGAGGAAGCTGTGAAATCGGATGGTTTCGTGACAATCGAGAGGTCAGTGCTGGAGGAATTAGTTGAGAAAGACTGGTTGAATATCAAAGAAGTGGAGTTGTTCAAAGCTGTCGATTGCTGGGCTGAAAAGGAATGTGAAAAGCAAGGCCTCGTTGCAGAAGGTTCTGTGAAGAGAAGGATCCTTGGAGAACGGATCGTGAAGGGAATTCGTTTTCCATTGATGGAACAAGAGGAGTTTGCAAGTGTTGTCCTGGGTTGTGACATACTTAGTTGGAAAGAGTTGGTCGACATGATGGAGTATTTTAATGGTGAACTGTCCATTCCAGTAGGATTTTCTGGAGCCAAACGAGCTGGACACCAATATGTAATATCTAGATTTAGATCACTAAATCATGGGTGGCAATATTATTCCGGCAAACCCAATGCCATACGTCTCGAGGTAAACAAAAACATAAAGCTGCATGCAGTGCGTCTATTTGGTAGTGAAAACAATGAATATTCAGTGACTTTAGCGATAAAGCTTGCGGGTTTTTTTAAAACAAAAAAGGTAGGGAAGTTCTTGTCTCAGATGGTACAGGGTGAAATGGGAAATTACCAAGGGTTTCAGATTGTATTTGAACCTCCGTTTGCTTTACAAAAGTACAGGGTGTATGATTTTAATGCTGACATAACTGGACCCCCTTCCTTGTATGGGCAGAGTGGCCAGTCCATTGTTGAGCATTCTGAGGTGACATTCAGGTTTTTAGACTGGCCGGGCCACAGCGTTGTTGTCGAGGGTCAGTTTTCCGAATTTGTGTTTACAGTGGACTAGGTACAGCACTCAAGTTGCGATGCCGTTTTATCTATAAGTTAGCTGCTTTGCCGTGAATCACGGATTGTTTACACTTTGTAAACGCTCGCCACTTAATACCTGGGGTACAACTGATTGTGATTTCTTTGAGGTAGTTATAGCACCTGCTATGCTGTATGACTGGCCAACCTCTTTACCAATATACTTAAGGACGGTGGGCCCTATTGCTAACGCGCACATTTTCTGCGCATAGCGCGGTCATCCCGCGCGATCGCACGACTCCTGTCTGTGCAGTGGTGCGAAAAAATTTTTTTAGGTGTATTGAGTCTTTGTTTTTGTATTTTGCTTTCGTTGTGGGAGTGTTGACCCGCAAATGGGGAACGTGAAACCAAAACGAAATGGTAGGCTTATGAAAGAATCCGGGCCGTCGAAGCGCAAGCGCTTGCACGACGAAAAACAAACATCGACACCGGCTTCCGACAACAAGCAGGCAAGTGAAACAAGGAAAATAGCGCGGGAGGGACGAAGTTGACTTGGCGAGAAGGCCGACGAATAGCAGATCTCGGTGTGTTAGCTGAACAGACTTGTTTTTCAGAGGATATCTGGAAAGCGACCATCTGAAAAGACCACGCGAGCGTCACCCTTTCAGTTAAATTCTGAAGTACTTCGCTTCCACTCCCACGGTAAACCAAATTACCTATTTGACTGTGGATTTACATCATAAGAATTGTTTAATTGAGAGAATTCCTACGTTGAAAATGATATTCTTAAGATGTTAAAGTGAATGATCGAATGGAATTGCTCCCGAGTAATTATTTAAACTTTTGGGAAAAAAAATAATACAACTGATTGTGAGTTAAAACTCTTTGCCGAATAATACTTTGCAGACGAAAAACTTGTGCCATTTTGCCTCCATAATTTACAATATAAAATGGACTGTATTTTAGGGGTCAATACATTGAGAAGAATCTATACAAACCATAAATGCACTCCAATTTATGAGTGTTTAGCGTGATCAGGATAAAGACGCAGAACAATTCAGGAGTAAAAAAGTAAGAAGTTTTATGATGGCACGACCTTCCACTCTCTCTTTTAGAATGCTTTAAAAAAAGTGTTTTAAAATGAAAGTCGTAAAAAGTTGAAGCAAACTACTTGTTTAGAGTTAAACGGTGTCTCACCTAACGCGAAAGCCGACAGATATTTAGACGCTTACAAGCAGTATTGTATTTCCGATCTTTTGCAGTGAGATAAAGTAATCACTCCTATTTTTTAGATGCATGTTGTCATTTCCATGTGTGGCATTTTCTTTTAGAGGAAAAGGAAACGTATCTAAGGCTTACATTTGATGAAAAATCTTTCCATTTGTAGTTTGTTCTTATAGAAGATTAGAAAGAGTCAAAAGAGTAAACAAAATGTGAAGCAACTTCTTGAAAGAAAAACAAAAACGGCAGTTAACTGTCCCGGCCAATAGTTTACGAAATATTAAAAGAAAACCTACCTCCTCTCGGTCTGGAAAAATGACGATAGCTGTTATAAATTGCAGCAACCGATGGAATGAAAACCCGGTTGACCAGCTGAAGTAGACGAGTAGCCGATTTTGATAACTCCGCTGAGCGATCTAGCCGAATGAGAAAGAACAAATCAAAAACTTGACGAGAAATTTCAGCTTTCGATTACAGGTCAGTTCGCTTCAGAGCTACTGATTCCGATTTAGTGGCATTTCGTGTTATTTGTCAAGATCAGAATACGATGAAAACCCAAAACAACAACCCGTTTAGTTTGGAGTGAGTTAGATTTAGCTGCTGTAGACAATGTGACTCTCGAGTTCGGATTATTGTGGGGCAATTCGCGGGAAAAATTTGCCAAAATTTGCGGCGCTCAGTGCAAACACTTTCCAAAGAACATCGCGCCCGAAAGTAGCCCCGCAAAATGTTTGGGTCCGAAAAGTTTTCGGTTTTCTTGAGAAACGAACGCCAGCTTATTCATGGGAGCTCTGCTGTAAGGCTAGCTAGCCTGTCTATATATATATTACAGGCTTGGTCTGACCCACTGACAATTTGCAGTAGCCTTCTAGTGCTTCCAAGTACGTACACAACAATCAAGATCAGTCTCGGCTGCACAACATTCATTGAACAATGAAATCGCCTAACGGCACTCCGTTACAGTATGTTCTTTGATAATGCAATTGTAAAATCCACATACAGTTAGCAGTGATAAAATCAATCGACGTTTTACGAGGATCATCCTTTCTCTACGCGTCCCCTCCGCCATCTTCGATTCCCAGCATGCATCACTTCGACTTACATTTCATTCCCCACCGGGGAGGAGAGCGTCAAGAAAATCGTCACCGACGGAAAACATGTCATGCGTGAGTTAGGAAAAAGTGAAGTTAACTTTTAAAAATGCACGGTACCCCTAGTTTTTATGTAATCAATCAAAGCAGGACAACTGTTAGGTATTGTGAACTATTTTTTTTCAGAGGAAAAACCGTCTGTCAAAAGTTATTTTACAAAACGTTCCAATCTACTAGGTCAAATAATGGCCCCAAGAAGAGGAAATTCGCATATAGAATTCCGCAGCATGTTGAGAATTATATCTGTTGTTATTCACTACAAAGCGCCTATCAGTTTAGACATCTTCATCTCCTACTTAAGTCAAATAATGGCTATCTTTTATTTTAAAAAGTCTTTTTTCCTAATTTTTTAAAAAATGCTTAATCAGCACTTTGTTACCATGTTTGGGCCTAATTATCTCTGAAAAATGCACGGTAACCCCCCATTTTCTTTTTCGATTTCAACAGCCCTAGGTACGAGAAACAAATCCCGCATGGGCACAAATAGCAAAAAATACCTTTCTATTAGGGGCCACCGTCCTTAACTTCAGCAATTTTTGCATCAGGCGTTACTACAAATGTTCTTTACTGCATACTAATCATTTTTGGGGGAGGGGGGTAGTAAAGCCCTCTATTTGCATCAGGTTTTCAGGATTGTCATTTCGCTTTAACTTACTCTAAAAGAATAACAAACGATTTCCTGTAAATAAGTATGTTATTATACACTATATCCTATCGAACAACAGAGTTTGTGTAAAAGAGTAAATAAGACAAAAGGTGAAACTTCGTTCGGACACGCTTTAGTAGTAGCCACATTACCATAAGTATATTGTATATTCAGAACTTGATGCGTTTTCTTTGTGGCTAAGCTTGCCGGAGAAATGAAACGTTTATTCAAATAAACGCGAGAAACACCTTTTTTGGTGTAATTCCATGTAAAACCTGGCAGCCATATCCCTGTAAGCAAGGGTTGCTTGGAAGCGCAAAGTTCGAACTATGTGACTAGATTTTCCGTATTCTTGAAGCGCTGAAAAAAGTCATCCACATTGAAGTCTCTCTGTCAGTGAAGTTCGGTTTCGATCTATAGTCAGTGTATAGTCAAGTGGCTGTCATACTACTTTCACAACTTTTAAAACTCTTTCATGCATGTAAACAGCCCCTAAGGCACTGGGTACCAAATTGAGCCTGCGACATTACAATCAATACGTAACACATAGCGTGACTTTCCCTCAGAGAGCGAAATCGAAAGCTGGAGCGGCAAAGCAAACAAAGAAAACACCGAAGAATTTACTGTATATAGTGGTCTATATTCGCGCCAATCATGTCTCTGGGTGCCGACAAAAATGATTTCTGGCATTTTATGGTGAACTAGCGGAGACGAACGATTCCGTCGAGATCTATGACTGCGAGTACGAGAGTCTGTTGGAGTTGTTTCGTTTTATGTACAGTGATGAAGCGAACTTGAACCCGGACAATGTGATGCAGTTGATGTATTTGGCGAAGAAATACATGCTGCCTTCTCTAGCCGACATATGTTCCGCTTTCGTCCAAAAGAACTTGGACGCCTCAAACGTGTTTCACGTCTTGCCACACGCACAGATATACGAAGAGAAAGATCTGTTGGATTACTGCCGGAAAATAATCGAGAAAGAGACGGAGGAAGCTGTGAAATCGGATGGTTTCGTGACAATCGAGAGGTCAGTGCTGGAGGAATTAGTTGAGAAAGACTGCTTGAATATCAAAGAAGTGGAGTTATTCAAAGCTGTCGATTGCTGGGCTGAAAAGGAATGTGAAAAGCAAGGCCTCGTTGCAGAAGGTTCTGTGAAGAGAAGGATCCTTGGAGAACGGATCGTGAAGGGAATTCGTTTTCCATTGATGGAACAAGAGGAGTTTACAAGTGTTGTCCTGGGTTGTGACATACTTAGTAGGAAAGAGTTGGTCGACTTGATGAAGTATGTTAATGGTGAACTATCCATTCCAGTAGGATTTTCTGGAGCCAAACGAACTGGACACCTATATGTAATATCTAGATTTAGATCACTAAATCATGGGTGGCAATATTATTCCGGCAAACCCAATGCCATACGTCTCGAGGTAAACAAAAACATAAAGCTGCACGCAGTGCGTCTATTTGGTAGTGAAAACAATGAATATTCAGTGACTTTAGCGATAAAGCTTGCGGGTTTTTTTAAAACAAAAAGGGTAGGGAGGTTCTTGTCTCAGATGGTACAGGGTGAAATGGGAAATTACCAAGGGTTTCAGATTGTATTTGAACCTCCGTTTGCTTTACAAAAGTACAGGGTGTATGATTTTTATGCTGACATAACTGGACCCCCTTCCTGGTATGGGCAGAGTGGCCAGTCCATTGTTGAGCATTCTGAGGTGACATTAAGGTTTTTAGACTGGCCGGGCCACAGCGTTGTTGTCAAGGGTCAGTTTTCCGAATTTGTGTTTACAGTGGACTAGGTACAGCACTCAAGTTGCGATGCTGTTTTATCTGTAAGTTAGCTGCTTTGCCGTGAATCACGGATTGTTTACACTTTGTAAACGCTCGCCACTTAACACCTGGGGTACAACTGATTGTGATTTCTTTGAGGTAGTTATAGCACCTGCTATGCTGCATGACTGGCCAACCTCTTTACCAATATACTTAACTTCAGCAATTTTTGCATCAGGCGTTATTACAAATGTTCTTTACTGTATACTAATCATTTTTTGGGGGAGGGGGGTAGTAAAGCCCTCTATTTGTATCAGTAGGTTTCCAGGATTGTCATTTCGCTTTAACTTACTCTAAAAGAATAACAAACGATTTCCTGTAAATAAGTATGTTATTATACACCATATATTATCGAACAACAGAGTTTGTGTGCAAAAGTAAATAAGACAAAAGGTGAAATTTCGTTCGGTCACGCTTCAGTAGTAGCCACATTACTATAAGTATATTGTATATTCAGAACTCCATGCGTTTTCTTTGAGGCTAAGCTTGCCAGAGAAAAGCAACGATTCATTAAATAAACGCGAGAAACACCTCTTTGGTGTAATTCGATGTAACACCTAGCAGCCATATCCCTGTGAGCAAAGGTTCGTTGAAAGCGCAAAGTTCAAACTGTGTGAATATATTTTCCGTATTCTTGAAGCGCTGAAAAGTCATCCACATTGAAGTCTCCCTGTCAGTGAAGCGGTTTCGATCTACAGTCAGTGTATAGTCAAGTGGCTGTCGTACTGCTTCCACAACTTTTAAAACTCTTTCATGCATGTAAACAGCCCCTAAAGCACTGGGTACAAAACTGAGCCTGCGACATTGCAATCAATGCGTAACACCTAGCGTGACATTCCCTCAGAGAACGAATCGAAAGCTGGAGCGGCAAAGCAAGCAAAGAAAACACCGAAGAATTTATTGTATAGTGGTCTCTAATCGTGCCAATAATGTCCCTGGGTGCAGTCAAAAATGATTTCTGGCAATTAACATCCACTAGTACTATCAAAGAAAGATGCAAGTCCATTTTCAATCAAGAACTCTTGAGCGATGTCAAGTTCGTCGTCCGAGACTCCCAAGGCGGAAGTGAAAGCAAGAAGATTCCAGCTCACAAGTTCGTGTTGGCGATCAGTAGTCCAGTGTTTTTTGCCATGTTTTACGGTGAACTGGCAGAGACGAACGATTCCGTCGAGATCTCTGACTGCGATTACGAGAGTCTGTTGGAGTTGTTTCGTTTCATGTACAGCGATGAAGCAAACTTGAACCCCGATGTGATGCAGATGATGTATTTGGCGAAGAAATACATGTTGCCTTCTCTAGCCGGCAAATGCTCCGCTTTCCTCCAGAAGAACTTGGACGCCTCAAACGTGTTTCACGTCTTGCCAGACGCACAGAAATACGAAGAGAAAGATCTGTTGGAACACTGCTGGAAAATAATCGAAAAAGAGACGGAGGAAGCTGTGAAATCAGATGGTTTCGTGACAATCGAGAGGTCGGTGCTGGAGGAATTAGTTGAGAAGGACTCGTTGAATATCAAAGAAGTGGAGTTATTCAAAGCTGTGGATTGCTGGGCTGAAAAGGAATGTGAAAAGCAAGGCCTCGTTGCAGAAGGTTCCGTGAAAAGAAGGATCCTTGGCGAACGGATCTTGAAGGGAATTCGTTTTCCATTGATGGAACAAAAGGAGTTTGCAAGTGTTGTCCTCGATTGTGACATACTTAGTAAGAAAGAGTTGGTCGACTTGATGAAGTACTTTAACGGTGTACTTACCATTCCAGTGGGATTTTCTGGAGCCAAACGAACTGGACAGCTAAATGTAATGTCGAGATTTAAATTACTAAGAAATGGGTGGATATATTAGTCCGGCAGACCCAATTTAATACGTCTGAAGGTAGACAAAAACATCAAGTTGCACGCAGTGCGTCTTTTTGGCAGTAACAGCACTGAATATCCAGTGAACTTTGCGAAAAGGCTTGCCGGTTGTGGGGATTTAAAAGCGCAAAAGGTAGGGAATTTCTTGACTAAGATCGTAAAGAGTGAAATAGGAAATTACCACGGGTTTGAGATTGTATTTGAGCCTCCGATTGCTTTACAAAAGGATATACTGTATGATTTTAAAGTTGACATAACTGGACCCCCTTCCTGGTATGGGCAGGGTGGCCAGTTCACTGTTGAGCACTCTGGGGTGACATTCAGCTTTTTTAGCTTCTGGGAGCAAACCGATGTTGGGGTGGGTCAGTTTTCAGAATTTGTGTTCACAGTGGACTAGGCACAGCACTCTAGTTGCGATGCTGTTTTATCTGAAAAGCTAGTTATTTTGACCTGAAACAAAGGTTGTTTAAAGGTTGTTTGTGATCGCTCGCCGGGCTCCTGGGGTACAACTGATTGTGATTTCTTTGAGGTAGTTATAGCACCTGCTATGCTGCATTACTGGCCAACCTCTTTACCAATATACTTAACTTCAGCAATTTTTGAATCAGGCGTTATTACAAATGTTCTTTACTGCATACTAATCATTTTTTGGGGGAGGGGGTAGTAAAGCCCTTTGTAAAGCCCTTTCGAAAAGAATAACAAACGATTTCCTGTAAATAAGTATGTTATTATCCACTATATATTATCGAACAACAGAGTTTGTGTAAACAAGTAAATAAGACAAAAGGTGAAATTTCGTTCGGTCACGCTTCAGTAGTAGCCACATTACCATAAGTATATTGTGCATTCAGAACTCCATGCGTTTTCTTTGAGGCTAAGCTTGCCAGAGAAATGCAACGTTTCTTTAAATAAACGCGAGAAACACCTTTTTGGTGTATTAAATTCCATGTAAAACCTAGCAGCCACATCCCTGTGAGCAAAGCTTCGTTGGAAGCGCAAAGTTCGAACTACGTGACTATATTTTCCGTATTCTTGAAGCGCTGAAAAGTCATCCACATTGAAGTCTCCCTGTCAGTGAAGCGGTTTCGATCTACAGTCAGTGTATAGTCAAGTGGCTGTCGTACTACTTCCACAACATTTAAAACTCTTTCATGCATGTAAACAGCCCCTAAAGCACTGGGTACCAAATTGAGCCTGCGACATTACAATCAGTGCGTAACATATAGCGTGACTTTCCCTCGGAGAACGAAATCGAAAGCTGGAGCGGCAAAGCTAGCAAAGGAAACACCGAAGAATTTACTGTATAGTGATCTAAAATCGTGCCAATCATGTCTCTGGGTGCAGTCAGAAATGATTTCTGGCATTTAACAGCCTCTAGTACTATCAAAGAAAGATGTAAGGCCATTTTCAATCAAGAACTCTTGAGCGATGTCAAGTTCGTCGTCCGAGACTCCCAAGGCGGAAGTGAAAGCAAGAAGATTCCAGCTCATAAGTTCGTGTTGGCGATCAGTAGTCCAGTGTTTTTTGCCATGTTTTACGGTGAACTGGCAGAGACGAACGATTCCGTCGAGATCTATGACTGCGAGTACGAGAGTCTGTTGGAGTTGTTTCGTTTCATATACAGCGATGAAGCAAACTTGAACCCGGATAATGTGATGCAGTTGATGTATTTGGCGAAGAAATACATGCTGCATTCTCTAGCCGACAAGTGCTCCGCTTACCTCCAAAAGAACTTGGACGCCTCAAACGTGTTTCACGTCTTGCCGGATGCACAGAAATACGAAGAGAAAGATCTGTTGGAACACTGCTGGAAAGTGATCGAGAAAGAAACGGAGGAAGCTGTGAAATCGGATGGTTTCGCGACAATTGAGAGGTCGGTGCTGGAGGAATTAGTTGAGAAGGTCTCGTTAAATATCAAAGAAGTGGAGTTATTCAAAGCTGTCGATTGCTGGGCTGAAAAGGAATGTGAAAAGCAAGGCCTCGTTGCAGAAGGTTCCTCGAAGAGAAGGATCCTTGGAGAACGGATCGTCAAGGGAATTCGTTTTCCAGTGATGGAACAAAAGGAGTTTGCAAGTGTTGTCCTCGATTGTGACATACTTAGTAGGAAAGAGTTGGTCGACTTGATGAAGTATTTTAATGGTGTACTGACCATTCCAGTGGGGTTTTCTGGAGCCAAACGAGCTGAACACTTAAACGTAATGTCGAGATTTAGATCACTAAATTATGGGCGGTGGCAATATTATTCCGGCAGACCCAATTCCATACGTCTGAGGATAGACAAAAATATAAAGCTGCATGCAGTGCGTCTTTTTGGTAGTGACAACACTGAATATTCAGTGACCTTAATGATAACGCCTGCCAGTGGGGTTCGTACAAAAAAGGAAGGAAAGTTCTTGTCCAAGATCGTACAGAGTGAAATAGGAAATTACCCAGGGTATGAGATTGTATTTGAACCTCCATTTGCTTTACAACGGCACACGGAGTATGATTTTATGGCTCACATAACTGGACCCCCTTCCTGGTTTGGGAAGGATGGCCAGTCCATGGTTAAGCATTCTGGGGTGACGTTCAGTTTTTTTGGCCTTGGGGCGCAAACCTTGGTTGACATGGGTCAGTTTTCCGAATTTGTGTTTTCAGTGAACTAGGCACAGCACTGTAGTTGCGACGTTGTTTTAAATGAAAAGTTAGTTGCTTTGCCGTGAATCACGGATTGTTCACACTTTGTAATCGTTCGCCAGGCTCTCAAATCGGCACTCGATAGCGGTGGCGGTGTTTTTTTTAAGTAACTATAGCACCTGTTGTGCTGCATTTCTTGCCAACTACTTTGTATTAGCCTTTGAAAATGCTTCGAAGGTGCGGAAAATCTTACGGATATGCTTGCCACACAGGCTAACTGTTTACTGGTACCTTCATCAATTTTTGCATCAGACGGTACTCTACAAGAGTTGTTTACCGTATACTAATCTTTGTATTTTTTTATTTTTATTTTTTTGGTTAGCAGAGCCCCGTATTTGTTGAGACTTGGTTTAAGAATCGAACGGTATACGAAAAGGTATCAGTAGGTTTTTAGGACTGTAATTTCTTTTTTCACTTCCTATTGTCGAAAACGGAGAAGAAAGACAATTACTCTAAAAGAATAACGAACGATTTAAATGTAAATAATTACGTTATTATACACGATACTGTACTATCGAACAACAAAGCTTGTGAAAAAAAAGTAAATTGAGATAGCAGGTACATTTTTTTTGGTTCTGACACGCTTCAGCTGTAGCCTTAATAGCTGTTAGTTAAACATCAATAAACATAAAACCTGGAGTTAATTTATTTGTCTATGACCATTTATGATAGGTAGATATGTAAGGTAGATTCTGAATACAGTAAGTGAGCGATAACGCCGATGTGTAGATTTGCGTCCACACATCAGCGGCCATTTTCAACACCCTTAAAGCAACCTTTTGTTTTCCGCAAATCGTGAGCCCCGAGTATCTTGAACGTGGAGGTCGGTACTCCCAGCGAAAATAACTTGAAAGTTTGTTCTAAGGGCGCTGGAATAAAAGTTCCAAAGAACCAGTCGTTCCGAGGCTGCCGCCTCTTCTTCAGCGGTCAAGACGCGCCTCAAATATTCAACAACTCAGCGATAACTCGCAGCTCATCAGCAAATACCCTTGCACGGCGGAGGAGTCGGCATTGAACTCACTTCGACTGACTCGCTCGTCTGTTCAGCTTTCTAGGAGTCCATTTACAAGGTACGACTTGCTCTCTTGCATCACAACATAGGTGCGACAGACGAGTGCGACACAAAAAAGGTCATATCATTTTAAAACAGATTTTAAAAGTTTACCATAATTGCAATCACAGAAATGTGGTATACGATTATACACGTCAAGAACAGCAAGAGCAATATGAAAGTACATGATGCGAAATACCACAGTCATAAGCAAAATGGGTACGCAGCGCTAATTAAAAAAATAGACGGTGAAATTTCCAAACTACTCAATAGACTTCTACCTGGAAGTGGATCGCAGATTTTTAAAAGGAGATGCAAACAATCATAATAAATTATGACCAGTAGGACATCACCGACTTTGAAACACCACAAACTGGTTTCGTATTGTTTTAAAATCAGGTTAAAATGTTTTACAAAGTTAAACTTTAGATCATTGAGATCATCATCACACTCTGATGATGACTTTTTAAAACATTGTTATCTGTTGGTTTCATTTTACAAATGTAACAATTACATTACAAGGAAGTTTTCTGTGAGGACAAGCATATTTAGCCCCCTCTCTCTACTAAGCCCCCTCTCTCTACTAAGCCCCCCCCCCCCTTTTAATAACCACCCCCTCTTCCCTTTTAGGTATGAAAAAATAAATAATGTGGTGAAAGATTTTTTTCTTCAAAAACTTCTTGTCAGAAAAAGAGTTATAGCTAGAAACGCAAATTTTCTATTGATTATAACAGTTATTACCGAGATAAAATAATGAATGATCGAGAAGTTGCCTATCAGTCTTAACTAAAACTAGCATGAAAATAATAGCTTACATCTGTACTCGGCTCCTAGTCTCAGCTGAAGTCTCAAAGGAAAGAGCTGAGCCCACGGCGTCTCCGGACGTTTTATCAAAATTCCAACCACATAAGGTGTGGAGGGCAGGGGAAGATTTTTGAGGCACTAGGGAAGAAAGAAGTACAGCAGTCAAGCACAACAATCTGCAACTTACAGAATTAAATATGTCACTCCAAAGTCAAGCTTAACAGCAAAAACAAAATAACTAATAGCAACATTTACTTCAGAATCATACAGCCACAACCATGAAGTCCAAAATATTTCATATTTCTATCATAAGACAGTTTTGAGTGTTGAAAGTAATTTGCATTAGCATTTGCTTTGCTTTACTATGTTCAATTCTCAATAACCAATCAGGAGTAAACAACAAAACTAATCAGTACTCGCTATCTCCCTCGCTTGACACCAGTTATAATTATGTATTTGCTTCGAGTTGCGATTGGTTCATTATTATTATTATTATTATCATTATTATTATTATTATTATTATCATTATTATTATTTTGTATCTGTAGTGATTGGTCATAGTGATTTCTTTGGTTTGCTTTTAGAATACTCAACTGAAAACCACTCTTCACTAAAGACAAAAAACACTTGATAAAAAGAGGAGGGCAAATTTTGAGCTTTGCCATGAAACAAGGAAGATGACTTATTTTAATAATCAGTATGCAACTTTTTAAGACACTTTATGGAACTCTGTCAAGTGAACACAAGATCCTTGTAGAGGCCACCACTAAACAGAGATGAAATTTTGAGTTACTAAGTAACCCAACTTCTGGAACCCTACCAAATAACTCTTAAAAACGGAGTTAACAGGGCTGCTTAATACAAGTTTTTGTCACGAATACCTAGCTTCTCTAATACCTGATATGTTGGCTTGACGTATAGGAATCCTGCGTTGTCACTACTTCCAAGAAATGGCTGGCCAAAAATTGTATAGCCAAGCTCTGACACTGTATGACCTAATAACCAAATATATTTCTAGAAACGATATGCCACTTTCATTAATAACTATGCATATTTCAAGGCAAGCTTAGTTAACATTTCTTCTTTGTGCTGTGCTGCAGAGCTCATTAGAACCAATCGAATTGCAAACTTTAAAAGGTAGGCTTTATAAACTAAGCCCTTGACTGTTATGTTGAGATACAAAAAAAGTAAGTGATATAATATGTACTTGCAAAGTCAAAACAATTATGTCTGCAGAATCATTTTTTTCCAAAATTAGGTTTGTCTGGAAAATGACATACTCCTCTCCTGACTCCCTGCTTTGTGAAAATCAGGTACTCTTTTTGCCAAACAATATCTCACAAGGATTTACCTAAACTGGCACCTGCTCTGCCTACCTTGCTTGGCATAAGCAAAAGCTGTGTTGAAGTGAGACAGAACATCCTTTGGAAGCATTGTCTCCTTACGAAGGCACTCGAGCAAAACAACCTACAACAAACAGAAGAAAACAATTAACTTTAAACATGGGGAGATTTGTGCCTACTGGGATTCGAACTTGCAACAGCCCTTCATGTCATGGAAAATGAATACATGTATCCACTCTGCCAGAGCCAGGAACGTACCCTTTTTCAGAAACAATTTTCCAGGACTTTTCCAGGACTTTTCCAAGACTCAGATAGATTTTTCCAGGTCTCCCAATTGCACAATAATTGAAGCAATAAACCCTTATGAAATAGAAATCCAAAAATAATACTGCAGACAATTGTTGTCAAAGAAAACTTTTCTACAAGAGTTTATAGATTTCCAAGACTTTCCAGGACTTTCCAGTCCTGGAACATGCCATTTAAAATTCCAGGACTTTCCACGATTTTCAGGACCCATATGAACCCTGCAGAGCTGAACCAAAAATGAGCCAAAGAATTCAGATATACAGTGGACAAACAACAACAAAAAACCACATCAGACAGTTAAAGTTTTCACATGGTGACAATGTGGTCTTCACTCTATGAAGCCACACAAAAATTAAATACTTAATAAGAAATCAAAGGGTTTTGTGAGCAAAAGTTTGGAATGCAAAAGCAGATTGAGGTAAATATACCACGATGTCAAAATATGCCAACAGGCAGTAAGTAATGCAGTAAGTAAGACAAGTAATGCAAATTTGTTCACGACTTAGCAAATTAATGGTCTGTAAGAAAAATAATATTGTCAGAAACTATCAACACGCTGTCGCTGACAATTGTAGCAAATAAAGAATTATTAATTAAAAACAATATTATAAAAACTTTAACCTTCTGCCTCATTCTCATCTTACCATTTCTTCTTGGTTGGCAGCTCCCATTCCTTCTGTTACAAAACACCAACATTTACGCTTTACACAACAGCTCACTAGAAAAAAACATTTTTTATTCTTTTTTGGCACATTACATGAAATATGGAATACGAATAATATTAATTGTCAAGGCTACAAGGCACTGACACTTACATTTTACTATACTGACTTTGACCACCAAGTTTTTATTCAATAAGAATACAACTGTTTCATGAAGACCTGTGAAGAAAAATGTAAAATTTTTAAGTCCGTTTGGTTCATTTCATACATTACACATTTTTTGATAGGCCATCCTCTGAATTTTATAAGCCCAAACTATCCCTCCCCCTCCAACTGCATTCCCATAGTGACCATCACAGTGAAGATATCAACTAAAGCAGTGGAAAAAGAAGAACTTGAATAACCAGATTAAAATAGATTGATTCACAAATGACCAGCTAACCCAGTTGGCTTGAAAGCTCAGTTGGTTAGAGTGCTGCACCAGCATCACAGGGTCATGGGTTTGAATCCCATTTATAAGGGGCCGATTACATGAGGCGGGCTGGCCCGGTTAGCTGGGCTGGCTCAGTTTGCTGGGATCTCAACACGTCTGTGAAACACACTAAAAATCAACTTTGTGATTACATAAAAAAATCTCAGCCCGGCTAGCTGGGATCCCAGCATCGCGATGCCGGGATCTCGGCTAGCCAGGCTGAAAATTTACCATGTAATCGCGATTGCCGGGCCAACACTTTCTCGACACTAAATTTCGTTTCAGAGCAAAATGGCTCACCAGACGATCGATATTTCTCTTTCTATATAACACATAAAGGTTTATTAGACCATAAAGCTACGTAAAACTAAAAATAATAACCAAAATAATGGATTAGCGAAAGTAAAAACACTCGCTTCGTGCTCTTTGATGTAGCCATCTTTTCACACGATAAGCTTCTAAATTTAGCCGTAGGCGGGCTGGCCCACCTCATGTAATATAGGGCTGAGCAGTCATCTCGGTAGACCCAGCCAGCCCAGCTCATGTAATCAGCCCCTTAAGCCTGAATTAAGTTCGAAAATATGCACAATTAATAAAATTATTATTAAAAACAAAAGGAAAGAAACATGATACCTTTCAGCTGATACATGACTTCTGCTGGATCAGGCCTTTCTTGTATTGATATTTCTAAAATACAAACAAAGGTGAATCATCATTAATACAAACAAGTTGGAGAAGGGGATTATGTGCTGCTATAGAACTGTTCATTTTTGCAGTTGGTGGAATATCCTTGAAAAACACTATGACTGTAACAGTTTTTGTGTTACAAATGAGAGTGATGCATCATTGGACATTGTACAGGTACCTTCATTAATGACCTTCAATACCGGAGGCAGAGCAGTTATGTCTTGTGGTAACAAAGAACGCACATTATCCAAATCCAAACGGAACAGACAGTCACTGTCATCTGAGAGGGCGGGGGATGTTGGCGTTGATAGAGGAGTACCAGCCACGTCAGTGGGTGGAGCCACAGGAATCTGTAACGGGGGAAGAACTGGGACAGTACGTTCTGAGGTTACGTCCACTCCTAAGGGACGATCAAACAGTCCAATTATAAAGTTAACTCTAAAATCAGCCTTTAATAATAATGAAGAGTCTCTTAACCATTTAAGTCTTCGTAGTGATTATTAGTATCTAACTTCCTGCAAAATCACCATTTGTACATGATCAAACATACAGGAAATAAGAATGAAGGAAACAATAACTGAAGATAAAATTTTGTAATGTTAAAAAAAATTCTCCAAACGTTTACCACAAGAGAGATATGGAGACCAATTAGGAGAATACAGACGTTTTTTCTTTTGAACAGAAAGGAGATAATAAAATGTTGTTTGCATACACTCCCTTGTTGTACCCTTAAAAACAATTCCCAATTTCAGGCCAAGATTTAGGACCCAACTGGTGACCAAAACAGCTAAATACCACACCTTTTAGGGAGATAACTGCACTGTTTCTACAGTTTATAGTTTATCTCTTTGAGCCCCAGCATCATTATACAAACTCTTCTCACTGGTTTCCATACATGTTGTTGAGAACCAGTTGGGAGAACTTTTTTAAACATCAAGACAATCCACCATCATTTCTTTAATTCTTGTGACCTGTATGTGTTATAAGAAAAAATTTACAGTTAACTCTACACAGAATCTCAGTTAAGAATGTACCTGCTGCTCCAGCAAAATCTGTTGTGTCGTCATCTCCCATAGCTTCAGCACCTTCTACTGTTTCCACTTGGTCATCTGGTAACTCTTCATCCTCTTCCAAACCATCGTCCAGCATCAAATCTTCTGTGGGACTTTCATCCCCCCTTCTGACATGCTCATTTGTTTGGTTTTCTGCAACCTGCTGTAATGCCTGGGCTGCAATACATGTACGTAAAATGAAAACTTATTTTAGCTCCATTCTTGAATGAAGTTCAAGTGAAGAATGAAGATTAGTGTACAAGAGAAAGATGCAAATGTTGTATATTACAAAACTGCAACATGCCCAATCCTATTCAATCCAATTGTTCTGCAGCTGTATCTGCACTGTTGAACATCATTACTTAGGTGGACAAGTAAAGTGTTTCTATTAAATATCTTTAAACCTGAATGAACTCACTTTACATAAATAAAGTTGCCAAATATCCTTTCAGTTATGTTATACATAACAAGTATATAGCAAAAGGTGGGAAAATTCAGTTGTGCATTAAGTGTTTTGATTACCTCTTAACAAGGCATTACAGCACACTTGACAAACGCGGCCTTCTTTGTTTTCCAAATATGGTAATAAGAACTTCATGTTGCAGCACGATGAGCACAAAGCCTGTAAAACAACTCATCATTATGCATGGTAGATACAAGATTTTATGAAACCTAAGGATTGTCAATCAGGGCAAATCCCTGAGATGGAAAGGGGGCAAATGGAGCATAATTTCCCTGAAATATTTTTACACAGATTGCAAAATAAGGCATTCCAGTCTCTACTTTAACCCTTTCACTCCCAGAGTCAGTTATGGAGACATTAAGGTGATTCTGACATCTGAGTCTGTGGATGAAATCCTTTAGTGTTACCATTCAAATGAAACCTCTTCAGCAGTACTTTCACATGACACTATTTATATTTCAGTATTTTACAAATGAAATTTGGGATTCGTCTTGAATTTTGATTTTAGGCACTCCGTCTTGGGAGTGAAAGGGTTAAACTTGTCACAAGAAGTGGGGGGGTAGACCCCTGCAGTGCACCCCCCCCCCTGGATTACAGTGCTCTTGTTCTGGAGCTCTTACTAATTACAAAAGCATTGTTACTCCTGTCTGAATGGGTTACTAGTCCATCCCAAGATATTTGACAAAATCAAAACTTTTTTTAATGTGCATGAACACTGGTAGAAAGACTGAACAAAGGAATCATGTGAAAGCAGGGAAGGGGGAACTCCCATAAGAGCAACAGGATTGACCAATAAAAATTTTGAAAGGAACAACAAAAGGAACAAGGATGTCTTTTGAAGGCAAATACCTTTTAAAATTCAGTTTTACCACTACACCGTACATGTACAAGGTACATGTACCACTAATTAAATTTCTCTGAGAGAAATTCAAAATAGGAAAGGGCTTTTATACAACAATTAATACATGATAATGTTGTGACATTACCTTTCCACAAGCTCTACAATGATGTCGTCTTTTTATAACAGTGAATTTCAACCCACAATTCATGCAGTGTGTAGCAGCTGAATCAGGAACCCAAAGTGGCGGCACTTTACCAAGGTTCGCTTCTCCTGCAGTGATACGCTGAGCTTCCAGAGACCCTTGAGAGTGCATTGTAATGGTCAAGTCCGGTGATGGAGTGCCATCATCCAATTCACTGGAGAGTGGCAGAGGGCCTGTATCAAGGGCATCCACATCAGGAATTTGATTATAGTCAGTACTCGCATCACCTTGGCTTGGTACACTTTGGGCTGCTCCTTCACCTTGGTTGTCGGAAATAGCTTGTGTTTCATTATCAGGGGCTTGATTTTCTTGATTGTTAAGATATGTCTCAGATTCAGATGCCAAAGAAACATTGGATGTGCCAGGTTGATCAAGTTGCACAGTATCTGACTGGTCTTGTGACAACACAGTGCATGTCGCACCATGACTGTTAACATTCAAATCACTATCATTATCTTCAGGAGTCCAGCTTGGTTCAGAAGTTGCCTCATAAGCTGAATCAGGTAACAAAACAGTGTTATCCTGGCTGATCTCACTGACCGTATCTGGCTCAGCACTATGCCCATCTTCAACATTGCCATTACTAGTTAGCTCCTCTTCTTGGACTACTGCACCATGTGGCACATTATGTTCTCCAAGTGATCCTGGATTATCAGTGGCTTGATTAACCTCAGCAAGGTAAACTCCAGTGTCAGCATCCTCTGGAACCCTGGAAGTTACAGCAGGCTCACTAAGTCCAAAAGCAGAATCAAGTAATACATGAGCATCATACTGGTTCATTGCACTAACACCAGATCCCTCTGTGGTAAGATCTTTCTCATCTGTCCAATGCCTTCCTTCATTTGCAGTTAAACCAATTGTCCCATGCTCATCAGTTAATTTTTTATTTGTTTCTGCATATAAAACATCAGGAGTTGACACCTCATCAGCAACACCAGTTTCCATTTCATTGTAGTTATACTGGTCCATCACATCGACACCAGATCTCTCTGTATTAAATTTAATCTCATCTGTCCATTGCCTTTCTTGATCCGTAGCACCAACTGTGATGTTTTCATCATGTAATTCTGAACTTGTTTCTGTACATAAAATACTAGGAGCTAACTCATCACCTGCATTCCTAGTTTCTGTTTCTGTGGTATTATAACTAACATCACTGGGTACAGCATTTGCTGCTGAACTTTCAGATGCATTAAAACCAGCTGGCACAGTTACTGATTCTGTTTCTTCATTCAGTGACTGAACATGTCCATACTGGTTAAAGCGCTTTTCTTCATTCAAGTCAAAGCCCACAGAATTGCTATCCTCATTAATGTTCGAATCATTATTACCATCTATCTCTAAATTCCCAGTGGGTGCAAAATCCACAATGGCCACATTTTCTTCAAGTTTGTCACTAAGATTATCATCCACAGCAAGACCTTGTGTAGTTTGAGGTTTACATGGTGATAACTGCTGGTTTGTAATAGATTCTGCTGCTTCGATCACTTCACTTATGCTATCACGATCACTGCTACCATCACTCTTGTCATCCAAGATGCGTCGATCTGACCCTTGATCCGACAAAACCTCTTCCTCAATGCTTGGAAATCGCACTTGAAAGCTTTGTTCTGTTACCTGCTTTCTGTCTGACGTTGACGTTCCAAAAGAAGCCAGTTGCTCAGGCTTGGTTTCTACAGAATGGCACAAAATGGGGTATGCTGAGAATAAGTGTTGATGTAACAAGAAATTATCAAAAGCCTATCATGACTATTTTAGCTAGGGTTTCCTTGCAACTTCTTATCCCACAAGTCCTGTATGGGATCCTACCTGGCAATAACATAATCACGTTTTATAGGATCCTACTACAGTGTAAGGATCCTAGGTTAAGATCCGTTAATATTAACATCCTGTGTAGAATTTCTATCAGTGATCCAATAAAGTCCTGAAGGCAAAGATGCTTGGCACTTTCCTTTTGTATCACTACTTTTGGAAAGTCACTACTTTCAGTTTGTCTCCCGCTTCAGTGAGTAAAAATGTGGCAGAATTAGTAAGTTGTATGTAATGATGTATGTACATTAGGTAATCAGCATTCAAAGAAATTAGTCTCTGCACTTTGCAGTCCTACTCAGTCTATATAATTATATGTATTATTGAATTAAAGATAGAAAAGGCAGTCTTTTAAATAGAGTGAGGTGTGGGAATGCGGAAAATTAATTCAGAGTTTAAAGAACGAGGCTTTAACAAATGTGCTGTTTTGTTATTCTTTTGTTATTCAATGAGATGCAAACGAGTGTGCGGCATTTTTCTGCAATCTCGCACCTTGCAGTTTAAATAGCACTAACGACAAGCCTTATCAGGTATTGTGACACCCGGTATCTGTTAACTTATTCATTCAGAAATCAAATTATGTGTGAGGTCATTATTTCCAGAGGGTCACTACATTCGAGAGATTGCTGCATGTACTGTGCTTTCAGGATTTGCTAACAACCATTTAATTTTAATGCTACTTTTGGAAGAGTACTAACCTCTAGAGATCTTGCTGTAATTAAAGATACATTTATGTTTTCTGTGAGACAACTGAAGAAACTTGAACTTGAAGCACTGCACAAAACATGGTACATATTACTCACCTTCTTCCTTCTCCTCAAATTCATCCAGCAGTTTGTCTAAATCCACTGGAACAAATGGGCTGGCCATACTAACAAAAACAAATCAGTGTTTTTGACAAATAATTTTGCACATCTCTTTTTCTTGGACAAAAAGCATTGGTTACAGAATGTTTCCAGTGCCTCATATGGCTATGAAACAATCCCTTTTAACAACTGAAGAACTTGGTGGGAAATGTTCATATGTGACACTTTTGTTTTTCAGGGTGTTTAATGGTTGGAGTTGCTTCAATTTTTATGTGAAATGGCTCCGTATTAGAGGATAAGGCAAAATGAAAGGCCAGAAAATCAGCTTGTTTCGTTTGTGCCCTATCATTTTGCTCCATTTTCCCACCAGGAGGCATCATTTAAAGGCCACTGACTGGACCATACTCAATATCAAACTGTCAGTGTGAACACGTCACAAAACAACTAAATAATGACCTAGTTGGTATCAAACAGGAGATGTTTGATTCCCAGACAGTTGAGCTTTGAAGCCTGTTATGCAAACTTTGCCATTGTTTGTTACTGAAGCTTGATTGAAACTACGCTCATGCTATGTTTATGATAAAGTTACATCTGTGTGGCAAAACACCACTGGAAAACATGTCTGTAAAACAAACTAATTTCTGGTCAACAAAACTTTGTGGAAGGGAAAGTTTGCCTGACCCAAATTCAAACCTGAAACCTTTCAGAGATAAAACACGCCATGTTTCATAACAAATAAGGTCGGGTTTCTTCCCGACACGTTCCACTTCGATGCAATAGACAAGCACATACACTGTAATTATTTCATAATGGGCTGTTGAAAGCATGTTTCATTTCTTTATACCTGTAGTCACCTCCGTCAGCTCCAGTTCCACACAACAAGTAGAAATGAAACTTGTGTTTAAATAACTCTCAAGAATTCGTTCTCCAGGTGTAAACTAAGTCAAAATAAACACTGCTGACATGCATGAAAATACAGTAAGCTTTTTTGCTAAATAGGTACTCGCCGGGATCGTAAGATGCTCTCGTACGTGATACTGCACTTGTATAACCGTTTACTGCAGTAGATTGACAAAAATTACTTTCCTTTTAACAAAACAAGCTTCAAATTAGGTCAAGAGGCATTATAATCTTCTAACGTGTCACAAAAATAAGCTAAGTATAAAGGTCGTTTCATACATGCCCAACTTGAGCTCATCATGTACATTGCATCACGTCAAAACAACGCTCTAAAGAAAATTAACACAGCTTACCTTGCGTAAGGACAGCAAGTTTTCCATGCATTTCATTTCACATGGCTTTCTTCTAAAGCTGATGATCGAACTGCAAAATACGGAAATTAAAACTTCACGTCGCTGCTAAAAATAACAGCTCTTCTCATTTCTCAGCCATCAAGAAATCAAAAACCAAAGTGCGCCAGCTCTTCTTCGTTTCAGTGGTTCTTGGTGGGCGTTATGTATGCGTACTGAGAATATTTCGGTTTCAGTCCTTTCACTGAATTTGCTAAGATGGCGGAAATTTTAAAAATTCATGAGGCAAACGTTTTACCGGCGTGTTGTAAACAAAAGAAGCGGTGAATCATTCACAAAGCTTATCACCCGACTTTTTGTGCTTCATTATGCAAGGAAAATTTTCTTGATAAGCCTACCGAACTTGCTACCGCGCACTTCAAAGCACCAAACTAAGCTGAGAATTTTCCTGATCAAGTTGAGGAAGTTGTTGCTAAAATGATCAGCTTTTGAAGTTGTGATCAACCAAGCTGACCAATTTAGATCCTGCTTTCCCTGTGGTTTCACAGAACAGCCCAAATCAACAAACATACCCATACTTTGATAAGAAAAGCTAATTTGGTGGCCGAACAGGTGTTTTTTAAATAAAAATAAATTTCTTAGGCAGGTGTACTTAAAAATTAAACTACAAATTTATAAAACTTCAACAATAACAGCCACCACGATGAACATAATTCTGTTGATTTATGGTGTCTTATACGCATGCGTATCGTTAATTTAAATGACATTGATTTGTAATTTGATCCCACAAGCCGCCCTCGCGCGGTTTTCAAACTAACATATAGGAAAGTCAAACATATGTATGAACGTGCTCGCTTCGTGCGGCACATATACTAAAATTGGAACGATACAGAGAAGATTAGCATGGCCCCTGCGCAAGGATGACACGCAAATTCGTGAAGCGTTCCAAATTTTCTTTTCCATTTTGATCAAATTTGGAACATTGGAATTTTGAAACCTGAAATATGTGACGAAATATGTGCCTAATGCGGGCGTAAGGTAGGCTTAAAGGCAACAAATCGCAATTCTTTTCTTGAAATCGCTGAACATATGTTTTTAGAGCCAATGTTTGATCAATTACTACAAGAAACGTTACCAGAATTGATTTATCCGCAATGAAAAATACATATGGAATATTGATCAGCCCCTAGGTCACCGGATATTGTGATATTGGGGTTTGTTACAAATAGGCAGCATTAGGTTTATTTGAAACTGGAAGCTTTAGAGAAATCATTCCAATACTATTTCGTCACCAATGCTTTTCATGCGTTGAGGAAAAAAGTAAGAGAAAGTTTTTAAAAAGCGACGTAAATGCAAGAGAGGTATTCAGAAAAAAGACCGGAATCAGGATGTTGTGAAGTTCGGTTTCGAAAGGCCGATTTTGAGGCGAGTTTGGCAATGATTTTTGTTTCGATTTCAAGGGCAATTTCAAATCGCGTAACCGAAAAGCCAACAATTTTTAAATCCAATTTCACGACGAATTGATTGTGATTCTGATCATTGATGTGACGGGTGCTACGTACGCCAAAAGTTGCCATTTGGAAATCGCTACAAAATCGCTGGTGCAGTACACACTAAGCGATTTAATTTGAAAACGCACTTTTCACGTCCCTTCAAAAATCGCATCAATTTCCACCCGTGCCAGTAAACGACCTTTAAGTTTTCCTATGGGAAACAAGTTTTGCTGCACATCCACAAAGGCAGGTTTAATTTTGCCTTGGAAAAGTAAGGGCGCCATTTTTGAGACATTTTGGGGGTGTTCAAAACAAGAGGTGATGTATGCAAGATCTCGTGGTATCCCATGGCCAGGTGAATTCAGGGCATCCAGAATGAGTACAAATAAAGCCGCACTCTACGTTTCGCCTTAGGAAAGCACTGATATTTTTGTCCTAAAAAATGAATTTTTGCTGTTTAAAGTGCGTTTAATTTTGCCGTAGAAAAGTAAGTTTTGCCGTAAAAAAAAACTAAGTTTAGTCGTGGAGAAGTAAGTTTTCAGTGCTGGTTAAAAGTGCATTTATGTTTGCCGTGAAGAGTAAGTTTAATTCTTACACTGAAAAAGAAAGTTTTGTTGTGAAACTGGAGTACTCGCTAGTTTACAGTGCGTTCAATTTTGCCATGGACACTTACGTTTGGCTGTAAAAAGTACGGTTCTTTCTGTAGAAAAAAAGGTTTTCTGGTTAAGTCATCTTGTTGTCGATAAGTAAATTTTGCCTTAAAAAAGTAAGTTTTTTTTGCGGAAAACATACCGAATTTTTTTGTTCTTGTATATTTTGTTTGCCATACACCACAGTTTAAGATGTTGGTATTCGCTTTTCAAAGTGAAAACTGGATCGCGCAAAATTTCAATGTTACTGTTTTCGAGGATTTTTCTTTATCGTTGTCATGGAAATATCGATTTTTACAAAATGTAAACCACGCTAAAGTTCAATTCAAAAGCAACAAGTATTGCAAATTTCACGTTGATCCGACAAGATAAAGACTGTCTAAGAGACGATTTTAAAAGTTCGGTATGGTCCCAAAAAAACTGTATCGAAACACCTTAATCTGCCGTGAAAATTAAGTCTTGGGTGATTTCTGCTGTTAAAAGTGCGTATAGTTTTCGCATAAAAAATAAGTTTTGCCGTAAGAAAAAGGGAGTCTTTTTGTGGAAACTGATAATTCTTGGGGTGGAGAATTACGGTTAGGAAAAGTTGGAATTGCTGTTTAAAATTACGTTTTACTTCGCCGTGGAAAAGAATGTTTTGCATAAAAAGTAAGTTGCCATGGAAAAGTATGTTTTCTTGGTTATAATTGCGTTAATTTTTGCTGTGGAGTAAATCTTGCGTTAAGAAGTTCGTTTTACTGATGGGAATTGCGTCTAATTTAGTTGACGAAAAACGAAAAGTGTTGCCAAGGAAAACTACAACGGTTTTGCTGTTGATTAGTAGGTTCAGACTTTTAAACAGACTGTCTTGGAAAAGTATTTCTGGCTAGTGCTGGCTTTGTGGCACATGCACGCGGTCTTTTTGCCCCACAGGACACGCCAAGCACTGCTAACGACCAAGCAAGGCATAACTTGTGATCAGAAAAAAAGGACTTCCTTGTCGCGCAGTCAAGCAGAGCAGGGGAGGAATTTAAAGGAATTTAAAGAAAACAAGGGAAGGGGAAGGAGGGAAAGTAACACTTCCCTTTCCCTTGTTTTCTCTCCATTCCCCTCGCCCTCCCCCCCCCCCCCCCAAAGAAAAGGCTGAGATTCTCTCACCCCAAATCAAGACACGAAACGCAATTGAATGAGACAAACACAAGAAGGACGCGGTGGTGTATTTAAGTTTGGTCCGTGGAGGCACTTTCAGAGGCGACACCCAGGCGAGCAAGAAACGGTCTTCTTATTTGCTGAAGAACTTCTCCGCCAGCACGTTCCAAGCCAAGTGAAGTGAAGGCAAGCGACGTCTCCCGTCGACCTGCGGACTCAACTGAGTGGACTTAAGCTTTAAAAGATGAAGATTTATATTTACTAAACAATTCAAAGTACAGTGCAATGTAGTGATTGCATGAGACCAGTAGCTACCAATACGAACTCAGACCGAATCCAAATCGGTTCTCATATGCAAATCTCCGTTTCTAGATCTGATCACATGAAGTTTACAAGACTGTAAAACAGTCTATTTTTTTCTTCTCACAAACAAGGGGGTTAGTTTCTAAAGAAACTGTGGTGCTGCGTCGGTGGGGACGTGGAACACAAAATTTTGGATTTATCAACTGAGTTGATAAGGTAAATTGGCCACCGTAAAGAGATTGAAAGCTGACGTTTCGAGCGTTAGCCCTTCGTCAGAGCGAATCAAGGAACTGTGGGTTGCACTTGCTTTATATGGAGAGTGGTGGAGCTATGCTATCGGTAGGAACATGGCATGCAACATGAAAAACAAGAACGAAAAGCGTTCGTTGATACCGTGGGGATAAAGTGTGCCGATTTGAAAAAAGAATTTTTGCTCTAGATTTTTACGGCTTTCTGTGTTACCCTGGCGTAGGGAAAGGCCACAGATCGTCATGTATGGCAAGAATGACAAGGGAGATTGAAATGTCGGGCAACTGGCTTGGATGCGTCCTTGTCATTTCTTTCAACGTCTCGTAGACTTCAAGAAAGCCATAAAGAAACGCGAACGCTTCGAATTTTAATAACTTTTAATTATTTTAGATGATTTTATTAATTAATCACTTTATTTTTCATTATTATTTTATTATTACTATTCTTATTTACTCGAATTAAGATATTAGCTCAACAGAGCCACACTGTAAATTCGAGTGAAAATAAAGTGTATGTATGTATATGTATGAGTGTATGTATGTATGTGTGTGTATGTATGTGTGTATGTGCGTATGTATGTATGTATGTATGTGTGTATGTATGTGTGTATGTATGCATGCATGCATGCATGTATGTATGCATGCATGTATGTATGTATGCACGTATGTATGTATAGGTGTTCGCGGAAACGGTCGCCCAGTCTTCTCCCAGTTTCACCAATGTATATCATCTTGCATATAGTGCATGTTATTCAATAGATAACATTCGCAGAGGTGCATGTAAAGTGATCAGTGGTTTGAATCGATCACTTGGGTCCTGTTATTTTGTCCGCATTGTGAATGAAAGGACAAGTGTTGCATCGTTTGCGCGCGCATTTAAAAGTACCCGATTGATCATCAGATTTAAGTACATTTCTAACTAGAAAGTTCCCTATGTTTTTGTCGCGTTTGAGTGAAATCAATGGGGGCTGTGAAAACATTCTTCCTGCTTCATTGTCATTTTGGAGTAATTTAAAATTCTTTAAAGCGATGTTTTTGGTTGCGAAGTTTTGTGGATGGTAAGTGAGCGTAAATGGAATTCGCTCGTTCTTTTCCTTCTGTGACGTTTGCAGTGCTGACTCTCGATCAATCTGTTGAGCACGGTGTTGAGCCGTGTTGACAACAGAATCAGGATAGCCATGCTTCTTGAAGAAACGGCATATTTGTTCTGATTTGTTGGAAAAATCGAAGTCATCACTACACAAACGTCGAAAGTCTAAGAAATTGAGAAAAAGGGATGGAGTTTTTGACGTGGGAAGGATGAGAGGATGAATGCAACAAATAACTGAGGGAATCTGTAGGTTTGTAGTGCACACTGGTAGATAGGCCGTTGCCATTGATTGAAACTTTGACTGTCGAGAAAAGCGAGTGGAGTTTCGGAAATTTCCCAGATATATTTCAGTGCCAGGTGAAAGGAGTTGACAGAAGTTATAAAACTGCTAGATGAAGCAGCGCCAATACAATCGTCGATGTAGCGGCCGTAAAGGTCAGGTTTGGTGCCATTAAATTGGCTGAAAAATTGATTTTCGATGTAATCTGCGAAAAGATTGCCGTAGCTAGGTCCCATTTTTGTACCCATAGCGACACCATTGGACTGTTTGTAGTGGTTATCGGCAAATGAATGGCTATCGTTACTTTTAGGGGACTCGCGCCATATAGGAAAAAACTGAGAAAAACTGTTTGAATGCACGCGCAAAAATGACGAGTGACAAATTTGATGACGAGCGTTTATTAGCGAGAAAAACAAATGAAACCAAAATGAAAAACGGTTAAACACTCATCTACAGTATTTAGGGTAAAGCACTGATCGATAGTGATTAGGCCTAAGAACTCATCTATACTTCTGTTTAGGGTTAAGCACTCGTTCTACGACGGTTAGCTTTGTTATTGTTGAATTTAGTTATTGCTTAACTTTGTACAGTTAATTGAATTCGTGATTTTTGCGAGTGAATTAAATTCGTCATTTTTGCGCGTGCACTCAGACAATTTTTCCTCTATATAGCGCGAGTCCCCTAAAAGTAACGAAAGCCAAATGAATAGCAGTTCAGTGTCAAGACTAATTCGGCTAAATGTAGCAGCTTTTCCAAGCTGGGTTCTTTATTAGTGCGCTAGTCGAAGAAAAACCTAAGTGCCTGAAGTCCTTCGTTATTGGGAATTACGCTATATCAAAAAGTAATGTCCATAGTAAAAATAAGTTTGTTTTCGTTGGAAAAATTGAAATCGCGAAAAATTTTCAGTGCGTGGTTAGTATCTTTGATGTACGATGGTAAAGATTTAACGATAGGCACCATAATCCTGTCTAAGTAGCTAGAGATAAGTTCAGTAGGGCAACAGGGTACAGGCAGAAACAATTGGTCGGATTGTTTGCTTTGTGAATTTTAGGTTTAAAGTAAATGCGTGAAGTCCTAGGAGCAGTAACAATAAGATTTTTAGTGGTGACTGGTATAATTCTTGTTGGTCAATGAGATCCTGAATAGTTTTTTGACAGTTTTTGGTTGGCTGAAGTAAGATCTTTGTCAACTTTGGCATAAAAAGAGGTGTCCGCGGAAAGTTACCGAAAAGCTTTTTGTCGGTAAAGGTTCGTCTGCCAAACACTATCGCGCCGCTTTTGTCGACCGCTTTGCTAACAACATCTTTGCGTTCACTAAGACTTTTTAAGTGCTGCCCATTCTTCTGCAGAAAGGTTCGAGATTTTGGTGTTGCGGTTAAATTCAAGTTTTTGAATATCGCGACGGCATTTGTTCACGAAGAAATCTAGAGAAGCTAGCTGGCCCTCCGGGGGATCCATATTGATTTGCGAACGTTGAGAGTTTCAAAAACATCTTTTTCAGAAGTGTTAATTAGAGTTCTACTCTAATATGTGTTAGAGTTGTCTAACTAGTGTTGGAGTTGCTACTTCTTCTAGCAGAGAAGAACTTGATCATTTTATAACTTCTGTCAACTTCTTTCACCTGGCACTGGAATATACCTGGGAAATTTCCGAAACTTCAATCGCATTTCTCGACATCAAAGTTTCAATCAATGGCAACGGCCTACCTGCAAGTGTGCACTACAAAGCTACAGATTCCCTCAGTTATTTGTTGCATTCATCCTCTCATCCTTCCCACGTCAAAAACTCCGTCCCGTTCTCTCAATTTCTTAGACATCGACGTTTATTTAGTGATGACTCCGATTTTTCCAACAAATCAGAACAAATGTGCCATTTTTTCAAGAAGCGTGGCTATCCTGATTCTGTCGTCAACACGGCTCAACACCGTGCTCAACAGATTGATCGACAGTCAGCACTGCAAACGTCGCAGAAGGAAAAGAACAAGCGAATTCCATTTACGCTCACTTACCTTCCACATAACCTCGCAGCCAAAAACATCATTTTAAAGAATTTTAAATTACTCCAAAATGACAATGAAACAGGAAGAATCTTTTGAGGCCTTCCAAGGGGGTAGCCTTGTCGCTTTGTCGCTTCTTTCTCAGGAACGATGTTGCTGAACTAACGGTTGTAAATGTCGCTGTCGTTTTTGTAGCACGAGCAAATGTCGCTATCGCTTTATAAATTCTCGAAAATAACGGAATTGCTGGTTAAGTCACAGTCACTGCCCTCCTTAGCCATTTCAAAAAATGAGTTTTGTTTTGGAGTTCTTGGCACATCTCGGCAGATCGTCAAGAAGAGCATTGAATCATGCATGTAATTATTGGCCACCAGTTCCTTCTGTTTATCCCTAAATGGTACAAATAAAGGCTATAAGTACTAGTTAAGTAAAGGTCAGTAATAAGTTTGCCTCACCGTGAGGCCTGAAGTAACTTGGCATGTAGATAGATCGCGAATATTCTTAAATGTCTTCTTCAACAGGCGATGCGATCTGGAAGAGTGCTTTGCGAGAAAAAAACTTGAACTTGAAGTGTAATCATTATGGAAATCATTCTGTAAATTACTTTAAGGTGACGTTGGCACCCCAAACTAAGATGATTATTTTATAACGAAAACAAACACGCCTCCTTTTTTCTTAACCCTTTGGAGTAAGCATCATTCAAGATCTTTGTCTTTTATGACTCTCACAAGAAAATCAATTTACAAATCCGATCTTTTGGGACGACGAATGTAGAGTGTAGAGACAGTAAGTTTGAAAGGAAGAGTTCGCCAAGAGATAAACGCCCACTGGAGGCGGGAGTATCAAGGGGGTCCGGGGGCATGCACTGACCCCCGGGGAAATTTTGAATTTTGTACTTCGGGAATGTGATTTTTAGCATTCTGAGGAGCAAGTCAAAGCGGTTTAATTGTTGTAAGTTGAAGCCAATTTTTTCCTTCAAAAAGAACATCTTTGCTAATAACTTGGATAATGGCGGAGATCCTGAAAATCGGTCAATGTGTTGCTGTGACATGATGAAGCTTCACACTTAACGAATAACTAGATTTTAAATCTGACCGTCTGCTCTCAGTCTGGATCACCCAAGAAGGTCTCCGATTTACGGAACCCTCGAAGTCATGCAAGCAGTTAAGGTGGTTACCAGTCCTAGGCATAGTTTTGACTGCATGGCTGCACTGAGGTACAAATCAAACAGACTCTGATTATTATCTTTTATTGGCAAAATACACAATTTCCTGACGTCGCTGTTTATCTATAGTGCTTACTGTGTCGCTGTCGTATTTTACCGGTTCAGTTGAGTCGTTTGTCAGTGTTTCGGAAGTCCCATGTCGCCAGTTTTTCAGGGCCGAGTCGCTTCTCGCTTTCACCCACTGAAAGGCCTCTCTTTTCACAGCCCCCATTGATTTTATTCAAACGCGACAAAAACATAGGGAACTTTCTTGTTAGAAGTGTATTGAAATCTGATGATCAACCGGGTACTTTTAAATGCGCGCGCAAACGATGCAACACTTGTCCTTTCATTCACAATGCGGACAAAATAACAGGACCCATAGACCAGTCCGTTAGCGTCGAAATTTACGAAGATCGTGACAAATCGCGTAAAAGCACCAAATTTGGCATACATGTCCTTGAGGACATATAAAACAAATTTAGAAGAGGTGCCACGTGATCCGAGTATCCGGGGGGCCACAGCACTCACACTAATTTTCATCCATGGTCACAGGAATCCCATGCTCATGAACAGACCACTCACTGCCAAACTGAAAAGGATTTGATGGGCTTCTTTAACTGGCCTTGTCAGCGAACGACAGAAAATGACAACAAACAGCCGTTTAAGTTTACCAAGCCACATATCCTTGTATTTTCCGCTCCCTTTTCGCTTGCTTGGGTGCCCTGTGGTCAAATAGACTTAACAAACTGAATCGTTACACTTCCGATAACTGTTAAGGGAACGAATGATTATTAGTTCGAATTAGTCGACAAACAGTCCCAAATCAGCAGCTCAAATCGCAAACGAAACTGTTGCCTGCAACAGCTATTAAAACATTACTTATTTTGGGTTATTTTCGTCATACGTTCAGGAACATGTACGCCGACCCATCTAGGAGAAGGATAACTGAAGGAACTGACTTCTGTTATTAATTGTTTTGAATTACGTTTCTTTACAGCCTCTCCTCCATTAAGTTCTTCTAGACAATAAAAGCAAGTCGGGTGGACGAGAAATCTGGAAAATGTCAGATGTTTTAAGTGTACTGTTGAGAAAAAAATATCGCGAGAGACATTTTAAGGTCACTGACATATCTGCCTTTACTTTAAACGTCAGTTTAATTCACAGTACAATGACTGAAGAAACAAAATTGGTAACGAACATTAATATATAAAATAAACATATATTTGAACTGTGGATAATGATAGAATTATATGAAGATCATCGCGGTGAAGGTGTTTCAACTTAAACAGTTGAAAAGAAGAAACCTGAAAGAATTCAGACTTGAACGGGAACGAACCCATGACTTCTGCGATACCAGTGAGTTTCAGTGTTGGCCTTTTGAAGATCTTTGAATAATGCGTACATCAGAGGAGATGGTTATTGTAATAGGCCAGAATCTTCTCTGACAACATTACGTGTTTTTCACGATTAACGTTAAAAACACTATTGCTTCGTTATTTTATTTTTACCAACACATGTATTTGTTTTTCCTCTGAATGTAGCTAGCAGTCTTAGCAGTTCACACCTACAACCGCCTGCAGAAGAGGCGTTTGTAATTAATGCCTGTCATGCGCGCAGGCTCCTATTTACACCAGAGAGAATGACAGATTAACCCGTAAAAATCCCCTTCTCCAGTTTGGTGAACAAATTCTGAAGTTCGCCAGGTCATTCTAACTAACTGATGCCTTTTGATGTTTTTGTTGTCATGCTTTGTCGGCCTTTATCTCTTATAACGATCGATCTCGAGATCTACAGTATGCGTGGCTGAGTGATGACAAATTGAATTATTTATTGAATGTGTTGGTTTATTTGTAACATTTTTTTTAATTAGAAAAGAAATTTCTCTCCCAGATATGTCTTTGTCAAAAGAAAGCTTGAACTAAGACTTAGATAAGCTGCTTAACCCGTTTCGGATAAGCTTTATTTTCCATTAGTCCTGCTTATGTTTGTTGTCCACCAGTCACGGCCAGTAATCTATTTAGCCACAGGATAACCAGGCACATGAGCAGATCTCTTGGTAGACAAATATACATACAGTATGTGGATTTGTTGTGGCAAGTAACTCTAATGACTGTTTATTATCATTTGTTGACCTATGTTGAAAACATAGGGTCTTAGTCAGCGTGAAGTTTTTCGCTTTCTATGTTTGTTTGTTTGTTTGTATGTCTGTATGTATGTATGTATGTATGTATGTATTTTTGATCCGGGGGGGGAAATCTCATGTGAGACGGGCGGGAATGCTCGTCGGAAAATTTAAATTAAAGCTATGCTAAAACAGACGGAGAACGCGAGACGACGTGCATCCATGCACCTTTCACATGGGAGTACACCCCCCGGGGGAATTTATGTGGCACTA
Source organism: Siderastrea radians (assembly GCA_964017195.1). Taxonomy (NCBI): domain Eukaryota; kingdom Metazoa; phylum Cnidaria; class Anthozoa; order Scleractinia; family Rhizangiidae; genus Siderastrea; species Siderastrea radians. The sequence continues at coordinate 10,591,563 of OZ024896.1, forward strand.
TGTGGCACCAATCAGATTGAGGCTACTAAGCTAAGAGTACATTCTACCAATGAAAGAGCTGGTTAGAATTCGCTTACTGAAGCTGAAGGTCAGACAAGGTTAAGCTTACCGGCCATGTCGAATGTACATATGGGGACGGAAACGATCAGCGCAAATGTGCTTTTCTACTTTTACCTCTCGAATATTATATTTTCAGTAAAGGCTTGGTGTGGTGGAATTGATGGTAATTTCCTAAAGCTATTGTAAGGGCAGGTAAAATTGAACTTTGTCGTGGCCAACGGTGGAACGTGAGTACTTGACAAAAACAATTACATGTAACATCGTTCCAAAAATAGACTTGTTGACGAGAAACTGTAATTTAATTTGTTCTTTTATGATTTGTGTTATGAAACAGCTGTTTTGGCTATGTATCTTTTAGCAAGATGTTGATTGAAAAGATTGTATCTGTGCTTGATACGGATAATTTTGACTGTACTTTGCAAGGTTTTTGAAACCGCTTTGTTTGGTAATTTGAAATTTATAGCGACGTGTTTATAAGATTGCAATTTGCATAAATTAGCTTGTTTATTCAAGCGTGTCAGTAGGTTTTTTTAAACCTGTTTTCTCTTCCCAAAATGCGGTTTAGTTTTAGTTTACGATGATGTGTTCATGATTTATATCAGTCACATCCACAGATTTTCCAGCCGACATAGAAATGATTTCTTTCTTGGTTTTATCATATACGGGAACATATGGTTTTTGAATTTTTTTAGCGACGTGTTTAAGATAGCAATTTGCATAGATTAGCTTGTTCAAGCGTGTATGTAGGTTTATGAACCTGTAATGTATACGGTAACATAGCGAAATTGTTCGAGAATTCCTTACAGCGGGGCATTTTTTGGAGAACTCGGCCAGCTGCTGGCCATGTCATCTTAACACGACAAAAAGTGAAAAGTCCTAAAAAGTACAACAAATCACAGTTTACTTAAAGAAAACAAAATACCAGTCTGCGTAGTCTGCATGGTCTGCAGTCTGCACAGTCTGCAGGCTACATTTTTTAAAACATGACCGCAATGACTGTCCTCTCCTCAAATTATTATCTACTACGGCTTATTTCTTTCACATCTTGTTGTGAGCTCGATTTATATTCTTCAGTAATATGCAGACAATCATTAGTTGACCTTAACTGAGGTTTCAGTTTTAAATTTAATTTGAAGTTTTTATGCAGTCGTTTTGTTCTAGTGTCAGTTTGACTTTTTAGCCTGTAGCCTACTAGCCCGATGGTTGCTCTATCTCCAATTTTGGTCCAACTGGGTTTTTAGCGGGATGTTTTTTTGCATTCCAAGGGTATTGCTGAGTAAACGAAAAAGCTGTTTTAGGCCCAGTTCAGACGCCGTACCTCTCATGGGCCGTACCAAATACATTTTCGCTCCTAGGTTGTATTTAAGTGGCAAACTTTGCCGTACTCTGAGATTTTGGCTTGCCTAATTGAAATCTGTCGAAAAAGCTCATTTGGACACCGTACAACTGCCAAAAAACTACGTACTACTTGGTACGACACATGGGAGGTGCGGCGTCTGAACTGGGCTTTATGCACTCAGGTGCTATAGTGGAGGGGGGAAGTATTTGCAAGAATAATCGCGTGTTGTTTTGTCCTCAGAGTATGTCTTAAAAATCGCAAATAAGCGAGGATAAGACTTGTCATTTCAACATAGGTCAAGCACGCAATGCGTGCCTATGTTTTCGTTCGCTGATGAAATCAGTTAAAACGTTCCCTACAATAATTCTATTTTGCTAGTAGTGATTTGTTAATGAGCCTGGTTGTCCTGTGACCAAGTTATTGACAATAGATTTGCGTTCCACTGCCCCCCAGATGCTCGGATCTCGTGGCACCCCTTCTCTATTTGTTTTCTTTAGTCTCAAGAATATGTGTGCCAAATTTGATGCTTTTACGCGATTTGTCACGATTTTTCCCTTAACAGACCGGACTACCAAGCGATCGATTAAAATCACTGATCGCTTTACATGCACCTCTGCAAGTGTTATCTATTGCATAACATCCATTGTATGCAAAAAGATATACATTGGTGAAACGGGGAGGAGACTAGGCGACAGTTTCCGCGAACACCTACAAGACGTTGGAAGAAATGACAAGGACGCATCCAAACCAGTCGCCCGACATTTCAATCTCCCTAATCATTCTAGCCACACATGACGATCTGTGACCTTTCCCTGCACCAGGGTAACACGGAAAGCCGTAAAAATCTAGAACAAAAATCCATTTTTCGAAGCGGCACACTTAATCCCCACGGTATCAACGAACGCTTTTCGTTCAACTAATTAATTCCTGTTTTCCACGTTGCTGTGTTCCTACCGATAACGTAGCTCCACCACTCTCTATATAAAGCAAGTGCAACCCACAACCCTTGATTCGCTCTGACCAACGGCTAACGCTCGAAACGTCAGCTTTCAATCTCTTTACGGTGGACAATTTACCTTGTCAACTCAGTTGATAAATCCAAAATTTTGTGTTTTTTCTTCTCGTTTTTCTCTCGAGATATCGATTCGAACATGATCGATGCGTTACGCAGGAATGACGTCTAAAGTGGGTCAAAATCAATACCAACTGCTCTATATGGATACTTGCGCGAAGCATCGGTGATTTCGATGCCGTCTGGTACTGCCCCCGAAACAGTTGCGTCAATATTGCACGCTGTGTTATCGAAAAAGTTTTGTTCATTGATGCGGAATCTTTGGAGCGCCAGCACACGACAGCGTACTTGCGCAAAATCCAATTTTTAACCTGTTTGTTCTTGCACGTTAATTTGCGCCCAGTACCTTGTGCGTTTACGACCCTCATACGTCACAATATCAATCTTGAGAGACGACATGACATCGACATCGATATCGAATAACGAACTAAATGGAATATCAGTATGAGCCCATCCTATTATTAGTAAATATCTTACTTGCATTGGATTGATTTCAAAAATTTGTTTCTTGCGCTCAAATACATATGTCCAACCATCTTTAGGGACTGTGCAATAATTAGCGGGAGGGAAGCCTTAGGAAATAGGAAAGAAATGGTTAAAAATAAGGCTTCACCCCCCCCCCCCCTTCCCCATACCTAAAGAAAATAAGACCCCCCATGTTCCCCTATGTTTTCTTTTTTAATACAGCAACTAAGAATACTTAGGGGGGGGGGTATTTCGTTTCAACAGTTGATTTGCATGATAGTTTCATCAGGAACTCTGTTCTCTACATAGCATATCCCTGAGATTCTGATTCAGAATCACTTGATCAATTGATGATTCTGGCTCCGGAAGCACTCCATTCTGGCTCCGAACCACTTGTGTCTGAAGTTAAAGGCATGTTGACATCCTCTTGAGAAGTACTCTCAAACGTTCAGGTAGCACAAGTAGAGGTAATTTTGCACGCTCTAGCCTGCGTAGCTGACGGTATTGTAAGTGCTCATCTCTTTGGGTAGTGAGGTTGGTCGACAAAAAGCAGCTAGGAATTCTTCGACTAAACAAAGCTGCTCTGATCAAATGCACCGGAAGATCCTAATAATTCTCTACCCTTGAATTGTATCATGGCTCCTCAATGTCACTCTCATGACCATACATTCTTATATTTTGCTCACTGGCAACACCTGCAGTGCAGTTTTGTTAAACAGGTCTTTCAGGACATTACAGTATTAGAAAGGGCTAAAATGGTCACGTAATTTCGATCACACAGATAAAATAAACTCGTGAATCTGGCACTTAGTAGTGCCCTTTGAAACTGAATTTTACCATGATAAATTTACAAATAATGCTTTGTACAGGTAAATTACAGTACCAGAAAAATTCCTTTTTATATTTTTATTTCAATATAAGTGGTGTACGTTCATTGTGGAATCAGTGGTGAGTTTGGCAATGAAAATTAGATGTCACCCCCCCGGATCCTTTTCATAGAGATATACACGCTGTTCCCCCTCTCCTGGAATATAATTTTACATTGACCCCCCCTACCCCTTCTAATTATTGCACAGTCCCTTGAGCTTGTCAAAAAGGGATAAAACAACAAGATTTAGTATGTAAATATCAAGAACGTTATAGATACATCGAGAGTCGCACATGTACATCAAGATACCTATCTACAGGCATTTCAATTAACGTTGTCGAGCTTAAGCGACAAGACCGAAAGTTAATATGGGTAGCTGTACATCTTTTGTGATTCGGCTGTAATTTCACGGCTGTCACTGCCATAGGATGGGTAAAGTACCATCAACACTTGCCTGTGTGATGTAGGGGCAAGCTTTACCCAAGTTTGGTAAATATATTAAAAAATTACCCACATCACCTTGCAGTCTTGTCGCGTCTTTTTGACAACGTTGATTGAAATAGCTGTATACACCTAGTTGCAATAATGTTGTCATACAAAAGTGGAAAAAAGGATAAAGAAAAAAGCCAAAAAGGAATTAATTACCCATGTAAATTGCATTCGTAGATTTAAATCATTCTCAAAGCACTTATGGACTACGGTGTAATACTCATATTTGATATCAAATGAGTTGATACAAGGTGAATTGGTCACCGTATAGACGTTTTGAGCTTTAGCCCCTCGTCAGAGCAATTTCCTGAATGAAGCTCATGTGCCTAATTTATTCCTATTTGGCTTTTGACTTTTCTCTTATTTCATTTTTATATGACAACGTTATTGCAATTAGGTGTACATCATGATTCGTATCATTGAATCAGGAATCGCATATGTACATCAAGATTCGCGTATAAAAATCCGTATCAAGATCAAATAAATACAGCGCGGTTGCTATAGATACATCACGATCTGTGGTCGTGTAAATACATTAATTATACATTTTACATCAAGATCATATAAACAACGAGATTGCTATAAATACATCAAGATCTGTAATCGTAGTGGTCAAAGGGTTTGACTCTGACTTTTTTTTAATACTTGCTAAAAGGCGTTTCGGCTAATGCTTTAGCCTTCATCAGTTTCATAAAAGATTGTTATTACGCGTGATTTAAAATTATGGCACGTGTATGCGCGTGCTAGAAAGTTGTTAACAGGTTGCGCATAATGTTTCAAACATATCGCGGGACTTAAGCGCGAGCCAGAGATTTGTCAACCACTGGAATGGCGATGTGGTCGTTCCCCACCTTCTCATTCTCATTCTCTTGAAAATTTGCTTCGTGTCCAACAACTTTTACATTACTAAAGTCCATGTGATGACTGTTTTCGTGGACACGACATGCCACATTGGAGTTGGGGTGAAACAGAGAGACAGCCTTTTTGTGTTCTGCAATCCGCGTCTTTAGTTCTCTTTCTGTTTGACCATAGTATACAAAATCGCAATTTGTGCAGCTAATTTTGTGTACTATTCCCAATTGAGGCCGGTCTGCATGCGTTTGCGCTTTCGGGCGTGGAAAGAGGCTGTTGATGGTGATTTGTGGCTTGTCAGCGACTTTGACCTGTTGTTGTCTCAGAACGCGGCCAATTCTTTTTGAAATGCCTCGCACGTGAGGTAGCACTACAAAGCCATTAGAAGTGATTGTGGTTGTTGGTGGGTCTGATAACGCTCTCTCGCAGCTATTGATGAAAGACGATGGATAATTATTCTCACGCAGCACCGCTTTTACTCGTTTTGCCTCCTCCCGCTTTCCTTCCAGAGTTGATGGGATGTTCCTTGCCCTACGTAGTAAGGTGTTGACTACCGATGTTTTATGGCATAAAGGATGGTGGGAATGGAAATCGAGATAGTGGTCTGTGTGGGTTGGCTTACTGTCAACATTCACTTGAATCTGCGTGTCGCTTCTTGTAGTGATTGTGTCTAGAAAAGGTAATCCTTGACCCCCAGTGTCTCCTAGTTCTAAAGTGAACTGTATATTGGGCTTTATTGAGTTCAGATGTCTGTGAAACCCATTTACGTGATCCCTTTTCAGACAAGTTAAGTGTGACTGTCGTCGACATAACGAAACCACCATTTCTAGGGATGAGGATCTGCGATATCGCGGTTTCTTCAATTTCTTCCATTACAAGGTCAGCCAAAACGGGGCTGATAGGAGAGCCCATCGCATATTCGAAGATTTGTCTGTAATGGATGTCATCGTATTTGAAATAATTGTGATTGAGGACAAAATCTAACAGTTTCACGATATTGCTGACAGACATATTTATCCGTTCTTTTATATTCTTGTCTTGTTGCAGCCTATCCCTAGTGATAGTAAGGGCCAGAGCCACAGGAGTGGAAGTAAATAATGACTTGACGTCAAAAGAGACCATAATTTCGTCGCTGTTGATAGAATCAGCCCCGTTTTGGCTGACCTTGTAATGGAAGAAATTGAAGAAACCGCTGTATCCACAGATCCTCATCCCCCGAAATGGTGGTTCCGTTATGTCAACCACAGTCACACTTGTCTGAAAAGGGATCACGTAAAGGAGTTTCACAGACATCTGAACTCAATAAAGCCCAATATACAGTTCACTTTAGAACTAGGAGACACTGAGGGTCAAGGATTACCTTTTCTAGACACAATCACTACAAGAAGCGACACGCAGATTCAAGTGAATGTTGACAGTAAGCCAACCCACACAGACCGCTATCTCGATTTCCATTCCCACCATCCTTTATGCCATAAAACATCGGTAGTCAACACCTTACTACGTAGGGCAAGGAACATCCCATCAACTCTGAAAGGAAAGCGGAAGGAGGCAAAACGAGTAAAGGCGGTATTGCGTGAGAACAATTATCCATCGTCTTTCATCAATAGCCGCGAGAGAGCGTTATCAGACCCACCAACAACCACGATCACTTCTAATGGCTTTGTAGTACTACCTTACGTGCGAGGCATTTCAGAAAGAATTGGCCGCGTTCTGAGACAACAACATGTCAAAGTCGCCTACAAGCCACAAATCACCATTAACAGCCCCTTTCCACGCCCGAAAGCGCAAAAGCATGCAGACCGGCCTCAATCGGGCATAGTATACAAAATTAGCTGCACAAATTGCGATTTTGTATACTATTGTCAAACAGAAAGACAACGCGGATTGCGGAACACAAAAAGGCTGTCTCTCTGTTTGACCTCAACTTCAAGGTGGCATGCCATGTTCACGAAAACAGTTATCACATGGACTTTAGTAATGTAAAAGTTGTTGGACACGAAGCAAATTTTCAAGAGCGACTTTTCCTAGAAGCCTGGTTGTCAACTAAAGATCGGAATGCGGGGAACGACCACATCGCCATTCCAGCGGTTTACAAATCTAAAATAATCACGCGTAATAGCAATCTTTTATGAAACTGATGAAGTCTTTTAAGCCTTCATCAGTTAATGCTTCATCAGTTAATGCTTAAAAGCATTAGCCGAAACGTCTTTTAACAAGTATTAAAAACAAGTCAGAATCAAACCCTTTCACCACTATGTCAACTCCTGACTACAACTACTCAATCTGTGATAGTATATACATCAAGATCCCTGACTGATGATATACACATTAAGATTCGTGCACCGCTTACATGAACGGACAATTAATCGTGTTTTCAGATCGCATGACGCGAAAACATGGCTGCTCTTCCTAGTTTGCAGAACACGAATTGGCCGTTTCCAAATGAGGAAACCATCTCCTCTTTAGTTCGTCGACAAAATTTCGTTTCCTAAGAACAGGGTGGTAACGGGGTGTGATTTTTCATCGCTGATCCCATTTTTGTACGCAAATTTGTGATCCTTAATTCAAAAAGCGCGACTAATTTTCGTCCCTGATCCCACAGATATGGTACGGCACGATCCCTGATCCATAAAAAAAAACTGCTGATCCCGATCCCATGATCTGTGATTCCAGGACCCACCACTTTGATCCCTGATCACACATACCTCGTTACGACCCTGTAAGAAACGAATGGGAATTTATTTAAAATAAACCTCCAGGCATACATTCTTAGGTTACACTTGACCGGGTCACTTCTTGCTTGAAATGCTTTAAAAAACTGACGTTTCGGGTTTATAACCCTTCTTCAGTGTGGAAGTAAACGGTTAGAATACGCAATATACAGAAAGACGTCAAATGGACGCGCGTGCTTGCATAACTAGTAGCGCGCGCATGCATTAAGTCATAGTTCAATGAAGCTGAAATTAATATTCAGTTCATCCAGCTGAACAGTTCCTAGTTGGAAAATTATCCTCATTTCACGCTGCTTTCGTTGGATGTTTGTACTGTCGCATAATTATAACTGCATACCCCACACCTGGACATCAGAAATACTGTGACCCGTAGAGTTGAAATGTTGGGTCACAGGACACCCAGCAGTGTTGTTGCGTACACTACGCAAGCGTTCGCTAAAACAACACCTGAGGCTTCGTCCGGTTTCACCAATGTAAAGAAGAGGACATCGACGGCAGGAAATACAGTACACAATATGCTTGGATTGGCAGGTGAAATAGTCACGGATAGCAAAAGAGCATTCAGAGCTTCATATCTCCGCGAGAGGGCTGATGTGGTTGCAGGTATGGCACCGGGGACGCTGACACGCTCGTGATCCAGACTGCTCAGCAGAGGAGTTGTCAGTGGAGTGCACAAGCATGTTTCTTAGGCTGAAGTCGCGTTTGTATGCCACCAAAGGTGGTTGATAGCTCGCGTTTGCTGATCCGTTGATAGAATGCGAAAGTTCTGAAGTAGAAATCCTTTGATTTGAACAAGAGGCACTTTGTCAAGGGTTGTGTCACTCTGTTCAGATGAGCGAAGTGCATCAGGACGGCTGGTAGTTGCTACCCTTCGTAGATAATGGATGTAAATTGGGGTGCAGGTCACGCCCTCTTTACATCCAAGAGGCCAGTAGACAGCTGTCCGACCACAGATTTTACGAACAACTCAGCGCTGATCCCCTCCAGGAATATCAGCAAAAAGTGAAATCCACGATCAATGACATGTTTACAAGGTACACACTACCACCTTCAACCAAACAACTCGTCGTTACCACACCTCGTACATCCCGCTACGAAGACACCCAAACCTAACAACTCTGGTCTACCCATAGTTTCTGCATGCAGCTTTTGTCAGTAGTCTTCCCCCCTATGTTAGACACCAACCATGCATTTCATATATTTGACTCTTTTAGATTTGATATCATCATTGATCCATGACATCGCTTTCTGTTCACCATGGACGTTAAATCCCTGTACATAGTTATTCCAAATGACTGTGGATCGCAAGCGTACGGTTCCGTATAGTCCTACTTCCTGGAAAAGCGTGACATCAAAGAACTCTCAACGTGTACGCTTACAAGACTCGCTGAACTGGTATTTACCTTAAATTCATTCCCCTTTAACTACAAAATGGGGCCAAACTATGCCTGCTTATTCGTTGGGTATATAGAACATCAAATCCGCGAACAGTACACAGGGTTTATACCACAGTTACACAAGTGATACATAGACGACATTGTTGGGGAAGCTTCATACAGAAAAGAGGAACTCGAAGCCTTCATTGACTTCGTTTCTAACTTCCACCCTGCACTCCAATTTACATCCACTATCACTGGAAATTGGACTCCTTTTTTAGAGATCAACCTACACACTGATGATAGGATTCAAACCTCCGTCTACTACAAAAAAAAAACAACAAACAAATACTCACAACTACCTCCATTTCTCTTCCTTCCATCCTAATCACTGCAAACGTGCTATCCCTTACAACCAGTTTCTCCGTCGTCGTCGACTTTGCTCCGACGACCATGACTTCCTCGTTAGATCTTAAGAGATGATTACATTCTTCTCACATCGTGGTTGTCCTTGTACTTTGCTTAAAAACGATCTACGGAGGGTAGCAATTGTCAGCCGTCCTGATGCACTACGCTCATCTGAATAGAGTGACACAACCCTTGACAAAGTGCCTCTGGTTCAAATCAAACGATTTCTACTTCAGAACTTTCGAATTCTATTTACGGATCAGCAAACGCAAGCTATCTTCCCACAACCACCTTTTGTTGCATACAAACGCGTCTTCAGCCTAAGAAACATGCTTGCATGTGCACGCAACTGACAACTCCTCTGCTGAGCAGTCTGGATCACGTGTTTGTCAGCGTCCCCAGTGCCATCCCTGCAACCACATCAGCCCTCTCACCGAGATACGAGGCTCTAAATGCTCTTTTACTATCCGTGACTATTGCACCTGCCAATCCAAGCATCTTGCGTACTGAATATACTGCCGTCGATGTCCTCTTCTTTACATTGGTGAAACCGGACAAAGCCTCAGGAGTCGTTTTAGCGAACACTTGCGTAATATACACAACAACACTCCTGGGTATCCTGTGGCCCAACATTTCAACTCTACTGTTCACAGTGTTTCTGATGTCCAAGTGCGGGGTATGCGGTTATGGAATGGTACAAACATCCAACAAAAGCAGCGTGAAATCAGGATCATTTTCCAACTAGGAACTGTTCAGCCAGATGGACTGAATATTAATTTCAGCTTCATTTGAACTATGACTTTATGCATGCGCACGCTACTAGTTATGCGAGCACGCGCGTCCATATGACGTCTTTGAGTATACTGCGTATTCTAACCTATAGAATGTATATTGCTCCAATAATAATCTAACGTTTTACTTCCACACTGAAGAAAGGTTATATACCCGAAACATCTGTTTTGTTTTGTTTTAGAAACATTTTTGACACTTCTTTTTTGCAAATGTCAGGCATCACCACGAACTTTCCGTTCACCCATCACTTCTCTTGCTTTTCTGCTAGCCGAGTAACCAAGCACTTTTCGTCTCAGTACCTTGGAGAAAAAAGACGGCCTCCAATCCGTCCTTATGTGAATTTAAATTGGTAAGCTTAGACGAGTTTTGCGTCTCGACGGGTTTCTCGTCCTTTAGTGTGAATATCGCGTTTTCACGGACCACATGGCGCGAAAACACGATATTTCACCCAGCGGTGCTGCTAAATGGACCTTGCTTATAAGGGGTGCACGAATCTTCGTGTATAAATAATCACGGATCTTGACGGTATATACAACCACAGATCTTGAGGTATCTATAGTATTTTCGATTACACCGATGAAGTAAACTCGTAAATCTGGCAGTTAGTAGTGCCCTTTGAAACTGAGGTTATAGGTAATAAATTTATAAATAACACTTTGTACATGTAAATTACAGTGCTAGAAAAATGACTGTTAATATTTTTTATTTCAATATGAGTGGTGTACGTTTATTGTTGAATAAGTGGTGAGTTTGGCAATGAAAATTAGATATCAGCCCCCCCCCCCCCACCACCTTGATCTTTTTCATAGAGAGTTACATGCTGCCCCCCTCTCCTGAAATATAGCTTTACATTGTGCCCCCTCTTGTTTCTCAACCCCCCCCCAACCCCTTCTATTTATTGCACAGTCCCTTGTGCTTGTCAAAAAGGGACAAAACAACAAGATTTAGTATGTACATATCAAGATCGATATAGATACATCAAGATAACTGTATACAGTTATTTCAATACTTGCCTATGTGATTTATTTTTTGTAGGGGCAAGCTATATCCAAGTTTCGTAAATATATTAAAAAATTACCCATATCCCCTTGCAGCCTTGTCGCGTAGTCTTTCCGACAACGTTAATTGAAATAGCTATATACATCATGATTCGCATCTTTTGAATCAAGATTCGTATATGTACATCAAAATTCGCGTATATACATCCGTATCAATATCATATAAATACAGCGAGGTTGCTATAGATACATCAACATCTGTGGTCGTATATACATGAAGACTCGTATCACATCAAGATTCGTGCACCCCTTATATGAACGGACAGTTTAGCACAGTGTAAGCAGCACCGATGGATGAAATATCGTCTTTTCAGACCGCATGACGCGAAAACATGGCTGCTCTTCCTAGCTCGCAGAACACGAATTGGCCAAACGAAGAAACCATCTCCTCTTTAGTTCGGCAACAAAATTTCGTTTCCTAACAAACCAATGGGAATTTATTTAAAATAAACCTTGAGGCATACATTCTTAGGTGACACTTACTCGGATCACTTCTTGCTTGAAATGTTCTTATAATGAAGTTTCGATATAACGCACGCTCTGATTGGTTGAAACAGTGTGCTTTATCAGAGTACAGACGCACGGAGTAACCCGCGACGCCATTCTACGCGCGCTGGCAAGCTGAAAACCTTTCTTACGCGCTTGCAAGCCATGAATAAAACTTGTTTTCTTGCAAATTAAAGCCAATTTCTTAACAAAGGTGAGCAAAGATATATTATAAAACAAATAAAAAAAGCCAAAACCGTGCTTTGTTCTGTGATAAGGCATGCAAGGAAGTGACGAGAGCACGAGTGCTCTCGTCACTTCCTTGCGTGCTTGTTCACAGAACAAAGCACGGTTTTGGCTTTTTTATTTGTTAACTAAAAAACAGACGTTTCGGGTATATAACCCTTCTTCAGTGTGGAAGTAAAACGAGCCTCGCATGGAGCCTCGTATCTCGGTGAGAGGGCTGATGTGGTTGCAGGTATGGCACCGGGGACGCTGACACGCACGTGATCCAGACTGCTCAGCAGAGGAGTTGAACTATGACTTTAAGCATGCGTGCGCTACTAGTTATGCGAGCACGCGCCGCCATTTGACCTCTTTGTGTATATTGCGTATAAGTATAATTTTAATGCTATATTCACCGCGCTACCCGGTGAATATAACACTTTAAGGCGTGGCTGCTAAGCTAATTTACCTTTTTGTGTGTACTTTTTGTCAAGTTTTAGCCCCCTTTTTATTGTTTGATGTTCACATCTCAAAATTATACTAAAACAATTATTCGCCTCAGGCTCAGTAAATATTGGCGAACATTTACCTCGCCTTCCGCTGGGTAAATATTCGCCAATATTTACTTCGCCTTCGGCGAATAATTGTTAATTCTAACCTATGGAATGTATATTGCGTCAATAATATTCTAACGTTTTACTTCCACACTGAGGAAGGGTTACATACCCAAAACATCTGGTTTTTTCAGAAACATTTCTGACACTTCTTGATATTTATTCTACAATATCAATCCCATCACTTTTACAATTGCAAGTGTCAGGCATTACCAACGAACTAAAGTTACGATACACAGATCGCCAACGAATTTCCCGTTCATCGTTCACTTCTTGCTTTTCTGCTAGCCGAGTAACCATGCACTTTTCGTCTCAGTATGGCGAAAAAAGTCGGCCTCCAATCCGTCCTAATGTGAATTTATGGTGGTAAGCTTAGACGAGTTTTGCGTCTCGACGGGTTTCTCGTCCTCTAGTGTGAATACGGCTATTGAAAAAAAACCCCTCTGCATCATCGCACGGCCGCCATTATGTTCGACCAGGAGAGCGACGGGTACAACACATGGACGGAAGCCAACTCTGATTTTTCAAAAAACAAACTCTGATTTTCAAAACGACAAACTCTGATTTTTATGAAACAAATTCTAATTTTCGAGAAACAAATTACGATTTTCGAAAACAAACTCCGATTTTCAAAAATGATTAAGTGTAAACGTGGGTGTCCTTTAAGCTTCCGCAGCGACCTAAAGAGGAAATGGTTTCCTCTTTCGAAAAACGGCGGATTCGTGTTCTGTGAATTAGGATTAGTCGCCATGTTTTCGCGCCATGTGGTCTGAAAACACGATATTTCATCCAGCGGTGCTGCTAAAAAAAGTTGCCCATGCATACAAGGGGTGCACGAATCTTGGTGTATAAATAATCATATATACGACCACAGATGTATCTATAGCAACCTCGTTGTATTGATACGGATGTACATACGCGAATCGTGATGTACATATACGAATCTTGATACAAATATACAAATCTTGATGTATATTTCGGCATCTTAATCTACATGTACGACTCGATGTTTTTATATCGCTCTTTATATGTACATAATTAATCTTGTTGTTTTGTCCCTTTATGACAAGCATACTAGAAAGCTTGGTTTACTAACTTAGAACAAACGCCGCCGATTTGAAGTAAACAGAGTACCTTATCCGTACTTATTTTCGCGCACCCTAATTTTTGCGATTTTTGCGAATTAAAAAAAAATCACGAAATTAAAGACTCGCGAAAAAAAAACTCCTCGCGAAAGTTGGTGACCTCATATGCCTAACGAAACTGGAAATTGACTGTTGTATTGTGAGAGCTGAAAGTTCCATTTCTATCTTGTCTAGCTATCTTCTTCTGAGTAACTATCGGACGAACGAATGACTGATTGTCTTTAAGTTCTTGTTTGAAACTACACCTTTATACGGTATATGTTGATCATTCACTACCTATGTAAAGTTAGTCTGCGTGGCTGGCGGTTTTGTTGGGGAGATCGCGCGAGCTCGCGAGTTCCTCCCCATTCCCCGCCGCGAGAAAAACCATTCATTCCATGAACAAGCCTACAAATGTAATTAAACTATTTCACTTTCACTTACGACAGGCAATTTATCCAAACGTCCCTTGAGATAACTACTTCGCTCTATTGGAGGCATGGAAGACTGGTACTGCCATTCAACAATTCCAGTTGCAATGCAAGCTGTGAAAGAAAGCATATTGTAAATTTAAGCCACGAAAGACAGCAAACTACAGGCAGCAGACAGGAATACAATGAAGACGGCATTCCTAGATTAAGACTAGTGCCTAATTACGGGTCCAATTACATTCTCGTCCCCAGAGCAGCCTAACCCTCCTAGCCGCCGGCGCCTGGGCACAAGAACTGGTCCTCGTGCCCAGGCGCGGGCGGCTAAGAGGACCAGGCGGTTCTGGGGACGAGAATGGTTTAATTGCAATTTGGCCCAATTTATTTCCCAGTCTTTTTACTGCACTATGCATTTTCCCCCTAGTCTTCAAGCAGTCTTAATTTTGGCCGACCAAATTCCACTGAGATAACTAGCTTAACACTGCTTTGAACATTCGGGCCACGTATCTTGTGAATGTTTCGTCTTCTCATCTGAAAAGATGAAAAACAGGCTCTAATCTGCATTGACATTGCTAAGGACGGAGGCAGTCACCCATCCTCGGAGACCCAGGGGTAGATAGTCGGGGCGAGAAGCAGATAAAACGGGCGAAATCAGTGCCAGCGAAAGTTTACAAGACGGGCAGGAACAGCCCCTGAGAGGATACCTTTAACGAACTAGTTCAAGAGTCCATTTGCGTTCTTGCTTCTGATTGAGCACAAATTTATAGGCATTGTATTTTTTGTGCTCAATCAGCGATCACTTATTTCCCCGTACCTTTTGTGACGTCTTTTACAGAATGTAATGTAATTTAATGTGAAAATTTTTGTATTTAATGATTTATGTATTTTTGTGAATTTTGTTGTGAATAAATTGTGAATTGTGAAATTGTAAAAAGCGGTAACTTTGCTAAATCTTGTACCCAAATGTCCTATACTTGTGCTTACTGAAAAATACTTCTTGTCTCACTCCTTCGATAGGCCTACCATCCAAGAAAGTCTCAGTAAATTGGGACCCACAAAGCCGAGAAATCGAGAAATTTGGCAAGGGTACTCAAGGAAAAAGAAAACAACGAGTATGAAAATCAGATAGAGGTACTGTGAAAAGTTCACACCTTAGGCATGAACTTTTAGAAGCACGCAGTTTGGATTTACGTGCGATCCACAACTTGTATTTGCGTTTCCTCCAATTTTCACAATATCTCAATCTGATTTCTGTGCTTGTTTTTTTTCCCTCGATTCCCCTTGCAAAATTTCTCGATTTCTTGACATTTTGGGTTCGCGTAGTACTAAAGCTTTTTTCGATAGTAGGCCTGTCAGCGAGCGACACAAAAAGTTCACTTGTGTACCCACGGGTGCATGAGGTCTGGGTACAATATTTAGCAAAGTTGCACTCTGTATAAGACGTCACGAAAGGAAAGGTGAAATAAGCTGATCGCTGATTGGGCACAAAAAATACAATGCCTCAAAATTTGTGCTCAATCAGAAGCAAGAACGCAAATGGGCTCTTGAACTAGTCCGTTAAAGGTATCCTCCCAAGGGCTGTTCCCGCCCGTCTTATAAACTTTCGCTCGCACCGGTTTCGCCCGTTTTAGCTGCCTCTGGCCCCGACTATCTGCCCCTGGGTCTCCGAGGATAGCAGTTACCTTGGTTGAAATTAGGTCACTGCTTCTTGTTTGACGTGGTTTATCTGCCCTTCTCCTCATGTGTTTTAAAAACTGTTGAATCTCTCTGCTGTGAGCGACTGCTCTGAATCTCGTCACAGGTCTACCAGTCTCTGTTTGCGTGGTGGACTGAGCACTTTTAGATAGCTGTGTCGCTTGTCGACTAAGCTTCCTGGACGCAATCAGCTTAGCGCTTATTAAACAGTATAAAGTGAAATAATGATAATCAGAAATAATGACAAAATGTTGCCGTGACTTTGTGTCAATTGTTTTTCGGCACAAAGTACAATACTACCACACTAGAGCAGTTTTCAAATCTGATTGTCGCAAAACCAAACCAAAGCAGGGACAAAATACAAAATCGACTAATCATAAGTCGAAGCAAATGCAAGTAATTATAGCATATACCAAACCAATGGATAGTGTTTTTTCGCGCGCCCTGTGACCATCCAAATGAAAGCTACTGATCAGTACTTTCCAGTGGTACTATTAATTACGCTACACAAGGTGGTTCTAACTCTTGAGTCTGTGTATGAAATCCTAAAGTGTGACCATTCAAATGAAAGCTACTGAGCAGGAGTTTCCTGTGATGTTGTTCATTATGTTGTAGAAGGTGTTTCTAAGTTTGAGTCTGTGAATGAAATCCTTTAGTGTGACCATTTAAATGAAAGCTACTGAGCAGTACTTTTCTGTGGCGCTGTTTATTATGCTGTACAAGGTGGTTCTAACTCTTGAGTCTGTGGATGAAATCGCGAAGGTGTGAATATTCAAATAAAAGCTTCTGAGCAGTACTTTCCTGTGGCTTTGTTTGTTATGGTGTACAAGGTGGTTCTAACTCTAGAGTCTGTAGATGAAATCTTAAAATATGACCATCTAACTAAAAGCTACTGAGCAGTGAGTTCTTTCCTGCGGTACTGTTTATTATGCTGTACAAGGTGGTTCTAACTTTTGAGTTTGTGGATGAAATCCTAAAATGTGACCATTCAACTGAATTCAACGAGCAGTCCTTTCCTGTGGTGCTGTTTATTATGCTGTACAAGGTGGTTCTAACTTTTGAGTCTGCGGATGAAATCCTAAAATGTGGCCGTTGAAATAAAAGCTACTGAGCCGTAGTTTCTTGTGGTGCGTCTGTGGATAGACTCCTGAGGTGGGATCATGACGTTCTGAATGACACGTTTTGCGTCTGTGGATAAAGTCTTCAGGTGTGACGTTCAAATGAAAGCTATTGAGCAGTATTTTCCTAGGGTCTGTTATCTATTATGTTGCATCAGGTGGTTTTAACTTTTGAGATAAAATCCTACTGAAAGCTTCTGAGCTGTACACATTCGTACTGGTAATGTACTAGTCAAATTGAAGCTTCAACATCCCCCCCGGGCAACCCCCGGGACATTTAAACTTTTGAAGATTGGTTTGTTCAAATTCCCTCCCCTCAGGGCAAAAAGGCTGTTCAAATGTCCCACCAATTAGTACTGAAATACCTCTCCTAAAAGACAAATTTCGTCTTCAATCAAACACTATTCAAGCTTTTCAGAGTTAGATCACAGGCAGCCCAAGCTAAGGTTGGGAGCTGCGCATAAATTAGACTGTTTTTTCCACGCTATACATAATAATGACATCGGCAACATTTAAGAGTTTGTATGGAAATGATACAAAACGTCTCAAATTGCCACAAATCAGAAAGAAGTCGAAATAAAAAAGATTTGTCTTATTTCATTGTTTTATTGGTCATTATTGGAGGGCTTCCTGGGCTGGTTTGAAGCTTTTTGGGCAAAAAATTGAGGTTTATATTTTTCATCAGTTACTGAACGTTTAGAATTAATTAAAGGCAGGAAACAGTTTCACACTGCACCTCACTTGAGGTTCGATAAATTCCATCACAATAAACGAATCGCCCTACAACTTCAAAGGTGTATTCTTGGGTCTTGCGCATACCTCTGTTCTTTCTCATGGGTTCCAGATCCTATTTTAAGCCGTCGAAAATCCCTCTTAAATACGAAACTCGCCTTTCCTGGTATGCGTTTTCATTTGAAGTGCACACATGAATCATTGCGAGCCGCGTTTCGACGACAAAATGTCCCTCAGCCGGGGACAGGCTGAGTGAGATTGTCCACAAGCAGAAGGCGACACTGCGGAGTCCAGAGAGGTCGGTTTGAGGGCCTGAGAGAAAAGTATCGGCACGCCCGTGAAATTTAGTCGCCTCACTTGACGCCACGAGCACGCTTTAATGTCTTCGTGCGACAATATATTAGCATAGTGATTTGTTCCGTCACATTTACCTGTTTACCGCAAAAAAAATGTTGTCGAAATTTAGAAGCAGAGACGAGGAGCAGTTTCCACCTAGAAAAAAAATTGCACCGGTTTTCAAAGGAATGGAAATTGTGGAGGGTATTTTCCACGGTCACAGCAATATTTTTTTTTAGGGCAGACAACCTTATATATGGGAATTAAATAATGAGGTTGATTTGCGGGCAGTGACCAGGATCACTTGCGCCAATACTCGGCATAAAATCATCGAATGGATTGATTAGAGTGCAGCAAAAGATAGTTCTTCGTTCGTCCCTAAAACAAAATTATGGTTTTCCAAGTCAAGTGAGGCGAGTGAATTTCACGGCCGTTCTAATATTTCTCTGTTTCTGTAAACCGACCTCTCTGGACTCCGCAGTGTCGTGTTTGCTAATGTCGACAATCTCACTCAGCCTGTCCCCGGCTGAGGGACATTTTGTCGTCGAAACGCGGCTCGCAATGATTCATGTGTGCACTTCAAATGAAAACGCATACCAGGAAAGGCGAGTTTCGTATTTAAGAGGGATTTTCGACGGCTTAAAATAGGATCTGGAACCCATGAGAAAGAACAGAGGTATGCGCAAGACCCAAGAATACACCTTTGAAGTTGTAGGGCGATTCGTTTATTGTGATGGAATTTATCGAACCTCAAGTGAGGTGCAGTGTGAAACTGTTTCCTGCCTTTAATTAATTCTAAACGTTCAGTAACTGATGAAAAATATAAACCTCAATTTCTCGCCCAGAAAGCTTCAAACCAGCCCAGGAAGCCCTCCAATAAGGACCAATAAAACAATGAAATAAGACAAATCTTTTTTATTTCGACTTCTTTCTGATTTGTGGCAATTTGAGACGTTTTGTATCATTTCCCTACAAACTCTTAAATGTTGCCGATGTCATTATTATGCATAGCGTGGTAAAAACGGTCTAATTTATGCGCAGCTCTCAACCTTAGCTTGGGCTGCCTGTGGTTAGATATGCCGTAATAACAACTTCAAACTTCTTTTAAAGACCCTTTTGAGAGAGTTATTCACTAAAAAAGGCGAAATTCTATCTTGGAAATCCGTCAAACCGTGCAAAAACCGCAAAAAAGTCACGGGCGTATTACCCTAGAACAAGAGATAAATCTGGTTCATATTCCCCGTCCTTTCAAGGCAGCGTTCAAATTCCCCCCTCCCCGGGCAAGAATCACAGTCAAATGCCCGGGGTATGCCCGGGGGGGATGTTGACCGGTAGATAATGTTGAGTTTTCGTCGTTTTGACCTAATGAAGTTTACTAAGGTCGGGAGAGTGGAATGGTTAAGTATCAGTTCGTGACTGTGATTGCGTTCGAGAAAATTACCAGTCGAACTGACTGATCAGTTTTAGAATATCTTGTGTTTTAGCCTCCGCCATTTGGTGTTCGCTTAAGAACGATTCAACTGCATAAGAATCAAAATACCTCGAATAGTCACTTGGTCTGGTTTTGGGTCAGAGTCTTTCGCTGATAAAACAAGTGGTGTTAGTGCCGAATGGAGCTTATCCTCACATTTTGTTTTAAAAGTTAAATCACTCTTACGTTCTACCCCTTTCGACGGTTCCTGTATCCCTCCGCTGTTCTAAAATAAGTGGTTGAATATGCTGATGAAGCAAAGAAAACCTACAGCACATAACAGCTCGACGAAAATGCACCTAAATTTGAACACATCACCATTCTCGCTTTTTAGGCAGTTCCTATACTCTTCTGCTGGTCTTAAAGCAGTATCCGAGGTCAGTGTCCGGTTTAATATATTGATGAAGCAAAGAAAAGCTAGGCCATAACCGCTCGAAGAAAACGAAGCTTCAGGCTCGAAAATGTAATTTGTTTGCTGCTCTCAACAAAATGCCATGCAATCGAAGCGTTGTAACAAGCACAATAAAATTTCGGACGCTTCTAGAACGGATGGTGTTAATGAACCAAAAAAAGTACACTATAGCTGTGAAAAGTGTCAAACTTTTTGTGTTTTGGGCCATTACGTTGAATGGGCAATTAAAACTAAAGAAAAACTGTTTTTTAAACAACCCGGCAAATGGCGTTAATGAAACAAAACTGGCTTTCACCGTAACTGTGAAATGTGGCAAACTCTTTGTTTGCTTTGTTTGTTAGTTAGTTCTTGTTGTTTTGTTTGTTTTATTTTGTTTATTTATTAGTTTTGTTTTGTTTATTTATTTTTGACTATATTTGAGCTAAAAATTAAATAAAAGCCAAAATATTGATCGCAAATAAAATTAAAAAACTCACGGTGGCGATGCCAGAACATCCCGCAACTCTAGCCGGTCTCAGTGCAATGTGGAATTTAGTGTGCGCAGACAGCGCTTGAGTTAAAAAGAAAAAGGCGCGACGTTAAGGACGAGCTAGGAAACGGGGTACTTTGCTGTAGTTGAGCTAAAAATTAAATAAAAGCCAACATATTCATCGCAAATAAAATTTAAAAAACTCACGGTAGCGATGTCATAACACCCCACAACTGTAGCCGGTCTCAGCGCAATGTGGAATCTAGTCTGCGCAGACTGCAGACAGCGCTTGAGTTTAAAAAAAGGCGCGACGTTAAGGACGCGCAAGAAAACGGGATCATTTTGATACTGCGGGTACGTTCTACGCATCTCAGGTCAGGCGTGCGTTTCTCAAAAGCCCCGAAACTTTTCGGGTCGATTTCGGGCACGATAATTAATACTGCGTCAAGAAACCGCAGTTTACGACTACGTGGAAATAGCAGATCTTAGCAAGGCATATCAGAATCCAAAAAGAAAATTGGACGTAATACCCCAACCGTTTTCTGAGATAATTAAGCTTAAATTTGGTAGGAAAATGCCATAACCAATAACCCTTGCTAAGATCTGCCTTTTCTCCATAGTCATAACCTTTGCAAAAATACCTCTGTATTATGAGGCACCGTCCTCAATAGTTTCACTGCGCTAGTATAGTGTCTGAACTAGCCTAGTACCCAGGCGTTCCCTTTCCGGTCACTCGACTTGGGGCGAAATGTGACGTCACCGATTGACATTTCGCGTCAAATCAAGTCGAGTGAGTGGAAAGAGAACGCCTGGGTACTAGACTGTGTCTGACCAAAATTGGATCATTATTTTTAGGTCTTAAATACTGCAAGTGTGACTTGAAGCTTTTTTCCCTAGAGTTTCTACAAAAGTGACTATACGAACTGGCAAGAGTTACAAAAGAAACCCTAGTTCTGTTGTTTTGCAGTCTTTGTTCCTGAGATTTGCCAGTAAGGTTACCAACATAAATACCCTTATTCTTCAATTTTTGCTTTTTTAGGAATTGGCTGTTGTCATGGCAACAAAACATCTAAACAATGACGGATATTTACCATTAATTCATATTTATTTTTTAATATTTTGATTTGCCCTCGGTGACATTTTTTAAAACTTTCCTATTTTGTGAAAATGATTTTTACTAACATTTTACAGGGGAAAAAATGTGGGGTCGTTCAGACGCTTTCACCGATATCACGTGATTTCTTACTTTTAACCATTCAACTGAATTGCTCTGACAGAATTTTTCCAAAAAATAGTATGTGGAAGGTAGCGTTAGTATCTCAAAATGTGCAAAATTTTAAAAAAATTCACCGAAGGAAACGCAAGAAAATTCCCCGTTCCTGGAACTTTGCTTTTTTGGGGCTATGTGACGTCATAAAATGTCAGGAAAATCTTACGATTTCACGTGAGCGCGCGCAGATTACTACAGATCACATCATCAACGCGCGCACGGTCATAAAACTATAGAGAGCCACCTTAAGGGCCCCTATAAGTGAAAACACTGTCTTAACACTAAACACACTTCAACAAAAGGTTGTCAGGAATTTTATTTATTTCCACATCTTGCTGCCTGTATATTAACGCCAACCGACGGAATCTAATTGCAGCGAAAAAAGTTATCTCATATAGTGTTTTGTCTTCGCCCCCGGTTTGTGTTACGGAATCATGTATAAATAACAGACTTTTTAGCTTTTACCAACACAACCAACACAACGTCTCCACTGTAAACGAGCTTTAAGTTCCATGAAATGTGAACAAATCCACCAAAACCCGAAGCATTATAATTTATGCTGTCCCGTTTTAATCGGAAGGTCATCACTGCCCCATAACGATCCGCGGAAAAGCCGAGATAGCACACGTGTGCGAAATTTGCAGTCTGCAGACCGACACTTTTCTGGGACCAAATTACATGTAAACCTAATTTGAAATAGACAATGCCCGGAGGATTTGTCAACTCTAAATACAGTCAATTCTCGCCTTGCGGACGCCTCGCTAGTGCGGACACCCCGTTATTGCGGGCAGGAGCTGAAGTCCCGAGGAATAAGAATTACTGCAAATAACTCCCGCTATTACGGACACCAACTCGTGATCCCGATGATGTCCGTTATAAAGAGAGTCGACAGCACAAAGCAACTTGCTTTCGCTTTGTCCTTGCTTTACTATGCTATGTGATTGGTTAACTCTTAAAGCCCCAATATTAACATCCGTATTCTCATTATTCTCCTTATATTTCTCATGTTAACTAGTCAGGAGAATTTGATCAAAAATCAAGACATTTCTTCATTGGTGATCATTTCCTTTATTCTCACGACCTGTATGTTTGACCAAGTAGTAGCAATAATGTAAGGAGAAATTAAATGCTTGTCACTATTGGGGCTTTAAGGGTTAAGAGAAAATCTACTTTTTTCAAAACACATCGTGATTTGCTCGTGTAATTACAATCGTGAATTGTTCGCAAGCGTTTTCCTACATTCGGCGCCATTTTTAAGACTTAGAGATTTTACTTCGACATTTGATTGGTTCATTTTGTTGTTTGCTACTTATGTGATTGCCTAGTGATAACTTTAAATGTAGTTTTACACACTCAATTGAAAACGCTCAAATACGCTAAATTCCGGATTAATCTTGGCCTAATTGGGCCTAATATAGTCCCATATCAAGTTTGCAGTCTGTTTATGACGCACTCCTAGCTAGGGCATCGTAATACCTAAGCATGTCCAATTTCCTCGGCTATGAAAATATCAAAAGCTTTTCCTAATAACCTACAAATGAATCCTATGTGAATGCTAATCCTAGAGTAAAGCACAGTCATGTTTTGGCGGCTTATTCACGTGATTTCTCGGTGCCGTTCTTTCTAACAGCGCTGGGTTAATTCGCTGAATCTGTTGCATCATCAGCTGAAATGACTCCTCGACGTTCAGGCCCGTCTGAAACAGAACAATCAGATATCAGCTTTTATTGTATGGCTAAAATGAAAGGAATATTCTGATCGGTTTCATTCTCTTTTCTTTAGACGTATTCCGTAACGGAAACTATTCCTATTACAGTTCACATTTACATTTACCACAAAAAGCCTGCCCCTAAACTTTAAGGATTATTGGCTTGGGGTCGGCAAAACCGCTAAATAATAATGAAGAAAATAGTGTTGATTTAACTAGGCTACAGGCTTGTGATTTCAACAGCTAAAGTGATATTTGAATGAGTCTAAGGAGCAGTGTTCGGTGAAGATTGATGGAGGGAGATAGTTCCACTGAGTTAATGTTCTCAGGAAAAAAGGAGGCGCTCAGAACTCGTGAAAGTTTGTAGAGGAATGAAGCTTTCTGAGTGCGCGTGTCTCGTCATCCACTGTACAGGTCGTAGGAGGTCTCTTGTGTCCACAGAGATAAGACGTGTGATTTTAACTATTGTGGTCAGTTTGATATCCACGCGTCGCTGTTCAAGGGGTCACCAGTTTAACTCCAATCCCTTATAGACCTTATACCTATTATTTGCACGGCCTACCTCTGAAAGAGCTAGACCGCTAAGTGTCTGGGGATCCACGTTTCCATTTGTGCCCAGTCCACACATTTACGTTTCGCCGTTCGTGATAAGTAACTTGTACATGTATGCACCACAACGTGTATAATCAAATACATTGTACCGTACGAAGTGTGCTGCTGACCGTTTGTCCATTGATTAGTCTAAGCTATATTTGGCAATATTAAACTCACTCAGAAACTGAAATTGAAAACCACGCGCTGAAAAGAGGAACTGTTGTGAAGCCTACCTTGGCCGATGTCTCAATTAATGGAATATTGACATCAGATGAATTGCAGTACTCTAACACTTCATCTCTGTTGACTTCTCGTTCACCTTCTAAATCCTACAATTGAACAACAAGAGGTTTTCAACTAACTTGCTACAGAACAGATGTACATACAGATCATGCTGCCTGTGCCCTGATATGAAAATGCATATTCTCCTAACTGTTCTCCATACATTTCTTATGGAACTTACTAAGGAGAATTTGTCTAAACATCAAGACATTCCATCCTTAGTAATCACTTCTTTTTTTCTCATCACTTGAATGCTTGACCAAGTAGTGATAATGTAACGAGAAATTTCATTTTCATCACTGTTCAGGCTTGAACGGTTAATATTTCTAGTAACAAGTTGGGTGTGCCTCCTATCAGGAGGACACAAACAGCTCTTTCGGAGTTCAAGTGATGTGTTTTATTCTGGCCGCCTCATCATGATAATGATGATAGTGATAAAATAATAATAATAATAATAATAATAACAACAACAACAACAACACCTTAATTGACATGGACCCCTCCCCATGAGGAACTTTTCAAGTACAATGAAAAAAAATAATCCAAAAGAACAGACTAGATTTAAGAACCCCAACTGGCAGGAGGCAGAACAGTAACTGTTGGCTATTTACAAGCATGGCTGAGGTGTTGTACTCTGGTCTACCCAAATGGAGAAGTACAAATTTAAATGGAGAAGAACAACTCCAGATAGTGCTCAGAGCAAGACTTGAACCAGGGACAGGTCTCCGGATTTCAAATCCAGCGTGTTAACCACTTGGCCTCACTGCTTCCTACTGATGACTTCCGACAGCATAAAAACATAACTCACCAGCTTGTTCCCAACTATGATCATAGGTATAGCTGAGGTGAGTTGGCGGTCTTGAATAATCTTGCTTCGCAAATCCTTGAGTTCATGCCAACTGGATGCAGAATTGATTGCAAACAACACTAGGAAGGCTTCCCCCGTGGCTACTGATGAATCACGGAATGAACTGAACTCTTCCTGACCAGCTGTATCAACTATCTCCACATCGTATAACTTGCCATTGTATTCAATCTGGAATTCAAAGATAGTTTATTACCAATTAGTCAGCTACATACATGTACAGGTACATACAGTCAGTCTTCATAGACAGGCGTCAGTTAAAAAGAATATTTACAAGTGTAATTTACAAGTGCAGCTATTGCTTTCAACCTCTGAAACAATAGCTACACCTGTAAATTAAACTTGTAAATGTTTTAGTAAATTGATCCCAGCTTACACATAACAGATGTGTCAAGAAGCTGCAAAGAAAAACAACATTTGCGACCAATTTGCCATTTAATGTTTTACCATCAAAAGGAAAATTTTCACTGTTAAAACAGTTTTCAAAGGCATTAGGGAACACATTTTTTGCCAACTTTGTAATGTCACAAAATGAAACTTTAGGAAAAACAAGCATCACAAATTCTAAGAGAACTGTAATGATACTAGGTTGTATATAATAGGAAAAAACACCAAGCAAAAATTTACAAGCTTTTCAAGGACACAACATCAGTCATTTATCGACAGGAGAGTAGAGTTACAGGATCAATGTTTCAGCCAATCACATTTGCCTACTTGCAAAAGACAAAAGCATTATTTTAGTTGCCTGAACTTCAAAATAGATACATGTAGCAGTGTACAATAAATCACTCTCTACATGCAATTACCTTCTTTCTATATGTTTCCTCTGATCACCAAACATGTGGAAAAAAAACATATATAGTTTTTAAGTTCACAATTGAGGGGCTCAGTGGTCAAACACCCTGTGACAATTTCACTTAATGGGGGGGGGGGACAGGGGTTTAACCTTCCCGCTTCCCAACCCTTTAATCCCGGTTCCCGCCTCTTAACATTTTTTGATTACAAAATATTGCACAATGTTGCATAATTATTCCCTTTTTCACCCGCTTCCTACCACCTTGGGAATCCCGCTTTTCGCCCTCTCTTTTCCCACCTCCCGTACACCTCCCGCCCCCTTTTCTCCCGGTCTTCCGCACCCGTGTCCCCCTCCACTACTTACGAATCCCAATTGCTCCAAATCAGCTCTACTTTGGCTTCAAGTGAGAAAAAGCAGCTACAAGTACATATAAGCTTAATTTTTTGGACTGAATGCTTAAATAATCAAACAATTAGCCCATTACTTTTTCCACAATGATTGAAGAAACTCAAGGCAAACATGAATGATCACCTTTACTGGCTCTCTATTTGAACTGAAAAATAATTACTTCATGAAGATGTACAAGAGTATGTAGTCTGCTAGGTAATTCAACATTATTTGTGTGATGGGCCAGTTCAAGTGTCCGCACTGTGTGACAATCAAGTCTATAGACATCAAAGCCAACACAGAAAATACGTGCAAGAAACTCTGTGTTCCTACTGCTAGGAGGTTTAACATTTGAATGGCTGTTTTGGATATGATCATCTACCCACG
This sequence comes from Siderastrea radians, assembly GCA_964017195.1. NCBI lineage: Eukaryota > Metazoa > Cnidaria > Anthozoa > Scleractinia > Rhizangiidae > Siderastrea > Siderastrea radians. The sequence goes on from OZ024896.1 coordinate 10,618,476, forward strand.
ACTTTGTAGTTATTTCATCACAAATATGGAGAAGTTCTATCACGAGTGTGGTTGGAGAAAAAATAATTATTAAGTTTGATATCCCACAATTTAAATTTACTACATGTAAGTATAAAATACAAGAAATGGTTATCTTGGGTTCCCTTTGGTGAACACAGTTCATCCTAAGCCAAACTCTGGACCCCACCTAGAACAAACCCTGCACCTACGGTGATAACCCTGTAACTATATGGTAATAACTGTTTGGCTCTGCACATCTTGTACTTAACAATGCACTTTACTACAGTGCAACTTAATGTTGGTTGCAATTCTGTGACAATCTACGGACAAATTTTAGACTGTTAATGATACCCTAAAAAGTGCAGGACCTCTGGTTACTGACCTGATATTGTGCAAGATCTGGACACCTACATGGAGCTACCGATTGGCTTGTTTACACTTTGGAGAATAGGTCATTTCCAAGTTGTCTAAATGTACCTCTCTTTCAAGGCAAGTCTTGGTGCACACTGCTCAGTCTTTGATATGAAAATGAGTTTTCATTCTCATGCAGATAAAACTCATTTTCACATGAAAGGTTGTGCACGCTCACCAGGCCTCGCTTTGTAAAAGAGGCCCAAGATAACTTGGAAATGGCCTATCTGGGTAAACTGGCCACAAGGACAAATCCCACCACCAGAAGCTCTATTTATAATACTCTAGCATGGAACTTACCTAATGTGGGGTCATAATACTGAAAGAAAACAAACACAAATAGATCAAGTTAGCATTTTTAAGTTACTGTAAAAGTTAAGTGTATTTGATGTATATACAAGGCTAAAAAAGATGAAAGGGGGGGGTATAAACAATTAAAACGAACCAAACGTTTTCGACAAGTATGTCATCATCAGGGTATTTAGTAAGAAACAATGGCATGGTGTTTCAAACAGTGAAAAAATTGATATCACCCCATTTGCATTTCTAATATACATGTAACCTTAAATTCCTGCCTTTCTTCTTGATTTGAGTATAACTTTCATGAGTATTAAACATCACAAGTGATCAAGTTTCTGCAATGCTTAACAAGTTAAAATGTAGAATTATATGTAGATCATCGTAGTGAAGGTGTTTCAACCTAAGCGGTTGAAAAGAAGAGACCTGAAAAAATTCAGGCTTGAACGGGAATCGAACCCATGACCTCTGCGATACCGGTGCAGCGCTCTAACCAGCAAGCCCAGTTGGCTTGATAGCTCAGTTGGTTAGAGCGCTGCACCGGTATCGCAGAGGTCATGGGTTCGATTCCCGTTCAAGCCTGAATTTTTCAGGTTTCTTCTTTTCAACCGCTTAGGTTGAAACACCTTCACTGCGATGATCTATATATAATTCTATCTTTACCTGCAGTTCAAATATATGAATTTCATATATTAATGTTCAAGTTAAAATGTGTTGTATTTCCATTTGATTTCTAACCAAACTTGTACAGTGTAACTTTGAGGGTTGCAAATACCATTATTGACCAGTAATTAACTTCTCCTTACAAACTTACAAGGAGTGGCCAAAAGCTGAACATTCCTCTTTTTAGAATAGCCTCCTGGTAACGAACATTTTATTATAGAGCCACTGTGCTGGGCTCTGGAACAATTTAGAGTCTTCCTTAAAATCAAGCCATTCTGAGGTGATGTTTTGCCAAAGAAATCTCTAGTTTTCACTGGAATTAAAACTGAATATCTCAGGCGATTTAGGCCTTCCGAACAGATATTCTCTAATTAAAAATGAACCATTGGTTGCCCCTGATAACAGCACACCAGTGCACAGAATTTTGGGGGAGCATGTGGTTACTGAAAGGGGACCTAGTTCTAAGTTGAGAAAAATTGTAAACACAGTGCATATATGTTGAACTGAATAAAAAACAGAATAGCACGTGTTACCTCACTAAACTCATTCCTCAAGTACCGAATGGTTAACGAGCTTTTACCCACTCCACCACTCCCAACAACACACAGGCGAAACATGACTCTGAGCTAATGTACTAATAGTGGGAGGTCTAGAACACCTTTCCATCCACAACAGCCAACTATAAAGAAATCAACCCTGAAAGTGAAAACAAGAGCTTGATTAGGGGCTTTGCTGTTTACATGGAGCTAAGACCATTTTATTTTTGAGCTCACTTATCCTTGATTAATAGTTAATTGTTTTCATCCCTACAAGTTTACTTTGAGCACATTTCAGCAGGGGATATATAACGTAGATTAAGAGCAGTAGTGATGCAGTGGTGAGGACACTTGCATCCCACCAATGCGGCCTGGGTTAAATGCTACACATGTATGAAGGTTGAGTTTGTTGTTGGTTGATCTCATCCTTGCACTGAGCATTTGCCATTCCCTTTCAATCCAGAATCTTAGGGTACAGGTCTGTTAGTTGCAAGAATGTTACGTGCCACCCTCGTGAAACAAACTTAAGTCAATTTACCTTGCTGGAGTTTTCATGGACCAGTTGAGAACAAGAATAGTATATTGTAAAAAAAAAACTTATAAACCCCCCATCATCAGCTGAAAACCCATGCCTCCTTTTGAGGCCTATTTCAGACGGATTTTAATGCACTAGAAGGTAAACACCGGTGGTATTTTGTCGCATTTGAACTCACCACTTTATCTTTATCTTTTACAACCATTGTCACTGTTACAGACTGTACGTGCATACAGAGACTATCTTTATGAACAGTAAATGCTCACAAGAGTTTTTGCAGCCTACTTTAACAAGGTCTGATGACATCTTACCATCTAATCTTACAGGAAATATTTTTTATGACAATTTTTATCATTTTTCATTTATTTATAAACATACTTAATTTTTAATGAAAACAAATTAATATATCCTGCAGGATTTGATAAGGAAACTAGCGAACAAATTGTACCTGTCACGATTTAAAACAATTTACAACTAACATGATCAAGTTGTTTGTGAATTTGCACAGACACCAAAATACAATCACCATGACCTTTGCTCGCAAAGTCGTGAACAAGAGAAACGGTCAGCCATTAATTGGACTAAAATTAGATTGTCTACCATCAAAACAGAATTTTCTACCATCGACCCTCAAGGCTAAATTTGTCATTAATACACTTGTATAAGGCAGCAAGCACGTCAAATCACACCAGGCCTGGGCCCCGTTCATCGAAAGTAATTTGACCTTGATTAATTGACCTTACGTAGCTAAACATGTAAAGAAAAAAAAAAAGAAAAGAAAACACACCCAGCCTCCCATAATAACTGTAATCATTGTTGTTAGTTGTATCAAATTTCTCAAGTGTTAATTGAACAGATTTAAAACAAGTCGGAATAACAAACATCCACACCATCCAAACTAAAATTGAGAGCAGTATTATGATCAACGAAAAAATTTCTCAATAAATACTTTCCTTTTGCTATGACGAGCAGATTACCACGCGGTGACCTAAGTCTGTAAATCTTTTACTTCCACTCTTCGATGAAAGTAACATGTAAAGATTAATTGTGCAAAATAAGGGACGGACTGACCCATCGAGCATTGAGGCTTAAAAAAATATTGATTGATATTCGTCCACTGGTATCTACGTGGGCTGCATCTTCCTAGATGAGTCGACCTCTGCAAAGAAACCTTCGTTTCGAAATTTTGAGAAGTGGTATGACTATAAAGGAAGCGCAGTGAAAGAACAATGGATGTTAGCTTTACAAATACTAAGAAGGAAAAATGACCAATGATCGATATTATTATCAAAGGACTCATCAGGGCAAGACGTCGTATTAAAGACCGATGGTTTGCAGATAACCTTCTAAATTTTAAATCACAACCATTTTTCTGGCACATGTAGGCTAATGTTGTCTACGATCTCGCGCGCACAGCGAACTGAGATCTTTAGAGAAGCTGTTCTTCATTAGCATGTTTGAAAAACAACTTTGATGGATCTCGACACTCGACGGAGGAAGTTAGTTAGTTCGACTTACCAGTGCCTCGGAAGTAAAGCGAAGCTTGCTTCACTCCTATTCAAAACTTGAAAGAACGTTGATAAAACCAATCTACCAAGCCAACATAAAATGCAAAGACATACGATTTACAGCTTTGGATAACTGAAAATTCCATTCACTGAAAACTCTCTCCACATCTCACACAAGCCGTCGGTAAATACTTGAAAACAACCGAGGTCCGAGTCGGTTGTAGAAAAATACATGACGTCATCACCAATCAGAGGCCAGCTGAGCACGTGCTGAAGTTTGTGTCATATACGTATAGCGTCTTGTAATGAAGTGATTTCGCGTGTTTTTACTTATGCTTATTTTTTTTTCTCTGATAATATCAATAATTATGGCTATGCGTAAGTACTAGAAACATTATTGATTGTTAATACGTATCGTCCGCTGTTGTATCTTTCGATTTGCAGTAAATGAGTTTGTTTTTTCTCGCGTTATTTTTGGACAGGTGTTTCTTTGAAGAGGCATTGTTATTTGGGCGGGTTGGTTTTCGTTTGTTTTGAAAAGCACCGCTCGACCAGAACGTAATGGCAATAAAACTTTCAAATCAGTTCAACCCAAATAGACAGAATGGATACACCTAAACAAAAAAAACGTTTTAGAAAACGTCAAGTGCTTCCTGAAACTTTGAAATTCACCGAGAGGGCACGAAAACGTTCGAATTGAAAAAGTATCAGTGCCTTTGCCGAAAGGAAGAAGAATTTCCGGCGAAGCAGAAGAAACAAAAAAGAAATTTCTAGATTGCTGGAATAGAGACCTAGCGGGTGCAAACATCACGTCTCACAGAAAAATTCTTAACAGTCATTTCACGAAAATTACAATTGCTCACACTGAATTAAATCACACTTCACGATAATGAAAAAAATGTGACTATCATTTCACGGAAACGATATCGACTGTGTAGGCATCTCTGATGGTCACGTTTCGCGAAGTAAAACGCCGACAAAAATACCAGTTTACCACGCCAGAGAACCTGAAAATTTTTCTGGAATATTTCTGGATTATCACCCTCTCACGAACAATCGACCCCCTTTTGAGGAAATATTCAAATGATTTTATTTTTATTTTGCACTAGGTGGGCGATTGTTCGAAAGAGGTGGTTATTCGCGGAGGCGAAAAAATACGTGACTCGTGGGCTCCCGTAGGCAAAAAGGTTGGTGCATAAAAACCTGGAAATGCGGACTCCGGACCTAGGTCACATGCGCGAGATAGCCTTCGTACTGACGTCATACGGAAATAAAATTATTCCTTAAATTTTACTCAATATTTTCTACTTTTAATCCAGCAAACTCAAGCAAACCGTTTCCATTATTCTTCTTTCGGTGTGAAAGCCACTTTTTATTCACCATTATTTCCCTTCGGCACTGACAAACGCCGTCCAAACAAAGCTTGCTTGATCAGCATGATAACCAACGAAGGCGCGTAATACCGAGGGGTTGGTTATATAATCATACAGTAAGTCCAATATCCGGATTCTTTCGGTAAGATAGGTTTTTGAGAAACTCGTACTCACTCGAGTGTTAACTATCAAAATACAAAGCAGCTTTCTTTCTTTTCTGATAACGTGACCGCCAATACATCCTACGGTCTCAAATGGTAACTTGACGTCCGAATCCTCTAAGAGAAGTCATGGTAACACGAGTGGAACTTACTGTGTGGGAGAACGAGAAATGCTGTTTCCACGGCTATTTCAAGTTTTTCCAAATTTTTACTAGTATTACCATATTCATGAATAATCACTCAAAACAATTTTCCATGTCTCCCGTAGCGTTATTGCAAATGGTTTTCACTGAAGTTAGTTCTTTTTTTTTTTCTTTTTCGGGTGGAGAAGGGGTTGATAGGTTTACAAGTTACGAAATCCGTCGAAATATAAAATGTAAACATTCTTATATATGGCAGCGAGCAGCGAGCACCACTACTAATTTTTTTGAATTCGCGCTCTCTGCTACCGTTGAAAAAAAATGACTCGCGGCAGCTCGCAATCTACCAAGAACTCAGTTTTCGAAAGGGAGTTTATAAACCACAAAATTATGTCATATCATATCACGAGAGAGAATATATACGAAAAGAGCTGAAAAAACGAACGGTTTACAAAAGAACTACACCCTTTATACATAAGCCCCACAAATTTTCGTTACTAGTCTCCATACATTTTGTTCAGAACTATTTGCGAGAACTTGTTTGAAACTCAAGACAATTCATTTTGGTGATCATTTCTTTAATTCTCATGACCTGTATGTGTTGTAATGCACTGATGTGATTAGGAGAAATTTTATGCTGATCACTACCGGGCCTTAATAAAGGGTTTATACACAGAGACCATGTAGAGTGGAACCACGAGTTAGGAGCACTTGTGACCGCTTTATGTGACACCAAAGACAGCTCAGTTGTTCTGCCGCATTCTCGTCCCCAGAGCTGCGATCGGCCAGCGCCACGGATCGAGAGCTCTGGCGGGGGCCAGGATAACGCGCAAGCGTAATAGCCGCCCATTTTTGTACCAGATGGTAAGTTGGTAACCGTTATTGCTTCAAATTTCTGAGGCTCCGCAGAAAGCTGGAAGTCCGTGATTCGCGGACTTCCTGCTTTCGGAGCCTAACAGAGCTCTCGATCCGTGGCGCTGGCCAAAAGGATCGCAGCTCTGGGGACGAGAATGGTTCTGCCGGATCTCTTATCTAAAAGCCTCGTTAGGTTAATGTGACCAACGACTACCATTCGGAGTTCCAAAACGTTATCTTCTTTACAAATTTACCCCGTTAATACGACCACTCGAATGCCTGGTAGCTAAAAAATCAAATAAAAGTGACAAAGAAAAAGTGAAAACTATTCTCTTCCTCTATCATGAGGTTTCCCCCTCGTTATTTGTGCTACACATGCATGACCGGGATAGGGCAGGATATGTGTTGTTAATTATACATTTGCTTTTGGTGTATTCAGGAGTGGCACCTTTACTAGGCAACACTGTGGCCCCACATAGAATTGTTAAACCGTATCTGATAGCCAGTTACAAAGTCATTTCGGCTCTTAAATTCTGCTGTCTTCTTCTGTTGTTTTACTGTTTGCCCCCGGTTTCATTTTGTAAGCGCTGACCCCATTAATCCGACCTTTGTTGATACAACCACAATTTTCTGACCCGTCTATAGTCGTATAATCGCTGTTCTATTGTACCTCTTAACATGCGGCAAAAAATGAGGACAGCGGCATCCCCCGAGGATTTGCCATGAAACTTTCATCAGATCCAGGTCACGAGAATTAACGAAATGATTCACCCGACAAAGTAAATTGTTCAAACAAGTTCTCCCAATTAGTACTGAATGAAATGAGTGAAAACCGTAAGGAGAATTTGTATAATGATGCAGGGGCTTAACGGGCATACCGTGAAGCGATATTTTAAGGACGGTGCGTCCTAATATAGAGGTATTTTTGCAAAGGTTATGTCTATGAGGAAAAAGCAGACCTCAGTAAGACCTATTGGAATCCAAAAAGAAAAAAAAAGGTAACCGTGCATTTTTCAGAGATAGCCTGCGTAGCAGGCTTAAACGGGGAAGGGGAGCGAGAACGCGGGACAAAATTGGGGGACTGGTGGTGTTCTCGCTCCTCTTCCCATTCCTCATTTACGCCAGCTACGCAGGCTAAGAGAGAGTAAAATGTATGGCATTTTCTTTCCAAATTTAAGCTCAATTATCTCTGAAAAATGCGTGGTTATCCCCGCTTTTCTTTTTGGATTCAGATAGCCCTTGCTAAGATCTGCTTTCTCCACGTAGTCATAAACCGCGCAAAAATACCGCGGTACGTATTAGTAAACAATTTTGCTCCTAGGTCCAAAATTATAGGAGTAAATTTGGTCTAACAGGGAGCAGAAAATGTATTTATTATGAAAATGGGCCAAAAGGTGAAGGAGCAAATTTGCTCTTAAGTTATTTTTTTTAGGAGCAAATGTCCTCCAACCAGTCGCAACCAAGTATGAGCCAGTCGCAACCAGCGGTTGGGTAACGTGGGCTCGCTGGTCTCATTGAGCGAAATGACGCCACGGACAAGCGACCAGGCTGCTAAGTACGATTCAAAATGGCGGCGCACAGTGTTGAATTTTGGCCCTCTTTGGAGAGGAATTTCAGTGGGATCGGATGCACTTTAGAAGCTAAAACCACGGTCAGTAACTCAACTTAGCGTTATCTTTTTATTGGCGATTTCAAAAAATACACCGTTTCTGGAGTGACCTTCTCCTTTAATGTGTTTATTCTTTTGTTATGGCGGATTTAGGTGCGATGGCAAGCCACCTAATCCATCACCCCCTCCCCGAAAGACAGCCCTCTTACAAGGTAAGTACCCCATAACGAACGGAGAAGAGGGCGATTCTCTCAGATTAAAATGTATTACTATATATGTAAAAACTAACTCATGTTAATTCAGAGACTAATAAAAAGCTGACTACGGCATTTTAAATCTAAAATGACAGTACTACACTAGTCTCCTTAGCCGATATTACATGTAAAAACTACTTAATTTAAGACTTATATACGTCATGTCTGAGTTTAACGTCCCATTTATTTTTAAGACTACTAAAGTCAAAATTAAACGCAAAAGTGAGCGTGGTGTGGAGTATTTTCGTGTACCTTGAATCGTGATATTACTTACGCGTGAAATGTTGCGTAAAATGACTCCTTTCCTTCGGATATATAAAGGATATTACACGCCGGCGCGAAGCTATTAATTTATTTTCGACTGGTAAAAACAATATTTTGCGAACGAGCGCAGCGAGGGAGTAAATATTGTTTTTTACCACGAGAAAATAAAATTCATATCTTCAAGCCACCGTGTAATCTTCTTTTTATTGTATGGACAAGAGTATTTTTGCACAAACAACAGTGTAAGAGGGGGAAATGACGTCATCGATATCCTCACTAGTGAGGATATGGAATATACGCCACTCGAGTCCCGGATGTAGTTTCGTATGAACTTTACGAGTGGTATATTTTCCACTAAGACATCTTTGAATTTCGATTGGATGGGGGATTTCACAAAGGTGTGCGTATCAGTGAAAAGCGCCGCGTTGTAACAGTTCACTTTTTATTATATAGACAAGAAGTGAACTGTTACAACGCGGCGCTTTTAACTGATACGCACACCTTTGTGAAATCCCCCATCCAATCGAAATTCAAAGATAGCTCCCGGAAAACAAGCGCAAGTTTAGTTAAGTTGGTTTTATGGTTATTAACCTCAATTTCTGATTGGCAAGTCCATCTACAGGAAATACGCAAATAATGAAAGGTGGCCACACATACATATTTTGCGTTGCACGGCTAAATTAGACCAGTTCTCAAAACACCTTGACACGAAAAATTAGATGTTGCAAACTCGTGTGATCAAACTGAAATATGAACAGCAGTTGGCAAACTGTTGGTAACAAATAGAACTAGTCTTTATCCCCAACTATTTCACCAACTTTTTCGTGTTGGAAAACTTGCATATGACGGCGTGTAAGGTTTTTCAACACGTATTCTTCACTTTCAATTAATCAAATGTCGCGCACTATTCACGTGGTTTTACGTCATCGGCAAAAATGGCGTCCGCCGAAAAAAGAAAGGGGTGCCCTTGACCCCCCCCCCCCCCTCCCCTTGGGAATAAAAAATAATAATATCAAAGCAAACCAGCTACCCCGTGAAAACCCAGTCACGCTTTTTGGATTTGAAAGTAATTCAGTGATATTGAGGCTCCCCCAATGAGAAAAGCTGCCTACGTTCCTGCTGAGGTTTGACGTGTGAAAGTACGCGTTTGCCAGCTTTTGGAATTTGCCAACACGAGTTTGCAAACTTTATTTCGTCGTGTGAATGCACCTTAAGGTGGCTCATCTGGATTTTTCCGAGGCACACCATCCCAACTTTGAACAGCTAATATTTTACTGTCACAGTAAAGTATTAGCCGTTCAAAGTTGGGATGGTGTGCCTCGGAAAAATCCAGATGAGCCACCTTAATGTATCAAGTTTAACGATCCGTATCCACTTCGTATAAGAACCCGGTATCTGGCATTAAAACCCTGTTATATGACGTACTCTGCACAAACACCCGCCATTTGTCAAACGACGTGGGCTTTATTTTGCTCGCCCCTCCAGCGCCTATCATCGCACATGCTTCGGGCCCAGTGAACATATCCCCCGACACTTTATCCACCAACACGACTTCCTTCTTGTCTGATATCTTCTCTGGCTTCGTGAACTCGTAAAATCCTCGCCCCGTTTTGAACGAGAGGTCGTTCTTCTCGACGAAAGTGCGGATGTCGCAGCGTTCATCCACATCCAAAATCTGTGGAAAGCGGAAAGGAAAGCTTCAATTAGACATTGTAAATCGTTTTTGTTTGAACTGGGACGTAGCGTCAGTCATCGAGTGCGACCCGCCGTTGTCTTGTACTGAAATAATCGTTCTCGTGATCGAAAGCTTAACCTTTCCAAGTTAAATACATTTCTAGTGAAGATTTTTTTGATGCTCTATGACGAAATCCCTGGTTCTGTACAATTAGAAAGCGCACACGGAATTTACGAAGAGCATGGAAACATGAATGACTACGCAACGAGAACCAGCCCCGGTTCGCAAAAATTCCTCACGCTTCCAGGGCGAATAAAACTAGTGTCATAAAGCAAGGTGTGAGTAAATTAGACGGATTCAGTTTAAGGATGTAAATAGATTAGATAGGCACCCACATTTTAAAACCAAGATTAACACGACTCGTTTCATGAATTCTCATTAACCGAATAGTTTTAAATTGTGATTTGACAGCTTAGGATTAAAAGTTTGCTCGTTCAGCTGTGCGCTATAAGAGTACGTTATGTTACCTATCAACATTTGTGGCGAAATTGGCGAGTTCTAGGATTTATCGAAGGGGGGATTTGACGACCGATCGGTGATTCTTACTCCTCGACTGCTCGAAGAGTTTCCGATAGTACCCCCCACCCCTTTATCCTCTCTTGCTCCCACCTAAAAACATTGCTGACGAGAACGCTGGAAACTCAAACCGAAAAAGGTTCTTTTCTACATCTTATGCAACATCGTACAACAAAGTGAAACTCAGCAACATTGGGTGAAGTTAAATGAGTTTGCCGGAGGCCTAAGCTATAAATGGAAGCAACACACCGATGACGCCACACACCTGAAATCGTGAGGGATTGACTGGTACCAGTCCCCCGTAGTCACCCCCGCCAGTGTAAGTACTCTTGCTTCGGCCAGCCAGGGTATCAAATAGCGAATGCAAATTACGGTTCATACCAGAACCCTTGGATCTCGTCTTCACTTCCGCTTCAAATGCTTCTAGCTGCTCCACCCCCTGCTCTCGATAGCAGATGGCCGTCAAGAAATCCACAATCGACGCGAACTGATCCAGTTTTAAATGCCAACCGCATGAAAGCTCGGCGAGCTGGCGGTAAAACGTATCCGAGCCACCATAGTTGAGGCACTGGACCGAGTAAATACGTACACCCATTTCGTTGTAGAGTTTCTTGGCCTCCTCCCGCCAGTCGATTTTGAGCGTGTTTAGGTGGTACGAAGGGGGATGGGGTGAGGCATCGCCGATCATCACTAGCGACCGTTGGGAGTCTGGTGTCCAAGAAAGCTCTTCACGGACCTAGATAAATAGAGGGTGGATAAACAGATGTTTATTAATCTTAAAACCGTACATCCCCAGGGTGAATTATGATTAGCTTTACATCTAGGACATGACTTGAATGTGGTCTTATTTGAAGTGAAACGTGGAAAGCTCACGGACTAAGCCCAAAACTCTACACAGCATAAAACCCGGGAGGGGGGGGGGGACTCCCATATGAAACAGACGGGGATGCTCGTCGGAAAATTAGAATTAAACCCCTAAAGGAGACCAATCTGGGCGTGGCTCAGGCGTTGTTTGAACCCTAAAGGAGACCACGCCAAAACAGACAACCAAATAAAAGTTTGAGTGGTTTTTTATTGCGCTAAAGATTGAAGCTAAAGATTGACGGCGTTTGGTTTTTTCATATAGATATTTCATTACGCACAACCCTAAGCGATACCTGGACAGGTACAAATATTGGCTTTCCGAACTGTGAACCCTAAGCGAGACCAAAATCTGCAATTTATACCCCTAAGCGAGACGACGAGCATCCCCGTCACTTTCATATGGGAGTTCCCCCCCCCGGGGCATAAAATAACTAGTTTTATGACCAGGGGTCCGTTTCTCAAAACTTCCGTTAACTTTCCGGGATTTTGAAAGCTAAATTTTAACCTTTATAATTTCGTGAAGCATGTCGCTACGTTTGAGCCAATAATTACCATTAGCTGACAAATAAATGAGCTCGAAAAAATACTTACCGGGCCCGGAAAGTTATCGGGAGTTTCGAGAAACGGGCCCCTGGTCGGAACTGTCCTGATCAAAAGGGTGAATCTGATTGGTTGACTGAGTGGTGCGAATTTCACTACACCTTGGAGAACACCTTATTCCTTGCAGATACCATAAGATACCACTGTAAGGAGCACCCTAAAACTGCAAAAGGCTGGATTTTGGGGGATAAATTCTTGCCTAGATGTGAAGATATAGGTGAGAGAACTTTAAGCAACCACAACGGCGACGACAACAAAAACACGTCAAAACAGTAGGCTTTAATGAGAAAAACATTATGGCGTTGCACGTGCATCACACAATCTGGAACATTTCTTTGCCATTCTCTGCAAAACAACAACGTGAAATGACCAATTTTAAGGTTTTATGAAGAACGTGAACAAGCGATTTTTTTTATGTTTTCGTTGGCACTATCGTAGCGGTCGCTTAAAGTCCCTAATTTTGACGTCTACACTTTGCGGCGGGATGATTAGAAGAAATAGATAAACAAAAACGAACTTCCTTAACTTTAATACTTTTTCAAGTCAAATCTCGATTTCTTTTAATCACATTTTCTGAGGATGTTTTAATTAAAGCAAAAACGTTGGTATGCAACTCCACACGATAAATTTATGCAAAATACTTTTACACGAGAAATTATTCACGGGCCGAATAACTGCTAAGGACGAAAGTCTCTCTTATGCGCTCGTAAAGACGCCATGACAAATGGACAACGTTTTAAAAATATGGCTATTAAACTCTTCCTTGAGTGGACCACACAGCTACGACTAAAACTTTTTTATTTCTGTATATTCAGCTGGATTCAAAAACTAAACGTAACGTTGAAAATCGACGTGGATCAAAAACGAAAGCTCAAAGAACGCTAAAACAAGGTAAGGTTTTCTTGGTGTTGTCTGCGCTCTTAGAATAGGACATGTTCCCATGTAATATGTGCAGTCAGACAAAGTTATTATTTTATTACTCTCTGTGCACTCTGCCCTCTAGAGCCAATTGCTTTTAGTAGATAGAAATATTTTGCTTGGGTAGAGAAGTAACTTGTGTGCGCGAAAGAGGTAATTTAGATTTGGTGATCGACATCTTTTCAACATCACCTTAAGAAAAACCCACCAGCGACGCCATAATACAGAATTAGTGCACTGCAGGTGATACAAGTCACTCTTCTGCAGAATCAGCTGCCATTTTGATGTTAGGGTCCATGCGCGTCCTTAGCATATAAACCAGGGGACAAATTATATCGCTTCTCCGAATCACATGGAACCATGGAACCAAACCAAACGCCCGGGGGGGTACCCCCAAATATAAGGTATTAGGTATGGCCCACTGTAACGGGTATGGTTTTCAAGCAGTTTAGTCTGGGATAAGGCATGTAAATTAGAGAGATTTGGTCTAGAATAGGGTATCATTCATCGAAAAACTAAGGATTGACACTCGGCGAGTCTAGGATAGTGTAGGGATTTTTGGTGTCTTTAGAATTTAGAATAGGGTTGCAAAATGCAGCTAAACGTGATCTGGTAAAGGTTCAGAGTCCTGTCTACACCCCTCCATTCAAACACTAGAGTAAACCCCCCCCCCCCCCCCCTGTGCAGGAAAAAGCAACATGAAGTAACTCTATGTCTATCCTACATGTCCATGTCCCCCGGCCATGCCCATCCTAGAAAGGAGTTTAACCCTTTAAGCCCCAATAATCAGTAGTATCCATATTCTCCTCACCATTCTCCTTATACTTCTTATGTTACTAGTTGGGACAACTTGACTAAAAATCAAAACATTTTATCATTGGTGATCATTTCCTCAATTCTCATGACCTGTATGTTTGATCAATTAGTGGCTTAAAGGGTTAATCGTACAAGCTGTTCTCTGTCCTAGAGATCTCTAATCTGAAAATTCACCTGTCTCAACACAAGCTCATAGCACTCGTCAGAATCATACCCACAGGTAGAGGATACATTCTTGATGAAATTGCATATTTTCTTCTTGTCACTACTGAAGTCCACCCATTTGGTGTCATAAGTCTCCCCTTTGTCTTGGTAGTCGCCATGTGCAAACACAGCAATGCGAATACCAGGGATCTCATTCAAAAGGCGAGATACTGTCTCCTCAACACGCTTCCTGACCTGGTCAAAACCAAAACACACTTTTCTGAGTTGACAAATACAGGATGAAGCTCTCTACCTGCATCCACTTTAAACTCACAAAATAGCTGGATCAAGTCTGATAGTAGCTGATTTAAAGCTGTGGGCAGTTGATAGGTAAATTGATGATAACTGTAACAGTATGGCCAAGTTCCTCAAAATTATACATCGTAACAAGAAAGCAAATACACTGCAATGTTAGGTACAAAAAAATATACCACAGATATGACAAGTTTAAGAACAAAAGTAAACAAGAAAGCTTAATGGGCGTTACAACCGTGCCATATTTAGACTACAACAACTTAGTAGAAATGCACTTGTTCCAGGCCACCCAATTAAAAAGCAACACTAAAAAAGTGTCAATTCTATCTTTTTCCATTGAGATGCATGGCTCTAAATGAAATATTGAAGTTTATGACAATTTTTCTCAAACAACCTCATTTATCACAGTTAACATACCTGAGTAAGGCAAGGGTACATGGAGCCTGTAGTATCAAATGAGAAAACTATTTCCTTAATGTCAGCTCCTCCTGTGGCAGCCGCTGCAGCTGGTTTTGGCTTCTTAGCTGGGGATGATGCTTTCTCTTCCTCCTTTTCCTCAACAGCTGCAGCGGGTTTCTGGAACAACAAGTGCTAAATTACATTTGTGTAACTAAGGACAATTTGAGTTCAGTGTTACCTGCATGTCACCCTCCTCCCCCCCCACCCCCCATTTCTCACTCCCTTTAAACTTTTTCCCCACCACCCTTGCTAGGCTGCTAAATTAACACACAATCAAATTATCACTTTGGCTCTCAACAGCCATGAAGATCAGTGACAAACAGTAACTCAGATAGTCTGTATAGCAAACATAAGTTGCAAACAGTCACGTAGTGACAAAAACATCATTTGTGTACTCATCCCTATTCATTACAATTCTGAGTATATACCTGCCAACTTTTCCTAAGTCAAATGCGTGAGATTTTCGTATCCACAATACCCGAATTTCTGAAAAATTTCCGACGAGGTCCGACCATTACCGAAGATGTCCTGACGACTTCCGAACATTTACCGACAATCCCCAAAGATGTTCCAATGATTTTCGAAGGTTGCCGAATGTCGAGGTGCGAAGCTTGAAATCTCAGTGAGATCTCATTTGCTTGTTATTTAGGACTCAAATGCGACATTTAGCGCCATTCACTAGACTATATTTTGGGTGGAAATTGAATTGAATTTTTCACGTTAATGGTTGATGAACAAGAAGTCCGGAATTGTGAGTCAGGCGTGAGAAATTGTCCTTGATGTGTGAGATCGATGTCTTTGATCCACAGGCGTGAGACTTCCGCATAATGCGTGAGAGTTGGCAGGTATATCAGAGTATTGTTCCACATGATTTCCCCTCTTGGCATGAACTGAAGCCTACACTTGTGCCTAACCATCACTTTTCATCACTTTTTGCTACTATCCTTCATTAGTAATAAATACCACACAAGTGAATAATGTTTGTCACATGCTCTGATTGGCATCTTCAAATGCAGGATAGTATTTGTTATTCCTTCCAAGCAAAGTGGAGGTCTAAATTGCACCTAGCATGAGATTTTATCCATTTATCCACAACTTTTCTCCTCCAGTTCCACCACATTGAATCATAATTATTACAAGTTAACCAGTTATGATTATTTCCTATCCTAGTTTTCCAGGCACTCAAGTTTTTAGTGTTAAGAAAAAACCTTCTTGCACACCACTGGTAGCCATGTCAAGCTGACCACAGACCTGCCAACCTGCAGGAACTGAAAATCTGGAGATTTTGAAAAAAGGTTGCCCAAAAACCTGGAGATCACAGAAAAACCTGGAGATTCAGATAATCATAAAGAAATGTAACGTACCAGTGCCATTTTGTTTTTGAATCAGTCAGAAAGAAGGAAATTGGTACCGACCTCATCAGGTCAGGTGACCAGTTGCAGCAATCTTTTGACCATATATGGCCTATAACATATCATATGGCCAATTATTGGCGAACAAATCGGATAATTTTAAGGCTGTGCAATCAGTGTGGAGAAGTACTGCACAATTATTTTAGAATATACACTTTACAGAGATTTAGAGAATCGTCTGAATGAAATAACGATGAATTTTTCTGGAAGTTGGCAAATTTCTTGAATAGTTTTTTTTTTTTACAGTCAAAATACTCAGCGCATTCCGCTTATTATTTGGGAATGACTTTCATTAATCGGGGACGGATTGCATTATTGGAATCATGATTCCACTTTCAAATTGAATATTGTAATGTTCCAACGGTAGCCTTGTTCCAGATAAGGAATGCTGATTGGTTTATTATTGACATCTGGCAAATGTTCATGTGCAAGTAGCAGACTGTTGGCGGCTTCACTTGTCTGGCCTGATTTGTGTTCGCTCAACAAAATATTAAACGCAGGCACTTTTCCATGTAAAAAAGCGGTCTGTTATTGTAAAACTGTAAAGAATAATTTCTTAAAAACAAGTGTACTGTAAATGCACAACAAATGTTCCTGAAAATTGAAAAAAATTCCCTGTAATGTCAAACCGACTGAAACCAACAGCCACCAACGGTTTCGTATTTCACGTGTGAACTTTTGGCTTTTGTTAGTAACAATCCAATCAACATTTGTTACTTCGAATGAGTCTACCGTTGGAACATTTCAACCTTCAATTTAAAAATAGAATTTTGATTCCACTAGTGCAATCCGTTCCCAATTAATGAAAATCATTCCTAAAATAATGAGCAGAATGCACTGAGTATTTTGACTGTAATTTGATCATATCAGTTTGTCATGAGAACTTCGCAACTCACCAGGGGACAAGGCGATCAAAAAACACTGCATAAAAAACTGATCCTAGGGTGGGTGGGCAGGAAGGTCAGTAAATGGCAGACTCAACTAAAGAAACTGCCTGCCCCAAGTCATATGACTAGTATGCCCAGGTCCCAGTGGTGTATGAGGAAAACATTTTCCACTTATTTCATATAACTCAGCCAGTGAAAATTTCTGACACTTAATGATAATTTCTGCATTGTGTAGTTCCAGAAAACATCCACTCCCCCCACAGAAGGCTTTTTTGTTTTGCAACCCCCATCCCCCTAAGAAATTCCAGTTTATAGTTTCATACTGTGCTTGTAAAATTTTGGCTGTTGAGACCCCCCTCACCCTAGGAATTTCCGATAACCTTCCATGGGGTGAGTATGGGTTTTTTCTGGAACTACACATTGATGCTATCCCTGGTCTAACAACCTCATCATCTGCTTTTTTCCGTTTTCCTCTTCCAGTTCCTCGGCTTGTGCTTGGTTCAGGTTTAGCTTCATCAGATGAAACAGGGGCTGTCACTGCTGCTGCTGTTGCCACTGATAGAGCAGCACCACCTTCACCTGTGTCATACAGGAACTCTGTATCTGGCAACAAGATGCGATTGTAGGAGGTTGACTGCACAAAGACATCAAAATCATCCAGTTTTGATTTATCCAGGTGAAATTTTGTAGTTTCCTTTGTAATTCCAAGTAAAGTACGCACCTACAAATGTATCAAATTAGTGATAAATGGTCTTGAGATAAGATTTGTAAAATCTTGGTATTGTGTAGTTCCAGAAAATATCCATGCCTCTTATACAAAGGGAATCCAGAAAATAACTAATACCTCAAATTCAGAGGGAATTGGAAACACCAGAGGAGCGAAGGGGTCAATGGGGTCAGAGGGGAAGGGGGTCGACAGTTAAACATAGTCTTCAGAAGGTCCACTTTGATTCAGTTCCGACCCAGCTGTTACAGCATTTGCGATTTGCATATTTTGTTTTTGCCTTAATTTGAAAGGAAGTGGGAGTCCCAGAGGACCCCAAACAGGTTAGGTGGGAAGGAAATCAAGGTGACTTGTGAGATACCAGAAATCTGACACATTTTAAACAAATCTGATCAAGGGAACTAAAATATATCAATGAATCTCACTGCCCAAAAACTACCATGCAAAAATTTACCCCCCCTTCCCATCCTCTCCGCTCAGTTCTCCCAAGGTAGTGAGTCAGTTGCAACAATGAATCAATTGCAAGAAGCCATTCAGTACTTATGTTCAAGTTTCGTCTAAAAGGGGATTGAAATGTAGTCAGTTATCTTTAATTTGTCACCTGTCACGGTTTAACTTTGATTCTTGATCTACGACACATACACCTGCTTTGTAAGCATCAACTTTCTACCGAGCTGAAATTCATTCATTTTAACTGGGGACCTACTACATAAAAACAGGCTAATTTTCGCTACCGATGGTCTAGAAAAATAGCCTGAGCTTACGCAAGGCTTGATTCTACAAGCTTTTTTGTAGCTTTTGTTGAAATCAAACCTTGTGAGTCTGTGGCAGGGTTTACGACGTGACGTCTGAGTTGTTCGTACGTAGATCGTTTACATTATTTCCAACGCGAACGAAAACGCACAGAAAATAAAGCAAGAAAGAAGATTATTACCTCGTCTCCAGAAGCCATAGTAGCGTCCGATTTTCTTCGGACCACGATCTCTTTGTGGAACTGAATCGTTTCTGGTTTTGTGAGTTGATAGAACCCTCGGCCAGTCGCGAACTTCAGCTTGTGTTTTTCCACAAAACTTTTGATCGAGATCCGTTCATTTACCTTCAGGGTTTTAAACCGTGAACTACTTACGATCTCTGTAGCAGTAGGCGCTTTTGATTTTCCTTTTTTGGGAGGCATTTTTGGTGGAAAGGTTTAGAAGCAACTCCAGAGCAACTTTGTTCGCCCAGCTGAATGCGGAATAGACGCTTTAGCGTGAGTTTATGGTATTCACCAGGGAGGGGTGGAGTTTGTAAATGCTACGTTGGAGCTACGAGGTTTATGAGAGCAGAAACGTCAAGAGATTTCAAAGTAGCTAGATAAAAGAGCTGAGTTTTGTGAAACAATGGGAAACTTTCTTAGGAAAAGAAAAACAAACCGTACATAAGTTAAAACAATTATTACCCACCCTACCCACCCCACCAATATGTTTTTGTTTTTGAAGGTGGGTGTCGTCCTGCTCGTTTGACCAATCCGCATCTTTCTATTTTTAAACATTTAGGTACCATGCCTCCTCGTTCTTTACAGATGGAAAAAAGAAAATCAGAGAAAGCCTGAAAGAAAATATACCTCAATGCTCGAAACAGACCACAGGACAAATGGTAAGACAAAAGTAACTTTATTTCATTAAAAAGGCCTGACTCAAGCGCAATAATTCTGCGGAGTCGAATTCAATTTAGCCTACTTTATCGGCGCAAATCCCACGGCTGAATCAGGCCGTCGATTTCGTACCACACGTTCACGTTCAGAAAGGCGGTACTTATTCGCACGACGTGAATCCGTCGTTTCTGTCAAATGCGTGCAAATGTAAAGGATCTCATATGATAGCAGATTGAACATTCTTTCTGCCAACACCAAGAGTAATTGAATTAAATCGTTACGACATGCTGAAATGTGAGGTTCGATGCAAGCCTGGAAAACAATAAAATGCTTAAGATGTAAGTGATTCCCCATACAAACTCTTCGATAATGAAAGATAGCGATATCGCTTGGCCTCTTTAATGAGGACTGGAACGCAAGAAAATCGGCGAGGATAGCAAGCCGAGTGAGCACTGGGGAGGGGAACTGGTCGGGGAGTCGCCCCGCTCTCCTCGCAACGCTCGCTCCGCTTCTTCCCCCACAAAGGAGCCTGTTCATAGGCTAAGATAGCGAGGCAAGCAACATTGCTAACGTGCCAGCTACTTGTGTCGTGCGCTGGAGCTAAACTGGTCGCGTTTTGACTTAATTCTTGGGTCCATGGCTCAAACATGAAAGAAAATACAAGAACAGTCGAAAATCTAGTGACATGGTCTTACACTTAGCTGGTTGTAATTCACACGGTTTTTCGTAGACGGTGAAACTGCAGCTATTCCTTTTGTATGCCTGAGAGGGAAATTGCAAGGGGCTGCAGTCCTGCAGATGATACTCGCACGTATATGTGCTGACGTGTTTTCAGTCCATTAGCGCTAGGTCTTGCTCCTGGTCTAGTTCATAAGCCGAAGAAGCTCATGCAAAAATACAGATGTTTCTTGTAGTCTCCTTTTTTATATAATTAGAAGGATATTTATGAAATGGTGACTATTTTTACTATATAGTTCAAACGATAGCTTTTCACCAACCCTGAAGCGCGCAATATTTTTAATATGGTTATAACAAATCGATAGTGTTTGAACCAATTCCCTCACAGAAAACTCGGGCCCGTTGTCAAATCCGGCTATTGAACCACAAGAATTGAAAAAACTGATTGCATTCGAACCAAAACTGTTTCAAAGACAAAGGTGTTAGGTACTTATTTTGGAAGCTGAACTCATTACTTTCCGCTGACCAATTGGATGCTTCAACCACTGAGGTATTAGGAGCCTGTGGTTAGCCTGTGGTTAGCCTGTGCACAACCGCCAGAGCCTCTGCCGGGCTGGGTCATTTCACTTGGGGATTATAATTCCCTCGTGAGAGGGTTGGTCGGCTGTTAGCGAATACTCAACAATGTCGGAGAACCAAAAAGATTAACTCGTAGATTATTAGCAACCGGACTGTGGAAAAATTCCCTCTAAGAGACTAAACAGATATGTAAACCAAAGATAAAGCTCAGATGATACGTGACACTTGTGGATTGATTTAAAAAAAACTCTTAAGATTATCCAAAACTTAGGCAGTACAAACTTTTCGGGCTTCGCCCTTCATCAATGTGATAATATAAATTACACTGATGAAGGGCTAGGCCCGAAACGTTTTGTACTGTCTAATTTTTTGACACTCCAAATATGAAGCTGATATGTAGCCTGTAAAGGACTTAGGAGTTCTGCGAAGACTAAAAAAAAGGGCATCAATCACGGATTTAAATAAGTAAACATTCTCAGCTAATTTTATAAAAGATCAAGAGTCTCAAGCAATTATAAAAGTTTTTGCTCTATTATTTTATTTTGAATTTTAGCTTGTAGTTAATCTTTTAGACCACTTTAAAGTTCTTTTCCTTTGAGAAAAGACTCAAGGCGTTTTGCAAAACTTGTAAAGTAAAAACTTTGAATTCAACTGTTACCATCTGTAGTCTCCTTTGTTAAGGACCCCATTAAGGGCTGCATGTGACAGAAATCGTCCACGGGGCAGTGTAGTTTCTGTTGCGGACAATAAGTTTCAGTTATTTTGCTGTCCGAAGGAGACTATACATAACTAACTAACTAACTAACTAACTAACTAACTATACCATATCTATAGCTATACCATAAGAGCTTGCCCTCCTTAAATAAATTTAATTCCGTTATCACAGTTAAATTAATTAAAGTAAATAAAATTATTAATCAATTTCGATTCCCAGTGAACTTATCGATATTCCTTTTTTAGTTTAACAAATTTAAAATTAAAGTTAACTTCCTTTCGTACATGAAGCAAGTTTTGAAGCAAGTAGCCCTTCTGACTTAAATGCGAAACACGCTTTTAATAGTTTTTATTGAAATTACAAATTATTAATTGTGATAATTACATTTTATTAGAACAAAAAATAACTAATAATTCACTTCAAAGAAACACAACTCACACACAGATAGAAAGATACAGAAATATCCTGCTGTGTCAGAATAAAGTAATTTCCTACGGCTCTGTTACTTATTATTTTTCTCCTGGCAATTTAGGAAACATGCCTTGTCTTAGCTTGTGTACTGCGCCGTTCTTTGATTTTTCTTGTCAGAAGCGGCAGCAGTACATAGACTACTTTTCCTGGCGATGAAGCTAAGTCTAACAGGAGCATAAAAAAAATAGGTAATACGACATGAAATAAAAATTACACAGACTGATTACAACGCTGATAAAATTTTAAAATTATAGCATTATTAACGTTCCTCAAATTCGATTTTTAAAGTGGTTACGGTGAATTTAAGATGTTTTCTTGTCGTTGTCTTCATGAGTATCCTTGTCATTAGAAGTCGAAGTTTCTTTTCCTTTTCCCAGTGGGACTTTGGCAGTAATCCTGGTCGAAAAATATACGAACGCAACTTGAATGAAACACTTTATCATCATGGGAAATGTAGCAACAAGTTAGACCCCATCCATGCTAATCCATTTTCATTTGAAACGGCAAACATTTGTATAGCTTTCGCTTATAATTCACGCTAAAACGATCCCTTAGGCCGATGAAAACTACATGTGTTCTGTGTGACGGGTGAAACGCATAAGTTTATCGGGATGGTAAAGGAGCGTTCTCGTTTTCGGTCGCCAGAAGGTGCGGACAATATCCACTTGTAAACGCATATCCGTCAGTTTCAAAAGAAAAGGCATTAGTGTGGACAAGAGAAAACGACACAAAAACGCGTGCGTAGGCGTAAATTTCCTGCCACGTTTTCATGCACTGAAATGAAAACGGAGGGGCTTTAATTTTACGACTTTCGAAAAAATTGTTTACGAATTAGAGGAAACTAGAGCAAGTTTCTTCCACAAAGCATGCAAATTAATATTGCGAACGTTCTCTAAATTAAGGAAGAGTAATTCGCTCTCGCGTTTGTACATAGTATGTTGTAAAAACAGAGTTTTACTTACTTCACAGTCACATCTTCTATGGCGCTCTTAATTTTTTCCATACATGAGTTTATCTCCGTCTGCAAAACAGAGATTACAAGCAAAGGTATAAGATAACTTCTACAGTTTGCAATTTATAGCATATGTCTGGCTTGGCTTTATGTCAAGCCAGGAGTTTCAGTTATTTCTCTAATGTGACCAACCTATCATTTATCAGCATTTTATCTCTTCTTTTCCTTGAATATTGTACTGTTTTGCTTTCATCCTCACTTAGTTTTTGGTAATTGATTGTTTGCAAATGATCTTCCGTTTTATCGGTTTTCTTTTGAGAACCTATCGAGTTTTTGGAGAGCTTTAAGGCTTCTTTTATCTGTTCACCGGTTCTAAACAAAGTCTTTACGCGCCTGGAAACCCTGAAAAGTCTTGAATTTCACTCTGGCGCTTTTCAGTATCGAGAGCATGATCACTTTCTTTATTCTTGCTCTCAACCTAGCCTGGACGCAGGTTAACCTTATTTCGTGGATCTCTCTTTTCCTCTGTAGCGTGTCTCTCGCTTCAAAGGGCAGAAAAACCAAACCCAGAAAACTGGCTTAATTAGAATTGAGAAGAATACAATGTGCTCATCGTTGTTTGCACTTACTTGGTACATGTCATAAACCTTTGGGATGGTGAAAGCCCCAATAAATGCTACCAAAAGGAAAGTAACCGATAGATTAGTAGAATACTTATTGCTAAATAAAACAATGAAGTGGCTTACGGCAGAGTATTTGCATACGAAAACAGCTCAAGTACAAGAACATTTATAAAAATTATAGCGATTAAAATACGTCTGCCATGTTCGTGATCATAAAGAATACGCGGTCTTGACATGTCCCAGGATCTCAGATAACTAGAAACGGCTAAAATTAGAAAGAGACCCGCGGAAATGAGACGCATGGGCTCCGAAGAAAACCCTGACAGCCCCGCGCGTCTTTCGCCTCCGAGTAGCTCAGTGATTAGAGAGAGCATCAGCAAACCAATGTACGAAAGGTGACAGTTTCTTGATGCTCCCGTTGGGGAGTTTTTCTTAAGAATTTGCTTGTATGTCTCGTAAGTACTCACCAATGAATGTAAGTGTTATTCCGCTGAACCACTGAGCCACGTACGACAGAATGTACAACACTACCAACAGCTGTGGAAAGATTATACACGTCACGAAATCAATCACTTGACTTTAAACAGTTACATCACGAGGCCGAGTTTTCAGATGAGAACAAAAAAAGCACAGTCAAACCGAACAGTAAGCTCCCAGGATACGTTTCCCACTACGTTCCATCTCAAGCACAAAACTTACCTTGTTTGGATACTGTTGAGCAGTAAAGGCTGGTTATCACTATCGAAGGAGTCGGAGTCGGAGTCGGAGTCGTAAGCGGAATCGTAAGAGAGCTTATGCTTAGTGAAAATCAAAAATCGGAGTGACTGCAGTCGTAAGCAGAGTCATAAGCTCGGCGGAATCGGAGTCGGAAGAATCAGAACGTTTCCATTTCCTTCCGACTCCGCGTACGTTTCCGTCGCTTACGATCTAGTGAAAACCAAATTGTCGGAGTTGGAAGCAGAAGCGGAAGGATAAACCAATCCGACTCCGACAACCTAGTTTTCACTAGCCGGTCGTAAACGATGGATTGGAACGTTGTTTTTACTAGATCAAAACGCTCTGCGCTTCTGATTACGAATCTGACTCCGACTCCGTCGTTAGTGAAAACCAGTCTAAAATAAAACAACTATGTTGAACAGAAAGCACACCATTGTTCTAGATGGCGCCCCATCTACCACTTGACAACAGGAGGCAAGGTGTGGAACAAGAAAAATTTACCAAAGGCCAGCTCAGAATCCACCTTTCTCTAGAAGTTTTGTCCTTCAGGAAGACTACCCTTTTTGAGGTAATATGTAAACCATAATCAAAACGATTTTTTTTTATTTGCAAGGACTTCATTCCCACTGTCGTTGATTATCATCAAATAGTCCATGTTTTCTTGTCAACTATTAGAAAACCAATCAGATTCGCAGTCATACAATATTTAACTCAGTATAAGAATAAGAAAAGACGTGAGGGGTTTTGGAGACTTAAGTTGGTCACAGAAAAAGCGGCGAATTAACATCATTTATATGTCAGTAAAAAAATCTCTTTTTTTGTTTGTTTGTTGGCTGTTTTTTTCTTTTTTTCTAATGTCCACATTTCTAGACAACGCGTGTAATTAACAATTAATTTCCGAGTTTCAGTAAACTTTTTGAGATCTTGAGACTGTCAATAATATAACTTCTTCAGGAAACAGAAACGAATATGTTGAATATCCACCTCTTCTTATTTCTTCTCCGAGCTTAAAATTCACCATCTTTATTTATTTATCATCTATAGGGCACTTTCGACATTGTTGATCCTAACAGTATGCAGGACGCGTGTCACCACGAACTCAGTAAATATGACCTATGCTCGCCAGGAGTCTCCCAGTAGCTCAGTAGTTAGAGCGTCCGACCGCTGTACAGAAGGTCATGGTTCGATTCCCGTTGGGGACTCGGATTTTTTCTTTGTCCCACGTTCGTGACATGTTGAATATTCCATCTCTTCTTAAGAACATGTTTTGTTTCCAGTCTCAAAAGGAATGCCAGTATTCCATAGGATACTGGGTTTGGTCGAATTTTTAGGGCTTGATTCGATTCAATGTCGGTCATCTCACAGGACGGAACAGCTTAAGAAAAATCCCCGGGGGGGGGGGGGGCAGGCACTTAATAAAGTTTTATACGAGGAGGCTGCGCCGGAAGGTTCAACCGGCTTACCCTTTAACTACTAATTTTGACCAAAATGGTACCCCTTTCAAATACCTAGAGCAGAATTGCAACCCCTTTCTTATACCTCAAGGATAAGCCAAAACAATAGAATTCTCTATAATCGTTTTTTCCCGGGCTTTCAGTCGTTCTGGTTCAGTTGCTCAAAGGGTGCTAGCTTTAATGTGTTTGGCGTTGTCGTTTCTGCCAAAATTTGGCACCCTTTGATACACTTCGCCTTAGCCACCCCCGGGGGGTTCACAAGCCTACCTTGAGGGACTCAGACAAATCGTCCACCAGAAACAATCCCCTCAACTTTGTCGTAAAAGCAACAGCCAATTCAGCAACTTTTTCACCGACTTGGTCCGCCTGGAAAAAAAGGCGAAATCATAGGCTTTCGATTAGTATAGAAAACTCCCCTCTCGCCGGCACTTTTTATTTGGCAACGTTTCGTCCAACTCGTCCCGAAACAAAATTACAACACAAATTGCACGAAAAAAATGCGTACTGTAGCATGCCTTGCAAAGGAAATTTGTTGCATTTTTTTTCGAGTAGGACAAAATGCACATTTCAAGCAAAAGATGGTTACTTTCTTTAGCATACGGACCACCGATGTCTCGTCAAATAAGTCTGTCTGTCATTTATTTTATCATTAATTCAACCATACCTTATCTTTAGACACCTCAATGTCCTTTGATAAGTATGTTCTGCAATCAAAATAATGAAAAATCAATCGTGTTGCACATTCTTGCTTAATTGCTATTCGGCTTTTTTCCCTTCTAATCGATAATGGAAAGGGTTCTCACTTTTCAGCCTTTAGATAGCATGCTTATTAAAAAGAGTAGTTTCATAGTTTTGAAATAAAAGCTATTTAGAAGCACTTCCCAGTAACGCTGTTCATTGTGCTGAAAATGTGAAAGGTGGTTCTAACTTTTGAGTCTGTGGATGAAATCCTCAAATGTGACATTCTATTGAAAGCTACTGAGCAGTACTTTCCTATGGTGCTGTTAAAGTGGCTCTTACTTTTGAGTCTGTGAATGAAATCCTAAAGTGTGACCATCCAAATGAAAGCTATTGAACAGTACTTTCCCGTGGTTCTGCTTATTAGGCTGTACAAGGAGGTTCTAGCTTTTAAGTCTGTGGATGAAATAGACAGTAGACCTAAAGTGTGACCATTCAAATGGAAGCTACTGAGCAGTACTTTCCTGTGGTACTGTTTATTATACTGTACAAGGTAATTTTAACTTCTTGTGAGTCCGTGCATAAAATCCCAAACTATCCCGACCATTTCTGTAAAGGTGCAGTACTTTCTGTCGTGTAAATTGTATCGTGAAAATGTTTGAGTTTAGTTCCCCCCCCCCCCGGAGGGGTGGGGAGGGTACATCCGGATTTCAATTTTCGGGGATGATCGAATGGGGACTGAAAATCAATACCCAAAAAATTCCCTAGGGCTTCTAACAAACCCAAAAAAAATCCCTGGACCAAAACTTAACCACCAAAACATCCCATGCCGAATTTCCGAGCCTTAAAAATTTCCAGAAAGGCTTAAATGATATAACACGAAAAAAAAACATTAGGAATTGGATGTTTGTGCTTGTTTATTCATCATACCAGGAGTCCATTTCCCGGAGCGTGCAACTTCCATACTGCGTCTGTGAAACGGCGTTTTCACAAGTAAATTTATTTTTGGATAAGCCTTTCCCGCGAATTGGTTTGAAAAAGCCAATCAAAAAGCGATTGCGTAATCAATAATAGACTGTTAATACGAAACTACGACAACTTTTCCTCGTTGTAAATAAACATGGCGGACACAATTGAGGAATCTTCGTCGGAGTGTTCTGACAGTATTTTAAGCGATAATTGTTCTATTTACACGGGAAGTAGTAGCTTAGATTCAAAGTAGACGTCATCAGAAACAGTTATTTTCGCGGGAAAGGCGTATCTAAAAATAAACCTACTTGTAAAAACGCCGTTGCACGAATTTATGGCAGTTGCACTCTCCGGGTAATGAGCTGAATTTATCTTTTCCTCGTTTGATAGCCATTCTAAAAACACTAGAGACACCCAAGAACATCTTCTGCTTGAATAATAACATTATGAATGACAACTCTAAACAAGGCTACCCGGGCAAGAACAAGTTTGGTTCCACTTTATTCGCAGAACTACGTGGCCGGAATACGCGGGCACTACCACAAATCTTCAGATTGTTTCGAGATACCCCCCAAAAAATCCCTACTTAAATCAAGCCACCCAAAAAAATACTTGACAAATTTTCCTGCCCAAAAAATCCAGGAATCGAAAATTTCAAACTCAAAAAAATCCTTCGATCATCCTCTTCACTTGAAATCCGGAGTACCTTCCCTGAGGTTTAGTCTGTGTATGAAATCCTGAAGTTTCGCCATCCAAATGCAATCCACTGAACAGCACTTTCTGATTTTGCTGTTTTATGTTCCTTTTTATTGAAATGTTCAGAAAATTACTCAAAATGTTTTACTTTGGTGGTAAAAGATTGAAGACATACTTGAGAGGGTGCTCAAATTCACTTTTCAGAAACGCAGATCTGGCGGTCAGCAGAAGTCGCAAGGCCAGCATGGGAGCGAGGCAGATGAGTGCTATGTTGGTGATCACACTGAGGACACTAAACTGTGTCACACACACTAGGAGCACAAAACCGCTGACAAACACGATTGCGGACACTTTAACATCATGCCACAACAGGATGTCTTTTACGTCCATGACAGGAAATGGTTTACTGAAATAGACAACAGACCTTAAATTTAAAAAAAATAGCTACAATTGATTTTCATTACCAGGTATAATGATTTGTAGTCAAGAACTGACTACATGAGGTCACAGTAAGTCACTGTGTGGAGTTTGATGGTCAAGTTATGATTTAGTAAAACATGCAGTGCTTAATTTATCCACACCGGTAGCAAACGTGAAAGATTATGACGTCACATGGATAGGGCAACCGCCATCTTGGATTCCTTGAAGATTATAGATAGATAGATAGATAAACTTTATTAATGTGTCAAGGCCACATAGCCTGGGAAAATCCCATACTAATTTGGGGACACAATTAATAGATATTAAAAATATGTAGAAAGAAAATTTATAATACTTAGAGCTATATAAAATGTTTATGATAATCAGATATTAAAAATATTTATAAAGAGAATTTAAAATACTGAAAGCTATATAAATTTTTTTGTACTGACAAAATATCTGGAAGACTCGAGAGGCGACTAGCTTCTCAGCAGTTAGCTACATCCCTGAAATCTAAGATTTCCAACGTTTACCGACTGAATATTTTATAAGAAATTGATTAAGTCTCAAGGAAAACATTTAACATCTAATTCACATACAAACACCTGCTTGTAAAGCGCATTTGATTATATTCATATAGAAAATGCGCTATATAAGTTCTAAATTATTATTATTATTATTATTATTATTATTATTAAATATTGCATACCTTTTTATTCAAAAACTCCTGGAAAATGCAAAACGTCAAACTTGAAATTCGTTGACACAAAATAAATGCTAAATTGTATTTTTTAAGGAAAAATGTTGACATTTTCGTAACTAAATCGCTACCGCAAAAAATGACTTAAGAATTGCCTTGGAAGGGGTGCCAGAGATTTTGTGAGCAGAGGCCGTATAATAGCATTTGATTCCGAAATTATGATCATTTCATTGTCACGTAAAATCGATCCCTTGAATGAAATCCATCAAAGATTCATAAATGTTATATTGATCTCACATGGCGCGATAATATTCTTCCAATTCTCGCAAACGCTTTTCTCTCAAACAGACAGACTACGAACATAAGAAAAAACAAATTCAAAAATATATAAGGATGTAACTTATGCTTTTCAATGCTTAAAATCGGAAATAAATTGAAAGGAAAGGATAGAAAATTATTTTAAAATTTATGTCATCAGCTTCTGCTTGAATGTTTTGTTTGATCACACCCAGCGAAACATTTCCATCATGATGAACTTCATACTTAAAAAGCACTGTAACAAAAATTTTCGATAGCTACAAACTTACATCCACAAAAAATACTGCACTTTTCGACAATGATTTCAATAAAACTTCTATACTTTTAAAGTCGCCGTAAAATCGCTCGATCAAGTTAAATGTTATCTCAAGAATTATTTCTACGCGACAACCATCAGCATGATCGAGAATTTCGACCATAAACAAAACCTGCACTCGTCAAAAGAAAAATGGTTCATCTACTTGCAGAAGACGTCTCGAATTTATATTTAGCCTTTAAAGAAAACTGTAAAATCTCACCTCGAAGCTCGCCGCAGCGCTCAGACAGAATTTTGCTGAATTATGGAATCGAGACAGCGGCAGCTGACATCTGAATCATTAAATATTCAAAAACAGCACTGTTTCCGAAAGACCACAAAATGATATAATAACACTCGAGCCCATACTTTTATGAATTTGACGCCCAGTCATTTGAAATGCACCAAATTGGACAACAAATACAAAACTGAACATTAATATATCGCGCAAAACTATCACATTAAACTATCGCGCGAAAGTGAAAGCCTCAACAGGAAATTTGAATATTTTAAGTGAAAGAAAATTACGTAGGAAAATTAAATGCGTGCAACTGCTGCAGAAGTAGAATCGGCTCCTACTTCGGCAACATCACGTGCAACCGTGTGTCCATCATCTGCAACATTGCGTGCAACTTCGTGACGCAATGTTGCGCGCAATGATGCATCGTGTGTCCGCACCTTAATGCGACGTTTCGATGGTTCGGACATCATTATCAAGGCAAAGTGACTGTTTCATCATGGTTTGAGTACGTATAAATGAGTGAAAACAATCGTAGACTTGTTTGTTTCTTTGTGATCATGTAAATAACTTAGCGCGGATAGAGTAAGTTTGCAGGTTCAAAGTTTTTTTTTAGATCTTGGATAATCAGCATTTCGTGGATTAAGCAGTAGAGCCATCGAAACGTCGAATTAGTTTTAATTTTCCTACTGAAGTTTTTCAGCAAGCCTCTTATTATTAAAGAAAATTACAGCTACTTTAAGCTTTTATTCACAAAAACGAGAATGTTTGGATAAACAAATTGAAACAATCTTAAAGTATAATTTTCACCCATATTGAACCAATCAGGAAACATTTTGGTGAGAGAACAATTCCTTTACCAAATTGATCTATTAACGGAGAGGGAAGATTTCTGTATAGGTCCAAAGTGAGAATAAAACAGAAATTCATTTTTTACATCTATTATGATACTTATTTTGAAAATGCAAGCAAATGAACATAGTTAGTGCTAAAGTGAAATGTTAAAACACATTACGAATAAACAAGAAATAATTAAAATGTCACATGACGAATCAATTTAATTTGACTTCAGAAAAG
This sequence comes from Siderastrea radians, assembly GCA_964017195.1. Lineage (NCBI taxonomy): Eukaryota > Metazoa > Cnidaria > Anthozoa > Scleractinia > Rhizangiidae > Siderastrea > Siderastrea radians. Next base: position 10,649,685 of record OZ024896.1, read on the forward strand.
TATAATAAACAAGGCAACATCTAATAATAGTAAGTTCATTGTTCTAGAACTAAAGCCGTCTCGAATCCACGGCCACATAATAATGTGAAAGGCTGGAAAAGAAAATGTTTTCATCCAATCCGGATCAATCAATCGACTGTTTGTTTGTTTGTTTGTTTGTTTGTTTTTGTTTTGTTTCAGTAGTCTGTTATTAACCCTTTACCGTCAGCATTTTCCCTTAGAAAAACGCATTTTTTACCGCTAAAGCGGTTTTTGAAGTGCTATGGTGCCAAATGCCACTAAACTTTGCTACAAAAGCGTTTTCTTACATTTTAGCTCAATTTTGAGCCAGCTTCTGTTTAAAATTGTACATTATTTTGGTTTCAGGCATGCGCATAAGCCAAAATTTGGACTTGTTTTTTTTTTTTTTTTTTTTTTTTTTGCTGATTCATTTCTAATTTTTTCTCGCTTCTTTTGCTTTCCTTTTTCTCTCCCTTCCTTTTCTCTTTATCTTCTACCCTTTATCACCTTTCTATCCACTGGAAAAGTTTTGGCCTCAGTCCTTCTAAAAACCTGGAAATGGAACATTGATCAACTAGGTGACTTGGCCTATTTTACCACCAACTTTGCAGCCAAAATTGGACACGTTTTTCTGGTATAGCTCTGCCAGGATTTGGTCGATATTCAAAATGGACACACGTATGGATGGATCTGTCCTTGCTGTGCTAGCTGCTTATCAAAACAATCTGGTGACGTCAAAAATGATGACGTCATAAGTGGCTGAATGGTTCCCGACTTCGACGTCGGGAAAATACAACTCTTGACGGAAAAGAGTTAAGTCCCGTTCACAAGAAAAACTGACCTTGAAGACCCTTTCCTTTGAACTCCTGTCCTGCCTCGTACCCAGGCTTTTCTGGAGATTTTTTGGGAAGAGAGCCAAAGCCTACGGGAAGGCTTCACAGAGATCGCAAGGCGCCAAGGCTCATCATAACGCCTTCCCATGATCCACATTGCCTTCCGCGTAGAAAAAAGGGGCCTGGGTTCGAGCCTGACTCTCGTCATCCAGTTCTTGTCGTTCTCGTTCATTGTCGTTGTCTTTTGGACCAGGCTTAACAGAAGAAACAATGGACAATTGGATTCCTGGGGATGTTTTTTATCTCATAATAAACCTTTTTACTGATGTAGAGGCCCAAATTGATCTTGCAAGGAGAGGGCGGCAATTATGCGTGAGCCATCCTTCTTCATTTTCATCCTCTGTGGTAGGGACTGCTACAGCAGAGTTGGCCTCCACAGTCACTTCAGGGAACGTTGAACCAGAATAAACTAAGACTGTTCTGTTGCATAAGCTAATGTTGTAGAAATTGACTCATGCCGCCGATACCATTATCTTTTGAGACGGATGGATGCACATAACGAATAACTAATCTCGCCCTCTGGGCATCCTATAATGCTTATTGCCTTAATTTCTTACTTTGTTCCTCCGTCGCTCATCGATCAGTCTTTCATTTCGCGCCCGAAAACCTCAGAACAATTGTAAAAACTCACGCTTGAATACGTTTCTACAGTATTTCATGACTTCCCTCAGAAACGTTGAAAAAGTGCTGCTTTCCTTAATTGCAATTATATTACATGGTGAACAATTGTCAAAGGAAATGATGAATTGCCTAAAAAAACCATTGTCTGCTAGTGCTGCTGGCACGAAACTAAAACGAGTCTTGGTTTTGAGAATTTAAGTGAGATATCTTTCAAAGTTCAATCTCACTTCTCGGTAGATTAGCCCTTTCTTAGGACTAAACAGCAGTAAGGAACGTTCACATAGAAACTGAATCCACTTGATAAGGGTTGGCTAATTGAAGGAAAAATTGAGATATCTCTGTAAAGTTCAGGTCATTATTTAGTGTTTATGTGTTCTATTATGCGAAAAACAATTGGGAAAAACAATAGAACCAGACAGAAATCAAGCCTATTGTGATAAATGGTTTTTTGGCACGAAAATTGCGTAGGTTTTGACTTAATTTCTGAGCTAAGCGTTCAGATATTTTTAACACGAACGACACCGTATCGGCTCTGGATGAAAATGTCTCATCGTGTGGTTTACCTTTTTTTTTTATCTTGATTTTACATTTTCGTCAAACTTGCTCTGTTAGAAGCAAGTTTTGATGGTTTAGCCATTTTTTACCAGCAAGCCTTTAATACGAGATTAGATAGCCCGCAGCAAAATCGTTCCGATCATACAAAATCGTACATGAAGCTGAAGGAGAGGAGGGCTTCATTCACTTTATGCATGGAATGAAAAACCGCGCGGGCGTTTATTTATTTAATTTTCATATTTCATCCAAAGCAATGCTGAATAAAGATGCTTCATCTTTTCAGCCTTTTCCCCAAGATTAGTAATATTGCAATGAAATGAAATAAATGAATTCATGTTTCGAAGAAGTTTAAATATTTTCCTGCTAGTATTGGGCAGTGTCCGTTTATGTGTTTTGTTTCCAGCGGTAATTATCTAGCACTTATTGTTCTACACACATCATTCTATTGTCCTTTATTTCAAATTCAACATGTGCAAATATCTGTTACAAATTGTCATTAAGAAAAAAATGAAACTAAATCAAGCATTTAGCTTAAAAAACCAACATGTTTAAGTCTAAAATTGGCGCTCGGAGGCTACAAAAGTCGCCACAAAATAATTCTATGTAAAAAACGTGACTCTCAATTAACATGCAAGTGTCGGCCTAGTAATGACCCAATAATTGAAGAAAAAACGTTGTAAATATCAATGACGTTATCAAAAGAAAATTCAATACATCGAGAGCAAATGCAGTTCTTGAAGTTCAAGTTTTGCGCTTTCATTACAACTGTCTTCGCAGTTGTAATTTACCATCTGCGTCCATAAAGATACTGACTTGTCGGTGGGTCAAGGAAGGCGTATTGCCCGCGCGATGCTAGCAATTCCTCCCCGTTCATCAAGCTTGTTGGCTGGCAGCAGCTGCATCTTGCGGTCGAGTACGCAGGTAAAAATCTGGTAGCCGCTTCTCTTTCGCTTGGAAATTGATTTGGCAAGACGTGGCACTGGGTCTGATAAGCCGCTGAATGGAGGGCTGATGGATAATACGGCGGTATTTCGGGTCGTAACATTGCCAAATGATCGTCACGGAAACTCAAACTGTCCTTAAAGATATCCCCTTGCAACCTGACTGTGCTAAAGTGGCTGCCTTCATATTTTGATGACAACAGGTCTTTTGAAGCTCTCGAATGCAAAGAAAGGCGTCCTAAAACTGAATCTGCCGCGTGTTCCTTTACGGGAGTGCCTTCTGGTCCTGACAAACTGTTAGTCTTTTCCTTCTTAACGAAGTCTTCAACATCACTCGTAGGTTTACTTCTGTGTTGTGAACAAGCGTTTTCCTCTTGTTGTTGCGTGTTCTGATCGAGTGCTGGCGGCGAAGATGAACAGGACTCCTCCCAATAACACGGGCTAAACGAGCACACAGTACTCCTGTCAGACTTATACTTTAATTGTTTTTTCTTCACGCGTCTCTTAGGCCGATACTTGTAATCTGGATGTTCGATCAAGTGCAACTCATTCAGCAGCTTGGCTTGCGCAAAAAACTTCTGTTTCTCTTCCTCGGTGAGTTTCCGCCACTCCGTTCCAAGAATCTTGCTAATCTGTGAATTGTGAAGTTTAGGATTTTGGCGCCCTAATTCCCGCCTCTTACGGCTCGACCAGATCATGAAAGCGTTCATTGGCCGTTTTACGTGTGGTTCGGTTGCTGACATATTTCCCTAGTGGCGTTTTTCCAAGAAAATTTTAGCTGATCGATGATACGCAAATAGTTGTCTTCGCTCGTCGATTATCAAATCAATTGATGGGCTCAATTTTGAGTCTGCTAGTTTTTGAAATCCTTCTTTTAACTGTTTTGTCTAAAGAAAATCTGTAAAAGTGGGCTTTCTTCTTCTCTGCATGAAAGCAATCTATTTATCCGAATTTGCTTCAATTAGTTAGTACACTGATAAACCTCCCCGCCTTGCACGCGCTAGAAGGATGTTTAGAAATCGACCACCTTCGCATTACTGATTCTTTGAGTATAAAGCCACGCTTTTATGCTTAGCTACGAAACAAAAGCGCTTTTCTGTGTTTAATTAATCTTTAATGTAGCTTCAAGTGGCGAACGTGTGTAAAACAACTTGTTCATTTCGTATCGTAACTTTTATATGGTTCCTCTATCTTTTCTCATTTTCTTCTAGGGCGTATCAGACAATTCTCGCGAAAAATATAAACGAAATGGCTCCTTTTAACGTTAAACAGGCACAGTTTTCTAATTCGATTGGGCAGTGGAAAAATGTTAAAGGTTGTCCACTAAATCGCTAACTGACGCACCTGTGTTTTTAGTTATTGTTTCCGTTTGGCCTTCGCCTAAACACAGACTATTTCGTCTTCTACATAATTAATGTAATCCAGCTTCGAAACAATACATCTCATTTATGCGGTGGCTTAAAGAAACACTCAAAAAACAAATGAGCCTGCTATTGTATTCGAGCACCGAGAAAGTTTCATAATAACTTGACCCAAACGGTGAATCTTTAATTTAAGGTTTACGTTAACAAAGCAAATACTCCTAAAAAGAAGAAAGGCAAATTTGGGAACGCTGTGATAAGCAAAGCACTCGATGGAGTGTCTTCCCAACAACAACTAAGGCTCTTTTAAGGCAAAAATGTTTTTGCAAATAAATTTTTCATGTTAAAGTTTAGTACATTGCTAACAAAGTCGGAAATTAACATAACAATGGAGACATAAAAACAAACTATTATCTTCACTGAAAGTGAAAAGATCCCTATGAAAGTGGTCCTAAGGGGCACGAAATAACGTTGAATCACTTCTTTAGAATTTCCAAGTTTGTGATTGAAGAGTTGCAACGTGTGTACTTTAAAAGTGCATAAAGCATACCATTTTCTCATATTTGCGATATGAAGTATTTTTTCGCGTTACGCAGGTGTTTGTATGAAATGGCTTGTGAAACAGAGTTTCTCTAATTTGTGGTAATTAACTCTAACAGAATTTTAACGAGTTGAACCTCTGACCGTCAGCAAAGCTGAAACTTTGTCACCTTTAACGTTAAATAAACAGATGACCAAAAAGAACCGTGCGTGCAGGGAAATTGTAAGGAAAACGTAAATAACACTGTTGTGTTTGTTAACGTTTATTTTTTGTGTGATCCTACCTTATTCAAACATTTATACGTTAATTTTTCCACACCGTTATTGTTTACATCCTACCATTTGAATGTGATCAGGACTTCTTTTCTTTCAAAAAAGTGTACCGAGAATAAGACGCTTCTTTACATCAGGGTACCTTTTTATTTCATAGACTTTGTCAGCTAATAGTTTACTTGAGATAGTATTCAGCTACCACATTTGACAGCCTCCTACAAAGGGGTGTTAGTAAGACACTGGGGCTTACGACTATGAACGCACCATAGGATAGCAAGGCTCTATAGCTTTCATTTGAACGGTCGCACTTTAGGATTTCATCTACAGTCTCAAAAGTTAGAATCACCTTGTACAGTATGATAAACAGCACCACAGGAAAGCACTGCTCAGCAGCTTCCGTTTGAATGGTCACACTTGAGGATTTCATCCACAGACTCAAAAGTTAGATCCACCTTGTACAGTATAATAAACAGTACCACAGGAAAGCACTTCTCAGTAGCTCTTATTTGAATGGTCACACTTCAGGATTTCATACACAGACTCAAAAGTTAAAACCACCTTGTACATCATAATAAACAGCACCACAGGAAAGTACTGCTGAGTAGCTTTCATTTGAATGGTGACACTTTAGGATTTCATCCACAGAATCAAAAGTTAGAACCACCTTGTACAGCATAATAAACAGCACCACAGGAAAGTACTGCTCAGTAGCTTTCATTTGAATGGTTACACTTTGGGATTTCATCCACAGACTCAAAAGTGAAAGCCACCTTGTACATCATCATGAACAGTACGTCAGGAAAGTAACTTTTTTTTTAATGGTCACCGCCTTCAAGATTTCATTCGTAGACTGAAAAGTTAGACCCACAGAATCTCATTTTAGATTTTTCTCCGACCTGGGATTGAAGGGGATGACAAAAACTCTATTCTCAGTTGGAGTTGACGAAATATAACCTTCTGAATATATGGCTCGTTGATTACCATCGATAAACGTAACTTGTATTAAAATGGAAATCTCTGAGCGTGTTTTATTTTGTGACCTTCAAGTCGTACATTTTAAGGGGAGTAGAGATGGCGCTTTGGGAAACACTCCGCCTCCCACCCGAAGTGGCCTGGTTCAAATCCTAGAGTTGACGCCACGTATCGGTTGAATTTGTTGTTGGTTCTCTTACTTGCTGCAACATATTTGAATTCCAAGTCGATCTGGAATCCAAGAGTCATAGGATTGTCAGTCGTCATACCATCATTCTTGTTCATTACAAGATTTCGTTACTGTATTTCTTTGTGTGATATACTTGCCCGTGTTCAGTTTTACAGATCATTTTAGTGGAAAATGAATAAAAGTTGTAAATAACTGACATTTTTTTGGCTTGCTGTTTCAATTAATTTTCGAGTGAATTAAAGGTTTACCGAGTCCTAGATCCCCATATTGATGTTAGAAACTTCAACAGTTTTACTCAAGTCTTTTAGAAAAGATAGGCTTGAATGGTCAAATTTATCATCCATTATCTTGATACTTAAAAGGCTATATATCAAAAGTTTAATTTCGTGAAGTCAGCTCAGATCAATAAAAAGCCCTTTTAACGTTTACTCGTTCAGTGGAAACTCTTAACCGCTATATGAGCGACTTGCGAGCTGCAATTTTTTAGGAGAAGTTCAAGGTGTCTATCGTTTTCACAGATGTTGTATTTAAGTTAAGGTCATCTTATGAAAACAGAAGAATTAGAATGAGAAAAGTACTAAAATTAAAATGACGGCTTGGTTGTTTCTTCTTTTTTCAACAAATAGCGATTTTAGGTTGATCGTTTTGTCATGCAGATAAGAATTAGATTTAGTTTATTTTCATTAACACCCCAGGTAGCAGGTCTAACTTTCCTTCAGAGGATAAAATCATTAGTTTTATCACAATGAATATTTAAAATGTTGTTTTGCACTGTGTCATCTTTAGAGATTCAAAGGGCGGAAAATTGTAGCCGAGGAATTCTGAAAATATTAAAAGAGGGAAAGAGGCGGGTAGTTTGGCATGCGAAAGATCCAGAAAAGAAATATTTTAATGTATTCACCCAATGACAAGCCTAAATGCTATCGATCATCATTTGGAAATCAAACGCGAAAAAAGAATAAATGAAAGAATTATAACACATGCCCATCTGTCTATGACCGGCTAATTTCACAGCGTGAACTCTGTCTTCATAGTCATAAATAAACACAATTTTCATAGATTTTGATAAATTCAAATGTATTTTTACATGAGAACAGTAACGCTAGCATAAAATGACACTGTATTATTATTATTTTTTTTGTTTTTTGTTTGTTCTGTCTTCAGTGTTGCCCTCACTTTATTCCAGTGTGTAGCTGAAACATGTTTTACACATGAAAACGGGAGGATTAACGTAAAGGAAACATTTAAAAAGAAATAATTGATTGGCGTTTCTTAATTTTTCAATCAATAGCTATTTTAGGTTGACCTTTTTTAATGCAAATAAGGACTACATTAGATAATCATCATGAAAACCCCAGGTAGCAAGCATAACTTTCTTCCTAGAGATAAAATAGTCGTATAGCAATAATTATTTCGAAAAGTGTCTTGTACTGTGCCACCTTAGAGACGCAAAAGTGTTATATCACAGGATTTGTTATGTGATAAGTTTTGTTATGCCCTTGCGCAGTAGCCCGGTTGTGAAGGAGCAGATTAAAACGTGTTGAGTTTACATGCTTCGTGTTCATTCTGCTGTCTTGCTGGGATTCTATTCACGGGTTAACCGGGAAATTTCTTCGAACGAATGTAGACAATAGTAATAGGGAGAAGAAGTGAAGGATCGGCTGATGAAATAGGAAAGAAACACTCCAATGGATCGAAGCAAGTTGTCCTTAAAATAAAAGACCCAATGACAAGTTTAAATTCGTCGATCGATCGTTATTTGGAAATCAAAAGCCAAGAAAACAATAGAAAGAAAACAACAAATTCCATGTTCTGTCAATAACCGGCTAATTTTACCACGAGAGCTACTCTGTCTTTATAGTCAAAAGTAAACTAGTGAAAAGTGAAATGGCGTCCCTTTTCACCCTTAGGCCGCGTGACAAGTGTAAAGACTGTGAAGTTTAATTTTAATGTTGCGAGTCTGTTTTAAATCCCTTTATAACATAGAGGGCAAAATTACTGATTACTGATTGGCTCAGAAAGAGGGCATTTTTTCTTAATTTTCTTTCCAAGAGGGCAAAATTACTGACTCCTGATTGGCCAAGCACCTGAAACACTCGCATTTGATTGGCTGAGCGCGAGAGCGCGCCATTTGCACTTTGTAAGCGTCGTGAAACGAAAAGCATATTTTGAATTGGATTTCACTTTGTTCAACACAAAAATATCGTTTCAGAGTTAAAATTTAACCGAGTTGGTTGGAAAAAATGGTATGGAAATGGGGTGATAGCTTGAAGAGAAATTCCAGAAGGTGAACCTGAATGTTTTACGGGAAACAGTAAATGGTTATTTGCTTTAAAACTACCGAAAACCTTGGTTAATTCAGCGAGCGAGAGGACGCTTCGCAACTCAGGTAAATAAATTTACTTAGTTTGAGTGTGAGTTTGTCAATGAGCTAGAATTGTAATTACCTCAAAAGATGAACATATGCATAAAAGATAGGTTTTGTTTAGTTCTGGACGCTGAGCAGCAGTTTAATAAACTGCTCGCCAGTGTGGAGAATTGTTTATTCTGAGGGCCGTCTGCGGATTGTGTTTCGACGTGCATGAAAAGTTTTCAGAAAATTTTGCCCTCTGTGTTATAAACAAGTAATCGCATTGAGTCCTCGTAGAATTAAGGATAAATTTTCACTTGTATTTTCAAAGTTTGTATTTTGTATTTTCAAAGTTTGTATTTTTGTATTTTTGTATTTTGTATTTTCACTTGTATTTGAAACCTTTGAAAATACGCGTGAAAATTTATCCTTAATTCTACTCGGCCTCATGCGATTACATATACAAATGCGACCATTAAATAAGAAAAATGAAAGGCGTTGTAAGAGCAGTATCAGTTAATGACAAGGCTTATGACTTTAATGCTTCTTCCTAATTTTATACCACGCCAGTTTTGCTAAATCAAGTTTAATTTAACATGAAAACGGAAGGATTATCGTAAAGAGGGCATTTGTATATGTAATCGCATGAGGCCGAGTAGAATTAAGGATAAATTTTCACGCGTATTTTCAAAGTTTTCACAAAATTGCCCGAGTCGCGCAGCGACGAGGGCAATTTGTGAAAACTTTGAAAATACAAGTGAAATTTATCCTTAATTCTACGAGGACTCAATGCAATTACTTGTTTATAACACAGAGGGCAAAATTTTCGGAAAACTTTCCATGCACGTTATTAAATGCATGAAATTAAATCCTCAGGAAGCAAGCATAAGGTTTTTATTCAGAGGATAAAATCATTAGCTTTATCACAAGGATTATTTTGAAAGTCGCCTTGTAAGGTGCCGTCGTCTGAAAAGATTCAACAAAACGGAAAATTGCATCAAAATGAATGTGGAAAGAAGAAGGAGTTGCCTCAGAGGAGGGGGGAGTTTGCCAGTGATGCGTGGGAAAGAAAAGGAAACAGAAAACAGAAACTGGAAGCAAATCCACAAATAACAATAAGTCCAATGAGAGGTTTTTCGTGCTCGATCATTTTTTGGAAATAAACAAATAAATAAATAAATAAATAAATAACAGAATTACAACATGTGTCCATCTGTCAAAAGCCGGCTGACTTTTATGACGTGTACTCTGAATGCAAAGTAAAACACAAACTTTATGCATTGTGACAAACTGAACCGTATTGGGAGGACGGTAAATATAAGTAAGGGTAAAATATAACATTAGATGTTATTGCTTTGTTCGCTCTGTGTTTTGTCCTCACTTTATTAAGCAACTTCAGTATACATATATATATATATATATATATATATATATATATATATATATATATATATATATATATTAGTTGATTTGCAGAACTGCTGTCAGAGTGCTCAATCAGCTTACGGTTGTAATCTTTCTCAGATGGTAGAGGAATGTTCTTTGTGGAGTAGTCGAACCTTGTTGATTCCATGATAACAGTCGTTGCGTAGAGTGCTCAACGTTGAAGGAGCTTCAATAGCTGATTGACAAAACCGAACACCTCTGTAAACGGATGAGATGGAAAGCACACTTCTTCCTCAACCCTGATGCTAAAGGCAACCAGAAAGAAACGTTTGGTTTTAACTCTAAGAATACACCTCCGCAAATTCCAGCTATGTCAAATTTCGAGAGGAGATTACTTAACATGATCGAAAACATCAAATTCAGAAAGGTCAAGTGCTGGTTTCAACAAAAGCTTTCATCAGACATTAAAACCAACATCAAAACGACTGATAAGCTTTTAATACCCGCCGACAAGACCACAAATTTCTACAAAATGGGCACATCTACTTATAATGATCTCCTCCAGAAGAACATCACAAAGGCCTACAAGAAAGTGACCCCAAACACCACGAATCCTATCGAGGTTGAAGCCAAAAGCATTGCCAAAAAACTTGATCTAGAAGACCGAGTTAATATCACTGCCAAACGAGAAGCCTTCATCACCCTTAAAGATCACAAACCCAACTTTGTCAACAATCCCACATGTCGCCTCATCAACCCCGCCAAATCTGAGATCGGAAAAATCAGCAAACAAATCCTTGACCGAATAAACACTAACATTGTTACCAAGCTCAGATTAAATCAATGGAAAAACACTAAAGCTGTTTTAAGCTGGTTTAACAGCATACACAACAAGGAAAACTACTCTTTCACCGCTTTTGATGTAGTTGATTTTTATCCATCCATTTCAATCGATCTTCTAAATGCCGCGCTAGAATTCGCATCTAACTATGATAATATCACCGACAATGAAAGGCGCATCATCCTACATGCGAAAAAATCCCTCCTCTACAATTCTGGTGAACCATGGGGCAAGAAAGCATCGTCTCATCTCTTCGATGTCACCATGGGTAACTATGACGGTGCTGAATCATGTGAGCTCGTTGGCGCTTTTCTCCTCCACAAAATCAAAGAGAAACATGGCAACAACTTCGGCTTATACAGAGATGACGGCTTCGGAATTACAAATGCAACGCCTCGCCAAGTAGAGCTAATCAAGAAAGATCTGTGTACCATCTTCAGTGAGCATGGCCTTAAAATTACAATTGAAGCCAACAAAAAAATCGTCAATTTCCTCGACGTCACTCTCAACCTTTCCAACGGTACATACATGCCTTATACCAAGCCCAACAACATCCCACTTTACATCCACAAGAAATCTAACCACCCACCGCAGATCATCAAAAACATCCCAAAGTCCATCAATAAAAGGCTCTCCGAGATTTCATATGACCAAGATTCATTCGATAAAGCAGTTCCACTCTACAAAAAGCCCTTAACGACAGCGGATACAAGCACCGCCTTGCATTTTCACCGCCAACCGCATCAGAACCGCCAAACTCCGATAGAAAGAATCGCCACAGAGATATCATTTGGTACAACCCCCCGTTCAGTAAAAATGTCGCCACCAACATCGGACGGACTTTCCTAAAGATTCTCGACGAAGAATTCCCAAAGGGCCACGTGTTACACAAGATCTTCAACCGTAACACAGTGAAAATCAGTTACAGCTGCATGACCAACCTCAAACAAAACATCGACGGCCATAATAAGTCAACCCTTCGCAAGAAGATTGTGCCATCAAAAACATGCAACTGTAGGAAACCAGCTGACTGCCCTTTGACTGGGAATTGTCTCAAGGAATCAGTGGTATACCAAGCGACTGTGGCAACGGTAGACAATAGGCCTGATCAGACCTACGTAGGCCTTACTGACAACTCCTTTAAGACTAGATTCACCAACCACAAAGCTTCCTTTAATCACCCGAGCAAGAGACTCAATACCGAGCTAAGCAAATACGTTTGGCAGTTGAAAGACACCAAAACAAATTTTCAAATCCCATGGAAGATCCTAAAGCAAGCTGCCCCATACAACCCCGCTTCAAATCGCTGTAACTTGTGCCTGTGGGAGAAGTATTTTATAATCTGCAGACCTGATTTGGCTTCACTCAATAAACGAAATGAACTAATAACCTCCTGTAGACACGCAAACAAATTCCTGCTCAAAAACTTCAAACCCGTCACGCAATAGCAACTGTTTATTTTAGATTTCAAAACTTCCATTGTCACGCATTTTTTAAGCATTTATTGTTTCGAAACAGTAACCGTTGTAATTTTATACTTTATAATTCTCTTTGTCATAAGCTTTCATTGTCCCGAAAAACCGTTGTAATTTTATACTTTCCTTCTCATCGAGCGTCCTTATATACCAGTGTAGCGTTGTAATCTTTACATTTGGCAATTTATCTGATGAGTGCCGTACAAATTGTGCGGTACGAAACTATTTAGTAATAAAAATGTCAAGTCCAATCTTCAGTTGATCAGACTGTCTTCTAATATATATATATATATATATATATATATATATATATATATATATATATATATATATATATATATAACTGCAGACAGTACTGTTTCGGCCTTCTGGGCCTCATATATATATATATATATTATTTTTATAATTTTGAATGATCACGATCTTTTTATATCCAACGTTGAGCCAGGTTGATCGTACACGGTTTTTGCAGTGGTTTTATACCTTAACTTCGTATTAATTTCAGTATGTATATATGTTACCTGTTTATACAGTTGTTTCTTCGGTAACATTTTGAAATTTGAAATGAATATGATTTTTTATTCAGCACCAATAAAACTAAATGGCGAAAATAAAGCACTTCTTTGCCAAATGCTTTTCAACTGTAAGTCGCGTGAAAAGAGCATGGTTTTATGCCTTACGTATCTGTGTGAGATTCCCTGATTTGTGCTTGTACAAAAATTTATTCCACGCCAGTGTGTAGTTAAAACATGTTTTAGCATGAAAACAGAGGAATTTTTGAAGCATAAAGAAAGCATTTAAAAACAAGAAATTCTGAAGAATTTACGGGCGGCCGACGGTAACTCTGTCCGCCCTTTCTCCGGTGGACCCTCATGTACACTCTCTTTAAATTCCAAGGAGACCCAGCACGTGAATCTGTGTGAGCAAAACAGTGGCCATTTGAAGCAATATTTTGACTAATGCTGTGACACTATCGAAGAAAGATATTTTGGGTATTCTGAAGAATTTACAGGCCGCCCATGGTGACTCAACGGCATCCCCCCTTCCCCCACTAAGGAGACAGCATGTGAACCTGCGCGGCGAAAAACCGTGAAAGTGTAATGCAATATTTTGGCTCTGTTCCAACCCTGGCGCACTTAGGCTTGCGACAAACTGTGAACTGCCTGCTTATAGACGTCCGATATGGAGCACTGCCACGATCTGTCACCGTATTCCCTTTAAAAACAAGATTCATAAACACGTCTGCAGCAATTCTAATGTATTTCGTCAATACTACCCTGAAGTTTTCTGCGATCATCGATGGCAAATTCAACTTAAAAGATCTTCAGTAAAGGTCATGTTATTGTTTAATCACCAGGAGAATGTCCGGTATTTGAGAGATTGGATTTCAAACCTGATAAAATTTATCTGTTTACGTCATTATAACAGCAAGGCCATTGTTCAGTGGCCGCGCGACCCCAAGAGGACTGAGTGATTTGACTTAGGACGACGACGACGACGAAAATGGAGAACAAAAAACGTCCAGTTTACTAGTCGGCGCCACGTGCACGTGCGCACAATGGCCGCCTAAGAAATAATATATTGGGGTTTTTCGTTTTTCAATAAATAGCTACTCTAGGTTGGCCGTTTTATAACGCAAATAAGTATTACATCCTATTCTTATCATAATACCCCCAGGTAGCATAACTTTAATTACCCCGCTGTAGCCCAAATAGCTTTCCAGCTTGAGTGATAATGACTATGATTATAAAAATGACTATGATTACAAGAGTCATATGTCAGTAAAGTATGATCGTCCGGGTAAGTGTAGTCCTTGAGAAGAACTGTTCATGATGACATTGACCGACGTTTTGACAACCTGAGCGAAAGTCATCATCAGAGTCAAGTGAATTGTGAATAGTCAGTAGATATTATAGAACTCTGGTCGTTGTTCTGATTGGTCGACGAACTCGAGATGTTATTGGTCGTCTGTCAGTTAAGCCGTGTTGTTGTTGGCTGCAAAGACTGTAAAACGTGATTGGTGCGTTTCGATCCGTCTTTTGTTATTCAAATGTCCATTGGACTATTGTTAGTAAAATTAGCTGGTTTGTCTTTTGTTTGTTTGTCTTGCTGTTGTCGTCAATAAATCTTTTGTAAGGTGCAGGTAGTTGTTGGCAACAGTTCAGTCGTGTTAGCCCCGTTTATATGGTCCCGGGTACCCGAGACAGCCCTCCCTCCGAGTTACCCTGGGCGAGCTAATTTTTCACCTGTTTCTTGAAAACGTTCAACGAACCGTTTACATGAGGATCACCAAGTGAACTCGTCTCGGGGAGGTGAGACAACTCCGGGGGCGAGTTGTCTCACCTCGGCAGGTAGGGTAACCCTGGCAGGCGGGACAACTGTTTCTCATAGGAACACTCTGTCTCGCCTACCTGGGACGACTTTTTGGGTGCCATGTGTCACGTAACGTCTGGTTTTAGGTTTAAAAACCACTAAATCAACAAAATGTATACTGAAGAAGAAACATTTAGACAAACAAGGGCTACAGTGATCAAATCAACGAAAAATTCTGAAGGAAAAAGATGTATTGAGGTCATGAATATCAAAGTAAGATTTCAGAATAATTTAGTAGGGTGAACTTTATCTCGATCAGCCGGGCCAACTTCTTATCATATAAACGCTAGGTAAAGTTGTCTCGGGGGGAGGGTTGTCTCGGGTACCCAAGACCATATATAAACAGGGCCTAGGTTAGTAAACCAGCTTTCCAAAGTGATTCGATGATAGTAGTTCGTACTGTAGGTAACGCATTTAGCAGATTCCCAGTAGATTTTGTGGTTTTATTTTAAGTGGTGCTCAGCAATGTGATTGTTGATGTCACCATTTCTAGTCGCTCGTTTATGTTCAGTCAGTCGGATGTTTCAAATTTCTGCCGGTCTCACCAATATAAGTGGGCTGGCAGTCACAGCATTTGATCTTATTAACTGCTCCCTGTCTGTTGTTCGGTTCGTCTCTCGTCTTTGTCCTTAACGTTCGTCAGTAGTTGTCGTAAAGTCGTGATAGGTTTGTGAGCAACGCGGATGTTGTAGGGTTCTAGAATCCGTGCGATAGTTTCATAAGTCCCTTTGATGTAAGGTGTGGTTGCAGTGGCGACAGGTGTCGCGCTAGTGTTTGTAGCGTTCGGTTCAGAGTTTCTGTAAGTGTTGTGTCCAATAAAGTGCCGGTTGTAGTTGTTGTTGTTGTTGTTGAAAACGTTGTCTAAGTACTTGATTTCGTCCGTTAAGCTGTCAGGTGAGTCACAAACTGGTTGCGCGCGTCTTGTCAAGGTCCGTATAGGTTCCGCTTATGTTGCAGGTTGTCGAAACGTCAGTCAGTGTCATCACAGACAGTCCTTCTAGATCTCAGGATTACACTCACCCGATTGATGACACTTTACCGACTTATGACATGACTCCTGGGTTCAAACCATTTACAGGATTACAAGAGTCTTACCACAGGCTTACTATCCATCCTAGGTTTGAGTTGCGAGACTTTGCTTTATACGATGGCCAGTATAGTTATAAACATAGTTTTTCTAAATGCGATATCAAGTGCTTATTTCACGATTCAAAATAGTTAATAGAAACGTTCAGAGACATGAACTCGATGTTGGAATTTCTTATGTGTTAGTTTTGTCGATTTTAAGGTCGCGAAAGCAGTTTTACAAATGTGAAGTTTGATCCACTTAACTGCGGTTTTCTATTTTCTAAGTGAATCGCTAAAACCGCTTTCATATTCAGCCCAGTTTGCAACACAAACAGGGGGTGGTAAGCCTGTGGTCTTACGACAGTTTATTCGTTAATTTCTTTCTCAGCCACAACAAAAATGTATTCAATAATTTCGTTAGAAAAGGCCATTTTGAGGATAATATCAATCATTGGACCTCCCACGTAACCAACGAACGGACCTCTGACTTTTGCTTGTTCTCGCATAACCGACAGCCTAAGATTAAAATTACAATAACCTGGTATTACTCTGTCGCCTAAGAATTCAATCTTTTTCATCTTGAAGCCATTATCCTTTATCTTCTGTTTGTAGTCATCAATGCCATAGGAGATATTACTGTGAGGTATCACCCATAACTTCGCTGCAGCCCTCAAAATGATCTGTTGAAGGTAACTCAGGTCCTGAAGTGCCTGCAGAACCACAATATCGGCCATGAACAATTTCCCTCCCGGCTTTAGAACTCGAAATGCCTCTCGAAAGAAATCTTCTCTGCTATCCATGTGAGGTTGTCCTTCTACGCAAATGACGTAATCGAAAGAATTTTCATCATAGGGCATCTTTGTTCCGCTGCCGCGCGTTACAGTAATTCCGGTGTCACGCAATCTCCGCTTGGCTATTTCCGCATTTGCAGCGCTGATGTCCAGACCTTGGATGTTGCAGCCGTACTGAGACTTGATTTGTAGCATTGCTGCTCCCTGGCCACAAGCAACATCCAGCACGTTATGTTCAGCTTGTATCATGCTACCCTCCAGAAGCTCATCATACACTGCTCTGTAGCACGCTGGACGTGGTAAAGGTTCGCCGGATTTCGTTTTCCATACTCCAAATGTAAGAAATCCCTCATTCCAGTTATGGTTGTCATCCGCAACACGGGAATAAAACTTTGAAACGTTCTCTTCATGCTCTGTAAATGCCATCTCGATTTCAACTGAACTCTCTGAGGATCTGCATCACAGTATGTAAAAAGATAACGTTATTTACTGATCACTCTGACAAGAAAGCTCGGACGTTTCTTTTAGAAGAACAGAGGATTGATTTGGAATACAGTCGCGTGCCTTGGCCGAAAATCACAGAAAAAAGGGCTATAAAGCCTGGTTTCCATATAATCGTCCTGATCGTCGCGATTGCCTAGATTTTTTGGGACGATTGGGACGATCGAGGCGATCCGGATGATTATGTGTAAACCAATGTACTGATATAGACTTCAGTTTTATCAGATCCAAGCGATTGCGAACGCTCTAATCGTCCGGATCGTCCCGCATCGCATTAGAGGTGTTTGTACATGATCCTCTCTATCGCCTGAACGCATTTTGAGACGACTCGGGCGATCAAGACTGATCTGGAAGATTATACGGAAACCAGGCTTAAAAAGCGAAAGAAAAGTATTCTGTTCCACAACACTCTCACTCGCGCACATTGTCAGTCAAGGTATATGCATATGGGAGCGTTGATCGTTGCGAAGGTTAAAACCTTCTTTAGCTGTTGTATTGAATCACGAATTTTCAGCGATGGCATGGGTAGAGCAGGTGGGGCACCGCACCTTTCTCATTGGGTCGCGCTTGTTCAAATTGAGGGAAGAGTACAGTGGGAGCTCATTTAAGCCTGGATTCCCTATAATCGTCCGGATCGTCTCGATTGCCCCAGTCGTCCCCAAAACTTTTGAGACAATCGGCGCGACTCACTGGTTTCCATATAATCACCTCGATCATCTGAGCGCGCGGTCGTCTACAAAAATTACTGGGTCCGACATTATTACTTTACTCAAGTGCATTGAATTCTGGGGAAGATGATGAATGATTGGAGAGATTCTGATTGCCCCGATCGTC
The DNA here is from genome assembly GCA_964017195.1 of Siderastrea radians. Lineage (NCBI taxonomy): Eukaryota > Metazoa > Cnidaria > Anthozoa > Scleractinia > Rhizangiidae > Siderastrea > Siderastrea radians. Next base: position 10,667,650 of record OZ024896.1, read on the forward strand.
TGAGAATGGCTTCCATATTTCACGATCACCGCAATCGTCCGGATAGATTTCATTTCTATCCAGACGATTGCGATTGCCCCAATCGTCCCGCGTCGCGTCACAGGCGTTTCCATGTGATCGTCTCGATCACCTGAACATATTTTTGGATCGATCCGGACGATAAAACGGAAACCAGGCTTTATTTATCCTTGGATGTCATCCCCAGGGATCACTGATCTCGATGGAATCTATGTATCCAGGTCACTCAAGCGAATTGAAGAATTTTGTTTCGCAATAGGAAGTTATAGGAGTTTGAAGTTGAAGCTGGACATAATAAGTAACGGCTCAAAACTCTTTTGTTTGTGCCGGCGGTAAAACATGGAGTCAGTAAAACAAAACTGGAAGTTTGATTGTGTAAGGAATTGCATGTCTGAGAAGTGATATTGCGCCTTCCTTAGACTCCCTGTTTGTTTTCTTTAGTTAAGAGTTAAAACAGAAATACGCAGTTACAATTCCTTTCTATCAGATACATTAGCAATAAACTGCCATACGATTTCTTCTTTGAGTGAAAATCTGTCGTTGTGTTGCGAGATAGTATTAAAGCCGTTCGGGTTCATTGGTATTCCATAACTCATAATTCCATAAGATTCCATAATGCTACAAGCAAAATCCGATAATTCACGTTTAAAGAATAAAACCTGCATCAATGGCTAAACGAAACTTCGGAAAACAAACATGCAACACTGAAGTGATTCCATCATTGTCTATATACACTGACACTGACGTGGACGTGCTCGTTATTATGAACTCTCGCCCACATGAAATAAAGGGCGCCAGGGTCAAGTGGGTCGTGTTGCACTCGCTCACTGCACATCGCGAACATTTTGTAGTGACAGGTATTGTTCAAAGTGCTTAAGACACAATGTGAGCAGTTGCCGTGGCCGCGCAATTACTATTCGGTCATCTTTTTCCGTTCCTCAAGGGCAAATGGCCCTTTCATGTGAGCGGCCTTGTGCTTTTTGTTTTATTGCTTGTACTGAAGCAGCTTTAATCTGGTACTCTCGAACATTCCTTCATCCACGATCGACGTTTCGACTAGATAATTTTGTTACTTGGGAGACAACTTTAACGATGGAATTTTTTCCGTGTAATGGCTCTCACAAAACAAAATGCAAATGTCAGGGACTAATGCGTGTCAAAAGCCTCTGTAAGCGGAGTCCGCCTAAGACCATACGTCACCGATTAAATAAATCAAGAGATGAGCAAATGGCTTCCTTTCCAAACCCAACAATTAGAACAAGAGTGCCGCAGAGCTGCCAAAGGAACGTAGTTCGGCAATCGAATACCAAATATACTTCAGTACAGTTTCTACCCTTTGAACTGCTATATTAGTTGTGTATGCAAATTTAAAAACGCGTTGGATGGTTTTCTAAGAAAATTTATTACCTGACTTGTGAACTCAATGTTAAATTTTGCGCGTTAACCGATCTCGCGACTCGCGCGACATAGGATTTTTAGGTAATATTTAACGTGGAAGTCACGAGTTTGGTATTAAAATTTTCCTTGAACGGCATTTATATTGAACCGACATGCAATTGAATTTCAATTGCTCTGTGACTATAAATGGCACACAAGAAAACTATTTTACAGGCAGCTGTCAAGGGCACGAATGATTGAAGTTTGTGCCTGGTGGAAAAGCCAGTTTTCGACAATTTTCCATCGCTGGCAGTGCAATCAAAATCACTCCCGGGATAACTCTCACGCAGCCGTTTTTAGTGGTGTCACGCAACGCTCCTAGTGGGGGGAGCGTTGCGTGACGCCACTAAAAACGGCTGCGTACTGGACTACAATAGAGACGGTCTCGCGAAATGTAAAACAAAAACTTTACTATGCCCTTGGGACAAAAATTTATGCGATCAGACGCTTACGGGCACTGAAAAATAACAAAGGACAGGCACATTGGCATGAAAGATTTGAAGTTTACATCTCCGTGGCCCATTCCAGCCAAGGTTCCCACCGAATCCATAGAAAAACCTGGTTAAATATTATTAATCCTTTTCTATTAATTTCTTGCTCTGCGGATAGAAGGAGATCGGGACTTAGGATACATATTCCGTAAGGTTGATGTTTGAAATAAGATCATGCATATCAGTGCATCAGTTAACTTATTCACATTTCTGAAGCACCACCAAGACCAAGTTAAAGGCAGTTGTTTCAGTGCCAGTTTATAGACAACGATGGAATCGCTCCAGTGTTGTATGCTTGTTTTCCGAAGTTTCGTTTAGCCATTCATGCAGGGTTCTTTTTTCTTAACATGAATCATCGGATTTCGCTTGTAAGATCATGGAATGTTATGGAATTATGAATTATGGAATATCAGTGAACCCGAACGGCTTTAATACTATCTCGCAACACAACGACAGATTTTCACTCAAAATTGGGGAGAAATTGTATGGCAGTTTATGCTAATGTATGTGATAAAAAGGAATTGTAACCTGCGGTGTATTTCTGTTTTAACTCTTAACTTTACAGAAAACAAACAAGGCGTCCAAAGAAGGTTCATGCAACTCCAACTTTAACACCCACGCTTCCTTACGCAATCAAAATACCAGTTTTCGCGTAATGAGGTGACTCCATGTTTTACTGCCGGCAGAGACAAAAGAGTTTTGGGTCGTTACTTATTATGTCCAGCTTCAACTGTAATTTCTATTAATTAAAGTTAGAAGCCTGAACTAACCTCTTATTGCCCCTCACTGGATTAGCACCTAATTATCTTCGTTCAAAATTTACCGATCGTAACAATGTCTCCAGTTACTCTTTAAGAGACACCAATGGCAAACTTAAGTTTGCTATTCCTCTACCCCATACAAACTTTGTGAAAAATAGATTCAGTTACTCTGGAGCATTTCTTTAGAATAGCCCGCCTGCTGGGCTGCGGCAGGCGAACTTTCTTGGGGACTTTAGGGCTGACTGCAAGCAATTCTTCTGAAGATCTATCTACACGGCACTTACGTAAAGCAGGCTCGTAGTTTAATTAGATTTTGTCATATTGTTGATATATTTTAGTAGTTTTTGTTTAGAAATAGTGTTTTCAAGTCCTCGGAGTCGACTGTGATTAAATAAAGTTATTCATTCAAGTTATTCGTTCACACTTTACATATTCTTAATATTGAGCAGATATGTTAAATTATAAAGTTAAATTGTGCTAAAAAACAGCAAAAAAGAAAGATCAATACTGGGTGCTTAGCTAAGATCTATCTACACGGCACTTACGTAAAGCAGGCTCGTAGTTTAATTAGATTTTTTCATATTGTTGATATATTTTAGTAGTTTTTGTTAGAAATAGTGTTTTCAAGTCCTCGGAGTCGACCGTGATTAAATAAAGTTATTCATTCAAGTTACTCGTTCACACTTTACATATTCTTAATATTGAACGGATATGTTAAATTATAAAGTTAAATTGTGCTAAAAAACAGCAAAAAAAGAAAGATCAATAGGTGCTTAGCTAAGGATATCAAATGCAACTCAACTTACTGTTAAACAAAACTTTAAAAGACCTTCACACCTCAACGTCAGGATTTCACTTGACCGTTGGAAAAGATTGATCCTTGTGAACGGTTAGTATCTATTAGCAGCATGACAGGGCTCAAAAACGGCTGATTGGCTAAAAGTTATCACGTAAAAAGCGTCATAGAATTGCTACTAAGCATGCGCTTTGATTTTTCACGCATGAAAAATTCAATATGGCGGACGGGGTGTTGCTGTGTATATGCATGGGAACTGCAATATTATTTCACTTTCAACGGATGATCGAAGTTACCTTAGATAGTTTTTAAATCAGAAATGCTGTTTGAATCGATCGTCGACTCCAGTGGCTTTCAAAGAAGCCATTTTGGCTGCCGTACACTGCAGAACCAAACTGCATCTCAGTGCTGGTGGAATTTATAAGGATATCGATTGATCTCGTTGTTTGATTCAAAATTCATCTTCCGTCAATACCTTTTCGCGAACAAGACATTCAGAAGGCAGATGATCACATGGCTGCAGGTCAGTAATTTATATTAATTGATGTACTATTTCATAACTGATCATGAAACGTACTGAACGCACTCAGTGGTAATGTATCAGTCAATTCCAAGCGAGATCATCCCCCCCCGGGCAACCCCGGGCAACCCCGGGGCATTTGACCTCCTTTCTTGCCCAAATGGTGGGGAATTTGACGCGAACAGAAGCCCGGACCGTCGGGCATTTGACCGTCGACAAAATGTTGGTCAGCGGTTATGATTAAAAATTATCTTGTGCTTCATATAACGCGTCATAACTCCACATGGTGGGATCAGCTATTCAGTATGCCGTTGTACAAAGTCTGGTCTGCTAAAAAAGGACGTCAGGAAATCTGTCGTTGCAGTTGATTTCTTGGATTTTGTATCAAAAGTTAAGCTTTGTCTTTCTGTTTTAAATACCTTAAACTTTTTAATAGCGGGATTCGTTGGCATCCGCCGAGTGAGCCGCCAGGAGTGATGGAAGAAATTCGCTTGTGTAAATAAAAGTCAGGTGTCGCTGGTTTTCGAAGGGCCTGACCAAAAGATCGAACATTTTCATTAATATCAAGTTGGGTGAAAATTTCTGATTGACAAAAGTTTAGATTGTTGTGTGATAAATAGTGTGGTGAAGTTGTTTAAGAACTCACTCTTTCAAAATTAGCAAATGTATGTACATTTCAAGTTCAATCGCCTTTTAAATGTGTGGGTTCAACGTATCTTTTCCAATAAAATTAGTATAATGAAGCTACTAAAGAGTGTTCATCTAGTGTACACAAGAAAACCCCTATTCACAATGACATTTCAGCCCCGACTAGTGGGGCATTTGACCGTGCAACTGGCTCGCATAGTGGGGATTTTGATCGGACATTTTGAAAAAAGTCAAATGCCCGGGGGTTTGCCCGGGGGTTTGCCCGGGGGGGGGATGATCTCGCTTGGAATTGACTGATACATAATGTAGTAATGTACGAGACTGTTTATGTGGAGTGCTGCTTTTTATAAACTGACAAGTACTTTAATAGCCGGAAGAGAGTGTCACCTGATTTTGGAATAATGCTGTAACAGTCTTCAAAGCTGCCCTTTTGGAGATCGGTTTAAAGCCTTCTGTGCTCGGTATTTTTGCTCTTGTCGATGCTTATTAAAGAAAGTGATACTTTGCGTTAAAACTGTGACACGTACATGTATGATGCATAATTCTGATAACTGACAAATACTGCCGCCTTATGTCGTGTGTTGAATTCTGAACAAAGCAAATCAAGTTTTAAACGTACTCAGTTCTTTTAGATCAACAACACTGGCCATGTTGATTTGCTTTATTCATTTGCTAACATAGGTTGACACACTTGTTGATCAATACATGATGACAATTTCTGTTGAGCTTTCCTTGTGCTCACTGATTTGTGTATTGTTGGCTATGTATAGCCATAGACTTTGTTCCCACGGATATTTCATACCATCTCTTTGTTAGCATTTTACTTATTTTAAATGCATATTATTTGTATACTTGAACTAGTATATCTCTACACAATTTTGAAAGTAAAACCCTAGTAATATCATTGCTAATGGTGGATAAAATAATCATTGTACAGCTGGTTTTTGCATTGAGGGGGTGTTCTATTTAGGAAACATTTATTTCTGCATCAGTTAAGTTTTGGGCAAATAATGTTTTGCAAATAGCCAGAAGAAAGTGTTGATTGATGTTTACAGGGAATTTGACAAATATGATCACTGAACATTTGGCCCATAAATAATTAACCAAAAAAACATTGTGGCATTCAGGAAGTATTCCAGATAGAAAAATAACCGGATCAATTAATTTCTGGACTAAAAGAAGTGTTGTGAAATGTTCTCATGTAACAGAATGGTTTTTTTACCATTAATGGGGTCATGGTAAAACAGGGTTTCACTTGTACATTGTACTTTCAAAACCTGCTCAACCAAAGCTGTTTAAATTGGTAAGAGATATTTTATCTAATTGCCAAATGTTTTTGAAATGTTGTGTTTAAATGTATTTAGTGCTAGCATTATGATACATTTCTTGTCAAGAAGTATTTAAAGTGCCACTGGGACCAGAATTTTGGTATTCCATATTTTTGCATTTTCGAAAATAGTCTGTGGTTGTTAGTCACCATGCCAAATTTCAACTCATTACGAAGACTGGAAGTCACTTTTTTCGGACGGTTTTTGTCGAGATTTTACGGCCGCCATTACAGACCCTTGTTCCGGAAGCTGGCTTGCGAATTAGCGGAAGTGACGTTAGAGGCTCACCTCGAACCTAGTCAGGCTTCATTCCGCGGGAAGTTTAACTGTTGTCGAGGGAAGATTTCGTGCCAACTGTTTGCTGTACGGCCTTGAAATTTTCGTTGCTGCAGCAGTTATGAAGGGTTAAACTTGTGTTGTACAATGCTACAACAACAAATCCAACCACCGAGCTGGTATTTCGCTTCACCAAAGCCTTGCGAGAGGACCCGCAATGGAAAAATGGATAATGTTCGTACTCACACACAGTGCAAATTTCAACCCGAGAGGTATTTTTGTCGGCTGTTCTGATCACTTCACGGACTAATGTTTCCAGAGGGCTGCTCATGTCGAAGGATCCCAGAGGTCGATTATTCCATTGTCCATTCCAACTATATGGGAAGAAAGTTCCGGAAAAAACGAGATGAAAGGTACCTAATCGTAACGCAGTTGAAGTGATAGTTTGTTTCTTTTTCAACGCATCCACCATTGTGCAAAACTTATTTTCTTTCAACGTATTTTAATATTTATTTTGCTTGTGGAAAACCCTTTCAGTTCTACCGTCTGCTAGCGCAAAGATCTTCGACGTAGTCCTCATAAAATGCATCCTGGGCGACTGCAGGACCGCCGCGATAAAGCCAATAGTTTGTATTGCTTAGCTTTTTTTCTTTTTAATTCCGCGTGTGTTAATTTCAAAGCAGTAATCGCTTAGAAGCATGGACAGTTTTTTTTTATAGCATACCGTCCTGAATGTCGAGAAACTTTTCTCCTTATTCCCTGTCGCTGAAGAGTCGATTGACATTACTGTTCGATGGGTCGGCTCGTCTTGCGCGGAAATTTAAGTTGGGAAAAAATATCGCACGCCACTATTTGTCTAAGGGTTTTACAATGTTATTTCTTTTAACTGTCATAGCAATCTTAGAAAATGAACTACCAAGAAAAATGATTAGATGTCAAGTTATTATTTTTTACGCAATGAATAAAGCAAGTGAAAGCTTCCTTTCCTTGGGGGTCCGCATGTTGTTGTTGAGCAGCAGAAAATTTTCCTTGTGGCTTTGATTTGCACTACAAATATTTAGATTCCGGTCACACAAGGCCTCCAGTTCTTAAAAAAAGATCTTGATTTATTTCACTTTTTTCGGCTCATTTTAAGAATTCTACAAAAACTGTTCAAATTATTTAGAAATGCCAAGCACTTGTGTTTCAATGCATTAAGCGACCACTGTACTATGATGGACACGATAGGCTTCATCAGCTGACTGCCAGATGACTACAGCATTACGGCTCTTCAAGAAAGTTTCCCATACTATGCTAAGAATGGCCAAAACTCTCAATGCTTTACAATATATAACGAATATAAACAACTGCAAACAAAATGTAGCTTCTTTTATTTTTTCAACGAAGCGAACAATAAAATCGATCGACCGATGCTAGCGCGGAATTCGCGAGCATCAAATTCTAGAGTTTTTATAGGTGTTTTGTCTAAATTTCCAACGCTTAAAACATCAATTTTTCGAATAGCTGGTCAGCCATTTATCCGTTGGATAAGAGTTATCCTCTCTTTGAGCAACTTGTGCCTGAACTGTAATCACTGTATAAGCATTATTTCGCGCATATTTTGAACTTCCGCCAATAAGGCGAGAAAAACAACTTTGAACATTTTGTTTACAAGCTTACAAGCTGAAATCTCCTACATCAGTTCTTACATCGTACGGTAAGAAAAATTCTTCATTTGCCGAATTAAATGAATCCTCTGATGCTTCGGAAGCTTAAGACTGTTCCGAATCGTAGAAATACTCTTCAGAGGTTTCGCAGTCGACGGTAGGCATCTTGAGTCAAAACACAAGGAAACGCGACTGAGGTGAGCCTCTGACGTCACAAGCTATTAATATTGCGCAATCACCCAGGAACACGTTTTCAGTAATGGCGGACACATTTTACGCAACTTTGGAGCTAAAAAATATTAGGATGGACGATTTCTTGTTCAGTTTTCTGGGTAAATATAGACACAACGCGATATTCTGCGACAGATTTTGGCCGAAATAAACCAACGAATTTTCGTCTCAGTGGCACTTTAATCAATTATACGTGAAGTAAATTTTTGTTTTGCACTTTTTCTCCAGGTTTTCACAGCTTTTGACTGCAATAACATGTTCTCGTCCAGCCTGTTACGTTTTCTTGGTAGAAAGCAGAGAGTGGCAGCTATAAAAGTCACCACTGTTCAAACCTATCCAAATATTTATTATTCTAATTGATTTTTCGAATGTCAAATTGCCCTACACTCTTTGACTGTATAACATTCTTCATTGATACTAAAACAGTCCAGTGGAGTTTGCTGATGTTTTTGGGTGTGATCTCTTTGACAGTTCTGCCTTGAGACAAATAATTATAATATTATTATAATGCTCCTGAAAAAAGATGACATGAAAACAAGCATGTATAAAGATTTGAGAAATAAAGCTCAGCTCTTTTGTGCCTTTGAGTTTCTTCCATCTTGCTAGTCATCGTATCTTAATTCTGTAGCCAACCTTTTTTAAAAGGAAGTAATAGTCTTAGAAGACGTAGTCTTAGGACAGGGGGTGTTGCATGACTTTGGCCGGCTGCGAAGGAGACTATAGAAGCAGTGGTGTGAAAGAGGCACAATTATAAAATAACTAAGGTACTATGCACACTCTGATTGGCTGAGAGGCATGTTTGCATGAGAGTATGTAAACACAGTTGTGGTGTCAAAGTTGTGCATAGTATCTTAGTTAGTTTATGAAAGCAATAAAAAACTTTCTACTCTGTTTGCATAGCCTGATATAAACACTCGTGCGGTTGGAAGAATGCTCAAAAGTTATGCAAACCTGGGACGAAGTTGAGGGTTTGCTTAACTGTCTTGAATTTTTCCAACCTCTCTTGTGTTTATATCAGGCTATGCAAACACAAAAGTTTTCTATTGCTTAAATGATGATTATGGCCCTTTCTTAAGTCTCTACTTTGCTCTATTTGCACTTTTCAGATACTACCTGTCTGGAGCATTTAACATTGATGCCATGTTTGCTCCTAATTAGTGCACTCAATTTTGAAGCACCTTACCCCAGTGTTATGTGCTTCTATGAAATTCTGTATTTTTTTAAAAGTTGAAAGTTAAATTCTGTGTCATCATTTAGATTATTTGTTTAATGTGCTGTTCAACAATTTAATTCATCTGACAACTGTCAGCCTGGTACTGAAGGGTTCAGCACAAGTTTACATCTGATACTCCTACATTCCTAAATGTGTGTTTTCCATTAATTTTTAGCAAATGAGAGTTCGTCAGGACCCACTTCTATAATGTAACAAGCTGAAAAAGGTGGCTGCAAAAACAATGATTTCATTTGTATTGGCAAGGAGATGCACTTTGCTTTGCTATGATAAGTATGCATGAAGTTATGCAGTACTCAAAATTTTGTTGCTAAGTGGTGGGGATACCCTGTGTTTGAAAGGTACTCTGTTTTCCTGTTCGAGATCTGTTAATATCATGGCATTTTCCATGATTTTTTTGCCATAGTTTGTTGATGATTAAGTTAAATAAGAACAAATTCAGGTGCTTTTGTCGCTCATATTATTAGTTTTGACATATTTTGTTCATGCTCCATCACGGTTCCCAAATTGACTGCAAAATAGCAAAACATTTCACCATCATTTCAATGATGTTTTTGTTTGGTTGGTTTCTGATTAAGGATGGAATAGTTCCAACATATCATTTCCTGCAAAAATATTCATTAGAAAACTACTTCAGGGGGAGACTATTTCAAGCTCTTTCACCTAAAAAGCCAATCAACTCCAATATGTGGAGGTCGTTTGTTGACTGTTCAAGGGTTTTACATTGAACAGTATACAGAATTTAAAGCTCACCTCAGTTTTCTTCAACCTTTTCACTCCCAGAGTTAAAAACTTAAGATAGGTGTGACCACTGAATTAGAAGCTGGTTTCATCGGCTGATCCTGTAGTGCTGTTAGCTTTACAGCACACGGCATGCATTTTGGAAAATGAATATTGGGATTCTTGTACTCTGTCATTAATTTTGAACAGATACGTTCAGTTTAGAAAGCACTTTAAGAAACAAGGAAGTAAACATTGACCATTCCTTTTAAAATCGAGTTAAAACAAACTGCTTAACAGTTGCCACGTAGCACGAGCAGCACACTGGCACTACTTTTCTTCCACTGAACATAACAAATGGTCATCTTTAAACAACGATTGACTCATCAACAGGAAAAAATCGTCTCTTTATAGTACCTTATCAAGTTATCAAACTTGTAAAGGAACCGAATAGAAAGTATTCGGCCATTTTGAACCTTGTTTCTTTTCGAGAAACCAATACTGAAGTCCATGAAGAAAATGCTGTCAAGAATACTTGCCAGCAGAGCTCTGGATTGTTTTTGCAAGCTGTATTGAAACCTTTAGCGAGCATAAAGGGAGGACGTACCCACAAAACAGCTTAGATCAAGAAAATTATTTTACAACAAGGTATAAAAGAAACAATAGGCAATTTATTTAACCTTCAAGATGCATTTAAGCTTATACAATGTCAATAAAAACCTTTACAGATCTAGAAGTCCTACGCTTAAAGTGAACCTTAAACTATCAGCATGCGATTCACATGCGGGTAAAGCGGCATCAAGAGACAGATGAATCGGTACAAAAGCGAAACAACGCGAGCAGACACTATTATGCCGTGCAATAGTAAAGCATATGGAAGAGTTTTATAGTATAAAAATAAAAAAAAAACCTGAAAGAATTATTTTCAGGTAGACTGCTCGTTTAAAACGTAATTTTTAATCTCCCTGATCTTTTTGCCTACTCGATTAAAACGGCAAATTTAAATTATGTGGGTACGCGTGGAGCACGTGCATTGGTATGTAAATTTGAAGAAGGAAAAACAGCATCATGAAAAATATGGAACATGAATTTTCGCACATCATAACACGGTAGTAACAACCTGACCCATAGCCAGACTTCTCTGATAACCGAGGCAATTGCGAAGTGTCGAAGGTGCGAACTTTTAGGGGTTGGGAGGTCTAGGGGCATGCTCCCCCAGAAAAGTTCGAAATCTAGACACTCGGAAATGCCATTTGTAGCGTTTTCCTGGAAGCCTGCTTGCAGACATCTCTTATTTCCTTTGCTTTTTCGCGTGAAGCAAAGGAAATAGGAGATGTCTGCACGCAGGCTATTTCCTGGTGGTATTTTTCTCTAAACATAATCAAAATCCAAACTAACGTTAACAGCATTTATGTTTGTTATCAGTTCTTCTCTTTAAAATTTCAACAGTTTCATTCAGAAATGAAATATTAGAAGCTCTGAAATGTTATTACTCGTGAGGAAAAAACATCAATCTCGTTCAAGTGTATCAGCTTAAGAGTACTAATGCTGAAGTGTGACTCTACGGAAGGAGGCTCGCAAAAGTTGTTTTTTGGCCTTGGAGTGTATCTTTTGAAATCAAAATTTCGCATAGATGATAAACTTAGATTCCCCTGATACTACACCACCTTTTCAACATATGACCAAAGTTTATTTTTCATTGGTTTCCTAGCAACAGCTGCCACCATAGCAACGGTATAATGGACATCCCCTCATTTTAAATAATGTCGAATATCTCGAAAACTAGTCAGACACTTTTTGACAAAACTTGAACTATTTGAACTACTCAACCTACGCAACTTGTATGCGAAATTAGGGGAAAATCTGTGAGACCGTTTTCATGTAAATCATGATTCATTTTTACGGGCTGATTTTGGTCATTCCTGCAATTTTCTCCAATATTTCAAGAAAGATAAAACTTAACACTTTCTCTTTTCAGTTGAGAAATCTTTTATGATAGCAAAACATTCTCGATGTACATTGAGCTCCCTAGGTGGCTGCGATTTTAGATATTTATATTTAAAAACTGCTAAACTGTAGCACAAATCAGTCAAAAAGTTCGTAATTTGCATAAATGGAAATATTTCTCAACTGCCCTTTAGTTACAGATTTTTCTTTTAAATTGACTGCCGTTAGAATAATAATTCTTTTTGATGTTCCATAAAGTGTCTGACTAGTTTTCGAGATATTCGACATTATTTAAAATGAGGGGATGGCCTCGCTTTTATTTGGAGAAAGCACAGGTAACCCAAGCTACTATGAAAGGAGCGCATATATTAACTTGTTCCTTTTTGCATATATTATAACCTCGGCAAAATATAAGAGTTTGTATGAAAAATACAACAAATACGCTTTAATTGCCATGGTTCACCTTGTTTCTGTGTTGTATTAATTGCTATTTAATGGCCTTTTGGGGTGATTTAAAGCGTTTTGAGCGAGAATAAGCGTCCTTAATTATTTGCACCTTACACTTAATAAGCGAAGCGAAAGGTAACATACTAAAAGCCATCACGTGACCGATTCAAAGTTATTTATTTGCTGTAAATCTCGATTTTGGCACCTCTCTCCAAGACAACAAAAGCTTTATATCGTAACAACAAATAAGTACCAAAAAAGTTCAACGTTCGCGTCTTTTTCCTTATTAAAATCGCAATTTTCAATCTTTCCACTATATCGAACAACCCGTGTGACGAACTGTTCGCGAATGCAAATTTCTGATCTCTTTCTGTTGGGAGACTTGCACAATAGGCAATCCGGACAAAAATATCGCGTGGATGACGGGTGCCGATAATTAAAAACTGTTTTCGTATCACTGGGACATTGTCACCAGTATTTAGGATAACTTAAAAAGCTAAAAGACATATTCTAATCAGGGGGATCAGCGGAACCCAAAAATACTGGTTGTGTTTCGTTTAAAACTACTCTACCAGTTCTCTGAGACTATAATTACGTGTGTTTGGCAGCGGGATGGCTAGGTTAGGAATGTCTTGACGTTCTAGGAGTATTCTGTATACGTGAAAAACATATAATTTAAATTTCAGCACATTTTTTCACCTCAAAACGTAAATGTCCTCGTGACGGTTTCCCTTTAAACGATTAGCAATAAACGTAAAGAGTAAACATCAGCAAGGTAGTCTCGATCACAGTGACAGCGTTAATTTGCGAGTGGATAGAAAGAGGTCGGAACTGAGGAGAGGTACCATAAAACAACGCATTTTTAACGTCACGAGCATATGTTTACTCCACAACTCCCATTACTCACACTTGTTGTTCTGGATGTCAAACGTTGTTTTATTCCCAGTACAACGTCTTATAAAAAGATCAACTTACGGTCGCCATAAGAAACTCTCAATCGCGTTAATTGTAAAGGTCACGTCCCGACTTACACAATGCTCAAATCAATGGCGGATAACTGAATTTTCTCGCTTCGTGTAATAGTGAGCTTGAGCTGCCTGTGATCACAAGAATGCGTTTGAAGAACCTTTGACCTCTTGTCCTGTCTAGTACCCAAGCGCTTCTGAGAGTTAGAAATCTGATAGCCGCTTCTCTTTCGCGTGGAAATTGACTTGGCAAGACGTGACATTGGGTCTGATAAGCCGCTGAATGGAGGGTTGATGGATAATACGGCGGTATTTCGGGTCGTAACATTGCCAAATGATCGTCACGGAAACTCAAGCTGTCCTTAAAGATATCGCCTTGCAACCTGGCTGTGCTTAAGTGGCTGCCTTCATATTTTGATGACAACAGGTCTGTTGAAGCTCTCGAATGCAAAGAAAGGCGTCCTAAAACTGAATTTGCCGCGTGTTCCTTTACGGAAGTGCCTTCTGGCCCTGACAAACTGTCAGTCTTTTCCTTCTTAACGAAGTCTTCAACATCACTCATAGGTTTACTTCGGTGTTGTGAACAAGCGTTTTCCTCTTGTTGTTGCGTGTTCTGATCGAGCGCTGGTGGCGAAGATGAACAGGACTCCTCCCAATAACACGGGCTAAACGAGCACACAGTACTCCTGTCAGACCTATGCTTTAATTGTTTTTTCTTCACGCGTCTCTTAGGCCGATACTTGTAACCTGGATGTTCGATCAAGTGCAACTCATTCAACAGCTTGGCTTGCGCAAAAATCTTCTGTTTCTCTTCCTCGGTGAGTTTCCGCCACTCCGTTCCAAGAATCTTGCTAATCTGTGAATTGTGAAGTTTAGGATTTTGGCGCGCCAATTCCCGCCTCTTACGGCTCGACCAGATCATGAAAGCGTTCATTGGCCGTTTTACGTGTGCTTCGGTAGCTGACATATTTCACCAGTGGCGTTTTTCCAAGAGAATTTTAGCTGATCGATGATACGCAAATAGTTGTCTTCGCTCGTCGATTATCAAATCAACTGATGGGCTCAATTTTGAGTCTGCTAGCTGTTAAAATCCTTCTTTTAACTGTTTTTTCTGAAGAAAAGCGTAAAAACGGGCTTTCTTCTTCTCTGCATGAGAGCAATCTATTTATCCGAATTTGCTTCAATAGCCCTTTTCACAGTTAACTTTTCTCATTTGCATTACAATGTATTTGAACATGGATGTGAGGCAATTTCGGGCAGAAACTACAAAATTGCCCGAAATTGCCTCACATCCACGTTCCAAAACATTGTAATGCAAATGAGAAGAGGTAACTGTGAAAAGGGCTATTAGCTAGTATGCTGATAAACCTCCCCGCCTTGCACGCGCTAAAATGATGTTTAGAAATCGACCACCTTCGCATTACTGGTTCTCCGTTTGAGTATAAAGCCACGCTTTTATGCTTAGCTACGAAACAAAAGCGCTTTTCTGTATTTAATTAATCTTTAATGCAGCTTCAAGTGGCGAACGTGTGTAAAACAACTTGTTCATTTCGTATCGTAACTTTTATATGGCTCCTCTATCTTTTCTCATTTTCTTCTAGGGCGTATCAGACAATTCTCGCGAAAAATATAAACGAAATGGCTCCTTTTAAAGTTAAACAGGCACAGTTTTCTAATTCGATTGGGCAGTGGAAAAATGTTAAAGGTTGTCCACTAAATCGCTAACTGACGCACCTGTGTTTTTAGTTATTGTTTCCGTTTGGCCTTCGCCTAAACACAGACTATTTCGTCTTCTACATAATTAATGTAATCCAGCTTCGAAACAATACATCTCATTTATGCGGTGGCTTAAAGAAACACTCAAAAAACAAATGAGCCTGCTATTGAGTATTCGAGCACCGAGAAAGTTTCATAATAACTTGACCCAAACGGTGAATCTTTAATTTAAGGTTTACGTTAACAAAGCAAATACTCCTAAAAAGAAGAAAGGCAAATTTGGGAACGCTGTGATAAGCAAAGCACTCGATGGAGTGTTTTGCCAACAACAACTAAGGCTCTTTTAAGGCAAAAATGTTTTTGCAAATAAATTTTTCATGTTAAAGTTTAGTTCATTGCTAACAAAGTCGGAAATTAACATAACAATGGAGACATAAAAACAAACTATTATCTTCACTGAAAGTGAAAAGATCCCTGTGAAAGTGGTCCTAAGGGACATGAAATAACGTTGAATCACTTCTTTAGAATTTCCAAGTTTGTAATTGAAGAGTTGCAACGTGTGTACTTTAAAAGTGCATAAAGCATACCATTTTCTCATATTTGCGATATGAAGTATTTTTTCGCGTTACGCAGGTGTTTGTATGAAAAGGCTTGTGAAACAGAGTTTCTCTAATTTGTGGTAATTAACTCTAACAGAATTTTAACGAGTTGAACCTCTAACCGTCAGCAAAGCTGAAACTTTGTCACCTTTAACGTTAAATAAACAGATGACCAAAAAGAACCGTGCGTGCAGGGAAATTGTAAGGAAAACGTAAATAACACTGTTGTGTTTGTTAACGTTTATTTTTTGTGTGATCCTACCTTATCCAAACATTTATACGTTAATTTTTCCACACCGTTATTGTTTACATCCTACCATTTGAATGTGATCAGGTCTTCTTTTCTTTCAAAAAAGTGTACCGAGAATAAGACGCTTCTTTACATCACGGTACCTTTTTATTTCATAGACTTTGTCAGCTAATAGTTTACTTGAGATAGTATTCAGCTACCACATTTGACAGCCTCCTACAAAGGGGTGTTAGTAAGACACTGGGGCTTACGACTATGAACGCACCATAGGATAGCAAGGCTCTATAGCTTTCATTTGAATGGTCGCACTTTAGGATTTCATCTACAGTCTCAAAAGTTAGAATCACCTTGTACAGTATGATAAACAGCACCACAGGAAAGTACTGCTCAGCAGCTTCCGTTTGAATGGTCACACTTGAGGATTTCATCCACAGACTCAAAAGTTAGATCCACCTTGTACAGCATAATAAACAGTACCACAGGAAAGCACTTCTCAGTAGCTCTTATTTGAATGGTCACACTTCAGGATTTCATACACAGACTCAAAAGTTAAAACCACCTTGTACATCATAATGAACAGTACGTCAGGAGAGTAACTTTTTTTTGAATGGTCACCGCCTTCAAGATTTCATTCGTAGACTCAAAAGTTAGACCCACATGCAGTATCTCATTAAAGATTTTTCTCCGACCTGGGATTGAAGTGGCTGACAAAAACTCTATTCTCAGTTGGGGTTAACTAAATATAACCTTCTGAATATATGGCTTGTTGATTACCGTCGATAAACGTAACTTGTATTAAAATGGAAATCTCTGAGCGTGTTTTATTTTGTGACCTTCAAGTCGTACATTTTAAGGGGAGTAGAGATGGCGCTTTGGGAAACACTCCGCCTCCCACCCGAAGTGGCCTTGTTCAAATCCTCGAGTTGACGCCATGTATCGGTTGAATTTGTTGTTGGTTCTCTTCCTTGCTGCAACATATTTGAATTCCAATTCGATCCGGAATACAAGAGTCATAGGATTGTCCGGTCGTCATACCATCATTCTTGTTGATTACAAGATTTCGTTACTGTATTTCTTTGTGTGATATATTTGCCCGTGTTCAGTTTTACAGATCATTTTAGTGGAAAATGAATAAAAGTTGTAAATAATAAAAGTTGTCAATAATGATACTTAATTGTTCCTTAGTTAAGAATAATAATGTATTTGTGAGTTTAGAAACCGTTCTTTAAACGACCTATTCCTATTCGTATTCATTCCCCCTAATTTTAATATAGTAAAATATTGTAATTTTGAAATGTATACTGTAAATTTTAATTTATTTTAAGTAGTAGAGTGTCCCCAATTAGCTGTCACAAGCTAAATACCCACCCTGACACTTTAATAAAGTTATTCATTCATTATTCATTCATTCATTCATTCAATAACTGGCATTTTGTTGGTTTGCTGTTTCAATTAATTTTCGAGTGAATTAAAGGTTTACCAAGTCCTAGATCCCCATATTGATGTTAGAAACTTTAACAGTTTTACTCCAGTCTTTTAGAAAAGACACGCTTGAATGGTCAAATTTATCATCCATTGTAGCTATCAACAATTATCTTGATACTTAAAAGGTTATATATCAAAAGTTTAATTTCGTGAAGTCAGCTCAGATCAATTAAAAACCCTTTTAAAGTTTACTCGTTCAGTGGAAACTCTTAACCGCTATATTAGCGACTTGCGAGCTGCAATTTTTTAAGAGAAGTTCAAGGTGTCTATCGTTTTCACAGATGTTGTATTTAAGTTAAGGTCATCTTATGAAAACAGAAGAATTAGAATGAGAAAAGTACTAAAATTGAAATAACGGCTTGGTGGTTTCTTCTTTTTTCAACAAATAGCAATTTTAGGTTGGTCGTTTTGTCATGCAGATAAGAATTAGATTTTTAATTAGTTTATTTTCATTAACACCCCAGGTAGCAGGTATAACTTTCCTTCAGAGGATAAAATCATTAGTTTTATAACAATGAATATTTAAAATGTTGTTTTGCACTGTGTCATCTTTAGAGATTCAAAGGGTGGAAAATTGCAACCGAGGAATTCTGAAAATATTAAAAGAGGGAAAGAGGCGGGTAGTTTGGCATGCCAAAGACCCAGAAAAGAAATATTTTAATGTATTCACAAATAAAAGAACCCCAATGACAAGCCCAAATGCTATCGATCATCATTTGGAAATCAAACGCGAAAAAAGAATATATAAAAGAATTATAACAGATGCCCATCTGTCTATGACCGGCTAATTTCACTGCGTGAAATCTGTCTTCATAGTCATAAATAAACACAATTTTTATAGATTTTGACAAATTCAAATGTATTTTTACATGAGAACAGTAACGCTAGCATAAAATGACACCGTATTATTATTATCTTTTTGTTCTTTGTTTGTTCTGTCTTCAGTGTTGCCCTCACTTTATACCAGTGTGTACCTGAAACATATTTTACACATGACAACGGGAGTATTAACGTAAAGGAAACATTTAAAAAGAAATAATTCATTGGCGTTTCTTAATTTTTCAATCAATAGCTATTTTAGGTTGACCTTTTTTAATGCAAATAAGAACTACATTAGATAATCATCATGAAAACCCAGGTAGCAAACATAACTTTCTTCCGAGAGATAAAATAGTCGTATAGCAATAATTATTTCGAAAAGTGTCTTGTACTGTGCCACCTTAAGAGACGCAAAAGTGTTATATCACAGGTTTTGTTATGTGATAAGTTTTGTTATGCGCTTGCGCAGTAGCCCGGTTGTGAAGGAGCAGATTAAAACGTGTTGAGTTTACATGCTTCGTGTTCATTCTGCTGTCTTGTTGGGATTCTATTCACGGGTTAACCGGGAAATTTCTTCGAACGAATGTAGACAATAGTAACAGGGAGAAGAAGTGAGGGATCGGCTGATGAAATAGGAAAGAAACACTCCAATGGATCGAAGCAAGTTGTCCTTAAAATAAAAGACCCAATGACAAGTTGAAATTCGTCGATCGATCGTTATTTGGAAATCAAAAGCCAAGAAAACAATAGAAAGAAAACAACAGATTCCATGATCTGTCAATAACCGGCTAATTTTACTACGAGAACTACTCTGTCTTTATAGTCAAAAGTAAACTAGTGAAAAGTGAAACGTCGTCCCTTTTCATCCTTAGGCTGCGTGACAAGTGTAAAGACTGTGAAGTTTAATTTTAATGCTGCGAGTCTGTTTTAAATCCGTAAATGCGACCATTAAATAAGAAAAATGAAAAGCGTTGTAAGAGCAGTATCAGTTAATGACAAGGCTTGTGACTTTTATGCTTCTTCCTAATTTTATACCACGCCAGTTTTGCTAAAACAAGTTTTACCATGAAAACGGAAGGATTATAGTAAAGAGGGCATTTAAAAAGAAAATAATAATTGATTGAGCTTCTTCTTTTTTCAATAAGTATCTATTGAAGGTTGATCGTTTTATAATGCAAATAAGGATTATATTTAACCATTATCATGAAGTTAAATTTATCTGTTTACGTCATTATAACAGCAAGGCCATTGTTCAGTGGCCGCGCGACCCCAAGAGGACTGAGTGATTTGACTTAGGACGACGACGACGACGAAAATGGAGAACAAAAAACGTCCATTTTACTAGTCGGCGCCACGTGCACGTGCGCACGACGGCCGCCTAAGAAATAATATATTGGGGTCTTTCGTTTTACAATAAATAGCTACTCTAGGTTGGCCGTTTTATAACGCAAATAAGGGACCGGTCATTATTTATCGCCTGGGGGGGGTGCGGAGTATTTTCGTTGCTACACCGTAGGATTTACCTGATCCCCCCGTAAAGTATTTAGTTTTTTGATGATCCCCCTTATCGGTAGTGGAGGGTTTCATGATCCCCCCCTCCTCTCACAGCCACCGAAAAATGACAGTTTACAATAAAATATACAATAGAATACAATTTTAATGCCCATACGTGGGACGAGGTCTCCCTCAATGTTCGAGCCAGAGACTCATGTATAAAACGTAGGACTTAAAATTAAAATACACTAAAGTATATGCTATTAAAAGTATATAAAATTTATCTCACCCATTAAAAATAGAATGATAAAAAGGACGAAACTAACACCACCCCCTCCCCTTACCCTTACCCTTACCCCATACTTTAATATGCAAGTGATATCTATAATGGTACTTACGTCTCATGGACCCTGAACAACAACTGCGGTTATTTGTTCATCAGATATGAACTGAATTGTCGTGGAAGGGCTACTCTGTTCATCCAAATCCGCGAAAACAAAGTCATTGTCGCTCTCTGCCTCCTCATTTTCGAATTCTTCATCCTCCGATTCCACTTCATCTTCATCACTCGACAGTTCTTCTGCAATTACATCCTCATTGTTGTGTCGGTAATAGTGACATCGAATAGCCTTCACTTTGTCAAGCTTCCGACCGACAGTAGTCAAACCATGCTTGTTAAGATACAAGTCAAGTTCTCTTACTCGCAACTTTTCCACTTTGCCACCCTCAATGAGGGTGTTCCATTGAAAGTCCTTATATGTTCGTCCGGCCTCTTGCTTCCTTCGCTCCTCAGCTGCTCTTGTTCTTATGTCCTTTCTGATATCAATATCCTTCAGATGATTAACATATGTAATAACATGCTTCTCATCGACATTATATTTTGTGCAGAAGCTCTTGATGGTATCTCGATCGTTTATAATACTGTCAGAATGTTTATCATACAGGTCCTTAAGACATTTTCTCGGGAGATAGTCATCTGGTGTCCTGCCTGTCGATTTCGTTTGATAGACATCCATGAAATGTCCAGGATTGTTTTGGTCTGGCACAGGTTGCGGAATTCTCTCCGTTTCTGATCCGACCCATCTATTGTGAGAACACCAAGAACAGAGATTGGAACTTCCATCTCTTGACTCCCTACAGGCATCACGACAGAATTCCATAAAGAGTTCTCCACGAATATAGTGGTCTTCCACAAACGATTCGATCTTTCTGAAGTATGCTGCACCAGGCACTTCTGCTTTGTTTCTTTCTGATGCACCCCGATAGTTATCGAGGTAAACAGAATTGAAAAAGAATAATTCGTCAGGGGGCTCACTCACTTTACTCTTGATATATTCTTTAAGGACAGGGGCATCGTCAATTCTCTCGGCAACCTGACTGCATACGTACCAGGCATTTTTCTCCATTCGTTTCTTTTCGTACTCTTCGTACGACTGGAGAGACATTTGTTTGATTTCCTCTTCTGAAAGATCCTCAAACCTCCTATATTTTTCCCATTCTAGAGTTGCGCCATCCACAAGAGCATCAGAAATTGCCGAGTTTGTCCTTTCGGCTTCACCTTGCCCGCTGTCGCCCCTTGAACGATGACATCGCACTCGGTAATCGGAATTGTGAATCCTTGCTAACTCAGCGTCTCGAAATCTTACTTCATAGTTTGAAACCCCAACGCCCGGACCAGCATCTGTAAGGTCAGCCCATCGTGGCTTTACAGGTGGAAGGCAGAGATCTCCAAGAACTTTAAGCCCATGTTTACATGAAGTAGTTACCTTCAAAATCCTGTCCTTTCTCGCATCTTTTTCCATGGAATCAACTTCTTCTTTAAACAAATCATCAACGGCATCTAAAATGCGTTTCGTGACTGGTATTATCTGACTAGCAAACAGAGCCCTGTTGTGCTCTGATATTTCTGTGTCCTCGCAAAACTGCAGCAAATTATCAATCCTTAATTTCAAGTGTTTCGCTCTCTCTTTTTCATAAGTGAAGAATTTACAGTTACTTTCTGTTTCTCCGGTTATGTTGTCTAGGTCATCTGACTCTGTCATATCATAATAAAGAAAGAGGTCATCGTGTAGTCGCGCGCAGCATTTACGAAATCCCAGTGAATACTGTGGACTGCCGGGTGTCAGTTCGTCAACCTCAAAAGCTAATGGATCCTCATATCGCAAACGGAGCGTTTCGCTGGCCCATACAGTGCCTGACGATCCCACTATTGCCTTGGGCCGGACAAATGCATAATGCCGATCCTCCTCAGTTATCAGCTTTTCTTCACTTTCATTCATTACACTAGACTTCGTGAAAACACGGTGAGAACCCGGAGTCACATATACCATTTTCTCAGGCCAGTCGTACTTTGGCAACTTCCTTGCTTTAGAGTGATCTGATATTGTCAAGATCCTAAGATTTCTGGCTTTGTCAAAACCTTCAGATGTACCTGGTCTAAGGTAGGCCTTATCATCGGTGCTTCTCATGAAGCAAAACTTTCTCGCGCTGGAATTTCGGGCACCCCAGAATCGTCTTTTTATGTTTTTGACGTGTGCTCGCTGGTAGTGAGTGTTTTCGTTTGTGTTCTCTTCGCCTTTTGGTGGCTTTTTCCAACAAAAAAGGCCTTTTCCACAATGGCGCTTCGCTTGGAGACTTCTTTTGTTTCTCGGTCTAGCCCTGTTGTACACTGTTGTAGCGGATTTAATTAACTTCTTCCCACGTTGAGCTAGTCGGTAGTTGGCTATTGAAAGAAGGTTTTTTTTCTTCACCCTCTGGCCGGTATAGAGGACCGTATCATGCCGTCTACCATGATAAGATGATTTATCCTCAATTGCCTTTGCAATAAATTCTTCATCTTCCTCATCTAGCTGGAGCTTTGGACCTTGGTTTGACAACTTTCGCCTCTTTAGTCGATTACATTCGATAAGGCTTGAAGCTTGGCGCTTCAGCATTTGGCGTTTTCTCTGATAATTACTATCGGTGGGGTCGCAGTGAAGAAGCCCCTCCGTGTCTTTAACTTTTTCCTTGAGTTTTTGTACTTCGCTTTGGATTTCTTGTAACGTTTTGGATGACCAGATACTTGTTTTCTTTTGATAAAGGTTTTCCTTCTCTTTTATCTCCTTCTCTAGCTTTTCCTTCTTGGAATTTAAGCGCAACCTAACAAGGTCGGCTGCCGCCTCATTAGCATTTTTTACCTCTTCAACTACGAATTTAACTCTCTCCGTCATAGACGGAAGATTGTCAGGATCGAAAACCTAGGACTATCATTTCTTCCCTAGAGTATATTGATCGCAAAATAACTCTAAGACAAATTTTATCCCATTCTGAGTCCATAGTAGAAACGATACCTTACACGGTTTCCTTATCAAGAACAAGAGCACTATTTCCACTTTTGGTACCACATGCACTAAAAATATCCAAAAGCAACCACTCCAAATCGACTTTGTCAGGACGGAGTGCGATATACTCGAAACCCTCACTTATGCGAATGATATTGATCCTGAGACCATGTTTTTCATGAAGTAAAGCTTCGCGAAAGGCAACTCTCTGATATTTTGTCGGTGCCCCAGAGTGAAGAGGTTGAAACGCGAGAAAGTACTCCAGTGCTTCTTCAAAGGAGATTGAAGACTTAATTCGTGTTTTAGCATTGGCATCTTGCACCGGAAGGAAAAGTTGATCTAAGACATAGAGCAGACCTTGAAATTTGTGCTTTTTTTCCTCTGAAATTGCTCTCGATAATTCTTCCTCAATAATACCCCTATTTTGCTCTAGAGTGCAGCTTTGTTGAGATTTTAGAATCACCATCTTCTTTTTTCCCTGAAGAAGTTAAAAGGTAATAACGTCTTTATAGATCGAAAAATTCACAGTTATTTACACATCTTAAATATTTTTTAATGAAACTATGGGCTTGAGAAATGAATATTAACGATTCACCCAGGAAGGCATAGGTGCGCGACAACTGCAGACTAGACTGCGTGCGACGCGGTCTAGATCTTGTAGCGAGCGGCGAAACCGCGAGCTGCGAAAAGCGCTGGCGCGGACTCGCCTTATTCTCAATAATTAAGTTGGATTTTTTTTAGCATTGTTTTTATATCAGGGTGGAGTTCCACCGGTATCGTTGGCGCTGCAAAGAACGCTCGAAGTAGCGAAATTCGTTTGAGTTTAGTATTTTGTTAACATGTTGACAGTGTGTTACAATAAATTTGTTCCTATTGTTTCTACAAGTTCCGTTTCTTTGTGAGGTCGCGTTAATTTTCTTAAGTTTGAAATCTTTCGATTTACTTTCTTTTATAGGAAAGTATTTTCCCTTCACTTTGCGTTAATTTAAATCGCGTTAATTTCGCTGTAATATTAAAGGTAATCTGAGAAGTCTGATGGACTGTAGTCTGCATTTGACGCACACCGATCCGCCGGTTTTATTTATGGCAGTGTCACATTGCCGTTTTAAGTAAAGTTTAATAATTGTAAGCATAGTTTAACATATCTACCTTTGACCTGCAAATTATAAGGAGGTCATTCAGATGGGAACAGTCCTATCTAAATTTTAGTACCACAGATACCAGGATTTACAGTCTTCAAATACAAAGTATCTCTTTAAGTATGATTAATGTCCGCGCGACATTTCGACGTTTCAATGTTGATATTACTATTGCATGTGTATTATACAGTTTTCACTCATTACTTTACATTCGAACTACGAAGAAACTGTTACTTTTTTTCCTTCGTCGTGGTTTTAGTAACATCGAAACGTCAGACAACATTTAATAGCTTTATATTTCTTCATCATTTATTTACCTGGTCGTTGTCGATATCTGATACAAGGCGCTCAGTTCTCGCCCTTCGCTCACTTCGCTTTTCGTTATGGCCTCGTTTTTGGGTACTTCCAACACTTAAATCCAAATGCTGTCCAAACCGATCGCCTTTGTCGTCCAGATTGCTAAGCTTTTCTGTCATGTCTTCCATCCTTGCTTTCCAATGTCTGAAATCTCCGCAGCGCGCTAACCATATATATTAAATAATGCTTTATTGTTGTGACATATTAACTTTATTGTTGTGACATATAAAACTTTGACATGCAAGCCGATACCATCAAACGTGGACACATAACTCGTTTTATAACTGCGCTGACTTGCTTTCATTAAGCCTTTTCAATGGATAGAGAAATTGACTATCTTTTAACAAAAGCTGACTTGACCAATTACACAGAAAATTTTCAACAAATTGGTGTTGCAAAGGTCGAGCATTTCCTGGACGTTGATGACGAAACTCTTGAGAAAGACATTGGATTAACTAAGATACAAACTCGCCGTCTGAGGCGTTTCTTCGCTCAGATACAAGATGAATCAAAACAAAGAGGTGCAAGCAGTGAAGGTATTTAGTTTAAAATGTTTATAAGCTGGTTATTTTGAAGGCCTCTAAATAAATGGCTTGTGCCTCACTTCAAGCCAGCCATGAAAAATCTAAAAAACGTAACGCAACATGGTGCATCGTAACGCAATACTTCATACAATACTTTACACTATGATTGTGTAATGACAAACATTTCTAATGTGATCGGCAGGTGTTACGTCCGCCAGTGCTCCCAAGAAGCGCAAGCAAGCGATTTTGTCACTTGGACGCTCCGGGCAGCTACAAGTCCTAAGGAACGAATCAGCAGCACCAGAAAAGGAGCCATGGGAAAAATATCTCCTCCCCAACCCACATACCGATAGGCTGAAATTTTATAATAGTATTGTTCAGCAGATTTATGAATCTTCTTTTGTAAGTAAACAAGCCGGTTTCAAACAGTATCTTCTTGAGCAACAGCAAATGCGTTGGCAGTTAAACACAAAGAATAAAGCCCTGTCCGATAAAGAAACCAACCTGCTGAGAAATGAGAAGTGGGGAGTGTGTCAAAACATCAACAAGTTCATCTCAGGCGTGGATGGCTGTAAGGGCAGTGATGACGTCGCGAAGTGTGAGTCCTGCTTGACCACTGTTAATGACGCCTTTAATTCAGCAGCCGATTTGTTGTCATTCATCGACAACAAGCGAAAGAACCTATTTACAGAAGAGCATAACCTGAAGCCGTTCGCTAGTGATGAGCTCAAATATTTTCAGGAAGCTCAAGAGCGAGTAAAGGCGATATACGAAGAGCTGCAGAAAGCCTCCAATACGCTCACAACAACCTTCATGAGCCTGAAGAGGAAGTTTCCATCTCGCATGGGAAACAATCGCCAATCGCGAAGAAAAAAAGAAAACAAAAGAAAGGTGAAAAAAACTAAGGAGAAAAGACTACATCAGCGAGCATATATGCTCCTAGAAAAACTTACCTCAAAAGAGGTAACTGATGAAATTTTCGATTCACTCGAAAACAATAGGAATTTTACAAGCGTCTCAAGCATCAACGCAGAATTTACCGGGAAATTTGTTAGGCGTCTCCACCTGGACCCTCTATTATGGCTGATGGAAAAAGGCGTTTTTGACACAGACCTAGCACGAAACATGGAAGTAGTAGTGGCCAGTATGAACGAAGGAAATGGTAATGGTGATGGTAAAGGGTCAGGCTCGGGTGAGGATTCCGATGAATCTGACGAGGAGGCTGTGCAAGAGCCAGTAGAGAAGGCTGCGGAAGAGTCTGCCAGAGAAGCGTTAGGGGGTCAGGATAGCGAATCAGTGTCACCAGAATGAACACTTCACACATTATTACCAGAATGAATTCGCGAACACTTTTTGATATATGTTTATTTTTCTTGTGGCTGAACATTCCCATTATGATTCTCTATTGAAAAAAATTGAAACGTTATGAAACAATTTCGAGCTATTATCATTAGAATACTACATACACAAAAGTTGATTACCTATCTAATTTCAATAGATGGTACCTGAATATAAGAGAGAAACAGAGACAAACATAAAAATAGCAGGTTTACGTCAAAAGGAGGCGATAAATTGACATGTTTTATATTATTTATGACGATCCATGAATAAAACTTTGAAATGTTGCTTTTGTCATACATTGTTTTAACGTATGTTGAACTACGATAGTGATACTGTTTCTACAAAATAGCTGGTCTGAGGTAGGGTATGGGTTTTGTGTCTAGGCTAGAATAGAGTTACAAAATACAGCTAAACGTGGACTTGAATAGGGTTGGGGTTTTAGAGTCCCAGCGGCACACCCTTACCAAAGTATTTACAGACTTCTCCCCTGGGTCCCGCCGCCACTTAAAATTCCTTTTTTTTTTGGTCTGATCCCCCCTTTACGCCTATCAATAACGGCTGATCCTCCCCTCAGCCCCCTAAATCCTCCGCCCCCCCCCCCCAGGCGATAAATAATGACCGGTCCCTAAGTATTACATCCTATTCTTATCATAATACCCCCAGGTAGCATAACTTTAATTACCCCGCTGTAGCCCAAATAGCTTTCCAGCTTGAGTGATAATGACTATGATTATAAAAATGATTATGATTACAAGAGTCATAAGTCAGTAAAGTATGATCGTCCGGGTAAGTGTAGTCCCTGAGAAGAACTGTTCATGATGACATTGACCGCGACGTTTTGACAACCTGAGCGAAAGTCATCATCAGAGTCAAGTGAATTGTGAATAGTCAGTAGATATTATAGAACTCTGGTCGTTGTTCTGATTGGTCGACGAACTCGAGATGTTATTGGTCGTCTGTCAGTTAAGCCGTGTCGTTGTTGGCTGCAAAGACTGTAAAACTTGAGTGGTGCGTTTCGATCGGTCTTTTGTTATTCAAATGTCCATTGGACTATTGTTAGTAAAATTAGCCGGTTTGTCTTTTGTTTGTTTGTCTTGCTGTTGTCGTCAATAAATCTTTTGTAAGGTGCAGGTAGTTGTTGGCAACAGTTCAGTCGTGTTAGCCCCGTTTATATGCTAATTTTTCACCTGTTTCACCTGTTTCTTGAAAACGTTCAACGAACCGTTTACATGAGGATCACCAACTCGTCTCGGGGAGGTGAGACAACTCCGGGGGCGAGTTGTCTCACCTCGGCAGGTAGGGTAACCCTGGCAGGCGGGACAACTGTTTCTCATATGAACACTCTGTCTCGCCTACCTGGGACGACTTTTTGGGTGCCATGTGTCACGTAACGTCTGGTTTTAGGTTTAAAAACCACTAAATCAACAAAATGTATACTGAAGAAGAAACATTTAGACAAACAAGGGCTACAGTGATCAAATCAACGAAAAATTCTGAAGGAAAAAGATGTATTGAGGTCATGAATATCAAAGTAAGATTTCAGAATAATTTAGTAGGGTGAACTTTATCTCGATCAGCCGGGCCAACTTCTTATCATATAAACGCTAGGTAAAGTTGTCTCGGGGGGAGGGTTGTCTCGGGTACCCAAGACCATATATAAACAGGGCCTAGGTTAGTAAACCAGCTTTCCAAAGTGATTCGTTGATAGTAGTTCGTACTGTAGGTAACGCATTTAGCAGATTCCCAGTAGATTTTGTGGTTTTATTTTAAGTGGTACTCAGCAATGTGATTGTTGATGTCACCATTTCTAGTCGCTCGTTTATGTTCAGTCAGTCGGATGTTTCAAATTTCTGCCGGTCTCACCAATATAAGTGGGCTGGCAGTCACAGCATTTGATCTTATTAACTGTTCCCTGTCTGTTGTTCGGTTCGTCTCTCGTCTTTGTCCTTAACGTTCGTCAGTAGTTGTCGTAAAGTCGTGATAGGTTTGTGAGCAACGCGGATGTTGTAGGGTTCTAGGATCCGTGCGATAGTTTCATAAGTCCCTTTGATGTAAGGTGTGGTTGCAGTGGCGACAGGTGTCGCGCTTGTGTTTGTAGCGTTCGGTTCAGAGTTTCTGTAAGTGTTGTGTCCAATAAAGTCCCAGTTGTAGTTGTTGTTGTTGTTGTTGTTGTTGAAAACGTTGTCTAAGTACGTGATTTCGTCCGTTAAGCTGTCAGGTGAGTCACAAACTAGTTGCGCGCGTCTTGTCAAGGTCCGTATAGGTTCGGCTTATGTTGCAGGTTGTCGAAACGTCAGTCAATGTCATCACAGACAGTCCTTCTCAGGATTACACTCACCCGGTTGATCATACTTTACCGACTTATGACATGACTCCTGGGTTCAAACCATTTACAGGATTACAAGAGTCTTACCACAGGCTTACTATCCATCCTAGGTTTGAGTTGTGCGACATCAAGTGCTTATTTCACGATTCAAACTAGTAAATAGAAACGTTCAGAGACATGAACTCAATGTTGGAATTTCTTATGTGTTAGTTTTGTCGATTTTAAGGTCGCGAAAGCAGTTTTACAAACGTGAAGTTTGATCCACTTAACTGCGGTTTTCTATTTTCTAAGTGAATCGCTAAAACCGCTTTCATATTCAGCCCAGTTTGCAACACAAACAGGGGGTGGTAAGCCTGTGGTCTTACCACAGTTTATTCGTTAATTTCTTTCTCAGCCACAACAAAAATGTATTCAATAATTTCGTTAGAAAAGGCCATTTTGAGGATAATATCAATCATTGGACCTCCCACGTAACCAACGAACGGACCTCTGACTTTTGCTTGTTCTCGCATAACCGACAGACTAAGATTAAAATTACAATAACCTGGTATTACTCTGTCGCCTAAGAATTCAATCTTTTTCATCTTGAAGCCACTATCCTTTATCTTCTGTTTGTAGTCATCAATGCCATAGGAGATATTACTGTGAGGTATCACCCATAACTTCGCTGCAGCCCTCAAAATGATCTGTTGAAAATAACTCAGGTCCTGAAGTGCCTGCAGAACCACAATATCGGCCATGAACAATTTCCCTCCCGGCTTTAGAACTCGAAATGCCTCTCGAAAGAAATCTTCTCTGCTATCCATGTGAGGTTTCCCTTCTACGCAAATGACGTAATCGAAAGAGTTTTCATCATAGGGCATCTTTGTTCCGCTGCCGCGCGTTACAGTAATTCCGGTGTCACGCAATCTCCGCTTGGCTATTTCCACATTTGCAGCGCTGATGTCCAGACCTTGGATGTTGCAGCCGTATTGGGACTTGATTTGTAGCATGGCTGCTCCCTGGCCACAAGCAACATCCAGCACGCTATGTTCAGCCTGTATCATGCTACCCTCCAGAAGCTCATCATACACTGCTCTGTAGCACGCTGGGCGTGGTAAAGGTTCACCGGATTTCGTTTTCCATACTCCAAATGTAAGAAATCCTTCACTCCAGTTATGGTTGTCATCCGCAACGCGGGAATAAAACTTGGAAACGTTCTCTTCATGCTCTGTAAATGCCATCTCGATTTCAATTGAACTCTCTGAGGATCTGCATCATAATATGTAAAAAGATAACGTTATTTACTGATCACTCTGACAAGAAAGCTCGGACGTTTCTTTAAGAACAACAGAGGATTGATTTGGAATACAGCCGCGTGCCTTGGCCGAAAATCACAGAAAAAAGGGCTATAAAGCCTGGTTTCCATATAATCGTCCTGATCGTCGCGATTGCCTCGGATCATCGATGATTATATGTAAGCCAATGTAAATATAGACTTCAGTTCTATCCAAGCAATTGCGAACGCTCCAATCGTCCGGATCGTCCCGCATCGCATTAGAGGTGTTTGTACATGATCCTCTCTATCGCCTGAACGCATTTTGAGACGACTAGGGCGATCAAGACGATCTGGACGATTATATGGAAACCAGGCTTAAAAAGCGAAAGAAAAGTATTCTGTTCCACAACACTCTCACTAGGGCACATTGTCAGTCAAGGTATATGGGAGTGTTGATCGTTGCAAAGGTTAAAACCTTCTTTAGCTGTTGTATTGAACCACGAATTTTCAGCGACTCATGGGAAGAGCAGGTGGGCCACTGCACCTTTCTAACTGGGTCGCGCTTGTTCAAATTGAGGGAAGAGTACATTGGGAGTTCATGTAAGCCTGGATTCCCTATAATCGTCCGGATCGTCTCGATTGCCCCAGTCGTCCCAAAAACTTTTGAGACAATCGGCGCGACTCACTGGTTTCCATATAATCGCCTCGATCATCTGAGCGCGCGGTCGTCTACAAAAATTACTGGGTCCGACATTATTACTTTACTCAAGTGCATTGAATTCTGGGGAAAAATGATGAATGATTGGAGAGATTCTGATCGCCCTGATCGTCTGAGAATGGCTTCCATATTTCACGATCGCCGCAATCGTCCGGATAGACTTCATTTCTATCCAGACGATTGCGATCGCCCCAATCGTCCCGCGTCGCGTCACAGGCGTTTCCACATGATCGTCTCGATCACCTGAACATATTTTGGGATCGATCCGGACGATAATATGGAAACCAGGCTTTATTTATCCTTGGGTATCTTCCCCAGGGATCACTGATCTCGATGGAATCTATGTAACTATCCAGGCGAATTGAAGAATTTTGTTTCGCGCTTCATTTTGAGTGTTGCGCCGATAGTCAAATGGGGCGGACGTGCTTGTTATTATGAATTCTCGTCCACGTGAAAAACAGGGCTCTAGGGTCAAGTGGGTAGTATTGCGCAGGTATTGTCCAAAGTGCTTAAGACACAAAGTGCGCTGTTGC
The DNA here is from genome assembly GCA_964017195.1 of Siderastrea radians. Lineage (NCBI taxonomy): Eukaryota > Metazoa > Cnidaria > Anthozoa > Scleractinia > Rhizangiidae > Siderastrea > Siderastrea radians. The sequence continues at coordinate 10,698,991 of OZ024896.1, forward strand.
CGTGGCCACGCAGTTACTATTCGGACATCTTTCTCCGTTCCTCAAGGGCAAATGGCCCTTTCGTTCGTGTGATCCGCCTCCCTGCTTCTTGTCTTGTTGCTTGTACTGAAACAGTTTTAACCTGGTACTCTCAAACATTCCTTAATTCACGATCGACATTTCGATCGGACAATTTTGTTACTTGCGAGACAACTTTAACGACGGAATTTTTTCCGTGTAATGGCTCTCACAAAACAAAATGCAAATGCCAGGGACTGATGCGTGTCAAAAGCCTCTGTAAGCGGAGTCCGCGGAATCTTAAGGAATTGTAAATTATGGAATACCAATGAACCCGAACGGCTTTAATACTATCTCGCAACACAACGACAGATTTTTACTCAAAATTGGGGAGAAATCATTTGTATGGTAGTTTATGCTAATGTATGTGATAGAAAGGAATTGTAACCTGCGGTGTATTTCTGTTTTAACTCTTAACTTTACTGAAAACAAACAAGGCGTCTAAAGAAGGTTCATGCAATTACAACTTTAACACTCACGCTTCCTTACGCAATCAAAATACCAGTTTTCGCATAATGAGGTGACTCCATGTTTTACCTCCGGCACAGACGAAAGAGTTTTGGATCGTTACTTATTATGTCCAGCTTCAACTCTAATTTCTATTAATTAAAGTTAGAAGCCTGAACTAACTTCTTATTGCCCCTCACTGGATTAGCACCTAATTATCTTCGTTCAAAATTTACCGATCGTAGCAATGTCTCCAGTTACTCCGGTTTAAGAGACACCAATGGCAAACTTAAGTTTGCTATTCCTCTACCCCGTATAAACTTTGTGAAAAATAGATTCAGTTACTCTGGAGCATTTCTTTGGAATAGCCCTCCTGCTGGGCTGTGGCAGGCGAACTTTCTTGGGGACTTCAGGGCTGACTGCAAGCAATTCTTCTGAAGATCTATCTACACAGCACTTACGTAAAGCAGGCTCGTAGTTTAATTAGAGTTTGTCATATTGTTGATATATTTTAGTAGTTTTTGTTTAGAAATAGTGTTTTCAAGTCCTCGGAGTCGACTGTGATTAAATAAAGTTATTCATTCAAGTTATTCGTTCACACTTTACATATTCTTAATACTGAACAGATATGTTAAATTATAAAGTTAAATTGTGCTAAAAAACAGCAAAAAAAGAAAGATCAATAAGTGCTTAGCTAAGGATATTAAATGCAACTCAACTTACTGTTAAACAGAACTTAAGACCTTCACACCTCAACGTCAGGATTTCACTTGACCGTTGGAAAAGATTGATCCTTGTGAACGGTTAATATCTATTATTAGCATTCCATTTATTCCATAGATTATCCATAGATTAACAGATAAGCTTATGCGCCGATCAATTCGAAACTTCAACATCCCCCCCCGGGGGGATGTTGAAGTTTCGAATTAACGAACTGCACCGAAGTCTATGCATAGCTTTGATATTCGCAGATTTCAGAATATTTTCACCTTTTTACGAACTTGAGAAAGTATACATATCTATTTGTTTATTTATTTATTTATTTATTTATTTCACCACACCCAGATTACCAAAAAAAACGAGCAAATACAGATCAATATCATAGGCTGAACGGTAATTACATAAGAATACAGCTATTTCAATATAACAATAGAGTTGATGTTCGCGGACGTAAATATGTTTTTGGGCCGACTCAGACTCATTTTAGCCGAGCCGCAAGCGAGGGTTAAAATGAGCTCCGAGACGGGCTAAAAACATATTTACGCCCAAGAACATCAACTCTATTACTATTATAATCATTTCAGAGGGTATTGAGAAAAGAAATTATTAGCAGCATAGCGAGTGATGAGTTGACTAAACCGACACGGCGTTTAATTTATAATGGTAATAGGACTGAGTGGAGTCCAATTCGGTCTGTAATCATACGAGTGATTAACGAATTCTCGCCCACGTGAAAAACAGGGCTCTAGGGTCAAGTGGGTAGTATTGCGCAGGTATTGTCCAAAGTGCTTAAGACACAAAGTGCGCTGTTGCCGTGGCCACGCAGTTACTATTCGGACATCTTTCTCCGTTCCTCAAGGGCAAATGGCCCTTTCGTTCTTGTGATCCGCCTCCCTGCTTCTTGTCTTGTTGCTTGTACTGAAACAGTTTTAACCTGGTACTCTCAAACATTCCTTAATTCACGATCGACATTTCGATTGGATAATTTTGTTACTTGCGAGACAACTTTAACGACGGAATTTTTTCCGTGTAATGGCTCTCACAAAACAAAATGCAAATGCCAGGGACTGATGCGTGTACAAAGCCTCTGTAAGCGGAGTCCGCGGAATCTTAAGGAATTGTAAATTATGGAATACCAATGAACCCGAACGGCTTTAATACTATCTCGCAACACAACGACAGATTTTTACTCAAAATTGGGGAGAAATCATTTGTATGGTAGTTTATGCTAATGTATGTGATAGAAAGGAATTGTAACCTGCGGTGTATTTCTGTTTTAACTCTTAACTTTACAGAAAACAAACAAGGCGTCTAAAGAAGGTTCATGCAATTACAACTTTAACACCCACGCTTCCTTACGCAATCAAAATACCAGTTTTCGCATAATGAGGTGACTCCATGTTTTACCGCCGGCACAGACGAAAGAGTTTTGGATCGTTACTTATTATGTCCAGCTTCAACTCTAATTTCTATTAATTAAAGTTAGAAGAATGAACTAACTTCTTATTGCCCCTCACTGGATTAGCACCTAATTATCTTCGTTCAAAATTTACCGATCGTAGCAATGTCTCCAGTTACTCCGGTTTAAGAGACACCAATGGCAAACTTAAGTTTGCTATTCCTCTACCCCGTACAAACTTTGTGAAAAATAGATTCAGTTACTCTGGTGCATTTCTTGGGAATAGCCTTCCTGTTGAGCTGCGGCAGGCGAACTCTCTTGGGACATTCAAGGCTGGCTGCAAGCAATTCTTCTGAAGATCTATCTACACGGCACTTACGTAAAGCAGGCTCGTAGTTTAATTAGATTTTGTCATATTGTTGATATATTTTAGTAGTTTTTGTTTAGAAATAGTGTTTTCAAGTCCTCGGAGTCGACTGTGATTAAATAAAGTTATTCATTCAAGTTATTCGTTCACACTTTACATATTCTTAATACTGAACAGATATGTTAAATTATAAAGTTAAATTGTGCTAAAAAACAGCAAAAAAAGAAAGATCAATAAGTGCTTAGCTAAGGATATTAAATGCAACTCAACTTACTGTTAAACAAAACTTAAGACCTTCACACCTCAACGTCAGGATTTCACTTGACCGTTGGAAAAGATTGATCCTTGTGAACGGTTAGTATCTATTAGCAGCATGACAGGGCTCAAAAACGGCTGACTGGCTAAAAGTTATTACGTAAAAAGCGTATTACGTAAGAAAAAAGTTATTACGTAAGAATTGCTACTGAGCATGCGCTTTGGCGGACGGGCTGTTGCTGTGTATATGCATGGGAACTGCAATATTATTTCACTTTCAACGGATGATCGAAGTTACCTTAGATAGTTTTTAAATCAGAAATGCTGTTTGAATCGATCGTCGACTCCAGTGGCTTTCAAAGAAGCCATTTTGGCTGCCGTACACTGCAGAACCAAACTGCATCTGCTGGTGGAATTTATAAGGATATCGATTGACCTCGTTGTTTGATTCAAAATTCATCTTCCGACAATACCTTTTCGCGAACAAGACATTCAGAAGGCAGATGATCACATGGCTGCAGGTCAGTTATTTATATTAATTGATGTACTATTTCATAACTGATCATGAAACGTACTGAACGCACTCAGTGGTAATGTAGTAATGTACGAGATTGTTTATGTGGAGTGCTGCTTTTTATAAACTGACAAGTACTTTAATAGCCGGAAGAGAGTGTCACCTGATTTTGGAATAATGCTGTAACAGTCTTCAAAGCTGCCCTTTTGGAGATCGGTTTAAAGCCTTCTGTGCTCGGTATTTTTGCTCTTGTCGATGCTTATTAAAGAAAGTGATACTTTGCGTTAAAACTGTGACACGTACATGTATGATGCATAATTCTGATAACTGACAAATACTGCCGCCTTATGTCGTGTGTTGAATTCTGAACAAAGCAAATCAAGTTTTAAATGTACTCAGTTCTTTTAGATCAACAACACTGGCCATGTTGATTTGCTTTATTCATTTGCTAACATAGGTTGACACACTTGTTGATCAATACATGATGACAATTTCTGTTGAGCTTTCCTTGTGCTCACTGATTTGTGTATTGTTGGCTATGTATAGCCATAGACTTTTTTCCCACGGATATTTCATACCATCTCTTTGTTAGCATTTTACTTATTTTAAATGCATATTATTTGTATACTTGAACTAGTATATCTCTACACAATTTTGAAAGTAAAACCCTAGTAATATCATTGCTAATGGTGGATAAAATAATCATTGTACAACTGGTTTTTGCATTGAAGGGGTGTTCTATTTAGGAAACATTTATTTCTGCATCAGTTAAGTTTTGGGCAAATAATGTTTTGCAAATAGCCAGAAGAAAGTGTTGATTGATGTTTACAGGGAAATTGACAAATATGATCACTGAATATTTGGCCGATAAATAATTAACCAAAAAAACATTGTGGCATTCAGGAAGTATTCCAGATAGAAAAATAACCGGATCAATTAATTTCTGGACTAAAAGAAGTGTTGTGAAATGTTCTCATGTAACAGAATGGTTATTTTACCATTAATGGGGTCATGGTAAAACAGGGTTTCACTTGTACATTGTACTTTCAAAACCTGCTCAACCAAAGCTGTTTAAATTGGTAAGAGATATTTTATCTAATTGCTAAATGTTTTTGAAATGTTGTGTTTAAATGTATTTAGTGCTAGCATTATGATACATTTCTTGTCAAGAAGTATTTAAAGTGCCACTGGGACCAGAATTTTGGTATTTCATATGTTTGCATTTTCGAAAATAGTCTGTGGTTGTTAGTCACCATGCCAAATTTCAACTCATTACGAAGACTGGAAGTCGCTTTTTTCGGACGGTTTTTGTCGAGATTTTACGGCCGCCATTACAGACCCTTGTTCCGGAAGCTGGCTTGCGAATTAGCGGAAGTGACGTTAGAGGCTCACCTCGAACCTAGTCAGGCTTCATTCCGCGGGAAGTTTAACTGTTGTCGAGGGAAGATTTCGTGCCAACTGTTTGCTGTACGGCCTTGAAATTTTCGTTGCTGCAGCAGTTATGAAGGGTATAAACTTGTGTTGTACAATGCTACAACAATAAATCCAACCACCGAGCTGGTATTTCGCTTCACCAAAGCCTTGCGAGAGGACCCGCAATGGAAAAATGGATAATGTTCGTACTCACACACAGTGCAAATTTCAACCCGAGAGGTATTTTTGTCGGCTGTTCTGATCACTTCACGGACTATTGTTTCCAGAGGGCTGCTCATGTCGAAGGATCCCAGAGGTCGATTATTCCATTGTCCATTCCAACTATATGGGAAGAAAGATCCGGAAAAAACGAGACGAAAGGTACCTAATCGTAACGCAGTTGAAGTGATAGTTTGTTTCTTTTTCAACGCATCCACCATTGTGCAAAACTTATTTTCTTTCAACGTATTTTAATATTTATTTTGCTTGTGGAAAACCCTTTCAGTTCTACCGTCTGTTAGCGCAAAGATCTTCGACGTAGTCCTCATAAAATGCATCCTGGGCGACTGCAGGACCGCCGCGATAAAGCCAATAGTTTGTATTGCTTAGTTTTTTTTCTTTTTAATTTCGCGTGTGTTAATTTCAAAGCAGTAATCGCTTAGAAGCATGGACAGTTTTTTTTTTTATAGCATACCGTCCTGAATGTCGAGAAACTTTTCTCCTTATTCCCTGTCGCTGAAGAGTCGATTGACATTACTGTTCGATGCGTCGGCTCGTCTTGCGTGGAAATTTAAGTTGGGAAAAAATATCACACGCCACTATTTGTCTAAGGGTTTTACAATGTTATTTCTTTTAACTGTCATAGCAATCTTAGAAAATGAACTACCAAGAAAAATGATTAGATATCAAGTTATTATTTTTTACGCAATGAATAAAGCAAGTGAAAGCTTCCTTTCCTTGGGGGTCCGCATGTTGTTGTTGAGCAGCAGAAAATTTTCCTTGTGGCTTTGATTTGCACTACAAATATTTAGATTCCGGTCACACAAGGCCTCCAGTTCTTAAAAAAAGATCTTGGTTTATTTCACTTTTTTCGGCTCATTTTAAGAATTCTACAAAAACTGTTCAAATTATTTAGAAATGCCAAGCACTTGTGTTTCAATGCATTAAGCGACCACTGTACTATGATGGACACGATAGGCTTCACCAGCTGACTGCCAGATGACTACAGCATTACGGCTCTTCAAGAAAGTTTCCCATACTATGCTAAGAATGGCCAAAAATCTCAATGCTTTACAATATATAATGAATATAAACAACGGCAAACAAAATGTAGCTTCTTTTATTTCTTCAACGAAGCGAACAATAAAATCGATCGACCGATGCTAGCGCGGAATTCGCGAGCATCAAATTCTAGAGTTTTTATAGGTGTTTTGTCTAAATTTCCAACGCTTAAAACATCAATTTTTCGAATAGCTGGTCAGCCATTTATCCGTTGGATAAGAGTTATCCGCTCTTTGAGCAACTTGTGCCTGAACTGTAATCACTGTATAAGCATTATTTCGCGCATATTTTGAACTTCCGCCAATAAGGCGAGAAAAACAACTTTGAACATTTTGTTTACAAGCTTACAAGCTGAAATCTCCTACATCAGTTCTTGCATCGTACGGTAAGAAAAATTCTTCATTTGCCGAATTAAATGAATCCTCTGATGCTTCGGAAGCTTAAGACTGTTCCGAATCGTAGAAATACTCTTCAGAGGTTTCGCAGTCGACGGTAGGCATCTTGAGTCAAAACACAAGGAAACGCGACTGAGGTGAGCCTCTGACGTCACAAGCTATTAATATTGCGCAATAACCCAGGAACACGTTTTCAGTAATGGCGGACACATTTTACGCAACTTTGGAGCTAAAACTTATTAGGATGGACGATTTCTTGTTCAGTTTTCTGGGTAAATATAGACACAACGCGATATTCTGCGACAGATTTTGGCCGAAATAAACCAACGAATTTTCGTCTCAGTGGCACTTTAATCAATTATACGTGAAGTAAATTTTTGTTTTGCACTTTTTCTCCAGGTTTTCACAGCTTTTGACTGCAATAACATGTTCTCGTCCAGCCTGTTACGTTTTCTTGGTAGAAAGCAGAGAGTGGCAGCTATAAAAGTCACCACTGTTCAAACCTATCCAAATATTTATTATTCTAATTGATTTTTCGAATGTCAAATTGCCCTACACTCTTTGACTGTATAACATTCTTCATTGATACTAAAACAGTTCAGTGGAGTTTGCTAATGTTTTTGGGTGTGATCTTTATGAGAGTTCTGCCTTGAGACAGATAATAGCGGAGCCTGCGGGCAAAGCCCGCCAGCGGAGCTCCATTGCTAAGGAAATTTGGTAATGTATCAGGAGGGAGTGATGAACTTGGGCCTGGGCACAAGCGCCGGTATTGGCGAATGAAAAACCGAGGTGTCTGGCCATCGTGACGTCACATATAAATCTGCCCCAGAAATTCAGAGGAAAGTTAACAAATGGCTTCCTCGCAAATGTTTACAGTCCAGTTTCTCAAAAAGAACAGATCAAAACAATAAAAGAACGAAAGGTATGCTGCATGCTATAATATAAAAAGTATTCTTAATGCAAATTGGTCCTCAAAACAAAATAACCAATTGGCGATAAGACTCAAAAGATTTCATGGACGCTTTGGTCGATCGATTGAAATCGTGATCAAGATCACCTTTCAGAAACTGTATCTCACAAACCCTAAGATGTGTCGCTTGGAGACAAAAACATAACTTTTATATGTATAAACTCTTTCCAATTTTAGGAAAATAAAATTGCGTAACAATTTCATTAAAATGATCAGTGGCTTTAAACATCATTAAAATATGGAGAAGAATACTCCAATACAAAGAAACGTTTACTGTGAATTCATGTGCTTGGTTCGAAGTTAATAATGGACCACAGTAATTCCTTACTTTGCTAAACTATCTTGTAAAAAACGACAAGATGACAACATTTGCTGGAGGCGAGGCAAAACAGCTGACACGCCGGCTTTCCGGCCAAATTTGTGCTGATCTCTTATCGAATAATTATAAAAAACCACAGTTTATCTAAAACGCGAACTTTTTCAGGTTACTGATGTTAAGGGTTAACAAGGCTCTCTCTTTACTAGAGTGGTCCCCAGTTTGACTGTTTTAAAATTATCAAAATCAAATGACAGGACCAATTCAATTTATTTGCGAAACGGTCATCGTCAGTTGTGGATCAAGTAGACGGTCAAACTCTTTCTAAAACACTATGCAGCCTGGACAGCAACTGAATCTAGAGGAAACTGGAGGTATTGAGAATAAATCACTGAATCACTGATCCAAATGGTACTCAAATATATCTATTAGTTTTCATAAAAAAGTACAGAACCAGAAGAGCGAAGACTTGTTTCCCCAGGCGCCCGCATAATTTGCGAGCTGATTCAGATTTTTATGTTGTTCTGCAAAAGTGTAGTTTACACGGGTTAAATGAGGTGGCAAAAATTTACTAAGTTCGATTACTCTTTCCCTAGCAATTAAATATCACTATTCTTTCCTTATACAGAAGATGGAAGCAAATACTGTAAGAAAAGTTAACTTTTAAGTGCTAAACCTACCCTTCTAGGTTCGCCTTCTATTATACTCAGCTAAACAAACGGACTGATCATTTTTTTGGCAAATACTATACCACTTGTTTCAACTTGAGTACTTTTGTTAAACTACAGGCTAGTCCGTAGCCAAGTTTCAAGTTTCCCTGTGGTATATAACTGAAATAAACACACTTTTTGGGACGCGGACAATAACAATTTTCCCGCATAATTCTTCGATCGCAGAGAGTAAACATGACTCTTAAAACATTATTTAAGTGTGATTTTAATGTTAAGACAAAGAGCCACTTACCTATATCGAAAAAAGGGATGACTAAAATTCCATTACCCAAGAAAACAAGCTTAGCTGAAAGCTTAATAGCACAAAAAATACGTTTGTAGCCCGAACTCTAACATAGATGCCAGCGCCATTTTTGAAGACTCGGCAAACTCGCGCGCTTTTCACGTCGTGCCTCACGATGGCCAGACACCTCGAACCAGCCGAGCGGCGAGTTCATCACTCCCTCCTGGTAATGTATCGATGCGAAAAATTTTGGTTATGACGTCAGCGTACGTCCGTCCGTCCGTCCGTCCGTACAGACTCTGGGGGAGGGGGAGGGAAGTCCCAAGGCAACCCGACCGGGAGTGGAGAATGCCATCTTTTCTTGGCGGGAAATCGCGCGGTGCTTTTGGGCAACCGGCGTTTTTCTTGGCGGGAAATCGCATGACCATCATCCTTTTGAAAAAGAGGTTTCTTTAAAAGCTTAAGTTTATTTAGCAAAACGATTGTTCGACGGTACTGTAGTTTTAAACTTGAGAAAAAAACATTTAATACCTATAAATGGAAAGAAAAAGTTCAAAAGAATACTGGTAGTAGGCGAAAGCTTCAAGTTACGAAAGCTGCCTTCAAAGGACCTCATCGCTTTGTTTTCTTCACGGCGGAGAGCTTGCCTTGTTCTGAAACACAACCGAGTAAGTAAAGTTTTTAAAGGGTTTAAGGTGCATGATTTTGAGTATTTATTACGGTCAAAGAAATTACATTTTGAAATTGAATTTATGTCATTAGAAATGTGTCATTTACTTTTGACTTCAAAAAATTATTAGAAAACGAGCTCAGATTTGTGACAGATGTAGTCTTAGAATATTTTGCCATGCTGGAAGTGTAATGCGAATTGCATTTAAGTATAAACTTACGGGTTTTCGAATAAACTTTTTCAAAAATGATTTCTCTGTTTATTATTTTGTGTTTGTTTATTCATAACAGTAGGTCAAAGCACAGTCGCAAGGCAACTGCATGCACAAGCATCACTTACGGCGAATAATTGCTTTCAATTTTAACTGTCGGATCGGTTCGTGCAATTGTTGATTTTCTTGTCCTAGAACTTTTCAATAGTAAGCGAAGCAGTTGTCGGTTTAAGACTATTTTATCCGAAAAGCTTCCGAAAAACAAGTGTTTTTGCGTTCCTCAAAGCGCCTAACTTTAAATGGGCTTACTTCGCATCCGCAAAACTTATGCCGTAATTTAAAGCGTGTTTGGTGTTTGCTCGTTTTCAATCTTGATGGTATAAATTTTGACCAGACTAATAGGGGCAGTTCATGTTATTTGTTAACTGAGCATCCGAACGCGATGAAGATAACCCATTTACTTCAGAATAAGTTTTATTTTGTTGTTGTACATGAGCGCCGTTTCAAGTTCATTCAAGCCAACAGCCAATAATCCAAGGAGATTTGACAAACCTTGACAGTTAATGACAGGATATGGAAACATTTAAAAAACCAAGCAAGACTGCTCCTGAGTAAAATATGTGTTCAGTTTGATGCCCGAAAAAAAAAATTAAGCTGTGCTCAGCCTCTAGAATGACCTTTCGAGCTTGGTTTTACAGAACAGATCCTCAAAATCTTGGAGGACAATTCGGAACACTTTCGGGCTTTTTGAGAAACACTTTTCGAAAGGGAAGGAGCCAAAGAAAGCCCCGAAATATATTTCAGAGCGAAAAGTTTCAGGACTATTTTTGAGAAACGAGCACCAGTTTATTCCTTGGAGGCTCCGCTTTTAGGCATGGCTAAATCTATATATTTATAATATTATTATAATGCTCCTGAAAAAAAGATGACATGAAAACAAGCATGTATAAAGATTTGAGAAATAAAGCTCAGCTCTTTTGTGCCTTTCTTCCATCTTGCTAGTCATCGTATCTTAATTCTGTAGCCAACCTTTTTTTAAAAGGAAGTGATAGTCTTAGAAGACGTAGTCTTAGGACAGGGGGTGTTGCATGACTTTGGCCGGCTGCGAAGGAGACTATAGAAGCAGTGGTGTGAAAGAGGCACAATTATAAAATAACTAAGGTACTATGCACACTCTGATTGGCTGAGAGGCATGTTTGCATGAGAGTATGTAAACACAGTTGTGGTGTCAAAGTTGTGCATAGTATCTTAGTTAGTTTATGAAAGCAATAAAAAAACTTTCTACTGTGTTTGCATAGCCTGATATAAACACTCGTGCGGTTGGAAGAATGCTCAAAAGTTATGCAAACCTGGGACGAAGTTGAGGGTTTGCTTAACTGTCTTGAATTTTTCCAACCTCTCTTGTGTTTATATCAGGCTATGCAAACACAAAAGTTTTCTATTGCTTAAATGATGATTATGGCCCTTTCTTAAGTCTTTACTTTGCTCTATCTGCACTTTTCAGATACTACCTGTTTGGAGCATTTAACATTGATGCCATGTTTGCTCCTAATTAGTGCACTCAATTTTGAAGCACCTTACCCCAGTGTTATGTGCTTCTATGAAATTCTGTATTTTTTTAAAAGTTGAAAGTTAAATTCTGTGTCATCATTTAGATTATTTGTTTAATGTGCTGTTCAACAATTTAATTCATCTGACAACTGTCAGCCTAGTGCTGAAGGGTTCAGCACAAGTTTACATCTGATACTCCCACATTCCTAAATGTGTGTTTTCCATTAATTTTTAGCGAATGAGAGTTCGTCAGGACCCACTTCTATAATGTAACAAGCTGAAAAAGGTGGCTGCAAAAACAATGATTTCATTTGTATTGGCAAGGAGATGCACTTTGCTTTGCTATGACAAGTATGCATGAAGTTATGCAGTACTCAAAATTTTGTTGCTAAGTGGTGGGGATACCCTGTGTTTGAAAGGTACTCTGTTTTCCTGTTCGAGATCTGTTAATATCATGGCATTTTCCATGATTTTTTTGCCATAGTTTGTTGATGATTAAGTTAAATAACAAATTCAGGTGCTTTTGTCGCTCATATTATTAGTTTTGACATATTTTGTTCATGCTCCATCACGGTTCCCAAATTGACTGCAAAATAGCAAAACATTTCACCATCATTTCAAGGATGTTTTTGTTTGGTTGGTTTCTGATTAAGGATGGAATAGTTCCAACATATCATTTCCCGCAAAAATATTCATTAGAAAACTACTTCAGGGGGAAACTATTTCAAGCTCTTTCACCTAAAAAGCCAATCAACTCCAATATGTGGAGGTCGTTTGTTGACTGTTCAAGGGTTTTACATTGAACAGTATACAGAATTTAAAGCTCACCTCAGTTTTCTTCAACCTTTTCACTCCCAGAGTTAAAAACTTAAGATAGGTGTGACCACTGAATTAGAAGCTGGTTTCATCTGCTGATCCTGTAGTGCTGTTAGCTTTACAGCACACGGCATGCATTTTGGAAAATGAATATTGGGATTCTTGTACTCTGTCATTAATTTTGAACAGATACGTTCAGTTTAGAAAGCACTTTAAGAAACAAGGAAGTAAACATTGACCATACCTTTTAAAATCGAGTTAAAACAAAATGCTTAACAGTTGCCACGTAGCACGAGCAGCACACTGGCACTACTTTTCTTCCAACATAACAAATGGTCATCTTTAAACAACGATTGACTCATCAACAGGAAAAAATCGTCTCTTTATAGTACCTTATCAAGTTATCAAACTTGTAAAGGAACCGAATAGAAAGTATTCGGCCATTTTGAACCTTGTTTCTTTTCGAGAAACCAATACTGAAGTCCATGAAGAAAATGCTGTCAAGAATACTTGCCAGCAGAGCTCTGGATTGTTTTTGCAAGCTGTATTGAAACCTTTAGCGAGCATAAAGGGAGGACGTACGCACAAAACAGGTTAGATCAAGAAAATTATTTTACAACAAGGTATAAAAGAAACAATAGGCAATTTATTTAACCTTCAAGATGCATTTAAGCTTATACAATGTCAATAAAAACCTTTACAGATCTAGAACTCCTACGCTGAAAGTGAACCTTAAACTCTCAGCATGCGATTCACATGCGGGTAAAGCGGCATCAAGAGACAGATGAATCGGTACAAAAGCGAAACAACGCGAGCAGACACTATTATGCCGTGCAATAGCAAAGCATATGGAAGAGTTTTATAGTATAAAAATTAAAAAAAAAACCTGAAAGAATTATTTTCAGATAGACTGCTCGTTTAAAACGTAATTTTTAATCTCCCTGATCTTTTTGCCTACTCGATTAAAACGGCAAATTTAAATTATGTGGGTACGCGTGGAGCACGTGCATTGGTATGTAAATTTGAAGAAGGAAAAACAGCATCATGAAAAATATGGAACATGAATTTTCGCACATCATAACACGGTAGTAACAACCTGACCCATAGCCAGACTTCTCTGATAACCGAGGCAATTGCGAAGTGTCGAAGGTGCGAACTTTTAGGGGGTGGGAGGTCTAGGGGCATGCTCCCCTAGAAAAGTTCGAAATCTAGACACTCGGAAATGCCATTTTTAGCGTTTTCCTGGAAGCCTGCTTGCAGACGTCTCTTATTTCCTTTGTTTTTTCGCGTGAAGCAAAGGAAATAGGAGATGTCTGCACGCAGGCTATTTCCTGGTGGTATCACAGGCTTACCATCCTCTGTTTGTGTGGTGGGCTGTGCATTTATAATGGCTGTGTCGGTTTATCAAATTAGCAAAACTAAAGCCGAACTTTAGGAGTTTTAAAACTGAGGAAAATGAAATAAAAACACATAAAATTGCTGCCATGGTGTTTTGACTTGTGTTTCTGTGTTTATTTTGACGATTTAAGGCTCGCGAAAGCGATGTTTTCAAAATAACGGACAGACTCGCTCTTTGAAAACATCGCTTTCGCGAGCCTTAAATCGCCAAAATAAACGCAGAAACACAAATCAAAACACCATGGCAGCAATTTTATGAGTTTTTATTTCATTTTCCTCAGTTTTAAAACTCCTAAATTTCGGCTTTAGTTTTGCTAATTTGATAAACCGACACAGCCATTATAAATGCACAGCCCGCCACACAAACAGAGGATGGTAGGCCTGTGGTGGTATTTTTCTCTAAACATAATCAAAATCCAAACTAACGTTAACAGCATTTATGTTTGTTATCAGCTCTTCTCTTTAAAATTTCAACAGTTTCATTCAGAAATGAAATATTAGAAGCTCTGAAATGTTATTACTCGTGAGGAAAAAACATCAATCTCGTTCAAGTGTATCAGCTTAAGAGTACTAATGCTGAAGTGTGACTCTACTGAAGGAGGCTCGCAAAAGTTGTTTTTTGGCCTTGGAGTGTATCTTTTGAAATCAAAATTTCGCATAGATGATAAACTTAGATTCCCCTGATACTATACCACCTTTTCAGCATATGACCAAAGTTTATTTTTCATTGGTTTCCTAGCAACAGCTGCCACCATAGCAACGGTAATGGACATCCCCTCATTTTAAATAATGTCGAATATCTCGAAAACTAGTCAGACACTTTTTGACAAAACTTGAACTATTTGAACTACTCAACCTACGCAACTTGTATGCGAAATTAGGGAAAAATCTGTGAGACCGTTTTCATGTAAATCATGATTCATTTTTACGGGCTGATTTTGGTCATTCCTGCAATTTTCTCCAATATTTCAAGAAAGATAAAACTTAACACTTTCTCTTTTCAGTTGAGAAATCTTTTATGATAGCAAAACATTCTCGATGTACATTGAGCTCCCTAGGTGGCTGCGATTTTAGATATTTATATTTAAAAACTGCTAAACTGTAGCACAAATCAGTCAAAAAGTTCGTAATTTGCATAAATGGAAATATTTCTCAACTGCCCTTTAGTTACAGATTTTTCTTTTAAATTGACTGCCGTTAGAATAATAATTCTTTTTGATGTTCCATAAAGTGTCTGACTAGTTTTCGAGATATTCGACATTATTTGAAATGAGGGGATGGCCTCGCTTTTATTTGGAGAAAGCACAGGTAACCCAAGCTACTATGAAAGGAGAGCATATATTAACTTGTTCCTTTTTGCATATATTATAACCTCGGCAAAATATAAGAGTTTGTATGAAAAATACAACAAATACGCTTTAATTGCCATGGTTCACCTTGTTTCTGTGTTGTATTAATTGCTATTTAATGGCCTTTTGGGGTGATTTAAAGCGTTTTGAGCGAGAATAAGCGTCCTTAATTATTGGCACCTTACACTTAATAAGCGAAGCGAAAGGTAACATACTAAAAGCCATCACGTGACCGATTCAAAGTTATTTATTTGCTGTAAATCTCGATTTTGGCACCTCTCTCCAAGACAACAAAAGCTTTATATCGTAACAACAAATAAGTACCAAAAAAGTTCAACGTTCGCGTCTTTTTCCTTATTAAAATCGCAATTTTCAATCTTTCCACTATATCGAACAACCCGTGTGACGAACTGTTCGCGAATGCAAATTTCTGATCTCTTTCTGTTGGGAGACTTGCACAATAGGCAATCCGGACAAAAATATCCCGTGGATGACGGGTGCCGATAATTAAAAACTGTTTTCGTGTCACTGGGACATTGTCACCAGTATTTAGGATAACTTAAAAAGCTAAAAGACATATTCTAATCAGGGGATCAGCGGAACCCAAAAATACTGGTTGTGTTTCGTTTAAAACTACTCTACCAGTTCTCTGAGACTATAATTACGTGTGTTTGGCAGCGAGATGGCTAGGTTAGGAATGTCTTGACGTTCTAGGAGTATTCTGTATACGTGAAAAACATATAATTTAAATTTCAGCACATTTTTTCACCTCAAAACGTAAATGTCCTCGTGACGGTTTCCCTTTAAACGATTAGCAATAAACGTAAAGAGTAAACATCAGCAAGGTAATTCTCGATCACAGTGACAGCGTTAATTTGCGAGTGGATAGAAAGAGGTCGGAACTGAGGAGAGGTACCATAAAACAACGCATTTTTAACGTCACGAGCATATGTTTACTTCACAACTCCCATTATTCACACTTGTTGTTCTGGATGTCAAACGTTGTTTTATTCCCAGTACAACGTCTTATAAAAAGATCAACTTACGGTCGCCATAAGTAACCCTCTATCGCGTTAATTGTTTAGGTCACGTGCCGACTAACACAATGCTCAAATGAATGGCAGATAACTGAATTTTCTTGCTTTGTGGAATAGTGAGCTTGACCTGCCTGTGATCACAAGAATGCATTTGAAGAACCTTTGACCTCTTGTCCTGTCTAGTACCCAAGCGCTTCTGAGAGTTTTTGCACAAGAATGAAGGCCTACAGGAAGGCTTCACAGAGATCGCAAGGCACCAGGAGAAGGCTCAACGAAACAGCCTTCCCATGAGTCCATGTGCCTCACTGGAATCCGGCGTATAAAAAGGAGCGCCTTGGTACGGGTCACACTCTCGTCAGTTCCTGGCTACGCTCGTTGTCGCTTGGACCAGTTTTAACCGTAACAACGATCGGAAACGGATTCTTTGGGACGGTGGTATCTCATAATATGCCTCTTTATCGAAACAGCGGCGACCCTGCAATCTTGCCCCTCTGGCCATCCCATGATGCTTAGTATACATTGATTTCCTATTTCGTTCCTCTGTCACTCAGTCTTCAGAAATTTCACTTGGAAAAATTCAAAAACAAACGTGGAAACACTCACCCTTGAGTCACATTTCCACAGCATTTTACTTCTTCAAAGCTTCAATTATAGCTACCAAAACTTGATGGAAACGTTGAAAAAGTGCCACTTTCCCTAACTGCAGTTATATTACGTGGTGACGAATTGCCAAAAGAAGTGATGAATTGCCTCCAAAAAAAAAACATTGTCTGCTAGTGTTGCTGACACGAGCCTGAAAAGATTCTTGGTTTTGAGAATTCAAGTGAGATATCTTTCAAAGTTCAATCGGCGCTCACTTCTCGGTAGATAAGCCCTTTCTTAGGACTAAACAACAGTATAGAACGTTCACGTAGAAAAATCCACTTGATAAGCGTTGGCTTATTGAAAGAAAACTTGAGATATCTCTGTAGAGTTCAGATCATAATTTAGTGTTTATGCGCTCTATTATACGAAAAAACAATTGGGAAAAACAATAGGGCCAGACATAAATCAAGCCTACTGTGATAAATGGTTTTTTTGGCACGAAAATTGCATAAGTATTAACCTAACTTCTGAGCTAAGCGATCAGATATTTTCAACACGAATGTCACCATATCGGCTCTGGATGAAGATGTCTAACTGTAGTTTTCCATTTTTGATCCTTAGTTCAAACATTTTCCTCAAATTTGCTTTATTAGAACAAAGTTTTGATGGTTTAGCCATTTTTACCAGCAAACCATTAACACGAGATCCGAAAGCCCGCAGAAAAATTGTTCCGGTCATATAGAATCGTCATGATGATAAAGGAGGGGATGGCAGAGGAAAAGTTACTGTACTTCGGCCTGTGTTTTTATTCAATTCAGAAAAAATGAAAAACGTGCGGGTTTATTTATTTTTACGTTTCGTCCACAACGATGCTGAACAAAGGTGCTCTACCTCTTTCCCAAGATCACCAATACTCCAACGAAACAAAATAAATAAATTCAGGTTTCGAGGAAGTTGAAATACTTTCTCGTTAGTAGTGGGCAATGTCCGTTAATGTGTTTTGTTTCCGCGGTAATTATCTAGCACTTAGTTTCCTATACGCATGCGATATTCTATTGTCGTTTATTTCAATTTCAACATTTGCAAACATCTGTTACAAATTGCCATTGAGAGAAAAAAACTTGAAGGGAAATCGAGCATTTAGCTAAAACTGAACCAACATGTGAAAGTCTGAAACTGGCGTCCCGAGGCTACGAAAATAGCCACACAATAATTCCGTGCAAACGTTTGTATTAGTAATGACCCAATAATTGAAGAAAAAACGTTATAAATAGCAATGCTGTTAACAGAAAAAAATTTAAAACATCGAGAACAAATGCAGTTCCTGTAGTTCAAGTACTAAGTTTTTACGCTTTCATTAAAACTGTCTTCGCAGTTCTAATTACCATCTGCGTCCGTAAAGATATTGACTTGACGGCCGGTTAAATTGCCCGCGCGATGCTAGGAACTCCTCCCCGCTCCTCAAGCTTGTTGGCTGGCAGCAGCTGCATCTTGCGGTCGAGTACGCAGGTATAAATCTGGTAGCCGCTTCTCTTTCGCGTAGAAATTGACTTGGCAAGACGTGACATTGGGTCTGATAAGCCGCTGAATGGAGGGTTGATGGATAATACGGCGGTATTTCGGGTCGTAACATTGCCAAATGATCGTCACGGAAACTCAAGCTGTCCTTAAAGATATTGCCTTGCAACCTGACTGTGCTAAAGTGGCTGCCTTCATATTTTGATGACAACAGCTCTTTTGAAGCTCTCAACTGCAAAGAAAGGCGTCCTAAGACTGAATCTGCCGCGTGTTCCTTTACGGGAGTGCCTTCCAGCCCTGACAGACTGTCAGTCTTTTCCTTGTTAACGTGCTGTAAGTCTTCAGCATCGCACATAGCTTCACTGCCGCCTTGTGAACAAGCGTTTTCTTCTTGTTGTTGCGTGTTCTGATCGAGCGCTGGCGGCGAAGGTGCACAGGGCTCCTCCCAATAACACGGGCTAAACGAGCACACAGTACTCCTGTCAGGCTTGTGCTTTAATTGTTTTTTCTTCACGCGTCTCTTAGGCCGATACTTGTAATCTGGATGTTCGATCAAGTGCAACTCATTCAGCAGCTTGGCTTGCACAAAAAACTTCTGTTTCTCTTCCTCGGTGAGTTTCCGCCACTCCGTTCCAAGAATCTTGCTAATCTGTGAATTGTGAAGTTTAGGATTTTGGCGCGCTAATTCCCGCCTCTTACGGCTCGACCAGATCATGAAAGCGTTCATTGGCCGTTTTACGTGTGCTTCGGTAGCTGACATATTTCACCAGTGGCGTTTTTCCAAGAGAATTTTAGCTGGTCGATGATATGCAAATAGTTGTCTTCGCTCGTCGATTATCAAATCAACTGATAGGCTCAATTTTGAGTCTGCTAGCTGTTAAAATCCTTCTTTTAACTGTTTTTTTCTGAAGAAAAGCCGTAAAAATGGGCTTTCTTATTCTCTGCATGAAAGCAATCTATTTATCCGAATTTGCTTCAATTAGCTAGTACACTGATAAACCTCCCCGCCTTGCACGCGCTAGAATGATGTTTAGAAATCGACCACCTTCGCATTACTGGTTCTTTGAGTATAAAGCCACGCTTTTATGCTTAGCTACGAAACAAAAGCGCTTTTCTGTATTTAATTAATCTTTAATGTAGCTTCAAGTGGCAAACGTGTGTAAAACAACTTGTTCATTTCGTGTCATAGCCTTCATACAGCTCCTCTAATCTTTTCTCATTTCCTTCCAGGGCGTATCGGACAATTCTGGCGAAAAATAAAAACGAAACGGCTCCTTTCAAAGTTAAACTGGCACAGTTTTCTAATTCGATTGGGCAGTGGAAAAAAGGTTAAATGTTGTCCACTAAATCGCTAACTGACGCACCTGTGTTTTTAGTTAACGTTATTGTTTCTGTTTGGCCTTCGCCTAAACACAGAGTATTTGGTCTTCTACATTATTAATGTAATCAAGCTTCGAAACAATACATCTCATTTATGCGATGGCTTAAAGAAACACTCAAAAAACAAATGAGCCTGCTATTGTATTCGGGCACCGAGAAAGTTTCATAATAACTTGACCCAAACGGTGAATCTTTAATTTAAGGTTTACGTTAACAAAGCAAATATTCCTAAAAAGAAGAAGGGCAAATTTGGGAACACTGTGATAAGATAAGCACTCGATGGAGTGTCTTCCCAACAACAACTAAGGCTCTTTTAAGGCAAAAATGTTTTTGCAAATAAATTTTTCATGTTAAAGTTTAGTTCATTGCTAACAAAGTCGGAAATTAACATAACAATGGAGACATAAAAACAAACTATTATCTTCACTGAAAGTGAAAAGATCCCTGTGAAAGTGGTCCTAAGGGACATGAAATGAGGTTGAATCACTTCTTTAGAATTTCCAAGTTTGTAATTGAAGAGTTGCAACGTGTGTACTTTAAAAGTGCATAAAGCATACAATTTTCTCATATTTGCGATATGGAGTATTTTTTCTCTTTACGCAGGTGTTTGTATGAAAAGGCTTGCGAAACAGAGTTTCTCTAATTTGTGATAATTAACTCTAACAGAATTTAAACGAGTTGGACCTCTAACCTTCCACAAAGCTGAAACTGTGTCACCTTTAACGCTAAATAAACACGAGCAAAAAGAACCATGACAGAAAAATTGCCAGGAAAACACATAATAACTTATAACATCGTTGCGTTCGTTAACTATTATATTTTTGTATTTTTCTCCCTCATTCAAACATTTTTACGTTGATTTTTCAAAAATGTTATTGTTTGCATTTTACCATTTGAACATGATCAGGTCCTCTTTTCTTTCAAAAAAAAGTCTACCGTAAATAAAGCGTTTCTTTACACCATCCTACCTTTTTATTTGATAGATTTTGTCAGCTAATAGTTTACCACATTTTACAGTTTCCCACCTTGAAACAAAAATTAAAACGAAGCATAAAAGAATGCTTGTTTGCCCGAAATTTGAAGGGTTGATAATAAGACACTGGAGTCTTCGGCCATAAACAGCACCATAAAGAAAGCATGGCTCTATGGTTTACATTCGAATGGTCAATTTCATTCACAAACTCAATAGATGGAGCCACCTTCACTGCATGTATAATAAACATTACCACTGGAACGTACTGCTTAATAGCTTTCATTGGATGGTCACACTTCAGGATTTTATCTACAAATTCAAAAGTTAGAACCACCTTGTAAAGTATAATAAACAGTACCACTGGAAAGAACCGCTCAGTAGCTTTCATTTGAATGGTCACACTTTGGGATTTCATCCTCAGACTCAAAAGCTAGCACCATCTTGTACAGCATAATAAACAGCACCACAGGAAAGAACTACACAGCAGCTTTCGTTTGAATATAGTCACACTTTAGGATTTCATCCGCTATGGACTTAAAAATTAAAAACCTTGTACAGCGTAATAAACAGAACCACAGGAAAATACCATACTACTCAGTACCTTACATTTAAAGGGTCATACTATGATTCATCCACAACTTCAAAAGAGAGAACTACCATGTACAGCATAACAAAAAAGACCACAGGAAAGTACCTTTCCAGTAGCCTGCTATTGAAGGGATTAACCTGGTTAACGGGGAATTTTCTCTTTAAATAAAGCCTTCTGATCAGATATGCTAAGTAACCCAAACGGTTTATTAGTGTTCACGATCTTTGTGAGTTCAATCTAAGTGGAAATCTTTGAGTGTGATATGAACTTTGCGAGGGAAACTGGCAGGGATGACATAGTGGTGACAGCACACGCTTCTCAGCAATGTGGCCCAGGCTCGATTCCTAGTCTCGCTGTTGTATGTTAGTTGAGTTTGTTCAGTGTTGGTTCTCGTCTTTTCTCCCTGGGGTTTTCTCCTGATACTCCGATTTTCCCCTCTCCTCAAAAACAATACTTCAAAATGGATCCGGAATCCGAGGTCCACGGGTTTGTTAGCCGTCGGATTTTCACAAAGATAATTTTCTTTACTCTGTTTGTTTATGTGATATATTGTGAAATATATGCCCGGTTTAGGATTAATAGACTGTTTTAACAGCTCATTTCAGTAGAAACTGAATACGACGCTTCTTATCTTTTAAATAATTGGCGTTGTTTGCCTTGCCGTCTTAAATTAGTTTTTGAGTGAATTAAAGATTTTAAGAGGCATGGATCCCAATAGCGATCAGTTTTAAATCAAACATGTTGAAAAAACAGGCTTGAACTTTTAATCTATCAGATTGTAGCCAATCAACAATTGCCTTGTTACTTCAAAGGTTTTTTATCAAAAGTTTAATTTCAGGAAGCCGTAGCTCAAATCAACCAATGCAAGTTACAAATAACCTACTTCAGTATGCACTTATTCAGTACTAGAAACCTCGCTAAATGCTAACGGCTACATTAGCTTAGCGTGCGAGCTGCAAAACTTTTCGGTAGAAGTTCAAGGAGTCTTTCATTTTCACAGATGTTGTATTTGAACTAAGGTTATCTTAAGAAAACTGAGAAGAATTGGAATGAGTAAAGTATTAAAATGGCAATAATGGACAGGGGTTTTTCCTTCGTTTTTCAATAAATAGCAGTTTTACGTTGGTTGTTTCATAATGCAAATAAGGAATAGACTCAATTATTGTCTTGAAAAACCCCGGGAAATTGCAACGGGTGAATACTGAAAATAGCAACCCGGAGAGAGAAAAAGAAAAAGAAGGAGAAGAAGGTGGATTGGCCGACTAAGTTATATCTTTTTCACTGGAAAGCCACCTAATATTTTCTAACCCTATATACGCATAATGTTGCGAGCTGCAAAATTTTCAGCAGAAGCTCTAGGCGTCTTTCAGCTTAACAGATGACGGAAGTAAAAGATATCTTACAAATAAAGAAGAATTAGACTGAGAATGCTAAAATTAAAATAATGGCTTGGTGGTTTCTACTTTTTTCAACAAATAGCAAATTTAGGTTGGTCGTTTTGTTATGCAAATAAGAATTAGATTAAATAATTTTCATTATAA
The DNA here is from genome assembly GCA_964017195.1 of Siderastrea radians. NCBI lineage: Eukaryota > Metazoa > Cnidaria > Anthozoa > Scleractinia > Rhizangiidae > Siderastrea > Siderastrea radians. The sequence goes on from OZ024896.1 coordinate 10,721,697, forward strand.
CCCCAGGTAGCAGGCATAACGTACATTCAGAGGATAAAATCATTAGTCTTATGACAATGAATGTTTAGAAAGTTGTTCTGCACTGTGCCATCTTTAGAGATTCAAAGGACGGAAAATTGCAGGAAACGAATTCTGAAAATATTAAAAGCGAAAGAGAATGGGGTAGTTTGGTATCCGAAAGATCCAGAAATTCTAATGTATCCAAGAAAGCACTCTACAAATAGAAGAACCCCAGTGACAAGCCTAAATGCTCTGGATCATTATTTAGAAATCAAACACGACAAGAAAAAATACATCAAAGAATTATAAAAGATGCCCATCTGTCAATGACCGACTAATTTCACTGCGTGAACTCTGTCTTCATAGTTATATTAAGTAAACACAATTTTTATAGATTTTGACAAATTGAAATGTATTTGTACGTGAGAACAGTAACGCTAGCAAAAACGACATTGTATTTTTATCCGTTTGTGCAGTTGTTCTGTCTTGTTGCCCTCACTTTATTCAAGCACATTTTGTACCTTTAGTGTTCACTGTTGTATTTTGTTTTGTGCAATTTTGGCATTTGAACTGAATATGATAAGAATGTGGTGGAAATAAAGCATTTTTTTGCGAAATATCGTGCCTTTTACCTTTCAACTGTAAGCGGCATGAAAGTGAATAGTTCTACGTTACGAGTCTGTGTGGGTTCGCCGTACCAGCTAAAACATGTTTTACCATTAAAACAGAAGGATTAGAATAAAGGAAGCATTGATGATCTAAATAATTGATTGGGGTTGTCTTCGTTTTTTAATAAGTAGTTTTTTTAGGTTGACCTTTTTATAATGCAAATAAGGACTACATTTGATCAAAACTCCAGGTAGCAGGCATAACTTTCTTTCGAAGGATAAAATTGTTAGCTGTGTAACAATGATTATTTTAAACGCTATCTTGTAGCCAAAAGCCGAGGGACGTGAAATTTCTTGGAACTAATGTAGAAACTAGTGAGAGGGAGAGAAAAAGTGGGGATTGGCTGCAAGACGTGGGAAAGAAATAGGAAAGAAACACTAATGTATCATTTTTGAAGCAAGTAGTCCTTCAAATAAAAGTCAACCTAAATGAAAAGTTGAAATGCGGTCGATCATTATTTGAAATCAATCACCAAGGTGATAATAGATAAAGGATTTGTGACAGATTCCATGATTCTGACATGATCTGTTAGTAAACGGTGAATTTTACAGGCTACAAGAACTACTCTGTCTTCACAGTCAAAAGTGAACACCGGCATTTTTTTATAAAATTCAGTGACAAATTAAAATGTATTTTGTTCAGGGGAACAGTAAGGAGAGCATAAAATGACATTATATTATTTTCTTGTTCGTTCTGTCTTGCTGTCCTCCCTTTATTGAAGAATTTTACGTTTTCTGTTTATACTGTTATTGTTTGTTGGGAGACATTTGAAATGAGTATAACGTCTTGTTCAGTATCATTAAAACCGCATAACAAAAGAAAAGCACTCGTTAGTGAAATGTCGTCCCTTTTCACCCTAAAACTATAGGCGGAGTGAAAAGTGAAAAGTTTAATGTTGCGAGTCTGTGTTAAATCCCTAAATGCGACCATTAAATTAGAAAAATTGAAGACGTTGTAAGAGAACTATTTAAGGGCAAGTGTTATGACTTTTATGATTCTTCGTAATTTTATATCATGCCAGTTTTGCTATAAAACAAGTTTTACCATGAAAACAGAAGGATTATCGTAAAGAAAGCGTCTAAAAAGAAATAATTGATTGGAGCTTCTTTGTCTTTCAATAAATTGCTATTTAAGGTTGATCGTTTTATAATGCAAATAAGGATTATATTTAATTATTATCAATTAAATCCTCAGGAACCAGGCATAAGGTTTTTATTCAGAGGATAAAATCATTAGCTTTATAACAAGGATTATTTTGAAGTTGCCTTGTAAGGTGCCGTCATCTTAAAAGATCCAACAAGACGGAAAATGCATCAAAACGGATGTGGAAAGTAGGAAAGTGGACTGAGAGGCGGGAGGGTGGGTGTGGAGTTTGCCAGTGAAGGCGTGGAAAAGAAAAGAAAAAAGAGAACAGAAACTGGGATAAACATTCTAATGTATTGAAGCAAATCCACAAATAAAAATTTTCGCGGTCGATCATTACTTGGAAATCAAAAACGAAAAAATGAAAGAATTACGACATGTATCCATCTGTCAATAACCGGTTGACTTCATGACGTTTACTCTGAATGCAAAGGGAAACACAAACTTTATGCACTGTGACAATTGAATCGTATCGGTTTGAGGGACAGTGAAGATAGCTAAAGGTAAAATATGACATTATATGTTAATTGTTTTGTTCCCTCTGTGTTTTGTACTCAGTTTATTCAAGCAATTCCAGTACGTAGAAATGTTTGCTCTTTAACTGTTATTGTTTCTTCGGTAGCATTTTGAAATTTGAAAGAACACACTAATGGCGAAAATAAAAGCACTTCTTTGCGAAATACTTTTCAACTGTAGGTCGAGTGAAAAGAACATGGTTTTGTGCCTTACGAGTCTGTGTAAGATTCCCTGTTTTGAGCTTGTACATACATTTATACCACGCCAGTGTGTAGTTAAAACATTTAGCATGAAAGCACAAGTATTTTTCTAAAGCATAAAGAAATCATTTTAAAAAAATAATATATTTTTGGTTCTTCGTTTTTCAATAAATAGCTACTCTTAGTTGATCGTTTTATAATGCAAATAAGGATTACATCTAATTATTATTGTAAACCCCAGGTAGCAGGCATAACTTCATTCACGGGATAAAATCATTAGCTTTACAGCAATGATTATTTTGAACGTTGTGCATTATGTCATTGTTAAAGGGCGGAAAATTGCAGCAAACGAATGTTGAAAGTAGTAAAAGGGGGAGGAAATCTAGAAAAAAGTGGACAATCAGCCAGTTAGGCCATAAAAAAGAAATAAATCGAACAGAAACTAAAAAAACAAGTAATCTAAAGAAGGATCTACGTACTCCATGAGGAATTGAACCAATAGTTAGCAGTTCGGGATAGAATGGCCACATGCAAAAAAATCACATGTTCACTTGTCAGTTAAAAACTTGTCAATCAATTAACTCTGTCTTTAAAGTCAGAAGTGAACAAAGTATTTTGACATTTTGGAAAATTGCATTTTGAACTGGATTTATTTTGGGGGACAGTAAAGATAAGTAATTACAAAATGACATTTTATTATTGTTTGGGTTCTTTCTGTGTCGTTGTCGTCACTTTTTACAAGCAGTTTATGCCTTTTTTTAGTTTTTACATTCTTACTGTTTATTTATTTGAAGACATTTTAGCATTTGAATTGAATATTATGTCTCGTTTAGTACCAAGCTATAAAGTATAATTCTTTGCAGAATATTATACCTCTTGGCAAGGGCACAGGTCTAAGGTAATGAGGAGTTTGTTTTTGAAGTCCCTGACTGCAACTATTCAAATGAAAGACATCTTAAAATTAAAAAAATATACGGAACGACTGATCCTTACGGCAGTTAAAGAAACGAAGACACAGAAGACGAAATACGTAAAGCAAAAAAATGTACGAAACAAAAAAATTGCCCGATATTTCGGTTTGCAAAACAAACCTTCTTCAGGGGCTACAAAAGTAGAATGTTTTACTGATCCAGGTCTACTTAAGATCCGGCAACTCTCAACGCCTTGTCGCTGTGGTCTTTCCAGTTTATAAACTTTGTATGATCTTAAAATTACTTCTTTTTCCTGTGGTTTGTTGTATCCCTTATACACAATTATCCATTTCCTAATTACCTTTGGCCTAGTTTCCAAAGCAAGGCATCGTCCACTGCCTTTCATATGAAATGTGTATGAATCGATTTGAGTCGGGCCTCGCTTGTATAAAGGCAATTCGATTACTATATCATTTTTTGTAGGTTATCATGCTTCTTGACACGAAAGAGGTTTATATCGAAGGCTGAACTTTTAGAAACAACAGTCAATTTAATTTGCAAGTAACTTCTTACTTATTAAAATAAGTAATAAAGCCCCTGAATGAGTTAAACCATCAGAGCTGCATTTACTTGCAGAGTTAAAAAGAATTTTACAGGTGTTTTATTAAAATAAAAGACATTTGCTATTTAAATAGAAGGATAGAATGAAAAGAGCAATCAGAATAGCATTTGAAATGAAAAAAAAATTTTTTTCAGCAGGTTTGCTAATAAAGTTGATGGTGTTTAAACCATGAAAACAGATTGATTGGAATAAGAAAAACATTTTACACGAAATAATTAATTGGGTGTAGTTCGTTTTAAGATAATAGCCGTTTCAGGTTATAATGTAAATAGGAATTATATCTCTTTATTTTCATGAAGTACCCCAGGTTGCAGGCATAATTTCTTGCATCACCTGCTTTTTAACAACAGTCATGCCGGGAACGTTATCTTCCAAAGCGCAATCTTTAGAAATTCAAAGGGCAGAAAGCTGGAGCAAGCGAATGTTGTAAAAAGTGAATAAAGGAGAAAGAAAAATAGAACAAGGAAAAGAAAAAAGCTTAAATAAGAAAATCAGCGAAATGGTACTCAATAGTCATTCTCACAGATGTCTTTTAATTTGAAATTAAGGACCGAGAAAATATTGATCCGTATTAGTTAAATGATTATTAATAGGGGTATCAAGGCTTCGTTCTTCAATCAGATTGACGTTTTGTAATTAAAAAAAAAAGATTATACACTGCTGGCAAATTATCGTTTAATCCCCGTGTAGGAGGCATAACCTCTATTCAGAGGATAAAATAATTAGCGTTATAACAATCTTTTGTTTAAGCTGAACTTTGTCTTAAAAGATCCAAAGCAACTGAGAAAATGGGGAAAGGGGGAAAAAAGAAACAAAGAAAACTGCTAAAAGCATTATAATAAAAAATACAAAATGTTCTAACGCATTTAGTAATACTCCTAGTCACTTTATGCTGGGTATCCTATAACGGACCAGTATCCCATCCAGGGGGGAGTAGTAATACTCCTAGTCACTTAATGCTGGATATCCTATAACGGACTAGCATCCCATCCAAGGGGGAGTTGTAATGCTCCTAGTCACTTTATGCTGGGTATCCTGTGATGGACTAGCATCCCATCCAGGGGGAAGTAGTAATACTTCTAGTCACTTTATACTGGGTATCCTTTGATGGACTAGCATCTCATCCAGGGGGGAGTAGTAATACTCCTAGTCACTTAGTGCTGGGTATCCTGTGATGGACTAGCATGCCATCCAGGGGGAAGTAGTAATACTCCTAGTCACTTAGTGCTGGGTATCCTGTGATGGACTAGCATCCCATCCAGGGGGAAGTAGTAATACTCCTAGTCACCATATGCTGGGTATCCTGTGATGGACTAGCATTCCATCCAGGGGGCAGTAGTAATACTCCTAGTCACTTAGTGCTGGGTATCCTGTGATGGACTAGCATCCCATCCAAGGGGAAGTAGTAATACTCCTAGTCACTTAGTGCTGGGTATCCTGTGATGGACTAGCATCCCATCCAGGGGGAAGTAGTAATACTCCTAGTCACCATATGCTGGGTATCCTGTGATGGACTAGCATTCCATCCAGGGGGGAGTAGTAATACTCCTAGTCACTTAGTGCTGGGTATCCTGTGATGGACTAGCATCCCATCCAAGGGGAGGTAGTAATACTCCTAGTCACCATATGCTGGGTATCCTTTGATGGACTAGCATCCCATCCAGGGGGGAGTAGTAATACTCCTAGTCACTTAGTGCTGGGTATCCTGTGATGGACTAGCATGCCATCCAGGGGGAAGTAGTAATACTCCTAGTCACTTAGTGCTGGGTATCCTGTGATGGACTAGCATCCCATCCAGGGGGAAGTAGTAATACTCCTAGTCACCATATGCTGGGTATCCTGTAATGGACTAGCATTCCATCCAGGGGGCAGTAGTAATACTCCTAGTCACTTAGTGCTGGGTATCCTGTGATGGACTAGCATCCCATCCAAGGGGAAGTAGTAATACTCCTAGTCACTTAGTGCTGGGTATCCTGTGATGGACTAGCATCCCATCCAGGGGGAAGTAGTAATACTCCTAGTCACCATATGCTGGGTATCCTGTGATGGACTAGCATTCCATCCAGGGGGGAGTAGTAATACTCCTAGTCACTTAGTGCTGGGTATCCTGTGATGGACTAGCATCCCATCCAAGGGGAGGTAGTAATACTCCTAGTCACTTAGTGCTGGGTATCCTGTGATGGACTAGCATCCCATCCAGGGGGAAGTAGTAATACTCCTAGTCACTTAGTGCTGGGTATCCTGTGATGGACTAGCATCCCATCCAAGGGGAAGTAGTAATACTCCTAGCCACTTTATGCTGGGTATCCTGTGATGGACTAGCATCCCATCCAGGGGGAGTAGTAATACTCCTAGCCACTTTATGCTGGGTATCCTGTGATGGACTAGCATCCCATCCAGGGGGAAGTAGTAATACTCCTAGTCACCATATGCTGGGTATCCTGTGATGGACTAGCATTCCATCCAGGGGGGAGTAGTAATACTCCTAGTCACTTAATGCTGGGTATCCTGTAATGGACTAGCATCCCATCCAAGGGGAAGTAGTAATACTCCTAGTCACTTTATACTGGGTAGCCTGTGATGGACTAGCATCCCATCCAAGGGGGAGTTGTAATGCTCCTAGTCACTTAGTGCTGGGTATCCTGTAATGGACTAGCATCCCATCCAAGGGGAAGTTGTAATACTCCTAGTCACTTAATGCTGGGTATCCTGTAATGGACTAGCATCCCATCCAAGGGGAAGTAGTAATACTCCTAGTCACTTTATACTGGGTAGCCTGTGATGGACTAGCATCCCATCCAAGGGGGAGTTGTAATGCTCCTAGTCACTTAGTGCTGGGTATCCTGTAATGGACTAGCATCCCATCCAAGGGGAAGTTGTAATACTCCTAGTCACTTAATGCTGGGTATCCTGTAATGGACTAGCATCCCATCCAAGGGGAAGTAGTAATACTCCTAGTCACTTTATACTGGGTAGCCTGTGATGGACTAGCATCCCATCCAAGGGGGAGTTGTAATGCTCCTAGTCACTTAATGTTGGGCATCCTGTAATGGACTAGCATCCCATCAAAGGGGAAGTTGTAATACTCCTAGTCACTTAGTGCTGGGTATCCTGTGATGGATTAGCATCCCATCCAGGGAGGAGTACTAATGCTCCTAGTCACCTCACTTGATGACTCAATGAAGTCATTTATCATTCATCATTGTCTCGATACAAAGTCCATTCGATATGAGGAGCTATATCTCGATTCAAGGTCGATTCTAAATGTAACCCAAGTCGATTTTATACAGAATTGAAGTCGTTTGACTGTACCCAGTAATCAGTCTAGAAGGGTATTATTTGTCGATGGGAAAATAACTACAAATGGTGAAGAATATCACATCCTTATATTTTACTGGAAAATTTTACAAATCGGATCATGGAAGATTAGCTTTTAATCCGTAGACGTGGGTGCCGAGAAAAAACTACCGAGATAGCTGAAGCTTATTCGTTGCAATGGAGACAAAACACTGGAGTCTCTTCATACGGAAGATTGTAATAAACAGTCCGTCAATCACTAGATCACTTAAAATCGCAATAGACGATTTGCTCAGCAAAAGCGACAAAAACACAGCCAAAACCACAAGCAAAAGTGGCAAAATCACAGAAATTACTCAACAGTAAGGTTTTTTAAAACTACATGTTGATTGCTTGTGGCGAGTACGTTGCATAAGTTACACCCTTATAGGGTGTTATAGCAATTGCAAAGTCATGGATCTTGGTAGTTTCCTTAGAAATCCATGGTAAGTTTTAGTTTTCCTGGTGGAGTGGACCTCTGCAGTTTGCCGAAACTTTGCCAGCTGTCTGAGGACATGACCTATCAGCGTAGGTTCAAGAGAAAAACTTTTTGATGTCTTTTCTTGGGGGGACCAAACTAACGTGTAGTATTTAATCTATCATCTCTGATAAAGATAGAAACGTTACACTTTGGTCACACTGAGATGCGACCAGTCAGTTCGGCGAAAACAGATGATGTAATCTTCAGTATTCCGTGTGGCTGGCGGCAAAGCCTACATCGGGGAAACAGGGAGCTCCATGCAAGGAAGAATTATGAAGCACGACAGGGATATATGCCACTACCCTGTGATCAAACCTTCGCCCTTTCCTAGCCCGCCCACGGACCGTCCCCTAACCGATTCCAAACAAGTTCATTCCTCGGTACACCCGCAGAGTTAAGGAAGCTATTAGTATCAGACTTCAAGTCGAAATTCTCGAGGCGTGGATGCCCACGATCTAGAAACATGACAAGAGATAGGTACATTGGCGGACACAGAATTTCCCGCCCGAATAATAGGGGCGACATGCATAACCAGTCGACCTTATCGTATAAGTAGGCAGTAAGCATTCGAAACGTAGGGGATTAATCTCAAGTGACTATATCGTGAGACAAAGGATAAGATACTTTATTATATAAAAACCTCTGTCCTAAATATGTAAAACATAAAAGATGTTTCAACTATAAATTGGAAAAATATATTTCACTGGATCATTTCAAAATTACTGAATCTTAACTCAACGAAAGCATTGACTTACATAGAACATCATAGCCAGCTTATGCTGAACAAATCTATTCTAAAATCTGAATACGATGATTTTCAAGGTCGGATACAACTATCCTACCATCATCAAGGACTGCTGTAGAGATTGGACAGTTTAGGTCCCGCGCCTTGCTGTTATTTGTTTCAAACTTTGTGATGAATATTCCGCTCAAATGGAACACCTGGACTCTGTGATTCTCCTTGTCACAGACCATCAGGTGCCCTGCCTTGTTGACTGACAGGCACCGAGGTTCATTGAACTCCCCATCCCCGTCCCCTTTCTTGCCAAATCTATAAAGAAAATTTCCCTCCTTATCAAAAACCTTTATACAATGATCACCATTGTCTGACACTATAAGAAAGTTATCACGCTGGATGCAGTGAATGGGTTTTGTCAAAGAGCCCTCTGTGCCGATTTTGTGCAAAAACTGGCCACTATTTGAGAAGATCTTAATTAATTTGTTTCCTAAGTCGGCGACAATGATGTTACCATCACTGTCAATTGATAAACCATGAGGACTCTTAAGCTGGTAATCAAGACTTCCTTTTCCCCCAAACTGGCCAAGGAAGTCACCCTGACCACTAAGGAGTTGAACTCGATGGTTACCACAGTCTGTCACTATAATATTGTCATTATGAAAAGCTATCCCATAGGGAGCGAAAAACTCTCCTTGTTTATCACCTCCTCTACCAAAAGATTTTAAGTGGGTTCCATTACTACTGAATATCTGGACTCTACAATTACCGGCATCAGTCAACGCAATTTCATTTCGTTCGTTCACTGCCACTCCCCAAGGGGAACGAAGCTTTCCAGCAGACGAACCTTCTTGTCCAAGAGATAAAACGGGTCTGAACTGTCTGGGTTTGACTTGGACCTCAAATGGACTACCACGAACATGTTCTCCATTTACCTTCACTGATGCCTGGCATGTTCCGGTTTCTTTGGCTACGTAGCTGATCTTATAAGTGCCGTCTTTGTTATCTTGAACCTGCACTTTAGTCGTACAGTCATGGCCTTGACGATTTCTGATTTCTACTCCTACGTAATCACGCTCTTCGTGACATTGTTCCCTTTTAGCATTTCTTGTAATCACAGTAATCTGTGCTTCAAGTCCAACTGTCGCTTCACTGATTCCTTTTCCTTCGGCACTTGATTGCTGTGGTTTAGTCTCGGTGAGAAAAAGAAGGGAGCCAATTTGTTCATCGCTCAAATGATCAAACAACTTTTCATTTTTTACGAAATCAAACTCGGACAAACCTCCGCCGTCACGGTCATCTGCGTCTTCTTGGTCACCTTTCTCCTGAAATATTTTGTCTAGAAATTCGTTTGGCTGCATGATTTGAGCGCTTGTGCTTCGTTTCAGGAGTGTTTCGATTTGTTCGATTGTCACTTCGTGCATTTTCACTTGTTCTTCAATCCCGCGCCTTTTCATTCCCAGATGTTCGAGAGATTCTTTCACTTTGTTTTTCACGTCATCAAAGAATTCCATCTTCTTCGCTTCAATTATTGCGATAATACTGTCAACAAACTGCTGCGCGATTCTTTCCACTCTAGCAGCTTGTTCTTGAACTTTAACACTGTTTTCGTCAAGTTTGGCAATTTTGCTCATCTTGTTTTGCACCTTTTGTTTCTGATATTTAAGGGATGACTTCAGTTTCAATTTACGCTCATTTGCAGCTCCTTCTAAAAGCATCTTCGCGTGACCTTCGTGATCTGTCAATGCACAAGCGTTGCAGATTCCCACTTCGCAAATCTTGCAAAAGTACTCCAATTCTTTCTTCTCGTGACCTGGATTTCTACAAAATGCAGGCCGCTTTAAGATGTTCTCAAAGTCTCGATCTTGAAAGTCTTTCAGTGCCAGCGCGTAGTGTTCTTTGTTTGCTTTGATGCCATTATGGAAACTGATACAGTCATCACACCAGAACGAACAACACTGGAAGCAGTAATAACTCTTCTCACTTCTTTTTTCGCAGTTTCCACACTTGACGCCGCTTGTATTACACTCTTTGATGGCCAACACATCTAGCAAACTATTAATTTTAAAGTTTGTTGGCAAAACGTTAAGATTTCCGTTTCCAGGGACACGGAAAGTTCCATTGCATTCAGGGCATACTATTTTGTCTCTTTGACCGCTCGTTCGTTGAATCCCGTTCAGACATTGGAGACAAAAGCTGTGCAAGCACGGCAGCTGCTTTGGATCTGTATACTTGCTCATACACACAGAACAGGAAACTTCTTCATGAAGATTGTGCAACAAAGTTTGAATATCCATGATTAGCGTAGAAAACGACGAAGATTTGGAGTTGAACTGAACACGCCTTGTAAAAACAACCTTCTAAAAACAATGGAGTCTTGTGATCTTGATATTTATATTGGCTTAGTGGTATTAACCAATCAGAAAGCCTAATTTTCCATGTTTTGACATGGTCGCTGACTTCTAAGAATAATTGTAGAAATATCCTCAATTTCTAGGATTGCTTAATCGAATAACCAAAAGGTCAAGCTGCCAGGGATAGCGAATATTTCTTGGCTGGGTTTCTTGGTTAAGTTTTTGAACAGCTCACAGTAACGTACCAGTCGGTAGTATTACGGCCTTTTGCCAGACGCGGATTTATTAACTAATGGACAACGGAAATAGCCGACCTTATTTGTGGCTTGTCGTGCCCACGTAAATGCTGCTCAATCCTGAACAGACATATTCTGAGAAATGCGATGAAGCATGAACCACAAATTACAACATCACTTGAGACAAAGGAGTCCTTGCATACTTGAGACGACCACCAAATAAAAATAGGCACACAATGCGTGCAAAAAGTGATGATATTTTCCAACTAAAATGGGATAAATTGCAAAAAAAGCGGCTGTTTGACGAAAGGGTTTGAATGCATAATTATTACGTATGGTTTTTCGGAAAGGTAAATTGGAAATAATGAATTAAGACAACTGATTTTTCAAAAAAGAAATCAAAAAGACAGTATGAGAGCTGCTGTAAATACGCGTTTGGAGTCCTACATGACTAGGTTCCCTCCCCCAACCCCCGGGGGACTTGTGTTGATTCGTTTACTTAAGTGATCATAACAAAGCAAATTCATAATTACACGTGTAATTTACTTTCCTGCTTTGATTCAGAAAAGGTTTAAAAAAAACGTCAAGAAGTCCACAGCCCGAAATGTATGCCACATTTTCAGTTGCCTACATTAGGACATGCCTTCTATTTGAAAAAAATGCTATATTGAGTCATCGAAGAATAATTTCGTCGTTTTGAGCCCTCGAGTCTTCTTTAGGGCTTTCCTATTTCGCTTTCAGTATTTTGAAGATAGTACGATAAGTGGTCCGGTCGCCATTTTTTAAAAGCATGTAATTTTCGATCAAGTAACAAACTCTTTCCAGAAACTTTTTAAAACCTCCAATTCAAAGCATAGTGGATGGATTGCAATAACCTAGGTCTGTCCCCAAGAAAAACAAAGTCAAAACAAAAGCCTCCTTCCGTCCCATCCCCCATAGAATATCATGACCTTCAAGAAAGCGCTCGCAATGACGGTACTCCCGGATGTAATCGCGACAAACGGACAGCGCGACAAACAGCGCGGTTGACCGACAGCATAAACGCGATAACTAGGTAATGATCACACAAAAATGCCTTGACAGTATCTGACTTCTGAAAATGATCGCACAGATGTTCACTGCTGGCTTCCAAGAATTGTCAAGGTTTATAGGTTGAGAAAGATCAGATTTTTTAAATCTAAAATGCTGCGGTTGAAGGTTGTGTCTCCCTGTTGTTTTCTCAGTTGCATGACAGAAAATGTACTGATGGCACTGCGGGAATAACTCTTCGAGTTTCCTACCTCAGTCCGAGAAATATAGTAAACTGAAGATAAACAAACGCTCTAGAAAACAGGCAAAACTGACGTGTGTATCGAAAGTAAAACCTCACCTGATCGCACACTTCGCCGCCATTTTCCGCAGTATCGTGCACAACACTTCTTCAATGCTGTCTGTGTTGTGGTGTTACTCTTGATTTGGTCGACTCGTTGACTCTTCCTCTGTTTTAAAATCACGCAACTACAAATCAGTCAGTCATGTTTCAGTGTTTTATGCTTTTATCCTTTTTCTTTAACAAGCTCTGAACATTCGTTTCTGATGAGATATATGTGTGCAGACAAATGACTGTATGTGGTCTGATTCTGAAAAGTGCCGTGATCGCCAGAAAAGTGGCAAAGGTTTGTTAGTTCGTTTTTGCATGTTGATGATGATGATGATGATGATGATGATGATGATGACGATGATGATGATGATGATGATGATGATGATGATAATAATAATAATAATGATGTTTAATTTTACAGTGTATGCTTACTTTTAGTACTTACAAGGGAGAGTAATTTCTTTGTCCAAAGGAAAGGCTTTGCACATTGGAAAAAAGCAAAATTTATATTACTTCTTACCAAACTGCATGAATCGACGTTTGTGGTGGCTCAATATACCATACGGTATGGTGTGAACAGAAACGGCTCATAATTGTTCACACTTATGATACTGGATAGGTCAAATAACCAGAACGAACCCATAAAAATGTTCTTTTTTTACTGCTAGCTGATCCCAGGACCAGTTCACACCACTCTTCCACCGACATAAATCCAATCTCGTCCTCTAGGTCTTTGGTTTGCGCAATCCAAGATGGCGGCTACTATTTGGTAGCGAGTGGCTGCCCCTTCGATTGCACAAACCAAGGATCCTGGGAATGAGGTTGCAAAAAGATAGTGCCGAAAACAACATTTCTTTCTTTCTTTCTTTCTTTTATTCGTCTTTTGTTTCTTCTTCTCTTTCTTTTTTTTTGTCAAATAAGAAAAGAGAAATTCAGTCATAACCTATGAAGAAAAGTTTGGATACTTGGTAATAATGATACTTGGATGCTTGGTAATAATTTGTTTCTTTTTTCCTCCTTATTTTGGCTTGCTTGATAATATGTATCCATTGTTCAAGACAGGGTTTAATAACTATATCAAAAATTTCGAATTCCCTCCACACCGAAAACTGGCTCCGCAACGTGCTGTTTTTCCATCGGCTTTCCAATGTTGGGTGTCCTTTTGTAATGAGGTAAAAAAAGCCTTATTGGTTTTCAAACGATGTAACTTTTATATTTCAGTAACAAGAACATAGTGATGTTTTCTCATAAACTGTATAAAGATCAGCTCTTAACGCTGTGGGTTTAATCAAAGTTGAGAGCACGGATTTCCCTCGCTTACCAAAAGAAGGCAGACACGTCTCCGGTAATTTATGCGCCCCTCGAGTGGTCACGTGCTTGATGGAAAAACCAATACCACTTGCAAACGTCGATACTTTTTAACATGCCCCAGTTTGGTATCGATTCTACTGAATATTTGGTATCGGTTCTACTGAATATTTCGTATCGGTTTGGCCCACCTTTGCAAACAAGACAGGTGGGGACAGGTGATGGTAACCTATAACAAGAACTGTCAAATTGTGCAACTTGGAAAGATTGTTTCACTCACGCTAATTGTCTCTTTAAATTTAAATATTTCAATCTTTAAAAAGTAATTTACAAGCTTACTTGCTGTCATAAGGCAGAAGCGGTTATTAAAATCATGAGTTACGCGTTAGCTGCCATTCCGCTTACATACATACTACTAATAAATTGATTGTTTCTAAATGAAACGTTGGCGAGGAAATGGATTTAAAATGTAAAGAGCGTGCAGTTTGAGCTTTTCTTAATTTTCACAGCTCTAGGTTAAATAAACGCCACCTCTAAAAACTCCAGTGCGGAACTTAGGTGAGCGGATGTGCCGCCTGTATGAATAAACGCCCGTTTTATTCACACTAAATTGATTAAAACTGCAGCCTGCTTAAAGCCTTGCTCATTAAGTGACGGAGGTAGAGCGGCTTGTAATTTTGGTATAATGTGAAACAGTCTTATGTTTCTATTTCTTATGTCTCGCTTCTATGAACCGCCGTTTTATTCACAATAAATTGATTAAAAACTACAAGCTGTTTTCGTCTTGCTTAGTAAGTGACGGAGCGAAAAAAAAAGATAAAAACTGAAACACTTCTCGACCTCTTATGGTGTTAAATTTCAACTCAGTATCCTTTGAAGCGCAAAAAAATCGAGAAAATGGTGCTCGCCAACTCAAGTATTATCAAGAACATGAAAAAAAAAATTTGTTTCGGGAGCTTACTTTGTTGTTGCGCGGGAAGATTAAGGAAACGCGAGTTTTCTTACTTAAACATTTGTGAACTTCCTTTTAACTTTTCAAAACATACTCCTTGTTCGAATCATTATTATTTGGCTTTAATTTTCTGTTGAAGGATTTAATGGGTCGGCGTTCTTAAAACGAAAAATAAAGGAACCGAGCTTTATTCAATCGAACCGGATAAAAACTGACATAATTTAGGCGATTGTTTATTTGTGCGAATGGTGTATTGTTCTGAAACAAGATAGACGTACCTAAATGCTTTTTGTGGACGCTATAAACCACTCAGGCACGACATAAAGTTGACACAAAGACCTGTCCATAATGAAATATCGGTAGATCTTGACAAATTTATTATCGACACCTTGCTGTCTTTTCAATTATGCTAGGCGCAACAATATGTGATAACTTATCTTGTTTTCAATTTTTTGGGCTTGAATCATATCTTTACCACTCCCCTAAAGCCATCCGACCGGCAAAATTCACTTAATAATTAGACCTCTAAGAGATTTCCTCAAGATGTATTGATATGTCGAAAGAAAGGCTTGATAATCCTTGTTTCTATTATAAAATAATGCTGGTATTTCGTGCCTAACATATATTTTATAATAATCTACTCGTTTGTAACTTTGCCATAAAATCAACTTGCCATAAGCTTGCATTTAAAAAAAGTTTCATTTAAAACAAAAGTTGGTTCATTGTTCCTGTTATTAAGACAAACCTCAAATTCCTTTATTCCGTCGTTTTGAACAACTTTTCAGTGAAATATTGCTCTTTCCGCTTTCGATTTTTTGTGCTTAACACATATTCGTGCGACTTGCTTCCACTGCCTTAAGTTATTAGCAAAAAGCAACATGCATCATTCACTCGTTACATTGTGAGAAAATATTCATTACGAAAACTGAGTCCGACATTAAAATTTGATATTACTGCTGTTCAATACGTCTGATTCACTAGCATGTTTTGTAAACCCGTTAATCAGCATATTCGCCGAAACATAAATTTTCAATATGAGTTACAAAATAAAATCGATAGTATGACACACCTTAAATTTATTTTTTATTACTTGCGGGAGATCTTAATTTGAGCACAATCAAATTTGGAATTTCTTAAGAGTTGAGAATTCTAAAACAAACTGGAGTTGTGCCAGCGAGAACTGAAAAAAAATGTTTATAATTTCCCACTGATCTTCGTGGGTAATTTTCAGACGGTTAAAAAGAATTACCACAAAGTATAAGGTAGTGATATGAAGCTAAGTATTTTCCTCTCAAATGATCATTTCTCTTTTTGCGCGCGCAAAACCATGGATGAATTATTATTATTATTTTTTTAACGTAAAGGTTGACGGAGTTTTTTTTAGTGAAATTTATCCGGTTTTCTTGTTCACGAATACAAATAATTAATGAAATGATAAACAAAACAAGGCAGGGGTTTGTAATACAAAGGAACCCGGTGAAAATTTCATGGTGAAAATCCTCATAGTGAATATTTGTCTTATTACAAAAACGTCAAACGTTTTCGGTTCGAATTTCCACATCAAAGCACCGACCTTAAGCGTTTTTTCTCGTTGAAGTCATTAGCTCGACGTTCAGTGTCCTTAATGCGAAAGAAATAAGCCATTTGAGGACCATTAAGTTTGTAAATAAACCAACTAAAGACAAAAAATGAGTAGACCAGGTGAAAAAAGGTTGATTTAAAACCCGCCGGATTTCATCCTCTATCTCTGACATGGACACCTGCTTGGAATTTTTTTTTAAATTACTCGCCCATTTATATTGTTTTTGGTATTGATGTTGTGTGTATAATTTCCGGCTCTGAACAGGTACTGTTTTTCTCCTTTAATGTTTTGCTTTCATTTGGTTCGCAGAGTTTATATTTCTTTGTCGGTCGTGTTTGGTCAAGACAATAGCTGACGAATTATTAATTTACAAGAGCTTTTGCTTCAGGCATTGTAATATCTTATTCACGTATTAACCCTTCGTTAACGCTTCGGTGAAATAAGACCACATTTCGGAAAATAAATAGAATGCAGCCGGTCATATTCTACCGAGCCATTCTGTCAAACCTTTATTTTCTACGCGGCGTGGTTTGTCAATAATTCCATGTTCTTTTGCAAGGAAGAATAATAGACTACAACAACCATTTATTCGATGAAGTATGACACACAAATTAATATTGGTGTAATTTAAAGTCTATGCAAACACAAACTGTTGAAGTCTCAAAAGAGACAGACTTTGAATATTTAACTTCAGTCAAAATTCACTTCTTTTCGACTATGCGAAATAATTTTCTTTTCTTCAAAGGCAACTCTTGTGTAGTCCGCGGAAGCGTCCGCGAAAAAGAACGTTTCGTAAGACGCTTTTCAATAATATCGCGTTGTTTTGAGAACTCAAGCCGGCAGAACAGTAGGGAACAACAAACACGTACCATATTATTCAACAAAATGAGTTTTTTATTATAGTGGAAGTGAAAACTTCTTCCTTTTTGGCTTTGTCTAAATATTCCTTACAATTTTTACATCAGTACAGGTCTTATTTCGTCTAAGAATAATTTGTAATATATTTTGGAAAAATTAAACTGATATTAAGTGAAACGGATGGTGTTAAGCTGTAACAAATATGGCAAGAAATATTTTCCCAAAGCGAATACTTTAATTATCTACCATGCTATTTGTCTGTGGTCCTCTTGTGAATGTTTTTATTGGTTTCTTTCGAGGCCTGCCGTGCAAAAATTCGCTATAAACCGGGATAATTTTTATCCAACTTTTCAATTCTAACCGCTTCGTATACGACGCACTCTACCGGGCAACACTGAACATTTTACGAAACTTATAGATAATTTTTTCACGGCACAATCAGAGAGGAAATGAACATTTACTAGTATGTTGTCTGTATCTTTCTACGGTTTTAGATTTTCGTTATTCTATAGTTTGCGACAAGAAATATCTTCGAATACGGAGCTAAGAACACCAGATGTGACGTCTTTCTTTTTTGGCCTTTATGAATAAATTCATTCCCTTTTAAAATTTAAAATGTATTCTGCCATCAATTATATTTTTTAACTCAACTTCTAATTTTAAACTCATAATGGTAGGTATAAACATTGCGAAGGCTATAATTTGGTGTTCCTGAATCTCAGACTCTTCAGCAATTTCCCTATTTAGTCATCTCTTGAACGTAGAGATCACACATTTAGAATTTTATTTTGTTATTACTGTAAGCGTTCATTCAGGCATAAATGTCCGATCGAATAACGATCAAATTTACTTTTCTTTTTCTGTTCTTGGTGGGCTGACAGTTTCTCTCGTTTCACTGCCCGTCTTTAACACTTCAACAGAATCGTTATTCGTTTCAATGTCCTTCGCTTTGTTTAAGCTGACCATCGTCCGCTCTGGACGGGCAAGCGACGGGGTCGCACGGGAGTCGAAGAAAAACGAAATTGGAAAGTTCTCTTTACTCTTCGTTTGCTCTAAAGCAAAGGGGACGCTTCCAGAAGAAGTGTTAATAAAATGAGCTTTAGCGAACGTTGAGATCGGTGTGAATGCGGACTTTGGGCTTCCTAGGAAACTTTCGGGGCTTCGTGTGTATTTAAATCCATCTGAGCGAAGGGCAGGATGGTGAAATTCCCTCAACTCCGGCTGGACAGGTCTGGTCCACGGATTCGGTACCGCGCCCATAAAAACGCTTGTCGCGTCGCTTTTGTAACGTGTTAAGACTTCTTCAATCGCTTGGACCAAGTCACCCCCACAAGAATGAAGAATAAGTTGTAAAACGCTGACTTTGATCTTCGGGAACACTCGTATTAAAAGTTCGATAGCTGATGCTCGCCTCTGACCCGCGAAAAGTAAGGGAGGCTTTTCCGCCTGCTCATATTCTGTGGAAAATCTTCGCCTTTTCTCCTGGGATTCTCCAAGCAGCGGTGGCTGGTTGTATACATGAGTTGGCTCTGTAACGACTTCGTTTGGGAGCTTTCTTTTCAAACCTACAAAAGGATATAATGAAGAGTTAGGAATTTAATTCATAAGACACAAAATTAACTATTACTTTGGAGCTTCGCCCAACCGTTTAAAGCGATGGAATTAGAATTAAGCTAGAAACGAAATGTTAGTTTTAGCATTTCGCACAGCATAAAAAAGAAATATATTTCTTTGAAAAAAGAATATCACCACCTAAGTAAGTTATATAAGCTTATGAGGAAAGTTTTTTGGGAAAGAAAATAGCTTTTTCTTGATTCGGCTTTCAAAGATGAAATTGAGGATCAGTGCAAGTTACGAAAGGCTTTTATATTCAGCGCCATAAAAATCTTGCCCTGTTAAAAATACTCTGCTCACAACATTAAACTTTAAACGTCGTAAAATAGACAGATTTAAGTGAGATAGGTTCAAATTGCTACTTTCTCCATCGAAATACAAGTCGCATAAACATTTACCTTAATGCGGTCATAAAAGAGTGAAAACAACGTATAGAATTTCCATAATTTTCTTACGGTCACCAACATTTCGACTCGTAATTGGACTATTGTTGAAGCTAAGCCTACGTTTAAAATTGGCGATGTTATTTTTTCTCACTTTTTAAGGAAACAATTCCCACGTAAAAAATAAATTCTTAACAATTTTAGAAACAACGTATCGAATTGGTTCAATTCGATATAATTTAACCGCTACAATTACAAGATATTTCCACGCAGTTGCTAAAAAGGCCATAGTTTTCCCTTTTCTTTGCTCCTTATCGCCTGTAGTCAGTGAAAATGATATTTTAAATTCCTTTTAACGTGAGAATAAGACGCAAAACATTGCTTCATTTCGATAAAGTGTTGGATACAAATGAATCGCCCATTTTAATGCTATAGGGAAGTCTTTCAAAATAGTTACTTTGAACACTGGTAAATAGCACAAGAGGAAATTAGACGAATTGGTTGTTTCCAAAACTAATATATTTTTGGACTTAAAATAAGTTTCCTATACCAAAACAAAGTAGGATTGTCTTGCGGGCGGGATTTCGGAGAGGAAATTTCTATTTCGCTCCACTAATTACATGGCAAAAAGAAAACTTTTCGTTTCGATATCACAGCGGGCGAAAGCTGGCTTGAAGTGAACGAAAAAATAAAACTAAAACGACTTGGGCGGGCAGGTGTGCGCGTAAATTTCAAATGTTATTCACTTCAAATTTGGTATTTTTTTAGTCCAGCTAGTCAACACAACTGGATACCAAGCGAAAGATAAGGAAATTTTAATGAGGGCTTGTTCAAAATTAAACTAGAAAGATACAGAAAGGAAAGCGTTTATTTTTATCGAGCTTGGATAGCCCTAATCTTCACGCAACTGTCAATTCTGATGTCATCTGAACTTCAACCGACAACGCCACATTACAAAACGTTATCACCGAAAACTTCAGCGAAAAAAAATATTTAAAAGCCAATATTAAAAGCTAGTTGAAGTGTTGCTTTAATTTACAGTGCTATCTGCGGTTTTGATTGTCTTTTAAGTCGGCTTAAAAAACGGCAACGGAAAACGCGATTCTTAAAAGGCTTGTTTTATTCATTGTGGTCAATTGAGAGAGCGCCGCATTTAAATAAAAATATGATTCTTTGAGAATCTTTCGGTAATTAAATAAAAATTAGCAAAATGCTGAATTGTTGCACCTTGCAAATGATGCGGCAAAACTCCGGCGAAGGGGCGAAAAGCGGAACAGGTACATTCTGCATGAAAATCTTTATGTGAATGTCCAATAAATCCTGGATGATGTCGATCTACGAAAAAAAGGGAAAAATTAGGAAAAAATAACGAACGAGAAACCCATTTCATTCCTCGTAGATTTTTCAGGCTATTTAACTTTGTTTTTGCGAATAGACATCTTATTTATTCTCAATCGCTGTAAATGTTATTTTGGAACGGAGTGATGGTTTTATTTAGGTGAAATGTTTCCAAAACAATTGTGTAGAGGAAATTAAACTGTATCTATTCATTTTTTTCCGTGGTTGTTATGGGAAAACAAACTAGATAGTTCGGCATTTTTTCCCTCAAATTCTCTTATCTATGCAAATTTATATGAGTCATCTACGGTTTCTTTTAAGCCCGGGCTTTGAAAAATAATCACATGATACCTCCAAAATTACTCTTATTTCCGCCCTTACTGAGCAATTTTTCACCCATGAACGATTAAAAATGTTAGCATTTAGACGCCTTAAAACATGTTTTCCGTTGCCGTTTCTCGAAACTATATCACATTTGTTCATTAAAACACGCCTTGTTACGTAGAGGAAAAACTTTATGTATCTGTCGCCTGGCGTATCTTTCTTGCAGCGTCTATTCATACTCCTCTTTCTGAATTTAAGCGATTGAAAAGCTATATTGAAAACTTTTCCCTCAAACAATGGCGCAGTTACTTCGTAGCAAAATTAATAACTGGATTCTCACCTGTGAATGAATTCGTGACAGAGATCGGCTCTGGACAAGTCTCGCTTATAGGGGATGAAACTTCTTTCTTTATCTCTGCAGAAACAAAAACATTATTTTTTTTTCACATTTCTTGGAAAACCAACACATGGCTCGCTAAGATGCGGGCAAAAAGGTTCCAAAGTTTTGATCCCTTTTCAATCTGCCATTAACCGGGAAAAATATCTCATGCCGTCGTCAACTCAAAACGGCTGGCTACGGCTTACAATGTTGCAAAGAAGAAAGCAAATTTAACAAAAGTCATAGACGCGTGGAATTTTGTATAATGGCTGATTTCCTTCAATTATTGGATTACTTTCTGATTTTGTCTTTTTATCTCCGTTGTTGTCAAGTTTGCTATCTATTCTTTCACTTTTAATCAGCCAAGCTCAACGGCATATGGCCCCGCTTGATAGATAATTCAAACGAAAAACCCACCGATTGAAACACCTTGAAACTCTGTATCGAAACTTTTAATGATAATACATTCATTTTAAGTTGTGGCGAGTAACTAAAAAACAAGCGAGGAAATCGAAACAACCCTCTCTCGACGAAAAATGCACAAAGGATAAAATTGAGCCCTCCCAAAATCTTTGTGAACATTTTCTCCCAAGACATCGACTCGAATTGAACATGATTACAGTCTCGAATTTGTGAGAGTGATGTTATTAGAAATTTACTCATTAAGGGGGCTTTTGTGCTTTTCAAGTTGAAACTTTTTGCTACAAATTTTAGCTGCAGTTTAGAACCAAATATGTGCCATGCTTTCAATTTATATATATATACTTTTTTGCTTTCCATATATGTCACTACTAGAATTTCAATTTTTTACGTCTGTAGAATTCAACTCTCTCTGAAAAGATGCGCTTTTTGTGCTCGTTTTCGGCGTTAACTTTGCTAGAAGCGAACTCGATTATAAGTGCAAAAGTGGAAGTAAAACGCTGAGAAGGCGAAATCGCTACCTGTTGGCTCTGCTGTTGTAGAACCTGGGGTTGAACTTCGCGATGGACTCTGGTTTCCACCAGTACTCACTCTCGTCATAGCCGTAAAGACATCTCCAGGCGGTAGCGGACTTCTCTGTTCTTGCATCTGCTGCCGACGAAGGGCGACTTGGGCTGCCAGGACGCGCTGTCGCTCCGCAATGAGAAGACACTTTGGACACATGCAGTCCCGCCATCTACAGAAGCCCTTATGCCCCTTTAAGATCGACTCAAATCCGTGATTCCTACACCGTGCGCATTTCGGAGTACGCTTCTTTTCCGCGGCGGATTGTGCTTGCTTGCTGCTGGCGCTGTTGCTGGCAGACACAGTGGAGCCGCTGGTTGTTAAACTACTACCGCCCTGCGAATAACTCATCTCTGGTGTAGCGCTCGCTCAACGTATCGTCTCGGCTGGTTATGTGTATCCTTACGGACCAAGTTACTTGTGTTGTAAAATATCGTTATCGTTATACAAGCTGGAATTTCGATTTGATACTGTTTTATACTCGCCCACAAGGCCTCATTGCCAAAGAAAATCGTCACGACGCCTTATGATTGGCCAGTGCGACAAATTCGTGTCATTTGTGGGGCTAATGAGGTGTGAGATCCTTTTGTTCCACTCGCGTGCTCATTGGTTGTTCATTGTTGTCTCGTGGGGCACCTGCGTTCTAATACAGGACTTAAAGCGGTGACCATTTCGGGGTATGCGTTGTAGCAAGCAGGTGAACTCGGACTAAAAAAAAGCCTTGATCCGTAAACATTGACAAACAATAGGCGCTAAGGGAGCGACAAAAAGAGAGCTCTCCTCTGTAAACACAAGGTAGTCTTCTGTTAAGTTTCAACTTAATCAGATCAAAAGAGCAAGCCCCCTTTTTGAAAAGGCAGAAAAACAGAAATAATCGAAAGATATTTCGCCATGTATCGAGAGCACGCAATTTGATGCATTGTGCGGGGAGGTTTCATTAATCAAAGTGAAACTTATCTAAACAGGAGAAACACGTTTACTAAGACATCAAGAGGTCATATAGATTTTGCCTAATCACGATTGCGCTCGCGTTGGAGGTAGTTTTCTTTCGGTGATGTTATTTCCTCGAATTTCACAGTGATATGTCTTTAATCTTTTAATCAATGAACTCATGTGCTTTTTAAGTGTAATTAAAACTTCACCGAGATGTTAGATGTCGTGGAGTTTGTTTTATCAACCAAATATGCTTTTCACAAAAGGAAGGGCTTTTCAACTTTGGTCTTGTATTAAAACTCGCTTCCTGTTCGGAGTAGATTAATAATTCATCTTCGCCTTCCTTAGTGGCACCTTGAAGCGAATTTAAATTGCTTTCTAATTTCATAAGGGAAATAATTGCGGAGTCATTATAACACTTAAGCGTTGAAAAATAAACAGAACAAACAACTTTGGAAGCCTTTTGAATCAAATTTTGAGAAATGAAGTTCCCTGAGTTTTTTATGTGTATATTTTACCGTCCGGTCTGGTTAGTCTAAAATTTTTATTCGACTTTCAGGTATAAACTTCTTGGTTTTACTTTCAAAAGAATAACAAAACAGGCGACTGATAAACTTAGAGTAAACAGCTAAAAACCGGAGATACTGCAGGTGGCCTGTGTAGAAACGAAGTTTTGATGTCTTACAAACAGTTATTCATTTTCTATTTTAAAGATATTTTGTCGGAGATTGAATTGACATTTTAGCCTCCTGATAATAATTCGAGAATGAGTAAGCTTTTTGCCAAGCACATTTCTCAGGGCATTGTTTCAGGGAGTTAACAATTTGGATTCGTTTGTTCATTTTGTTTTACAGAATATCACTCCGCTCTGAAAAAAGAAGTCACCGACTTTGTTTTTTTCGTTCGTCTCTAAATAAATTCACACTGAATTAATTTCGTTTCGTTTCTTTTTCGCGAAGTATAAAGTAATTTGTTGATGTTATCTAGATTTTTCGTGCTGTCTTCGTATAACAGTGCAAATTTGATTTGTATAAGTTAACATTAAAGTCAATTTTCTCAGACTTTCGATATTCATCAATATATCTTTGTATAAAATTCGCCGCAACAGTAATTCCTCCGTAACATAGTGATATCAGATTTCTTTCGAGATTTTATCGGTCCTGTTGTTTTTGGAGAACAAAGTGCAAGACGGGGCATTCAACAAAGCTCATTATGTAGACAAGAAGATAAATATACTTATTTTCCGAAGGGAAAGCTTAAAAAGAGGAAAGAAAAAACTCTACACCGACCCATTTTAAACGCGTACGAGATTCAATAATTCCAACATTTCATAACAAAACAGTTTTCTCGAATATTTTGAAGATGAAGTGCTTTATTCCAAACGAAAAAGCGTCTGAAATGATGTCGTTTGGGCCTGGGCAAATTAAGGCTTCAAAATCCTTTGAAAATTCGCCTACGATAAGATTTTTCCGGCAGGAGCAATTTTCCTTCATTATTTGAGTTCCTCGCCCCCTGAGAAGATAGGAAACTTTGTTTTTGCTTTAGCAATGTAAAATTAGCCTTGAATTAAGACCGGTAGAAGTTAAAGTTGATAAAGAATTTCATGCTGTTTCCCCCAGTAGGAGTTTAGGCAGAAACCATAGGGTAAAATTGTGTCATCATTTTCACCTAATAACAATTGTTTTTGCAATGAAATTTCCAAAATAAGATTATTCGATAACGGAAAGGCAACCTTATGCAATTCTCAGTTGAGAATTACATTAAAAGTCTAGTTTCCTTCGAATTATCTTATTTTCCGTTAAATTCACTTTACAGTCATCACTGCAAATTAGCGAGATGAAGTAGTTTTCATTTTTGGGAGGCACTGACAAATTTCTGCTTACATTTCCTTGAAGAGTTTAGATGAACTTTTATTACTATAACAAAATTCTTTGTCCGTTTCGGGAAAAAATGAGGTATTTAAATTTCTAGAAAATGTAAAGGAAATAGATTCGTATTCATTAAATTATATTCGCTCTTATTTCACGGGGAGTATTAAATAGCGCGAATTAATAGATTTTTCAAGATATATAACAAACTTTAATGTAGCCACCATGCAAAGAGGATAAGCCGGGTAATTGTATTTCTGCCCTGTTGGATCAAAGATCTGCCTTTATGCGTGTTTTGATGCCAAACAAAAGTCAAAATATCCGGAGGACTTAAAGATATGCCTCATTACATTGTCGCAGTTTGTCACTGGCTTGCGTGTCGCCCTTCGCGTGCGGGCTAAGGGTAGCAGAGGTATGATAAGATCGTAATATGATTCAAAGTGATAGCCAAAAGTTAAGGCAACATTTAGACCACTTCACTAACTACTCGAACACTTTATTGCCCTTGGCAGCGGAAGCAATATTGTGATGTGAGCTTTTAAAATGCTATTTTATGCCCGTTCTCACCTTCTCGTGTAATCTTGTGTAAGACAAGTAATTAATTTCAGTTCGTTTTACGGAAGTTTTCCGCTTCCTCATTGCGAGGGTATTTGGTGTTAAATCCGATAACACTAAAATAACACCAAAAATAGCTCACGTTTCCTTCAACACAAACTGAAAAAACTTATGTTTTGCTAACTCGTTTAGCATGCAGTTAAACAGACATCTCGGGGAAAAGACTTCAACAGCGAACGAGAAAAGAAATATTACGAAGACTGGGCGTAAATTAAATCACTCCATCGCAGAAAGAATAAAACTTGAAAAATTGTTGTTTAAAATACAAATGAATTGTGAATAGATAAGAATTCACACGGATCGGTATAAAAGAAGAAAAAGAATATTCTTTTAACCCAGTATTATTCCCATTGTATTAACCTACATGCAAATTTAAAGGTTTTGAATGTCATTGCTCACGATTTCCTTTTTCAAATGAATTAATATTTGATTGAAAATGACATCGAAAATTTAAACCTAATGCTGATTGACTCGTATTTTTTTGAAAGTCCTAGATGAAACAAATTGTCCAGAAGAAATATCAGTAACATACAGTTCAAGAAGACATCTTTGGTCGATTATTTTATTACAATTCTAATCACGCACAACCAGTTTATCTTAAACCCGCCGCTCAACTGTTTCGTAAATCTTTTAAGTCCTGTATGAAACAAATAAAAACAGACAGGGGGAAATTAGTTAACATCCATTTTTTAAAGCCATCTTCACTCGAGTCCTTTATTACAATTCTGATCACGCACAACCGAATCTAAAAGAATCTATCAGTTTAATTAAAGTTTAATAGAGATGTCTTTATTTATTCCGCTTCTTTCTGTCTATGAAAGCATGTCGGAGGGTGTGATGTGTTAAAGACAAGCCTTCCAACTTAATTTTCGAAAATTTCGCTCGTGCGGTTTTTTATTTAAGCATAAAAAGTAGCTTAAAATGGTAAGACCAACAGCGTGAATGTGGGTGGATGACTACAGTATAGAAGATCAAGAAGCAACACAAAAATTTCCAAATACTGTAAAAACGATCGAGAAAATAATACTCAAGTTTATAAATTATGGTAAATTAATGTCCTTTGGCTAGTACAAAAGGCAAGCGGACTAAAGAATTTACAACCTTAGTTTTACCTGCCATGTGTTAATTTTAAAGCCAAACAATCTAACGAAAACCCCTGTTTTAAGGGTGATATTATTCGATATTATACGCTAGAAATTTAGTTTAGTTCAACAATAGTCAGAACTTTCCTTTTACATTCGGCCGATCAAATCAATATAATTCATTATATCTCAGGTGGCCCCTTAAGTCCTATAGCCCTGGGGCGAAAAAAAGAATGAACTAAAATAATAACTGCTAAAATCATTAGGTGTGATAAATTAAGGGAACTTGCACTTTATGAAAGGGCACTTAATTATACTTTGCAAGCCCTTGTCAAAAGTCACTCACGGCACGATTTCACATTTAGACGACTTATACAAGTTACTCACGAATTTACGATTTCGTTTCGAAGCTCGGGTGAAGTCCTTTGTTTAGTTTAGTTTATTTTAATTTACTATGTCATGTATTTGGTTGGAAGAATTATTTCCCAGAGTTCTACGCCGGAAAAAAAACTACCTTAATAAGATTACTCTCTTTAGCAAATTTTGTTCTTTGACAGTAGCGCAATCACTATCCGACTACTCAGCTATTAGCGTCTTGAGACTTCCAGACGCATAAAGCGTTTGGGAAATTTAGGTAAAGTGACAATCTATTCAAAAATCTTGGTTAACTTTACGGGGCACCTGTGAAAGCGAAGAAAAAAGCATTTAGTCTGGCAAGTGGGATGTTTTATTGATCAATAGGCATCATTATATATATATTTTTGGTATCTTAAAGAAACAAAGCAGTAAATTATAATGGCTAAAGAGCTACATTAGAATAAAGATTTAATAATTGCCAAAGAACTTTCAAAGTTTTATAACAAAGCAAAACTTACTTTACAAATTCTCCACGTATTTTTCAGAAGAGTTTAATACATTTCTTTCATTCTTCTGAGTTTACGGTAGTCATGTAATTGCGAACCATTCAAAAACCTTTTCTCGGTAAGAAATATAATTTTAAAGTCGTTTTCAGAATAGCCAGAGTGTGAACAAGGGACTTGAAAACCTGGGTGAATTCGCGTGATCAAGACTTCAGATTTGGTACTGATTTCAAAGCAAACTTTTGTTAACTTGTTCGGTAAATCCGAAATCTTATATTACTTAGTAAGGTCTTTATGCAAATTGGGATCAATTAATTTCCACGTGCAACTATTATTAATCTAAGGGTAATTTGATTCCCTCTTGATTAGCAGTAAAAAAGGAACAAAGGCAAACACTTTTTTGTTATTAGGTATTAAGAGTCATAGAGTTACTCTAAGGGTCAAAATATCAGTAGCCATGTGAAAAAAGAAACTAAGGTCGGCTTTTCCAAGGTTAGGAATATGTTTGGAGCTCTCAAATAATTAACAAGAGCCCAACAATGATCGCTTTTGTCATTTGGTAACCACAGGATTACCATCCACTTTTAGGTGGTGGACTGTCCTTTTAAATAGTTCTCACAGTTATCAAATTAGCATGGCTGAAAGCAGTGTTTCAGGCTTTCAAAAAATGATTTAATTGAAATAAAACAGTAAAAAAATATTAACACGATGTTGTCATTTGTGCTCTGTGTTTGTTTCCTTGATTTGAGGCGTACGAGAGCAGAGTTACAAACACAAAGTTTATCTCACTCAAGTGAGCATATTTACACTTCTCAGTAAGTCAACAAACATGAACAGACAACGTTTACACTTCGCCTTGCTATACTTTTCACTTCTAAAGAAAATGATGTGTTATCAGTGACCCGCCCACACGATTTACAACGCTCTCTCTCGTTTCCATCAGTCCACACTGGAAAAAAAAATGTTTTCACTGGTCTGCTGAAGAAAACGACGCGTGTTCAAAAGGATTCGTCCTTCAAATGCGTCCACCTTCGTAACCGTTTCCGAAAGTCCCCGTTTTCAGTAGCGTTTCCCACCGTTTTCGGGTGTACAATAGGCAAAAACTTACTTTAAAGTACGAGTTTAAAAACGAAAATGCATCAGTGTGCATGGGTTCTTAGGACGTCGTTTTTGGGGTTTTTTTTTCCTGGGTTCTTTACATCGCTGCATATGGGACTTTTTATACAGGGTTGGTCTGTTGGGATCCCTTAACAAGATATTTTAGTGGTAGAAATTGTAAAGCGACGCAAATGTCCCTAGCGGGCAGTAGCGCTGATGAGAGCCGGCTGTATTGGCAGCCTAGAAATTGGGCTTTGCTGAGTCTTATTCCTTGTCATGATTTATGATTTGCGCAGTTACGTTGCCTTTCCGAAAATTATAGCCGGGGGGATTAGAGGTGCCATTTCACTGTAATTCTTTGTTTACCTCTGAAAATAAGGGTTCTAGGTATAGTAAGGCAGATCTGATGCGTCCAGAAGATCTGGAGGATTTGGTGCTAGATTTTTAAAAGACGGATTATGTTTTTATACAGACGAGCCTGAGCTCCGGGTTTTCTCATACGGATAATGCGTCTTTAGTATCTTAAATGTTTGCATAATTTGCTTCCATGTTGCATCAGTAAACAGAAACTGTAAACATTTTCTGTGTTTTTCTGAACGAGTCAAACGTCAACTTTGTAAAACCGTTCTCGGGAGGTTTCAAATCAACAAAACAAACAGACAAACAAACAAAGAACGGCATAGCACAGCATCGTTTATTCCACGTACCATATATTTAAAACCACAATTCATCACGTAAACAGAACATGGAAGGCTGTACATAAACACCGCGGTCATCTGATTTAAAGTTCACCTTTACTATAAAAGCTCATTTTCTAAATGCAAACAGCTGCTGGACAATGGTAGCTGTCCAATCAATTTAGCTTACTGTGAAAACAACCCAATTTTTGCCTAGAAGAAAACCTTTTTGTTCAAAAATGTGCGCGGATCAACGATTTCGCCCGGTTTATCTTCCTCCCGTAGATATCAGCAAAGGACCGCAAACGAAAATGCTGCACGTGTACGTAGGATCTAGTAAACCAGACCTAATCAGCCAAAGAAATACTCAAATGACAAACAAAGCAGCAAGGCTGATCTGACTACGTAGAAAGATTTGACTCAGCAAGACATCAACACGACACTAATAGAACTTTAACAGAGCAGGGTTGCAGCCGTAGACAGCTGTTTCGCTCTTCTTAGAGCTCATCAGTACGGCATAGCAAGATGGCGAAAATGCCGTAAAAATACCCGTACACTCTGTTAAAAGCCCTAAACGAGGACGCACGCCCACCAAATCACGCCATCACGTGTCTTGGAAAGGTCGGGAGTCCAAGCGTCGTGTTGATGTCTCGCAGAGCCAAAGATAGGATGGACAAAACCAACCTTATAAAGAAACATCTTCCTCCCGCTCGGATTATTTCTCCTCGGGTCTCCGATCAAACAGAGTCCTTGGGTATCCTGGGTAGGAAAACGTCTCTCAAAGCATTGTGGTATAGTTATGCACTGTAATATAACTGGACAGCGTTAAACTGCGGGAAAACTGAGCAAGTAAACATGGCGGCTGAATCGAAATCAATTTGTAAATTTCTTTTAGCTTTCCACGTCGTTGTTCCAGATTTTATAAAGTAACACCTAGGGTCTTTGGGAAGCCCTCTTGAAAGCAAGTATGGCCTCAAGGTTAGATCAGGCTGCCTAGATAAATATCCAGGTAATTTCCATCGAAATAGTTGACGATGTCGTTGCTGTGCTAAAAAAGGACGAATTAGTCAGGGGAAGATGGATTGCGATGGCTCTACTACGGATGATGATGCTACAGAAGACGAGGAAGAAAAAATGCCAGTTGATGTAACGTCTGAAAGCAATGGAAATGATGAAAAGATTAAAGCCAGATGGTATGGCATACATGTAGTTTTAATAGTTTTACAGTACTCCGGTTTTTCAAAATCGAAGAATCGATTTCTAGAAAAATTGCTTTACGTTACCTTACACATTTTGATAAAATGCCAATCGCCTTCCTTGATTGAAACTTTACCTCCCGGAGACATTCCTTGCCGGGTTATGTAATATGTTCTGCTTTTGATTCTATGGATAAAATTCTAAAGCTGTTGAGCAGTACTTTCCTTTAGAACTGTTTATTACGCACATACAATGTGGTTTTAACTTTTCATTTTTTGGATGAAGTCTTGAAGTGTGACTGTTCAAATGAAAGCTACGAAGCATTGCTTTTCAGTTTCTTTTCAATTTTTTTTTTCCAAGTGGGAATTATTTTTGAAACTTATGAAAGTCATTCCTCAGAAAAATTTCTTCAGGAGGTAGAGGGTGAAGATATACATGATCATCTTTACTTGAAATTAATTTTAATTCTCTCTTTTTTCTATTTTATTTTAACAGTCAAAATGATCCCAAGCATGGGCTGAGAGGCAGTGAAGAAACATTTTCAGTCTCTGAAAATGAAACTTCAACAGAAGGTACATATACAGTTGTAAAGAGGCCATGTTAGACAGTGTATGCATTTTTGCCACCTGAATTTCAATCTTTTGTTGTCACAGTTATGTGGCAGTTAGCACATCCATGTCAAAATATTGTCCAGTGATCTTGCTTCCTTTCCAATGCTTTTGCAATTTCACGATCACAGCCCTGTTGTTTATTTTTTTTATTTCTTTAATGTTGCTGTTTCAATGCCAGGTCAGTGGTTCTGTATTTACCCTAACAGGGTCTTACATAAATGATATGTGTCATTCTGTAAATACTGTCTTAATTAATGGAGGTGTGTAATAGTAGTGGATAGCCCATTGAAAATTTTGATGGGATATCTATGATTGCTGGTTCAAGGCTTAGTTTCTGCATTGTCAAATTGTTTCCTTTTAGACAAGAAACATTACTCCGTTACTCCACCCCCATACTGAACTCAGAACTCACGGAAGCCATAATTACAGATATAGGCAAGATAAGGCAACTACGGGCACTTATGTTTATTCCTTTTTTCAAAGGACTATTAGACTATGGAATAGATTACCCACTAAAATTGCAGAGAGTAACCCTGACTCATTAACTACTTTTAAGTCCGAGCTGTATAACTACCTAATTAATTAATCACCATTAGATCTACTAGATTTTTTGGGGGCTATTTTAAATTTATATATTGTATTTACTTTTACATATTTTTAACATTTTGTTCAGTTGGTGCAATATCCTTACGGATTTTACCGACATAATAAAATATAGATGTAGATTGTCTCTCTCTACCCAGGTGTAAAATGGCTATCAATGAACTGTTAGAGAAACCCAATAAAATGCTAAATGGCTAACCCTGCCGAGGACAAGCGTCCGGTCTGGGGGCTAGCGCTCCTAGTCATTTTGTGCTATGAAAACCAGGTTAAGCTCTGGCAGTTGTGGGGTCTCTAGGCTTGTGGAATCTCTTTTACTAAATATTGTTCACCTTTGTTATCATTATATATTGTGTCCACTGTATGAAAACCATCTGCAGATGAAATCATGTTGCTGTCCTCACTAGGTGAAATGATAATTCTAAATAATTCATAATAATTATTATTGGTCAGGAGTGGGCAACCTTCAATACATAGCTTCAATATTAGTTTTGATCATTTTAAATGTTGTTTCATTCATATTTTTAGTGTGGCA
This sequence comes from Siderastrea radians, assembly GCA_964017195.1. Taxonomy (NCBI): domain Eukaryota; kingdom Metazoa; phylum Cnidaria; class Anthozoa; order Scleractinia; family Rhizangiidae; genus Siderastrea; species Siderastrea radians. The sequence continues at coordinate 10,754,059 of OZ024896.1, forward strand.
CAAAGGGCTCAGTTGCCTTGCCCCATACAGTGGAGATAATGAATATTATGAAGCAGTGATCAACTCTATCCAAGCGACCTCTGAGGGGCATAGAGAAGCTGTGGTAACTTTTATTGGGTATGGTTAAAGTTAATTCAACCATCGTAACTAGTACAATATTTTTTTGTAATTGCCTGAAATCATTTACATCAGGTACAGTCAGCGGCAACTGTAGAGAAGCAGTGCAGAGGTCCTGGGTATCCACCTCCCCTTACTATCTGTTCAAAATAGAAGGCCTGGAGGGCTAACTTTTTTCCATTTTCAACATATTTATCCTTCACACCCACCCCCCCCCCCCACCCCAACTGTAGGGAAGGAGTGCAGAGGTTCCAGCTACTCCCATCCCCTTATTATCTGTTAGAAATAGAAGGCTTGGAGGGCTGAATTTTTCCACTGCCAACATTTTTATCTCACCCCCCCCCCCCCCAACTGTAGGGAAGGAATGCAGAGGTCCCGGCTATTTCCCGCCCTTATTATTTGTTAGAAATAGAAGGCCTGGAGGGCTGAATTTTTTCCATTTTTAACATTTTCATCCTTCATCCTCCCCCCCCCCCCCCCCACACCAACATTTTTCTTTGGGCCCCCACCATATGAAGCTCTGCATCTGCAACTGCTTAGTTTCTGGATTTTATTTGCAAGCAGAAGCAAAAGTAAGAGTACTGGTACATATAAGCTCTGAGAAATGAAAAAAAAAATTGGAAGCGAAAAATGGAAATATGAGCGTCTTTGAGTTATGCTGCCAGCCTCCAATAAGTCACACAAGTTTCCTTGAATTTCTTCAGACAGTGGGCTTCCAACCCAGTATCCATTTTAGTTCTAGCAATAATCCTGTTAATGTCACATGTAACTACGTGAAATTGAGAATCGTCAGACCAACCTCTCTCCACCCGTAATTGTCGCATATGCATTAGGTACTTTTATTGTTCAATCTGCTAAATGATTGTCATTAGTACACTAGTGTAAAAATTTCCCAATTACAGTTTGGATTTGTTGTCTGGTCGCAGTTAGATGTCATTAGACATGGTCAAGTGTTTTTCTCCCATTGTCGTATACCTGACATCTAGCTGTTTTTTGCTGCTCTGCACCCTTCTTGTAGCTCACTGTTTTCAGACAGACCCTCTGTAAAATGAGTACTTCAAGTTAGTCTCTATAGACAAGTGAGATATCTGTTATTTGTAGGTATGAATCTGAGGGAAGTGAGAGAGTTCCTGTTAAAGCACTCAGAACAATCGGAAAGCAGCTAGATAAGATGAAGAAGTCTGGTTAGTAAACCACATACAAGTGTTGGATGGTATATTCTAACAGTTGTCTTATGATGGCACCGAAGCCGCTCTTTGGAGATCGTGGAGTGGGGCCCAAGATATTTAACTCTCTCGTACACAGCTTGATATTTAAGGTTGAGATTGTGCTGTCAAATTAATATTTTTTGTAAGTTGCTCCAGTGGTAGATTAAATTTGTAGTGGAACCTGTTTGGGCTTGAAATCGTAAAAGTTATTTGAATGTGAAACCTCATTATAGTAGGGAAGTAGGCTTCAAAGAAGAAATGCTTTGCACCATAAGTCGCACAAATAAGTGAAGTTTGGGAATGAAGACATATTAGTTGCAGTAATCCACTTTGTAGAAAAAACCTCTCTGTATGAGAGTTCGAAACATATGCATATGAGGCTTCATATGCAGGCAGAGGAGAGTGGCCTTGATCTAATATTCTTCGATTGTCAGAACCCACGACTCTGAGAAATACTGAGCTTTGGTCGAAATCGCAATAAGCCGTGGTACTTAGGCGGGGACAAAGAGCCTTGTGGGGGAACTTTTCTAATAATGATAATAATAATCTTTATTGGATCGATAAAAGACATATCGAAAGTTACAACATCATCAAATCAGATCTGGGAAATCTGACACCGTCAGATCTGGGAGGTGTTTCTTCGTTCATTAAAGAGTTTTGTATTATTTTGCAGGTAACTTAAAAAAGGAGGATGCCTTGTCTTCATCAAGAAAGAGAAAGAAAGGTAACGGTAACCATGTCTATCCTGAGCTTGAAGCTTTAGTTTGTCTTCTCCATCTTCACGTCTCTCATGTGATGTTCGTGCTTTGTCTCCGTGGCAGGGAAATTAGATGTTTCTATTCAACATAAGAGAACACTCCGTGGCAGCAGAAAGTCCAAAACTAATGGTTCAGACCTTGTTGGTGGAATAACACATGACAGACCTACTAAATCGCCAAATACACTATCAAGACAAAGGAATGGAAGCTTTGATGATGTTGATAAGAAAAGTGATGACGAAAATACGTTTGACAAGGAAATGATAGCAGATGGTAAGGTTTTGGTTAGCTCAGTTAGCAACCTCGTACCCAGGGTCCTCTCTCTTCCTCCCTCGAGAAAGTGCCCTGGTTTCGGCTGGTCACGTGGCACCCAAAATCTGGGTGCTAACAAGAATGTGCTACAGGGGAGGGGTAGCATAGTGTAAGTTTGTCAATAGTGTCAGAATGCTGGAAAGTACCGGAGGTGATGTAAGCTTTTTCAGGAATATTTGTGGTGATAAGAAAACTCCTTTTATAGACAAGTATTTCTTCATTACATACGAACGTTCGACATCGAAGCGGTCCATGTTATTTTCGACTCAGAAAAACACGTTTCCAAGTCTCGGAATTTCAAAACACTCTCGCTAACCATCGCCATAGTCAACGGAAGCCGGCACGAGTCACAACATAGCAAATTTACAACAAGGAGAGCCGTCGGCTTTATGCTTTACGGAGCTCGAAATGAAATGGAGTGACAAGGATTAGGAAGGACTAATTTATTTTCGGTTTCTCCAAGGAGCAGCAGAATTTTCGGCAACCGTACACAAGACAGACAAACGGCGCGATGGTAAAATCAGGTTAAATACGCCGCGCCAACCGACTGAAACCACCGTTCTTGTAAGAATTTGAAGGTAATTTGTTTTATTGCTGTCGAGTAGGCGAAATTGCTCTCACACCGCCGATTGACCGAAAAAAACCTAACTTTTTTCACCACAAAACAGTGACATGACAAAATGAAAAATGTGCTAAACTAAATAACATTTATAATTAAGAGCTTTGTTGACAAGAAGGTTGTACTCTGGCCTGCAGGATTTTAATATACCATTACATTGAAGCTTGCAGATAAAAATACACAAGTGCAGTATGAGCTTTTATTATCAGAATTTTACTTGCGTTATTAGGCCAATAAATAAAGCATATAGCAAACAAATGAGTGTGTGACATTTTGTTCGGGCAATACGAGCAGCTTCTTATCAAACGCCTTCGGCAAATTCAAAACAGATCGAGCCTACCGTAAAATATTTTGTTGATGGAAAATCTGCATTGTTTGTGCTTCTGAAACGCCGCAGATAGTAGACTGTAGATTTTTTAAGCGTCCTTGTCTTTGAAAAAAAGTGAGCTAATGACTTCCATTCCTCTGTCTTCGTGCCAGTTTGAAAAGATTTGCATTCGCTTTTCCCTTCGCTTCTTGAAGAAAAGCGAGTCCACCCTGGTGGGGAGCTGTTTGCTTAAGGGAGACACGTGACCAGCCGAAACCAGGGTACTTTCTCGAGGGAGGAAGAGAGAGGACCCTGGGTACGAGGTTGCTCAGTTAGTAGTTGGAAAAACAGGCGTAAGTCCAAGTCGATGTGTCTGATTATACACACGGCAACAAAAACTTAAAGAAAATTGAGAGAAAGCAAACTGCCATCGAGTGACTTTCAACCTCGAAGAACAACCGTAGACACCTAAGTGATCAATATACATGCGAAGTGCAAACTATTCTCGGGAAATGAAAACCCTGCTAAAATGCCCGAAACGTCCGAACAATCACGACAAGCGTGCTTTCCATAACATGAAAAATTCTTTTTTGTTTGACTTTTTTTTTTTTTAATTTTTTTTTATTTATTATTTTTTTTTTTTACTGCAACACACGAAAAGACGTGACTTACAAAAATACGAAAAAAACAAAAACAAAAAAAAGATACGTCCACTGCTCACTACTTATTGTACAAATGCTAAGCTGCTCACAATACAATACTTACGCTTCTTACAAATTCGACACTGTATACTATTTACAACACTTACACTACTTACAATACAATACCTACAGGTACTTACAATACGATACTTATACTTCTTATAATACTATATTTGTACTACTTACAGTGAAAAATATTTTTTTTAACTTACAATACGTCTATAATTTTGTTGTCTTAATACAGTATACAGCTGTATATATATATATAAATATATTTTTTATTGTTTTATTGTTAATAATAATAACCATAATAACAGAAAAAGTACACATTATATACGCGTATAGGATAATAGCAGGACGTAACGACAAAGAAAAAAAAAAAAAAAAAAGGAAATTGAAAAGAGGAGCGAGGCCGCAATCCTAATGAGAAGGTTTTGGAAGAAGAGTAGAGTTAAAACAAAGATTGAAATACAATAGAGGACTATCTTAACAAACAGGTAGATCGAAGTCACAGTTCATTTGAAACGGTTCCATTTTGAGTTATATTTCTTAACAGTATTCGTCTTATAAGCAAAACATTTTTCTATCTATTGAGGGCTTTGTGCCGTCCAATATGAGCGTAGTATCATCAGCATATTGGCTGACTTTACACTCTTTGTCCAAGATTTTAATACCATAGATTAGTTTATCCCGTCTTATTGCCGCCCCCAGAATTTCAGCACACAAAATAAACAGATACGGGGATAGGGGGCAGCCTTGACGCACTCCTCTACTTAAATTAAAGAAATCGGATGTCCAACCGTTGTTTTGTATGCTGCTACTGATATCAGTATAAAAGAGTTTGATCCAAGAAATAAGAGAATTTCCGAAATTGTAATATTTTAGAGTTTTTTCAACAAAGGTCCATTCAAGAGTGTCAAAAGCTTTCTCAAAGTCAATAAAGAGAAGAAGTCCTGGGAGTTTCTCGATGTCTGTATAGCTCAAGATACTATTTAACAGTCTGATATTTTCACCAATAAACCTATTTTTTTGGAAGCCTGTTTGATCGCTATTTATCACCGAAGGCAAGACTCTTTTTATTCTACTAGCGATTGATTTTGCAGCGATTTTGTAATCACAGTTCAAAAGCGAGATGGGTCTCCAGTTCTTAATATAGCACAGAGATTTATCTTTTTTTGGAATTAAAGTTATTAATCCCCTCCGTTGTGATATAGAAAGGAGGCCTTTCGCATAGGAAGCGTTAATGGAGGCGAGTAAAAAGGACTTAATATCATTCCAAAATATTTTATAAAATTCAGCTGGAATTCCATCCGTTCCAGGTGTCTTGTTTGATTCCATAGTTTTTAGACTTTCCAGACATTCTGCAGCCGTTAACAAACCTTCACAAAGTTTTCTTTCGTCGTCACTTATTTTACACTGATTGTTTTGTTGAAAGAATAGGTCTTCACCAGTAATTTCCTGTGAAGAGCAATTGTTTGAAGTGTAAAGTGTCTGATAAAAGCGTCTCGCTTCATTCAGAATTTCTTGATCTGTATTTAGGACGGTGTTATCATCGATTTTCAAATTTCTTATTGTTTTACTATTATAATGCCTTTTTTCCAAACCGAAGAAATACTTTGTGTTTTTTTCCCCTTCATTGTACCAACGTGTTCTGGACCTAATAATAGAACCTTGGGTTTTATAGCTGATCACTTGCTCAAGGTTTTGTTTCTTAATCTCCAGTTTCGTACGAATTTCACACTTCTCATCATCGGAAATGTTATCTTCCAGCTTTAGTTCTAGCTTTAAAATTTCAGTCTCCAGGGTTTTCTCAGTTTGTTTTTGTTTTGCTTTTTGTTGTTTTGCATATTTAATTGAGTTTGCTCTGATTTGCATTTTCATGACATCCCATAAAAGTATTGCGTCTACTGTCTCGTCCTCTTTGTAATCATTGGACACTTCATTTATGGTTTCTTTGATAAGGTTAATGTATTCAAGATCCTTTAAAAGGTGGCTATTCAACTTCCAGAAACCTGGCCCTCTGGGGTTTGTTTTTGTGGCAAGAGATAAAGTGATTAGAGAGTGATCGGTTTTAAAGCCCGGCAGAATATTCGCCTCAAGTGCATCGGTCGATAAGCTTGAGCTGATTAAGAAAAAGTCTAATCGACAGTGGATTTCTGGCTTATTTCTTCTCCACGTAAAACGTTGTGTACTTGGGTGTAGATCGCGCCAAATGTCAGTCAGATCCATATTTTCTTTAAGCATTTCGATTTCTTCTAGTGATTTAAAATGAGTGGTTTGGTTCCCTCCCTTCTTGTCTTTTGAAATGTTTTGTACTAGATTAAAGTCTCCTCCTAACACTATGTGTTCACATTCGAAGGTGGACAGGTTGTTAAAGACGTTTTTAAAAAAATCGCGATCATCATTATTCGGTGCATAAATATTCTGTAGAGTTATAATTTTGTCTTGTGTTTTGATGTCGACTGTGATAAATCTTCCCTCGGGATCTGAGTAATATTTTAGTATCTCAAAAGCAAAATTATTATTAAACAAGATGCAAACCCCTGCTCTAGAACTTGAAAGACTGCTGAATAGACCAATATAACCCCATTCAGCTAACCAGAGTTTTTCCGTTTCGCTTGAACTGTGTACTTCTTGCAGAAAGTAAACAGAGTGTTTTTTGTTCCTTAGCCAGTTAAAAGTTTCTCTTCTCTTTACATCATTAGATAGTCCCCTGACATTCAAGGAACATATTTCTAATTTATCTACTTTGGAAATATTCGACGAATTTATAGACATATTTCAAAATATATTGACAACGGATCGGGAGTGCGGCATCGTAACATAAAGAAAAAACGCCAACAAATATCAACATAACTTAGCGACAAAAAAGGTAAACAAAAATTAACATTAGCTAAAATTTCATACTTAGGGCACATTAAATCTAGATGTATCTATCGGCGATAGGTTTCACTCGGCCATTGGTTGGCTGTACTTTATCATAAGGAGTAAATAACCAACTTGTATAGCATATGGGTAGCAATCTATTAATAAGTGCAAAGGATATAAATTACTCGTCCATTGAAGCAGCTTCATTTTTCAAATAGTCCGGAATATTATCCGCTCGATATGAATTTCCTTGAACAAATAGCCGTCCGTTCTTGATATATGCTGGAGTAAGGTTCTTCTTCCTGGCGTTTCGTAAGGCATTTGACAATTTCTTCTGCTCCTTTGCGGTCTCATACGCGTAGTCAGGTACCACGACAACATTTTGATAATTCGGAGAGTTAGCAAGCTCCTTTCGTCTATTCCAGAACTCATTTCTTGTTTCGCGGTTAACAAAGCGAGCGATTATTGCTCGAGGCTTTCCATCATCTCTTTGTTAACCAGTACGGTGAACTGCATGGAACTCGACCGTGTTCGCGCCCACCATTTTGACCGCGGCCATCACCTCGCGTACAATTTCTTTGCAATTTTCGTCTTCGTTTTCTGGGACATTAAGGAGTCGTATGTTTTCTCGTCTTGTATAATTCTCCAGTTTTACCGCTCTAGCTTTGGCGGCAGACACTTCAGCTTGAAGGCGTGCATTATCCGTTTCCAGTTGAGTCAGTTGAACCTTATTTTGCTCATCTTGTTGTTTTAATGCTTCTATTTCTATCCAGGCAGCATCTAGAGATGTCTTTAAGTCGTCCGTGTTGTTCTTTAGGATCGAAAGCTGGGCGTTGACGTCTGCACGTAAGCTGTTGATTTCACTCATGGCTTCCGCAAAGTTCGAGTCTAATGACTGTTGGATGGACTCTAATTTTTCCATTATACATTTAAGCGAGAGCTCGGAATCTGATATGTCCGACATGCTAGAACTTGAGCTACCTTCACGTAGGCGTTTGTTGGCGTTCATGTCAAAATAACTAGAAAAAAAGCCAGACCTTGCCGGAGCGAAAAACTAAACGACCGTCGCCATTTCTGGTCACGTGCACTGATCACATTTCTGTTGTTATAGATGGGTTTTCAATTGAGTTTTTAAAGTAATTCACGGCTGGTTTGGTTTTGCGCTCTTTGATTGGTTAAAGAACTTCGCGTCACTTTCTCAACCAATTAGAAGTAAAACCAGTACTGGAATCATGACTTGCCCGTACGAGTTTTCCCGCGCTTAATGCCAGGTACATTTGTCCTTACATTTGCTTCGGGTTCTGATTGGTTCAATGTGTTGTGTATTTTATGATTGGTAAAAGTAACGTAGGTAAGAACCTTTATTTAGAGCGGTTTTCAATTGAGTGTCGAAAGCAATTCGCACTTTGCTTTGGTTTCGCTTTACATCGTTCTGTGATGGGTTAAAAAATCTTGCATAACTATCTCGGTCAATCAGAAGTAAAACCTACACCGATCGCGACTTGGTCTCACGCATTTTCCCGCGCTTGGCACCAGTTACATGAATTTGGTTCGAGCTCTGATTGCAGAGCTGCAAATAATCGGACAATGTCCGACTAAAATCGACCCATGTCCGACGAAATCTTAACTTCGGTCGGACATTATGTCTGCACAGATTTTTTTCCCAAATAATAAGTAAATAATGTTAAGAAATAATTATTCCAAAAAGACTTCCACTTAAAAATAATAGTAATTAAAAAAAAAAAACGTCCGACCACATTTCTGTTTTGTCCGACCAAAATGGAGACTTGGTTGGACATACGTCCTCTCAAGAAAGAATACTGAATTATTTGCAGCGCTGGATTACAATTGGTTCCTCGGGTAATTTGTTTGTTGTTTTTGGCTGGGGTGATTACTTTGGTTTTGGTTGTACTACACTCATTTGAAAAGCGCTCTATCCTCAGGGTGCTCCCCTCCGTATTGGTTAGAGTAATCACTTTGAATTTTGGTTTTACGACAATCAAGTCAAAATCGCCCCATCAGTTGATATTCAGGTTTTGCTCATTGTCTTTGCGTTTAGGTTTTGATGATCAAGACATGGAAAGACCGTCATTCTCAGTGCCAGCTCCACACCCTTTAGTTCCTTTGCTTTTGTCCGATGCCGGAGTTCAACCGGTCACCCAGGTCAGAATAATGCCTGTGTCAATTTAACATCCCAACACATTCCTGTGTTTTTTGAGCTAACGCCCGTTTTTCCTCGGGGCATTAGGTAAAAAAGCGCCAAATCGTTTACGTTTTCAAAACGTTTGCGTTTTTGATGTGTTTAGTATCGTGAAGGATGACTTTTGGAAATGAACTTCTCAAACTCATTAATGATTCATAAAGAGAAAACAAAGGAAATCACTACAGTGACGGTGGTTTGGATACCGGATCTTGATTAGCATGAAATTTTATGAGCTTTTTGCTTTGAATTTCTCCAAGAATTATGAATGGTTTGAGAAGCCATATCAAAAACTCAAAGGAGTGTTTCATCAGGTATCCAAACACCTCGAAGTCGGTCAAAAAAACTTGGCTGCGCCTCGTTTTTTCAACCCACTTCTCGGGGTGTGGATATCCTGATGAAACACTCTTTCTCGTGTTTGATATATTAATAGACGCGTTTCGAACGTCGAACTTTTCATGTGCAGTAGATTCAGGACAAGACAGGTTCGACGTTTGAAACGGGTGGAAATGAAGCATCCAGCTACTGTTTGTTTGGTTTTTTCTCCGTTGCGTGTAGCTCTCTCCCTTCTCCAGAAAAACCTTCAGCTGAAGTCTAACTTTTCAGCCTATCTTTCCATCAGGTCCCAGCTACCATAAACCGTTATCTGCGGGAATATCAGAGAAATGGAGTGCGCTTTCTGTACCAACACTTCACAGAAAATACGGGAGCAATCCTTGGCGATGACATGGGTTTGGGAAAGACAGTTCAGGTAGTAAAATAAAAAGCGTTTCAAATGTCAAAAGCGAGTACAGCAAATAAACTGTGTTTTAGACTCACGAAAGTGAGAACTCAGTCAAGAAGGTCCTAACGGGCGTCAAAGCCATGACTTTCGGTACACCACACGGATGCACTTGCCACTGGTCTAACCACTGAAGTAATGCTTCAAAGAGACCCTAAGCGAGCTAGCTAAATCTTTTTATTTTACTAGACGTCTGGTTCAAAATCATGTGAAACATGTCGTGTGCACTTTTAAAATCGGTAGAATGCTGAAGTGTGGGGATTACATTATGTGTATCACAGACATGAAACTCAAAAAGGAAAAGGAGTTGTTCGGCCATGCTCCACTGGCTCCTCTAAAGAAATTGGATATTCGTACCCTCGGTATAAGACATATAAGAGGGTACACTCTTCAAAACCTAATAGGTCTCTAACATTTACGTTTATCACCTTTCGAGCAACCATGCCTAGAATTTTAGGGTGTTGACATTGTATTACGAAATTTAGCCTTGCCTTTGAGTGCTCTCTTTGAAGATAACAGGATTGAAACAACTTCTTTTGCAACCCAGATCAAACAAATTCTGTTTATTTTAGGTTATTTCTTTCATTGCTGCTGTTTTGGGAAAAACTGGGACAAAGGCCGACATATTCTGCAAATTTATGGATGGCAAGACAAAAGGAAAACTGGTAGGTCCTAGGGATAAAACGAGCGTTGGATTTGATGAGAAGTGGCTCATTGTTGCTGGGGTTTAGTGGTTTTGGTGGTGCTGGTAGTGGTATAGTAAACAATCATCAGTCTTCACCACCTCAACCTCACCACCATGAGGTTGCGCTCTGTTATGGTGAGGCACTCCTGTCTGTGGCTTTGTCGTGTTCTTTGAAGCAATTACAGTATTTTTATCATTGTAATAAAATTGTTTGTTGTCAGAAAGAAGATGCTAGCCGTCGCGAGAGAGGCACTTTTCTAATTGTGAGTCCAGGTTCTGTACTATACAACTGGAAGGACGAATTAGAGACCTGGGGGCATTTTAACACGGGACTCTTTCACGGTAACGCCAAGGAGGACACTCTACAACGGGCCTTTAGGGGACGACTGGACGTGGTACTTACTACGTATGAGACCATGAGAAATCATCTGGTGAGTTGTTTATGTACCGCTAAAACTTACCCAAATAAGCGTCCTTTCCACCCTCCACGCTAAATTCGGTGACTCCCGGAAAATAGCGATAAAACTAGCGCTCTTTTGAAAGTAGGGTCGGGACACACCAGGCGACTGGTCGCAGGGACAGGTCGCTGCGATAAGCCGCCTCCTGTGTACTGCTTGGGAGACAAGTCGCTGAGACAGGACGCTTGCTTAGTACACACGAAGAGTTTTTCAGCAGGGAATCCCAGGTTTTGATGAGTGTACGTGGGAACGCTTTGATTTTTGTTCTCTCGCGGCGACAGGTCGCACGAGGCGACCTTGAAAATTTGTTTCATTTTGTCCCTGCGACCTGGCGCACGAATTCAAACCAATTTAAATTTATGTAGCCTGTCGTGGAGACAAAGTTCTATCGCAGCGACAAGGATTTTCTGTCAAAGCGGGCAAGTCACACGAAGGGAATTGTTGCTGCGACCTGTCCCTGTGTCATGTTCCTGCGACCTGTCGCCTAGTGTAACCCACTTTAACAATCCTGTCGGATGTAACGACATGACTACTACTTAATTCTTGATATTTATTTGGTTTTAGCGAAGGAAGGAAATTAGGAAAACCCAGTGATAAACAGACGTCGTGAAAACGATATCCGTACTCTTCACAGTGAAGTTATGTGTAATTGATATCTGAACGCGTGAAGAGATAAACTTGCAAAACAAGATTTCGGGATGGCCGTTATTCCTTAAGCGCGTGTTCAATAACATTCATGTTTTGCTTTTATGCTCTGCACAGGATGATTTGAACAAAATCAACTGGCTGGCGGTCATCATGGATGAAGTTCATCGACTCAAAGATCGCAAGGCTCAGATAACTGTCGCCGCTAAAGCTCTCACTGTCAAGAGAAGGTGAACAAGTCAGAATATTTTTGTTTACTTTTTTCACTGGCAAAAACACTGTCACTCGAAGCTTTAAGTACTACAGGAAAGTACAATTTGGAGGATTTCAAATCGCCTTATACAGCCCATCAACGGTACCACAGGAAAGTACTGCTCAGTAGCTTTTGTTTGAATGGTCACACTTAAGGATTTCATCCACAGACTCAAAGTTAAAACCTCTTTTACAGCACATTAAACAGCACCACAGGAAAGTACTACTCGATAGCTTTCACTTGAATGGTCACACTTTAGGATTTTATCCACACACTCAAAAGTCAGAACCACCTTTTACAGCACATTAAACAGTACCTCAGAAAAGTACCGCTCAATAACTTTCATTTGAGTGGCCACACTTTAGGATTTCATCCACAGACTCAACAATTAAAACCACCTTATACAGCACATTAAACCAGAGGAGAGGACTTATCAGTAGCTTTCGTTTGAATGGTCACAGTTTGGGTTTTTTCGTTATGTTCCTTTGCCTCCTCGTGATATCGTGTTGCACAGTTATCCTAATTTTTATTTATGTGAACGTGCAGGTACGGCCTCACAGGGACCCCACTTCAGAACAAATTGGGAGAATTCTGGTGTGTACTTGACTGGGCAAACCCGGAGAGTCTGGGGAAAGCAAAACGGTTCGACCGGGAGTTTGGTAAACCAATCAGAGAAGGGCAGACATATGACGCAACTAAGAGGGAACTGGCTTTGGCCAGGAAAAGTAAGTAAAGGCGGTGTGAAAAGTTTCGAAGTCGAACCCCCAAAGGTATTGATAAAAGTTTCTGTTGATAGAAAGTTTCGACTTACCGAGAGTGACGACCCGATGATGGAGAAACGCTGTCTTTGAAGTAACAGTAATCTTTGACGTTTGCTATTTAATCCAGTACCTAGTGAGCCCACGAAAGTTATGATGAAATATGACGCATGCTAATAAACACCTTTAAAAATTACTCAATTCTGAATGGCTGAGAGCAGCAGGAAGATTGATCATTAATCTGCATTATCACTACTCGTGATATTTGAAAATTCTATCAGATTGCACGATCCCCTAGGCTATAAATCTTCAATTGCACCCGCGTTTATACTTAATAGCGGTCATCCTAAAGTATTGGTAATATTGCATATTTTGATTATCTAGTTGGCAGTCCTAGAAATTCGCGATAAAATCTATGACTACGTATTACTCCCAGAAGTAACTCTAAGGACCCTCCGAAAGTAAGGCTAAGATTGCATGTTTGCTAAAGGCCGATAGTAGTGGACGCACGTTTTATGGATATAAATACTAAGGCACAAAATTTATAAGCAACAGGACAAACTATATTGTCTGAAACTCATGTCCTCTTTGTCAGATTATAGTAACTATAGGTCAAACTGTTGTAGCAGCAACGATCGCAGCGTATGATTAATACTGAGATTCATTTGTGTTTTAGGTATTTTTTCCATCCCTTCCCTGCCATCGTGTTGTTTCTCTTCACCCAGGTGTATAAATGGGTACCCGCTACATACTGCTGGGGGTAACCCTACGATGGACTAGCATCCCAACATCCCTTCCAGGGGGGAGTAGCATTTCTCTCAGTTGCTTCATGCTACAGAAACCGGGATAAGCTCCGGCCGTGATGGCCTCCTTGGCTCGTGTGCGACTTTACCTTGCCCCTTTTGAGCTCTACCCGAAAACAAGTGCGTACCGTGGTGTTCAATTAGACAGCCGGTGTTCCCAATGGTCGGTTGCTGTCTGGGTTTGCTATTCCTTTTACAGCAATGTTCTGTTGATGGTGTACCTAATTTTTCGCAGAATCGAAAGAACTTCAAGATAAGATTGGCAGGTTCTTTCTTCGAAGGACCAAAGACTTGATAGCAGATCAGCTGCCAAGCAAAGGTACGTGCATGATTTGTAAGGTGAGTTTTTTCGTACCCGGCGGCTAATCTTGTTGAACGAAGTAAGAGAACTATATCACGGGGATTTGCTGGTGTTTTGTCGAAACTATACTGAAATTGTGATTAAATAACTTCGCTCACAAAGAAACTTGACAAAGGTGGCCCAATATTTTCAAGTTTTAATGCTTTTCCTTTCTGGCCATGAGTTTTATTGCACTGGTATAGCGTCCTTGAACAAAACTGGCCCATCATTTTTAGGATTTCGTTATTGTAAACGTGAAATTCGGCTGACATTGTTCCTTTAACCTTTCTAACTCTTTTCCAGACGAGTTGGTGGTGTTTTGTCCGTTGACACCATTCCAAGAAGACGCGTATCAGACTCTTCTTCAAAACCCGGATGTGGAATTGATCAGAAAGAAGAATTTTCCCTGTGATTGCGGCAGTGGTGTGGACAGGGGCAAGTGTTGTTACATGGTAAGTGAAGCAGAGAGGTTGACAGGACCAAGGGTCGTTACGAGATTTGAAGCACGTGGGGTTGACAGGGGGAAATGTTGTTATATGGAATTTGAAGGGGGTTGGACAGGGGCAAGTGTTCTTACATGGTCGGTGGCTCTAATCTTAGAATCTGTAGATGAAGTCATTATTAACACTGAAATGAAAGCTACTGAGCAGTACTTTCCTGTGGTGCTGGTTATTACACTGTACAAGGTTGTTCTAAGTTTTAAGTCTGTGGATGAAATGCTAAATTATGACCACTCAAATCAGAAAGCTATTGAGGAGTACTTTCCTGTGGTGCTGTTAAAAATGCTGTACGAGGTGCTTCTAACTTTTAAGTCTGCTTGTAGGTGAAATCCAGTGAGTGACCATTCAAGTGAAAGGAACTAAGCAGTACTTTCATGATATACTGTTAAAGTTTGAATTGTTTACGATTTCGCATTTTTTCACGATTTTGTTAAGAAGGACAGCCCCACACATAGTTTAATATAAGCCTTAGTTACAGGAACGTATCACCCTACCCGACTAAAACCGAAAGTAAACACCCTTGTTAACTCGGGTTCTGTGTGGTAGTTTTGAAACTGTATGGTATATGTTATTTTGTCGACAGCTCAGCTCTGATGGCGAAGACATCAAAACTGTAACCATGAGGTTTTTTCAGCTATTGCTAAAAGTGGCCAATCACGCCGCCTTATTGGCGCCCACAGTCAAACAAACACTGGACCAGCAGGAGAAGGTAAAGTTGTCAGTCATCTATGCGAAAATTTTGGCGGGAAAGTAACTGGAACCTGTGACGGACGCGACAAATTTTGGCGCGAAATAACTGTAACAGTCGTATCGAGTAATAAAGTGCAGTAGAGAAGTTGTATGTCCCAAATCTATTTTTGACGTTCTGCGTTTGATTTTTTTTTAAATACCTGTTTAAGCCTTCAATTCTTTCTTTCAGGCCAAAGAACTTTATTTGCAGGTGTTTGCTCGTTACCCCGAGTTTTCAGGTGTCACAGAACTGTCGTCGTTTGAACTGCTGTCTGACCCAAAGTATTGTGGAAAAATGAAAGTACTGGATAAACTGCTACGAATATTTCGTGAGGAACACAGCAAAGTACTTCTGTTTTCACGATCAACGCAGGTTTGTAAGAAATATAACAGAAATTAGGGCTGCTACAAGGTGCTACTCAATTCTTTGATTCCTTTTCTTTGGTCACTACTTTTATGGAGTCGTCACTTTTACAATATTTTTTTCCTTGCAGCTTCTCGATATCTTAGAAGAGTTCGTGATCAGCAAAGGATTGGTGTACAGCCGGTTAGACGGAGGAACCAAACCTGCTGACAGGACCCGGCTTGTGCGAGAATTCAACCTCGACCCAAGTATCTCTCTGTGTTTGATTTCCACCAAGGCGGGAGGTCTGGGATTGAATTTTACTGGAGCCAATGTTGTGATCATATTTGATCCAAACTGGAACCCGTCCAGCGATATGCAAGCCCAAGACAGGTCAGGGAAAGGCTGAATTAAGCAGCCATAGAAACGAAATTGTCGGCACAATAATCGTGGCCGTTATTGACTAAAACTATTTTTTTTTCTTTGGGCGATAGAAAATGAACTCTGTGTTTCAAGGAAGTACATAGAGTGATGCTACCGTGAATGGAAATGTGGGAGAAATCGAAATGTTTTGGAAACAAGCGCGTGCGAGCCGAAAGCGAACTTTTCCACAACGCCTGTTTTACCATGTTTATCTCATAAAACGTTTGCTTTTTTTTTTAACAGGAAAATTTTTCCTTTAAACTAAGTAGTCTTCCTAATTGTTCCTGTCTTTTCATCATTTCGGTTATTTCTAGGTCCAAACGAAAAAGTTAATGATTGGCATTTTTGTTAAAAATTGTCACGTATAACCAAAGGCCAAGGGCCTGGATGACAGGGTGTTTTTTGTTTTACTTACAGAGCATATCGTATTGGCCAAAGACGTGATGTGCGAGTATATCGTTTGATATCCTCAGGAACTATTGAAGAAATGATTTACTTGAGACAAGTCTACAAACAGGTAGCTAACATTTTTTTCACGTCTTTATTACCTTTGCGAACATAAATCAGATAATTGCCTGTGGCCGCTTTGGTAAGATAGAAAATGAGACGTGGCTTCTTGTAGATAAGAAATTTCTCTTCTCATGTTCAACTCGATATCTCGCCATTTCCCGAAAAATTCCCGACCATTTCCCGAAGTCTTGGAACCGTATAGAGGCTGCTATGCAAAGGCCACGCAAAAGTTTCCGATAATTTCCAAAGATTGCCGCATGTTACTTTACCTGGAAAAGTAAACGATAATTGTCTAATTTACTGCAAACGTCTCGTGACCGCTTTAACGTACGGAAATAAATGAAATTTAAGCGTTCCGAAGTCGATTTGCTCAGAAAAGAATTCTGAGTCCTCCTAATAGGAGTTGAACCCATGACCTTCCAGGTGCCGTTCGGATGCTCTACCACTGAGCTACTGGGGACGTCGGTAAGCAGGGCCATACATGTATCCCACATGAGCCTAGATGTATCGCTTTTCTCACCCGACTCCCTGTAGCGCAGTGGTAGAGCACCTAACAGGCACCGAAAAGGTCATGGGTTCGACGCGCGTTGGGAGAACTAGAATTTTTTCTCTTAGTAAATCGACTTGAGAACCCTTTTTCATTTAAGTCACCATTCCACCAGTCATATAATGTACGGAGCTGATTCTTCTTTGTTCTTACTTGTCGCAGCAACTTGCCAACATTGCTATAAAAGGGACGAACGAGAGAAGGTACTTCACTGGTGTGGAAGGAGACAAGGACAGAAAAGGCGAGCTGTTTGGCCTCGAGAATCTCTTCTCTTACCGTGCGGAAGGCGCCAGTCTGTCCAAAGATATCGTCAAGAGAGCGCAGAAACTAGAGGCGGGTTATAAAGTCGCAAAGTACGAAATTGTCCCCGAGAAGAAACAAGAGGACGACTTGGAGAGTAAGGTAAGGAAACCGGGGCCTGCGAGCTAATCTGTGTTCAGTCGGTTTGCTGTGTTTGTTTGTTTTTTTGCCTGTATTGTTTCTTTGTCTTATTTTGTTTTTATGTTTTTGCTTGTTCGTTTTGATTTGTTTGCACAAGTAAATGTATGTGTGTGTACAATCCGTTTACACCACTTCTTTGCTTAAAGCGGCCGGTGAAATGATGTACGATTAGAATATTTAAATGAAAGGTTGTTGTTGTTGTCAGTAGAACAAAATACTAGTCCGTTGCAGAGTTACTCCCGGTATTTTGTTGGGATTCTTTAACCCTTTAAGCCCTAACAGTGGCGAAAATGAAATTTCTCTTCACATTATCACTACTTGTTCAAACATTCAAGTGATGAGAATAAAGAAAGTGATCATCAATTTGATATTTAGACAAATTCTCCTTACTAGTTCCATAAGAAATGTATGGAGAACAGTAAGGAGAATATGCATTTTTATGTCAGGGCTTAAAGGGTTAATGGTTTACAATGTGGAGTGAAGTTTGTTGTCTAAGAAAACAAACGATCCAGGGACCAGCCGGGCCAACGACCCTTCTGATCTTCCGATTGTTCTCTTTAGTCTCATTATCAATCACATTGACAATGTATGTCGATTCTGTGAGGAGAAAATGGCCGTTAATCCAACGCTAACTCTTTGCCAGGTCACCGAAGACAGCGTGGACCCGAACGAAGATGAAGACCCGTATAACCTGGAAGAAATAGCGTCCCAATTTATCGACGATGACGGTCCACCTCTCACTAAACTCAGCACTGACAAAGAATTGCATAACGCGGCAAGTAATCAGGTAAAAAGTGTGGAAAATTACGACGGAAAGAACGTGCGTGCTCTTGACAATCACGCTTCCTCTTTCGATGATGTCGAAGACCTTCTTCGGCAGGAGCTAACTGATTACGAAGCCTGCTCCAAATGTGCTACTCCAAAATGTATGGATTCCTCGGTAAATACCGCTGCGAGAAAGCCAATGTCTTTTGAAGATTTCTTTAGTGAAGATGGAGACAGTGAGCCAGAGAGTTCAACGAATAACTACACTAGAATCAAGAAAGCTAAAAGTAGAGGGACGGCTGCAGGGACGGGCGATGCCGAGAATGTGATCCCATCAACTGTGAGTGAAAAAGAATCAAGTTCTTCAAGCTGCGAAGAGGAATACGTTGAACCAAACAGTCCAGCAAACTGCTTTACAAAAGTCAAGGAAAAGTTGAGGAAAAGTAAAAGGAAAAACACGGAGGATGAAAGTTACGATGTTATTCCACCTACGGTCAGTTTAGATTGCGGGATAAAATCAAGCGCAAGGAAGATTGAAGAGTTTTGTGTAGATGACAGCGAAACGTCGCCCACTGGTAGAGAAAATGTTTCTGGCATGTCTTCATCGGACGAAGAGGATTCTGATGAGGGTCTGTTCACCAGAAGGAAAGAAAAAGGGAAGCGAAAACCCAAGATTGTTGTTTCAGAGCCGAGCAATATCTTGAAAGAAGGCCGAAAGCGGTTACGTAGGTGAGAATGTATTTGACGTTTTTTTTTCTTGGATTTGAGCAATTGTGCGCTCTCGTTGCCTCTCTACCTCTTGGTCGTCGGCATGTAAATTTCTAGTAGAGCACTGTCAATTCAGAAGTTCTGTTTTAGCCCCCTGAATGGGGGCGTTTCGGTGAGTAAAACACAGTATCATTTTTGGGGTTAACTTGGCTCTCTAATTAAAGCCATAATAGCCCCATTTACAGGGGCTGGGCCGGTACCAAAGGGCCAAATTGAGTCCCACTGTGAGATGTTTCGGCTTTAAATGGGGGTAATTTTGTCCTGTGTATGAAATAGGGCCACAGTTGGCCGCATCAGCTCGAGGGGCCTCTGGGCTAATTTGGCATTTTGGGGCTGAAACAGATCTTCTGAATTTACAGTGAAACGTCGCCTAAGCAAAAGTGAACACTTCTTTTATTGTTGGTAAATGCAGCCGAACCTCTCCTCACGGACGCCTCTATACCAGGGTCACCTCTCTAATGACGGACTGGTTACTTGGTCAGAAAGAGACCAAAATTCGTGTTAACTCTACCTCTGTGGTACGGGCACCTTCATTAAACAGGAACAGAGGAAAGATGTTCCATTTTTCATTGAAACCTTGCCGTAGTTGCGACCACTCTTACGTGGTCGCAAACTAACAAATGTATCCCTTTTAAACGACTACGTTTAGCCAACATTTGAGACCGTCTTCGGTAACAAGTATTTCCACTGCAAAAAATGTTGAAAGACTTTGTTGAAAGATTAAAGAAGGTTTAATTTTTTACTCAACGTACCTTCAACATTTTAAAAAAGATTAAAAAATGTTGAAAGACTTATTCAAACTCTTGTTAAAAATTAAACTGTTGAGCGCACGTCAAGCAAATGTTAAAACCGTTTAGGCCCCGTTTAATAGACCCTTTTACTGATACAGCAGCCACATTGATTTTGCCCCCTGGGCATCCCATAGTACTCATTGAAATTTATTTATTCTTTTGTGGTGATGATGCAGCATTATCACATTAACAGAATCAATCCAGTATTTGCCCAGGGGGGCAGAATCAATATGGCTGCTGTATCGGTAAAAAGGTCTATTTCCCTTTAATCGGCTTCCAAACAACCATGCCCAGGTTTGCCCTTGTAACAAGACAATCTGTTTTACCTGCTATGCAACTCAAACTCCTTCTTCGATTGGACGAAAACTAACGTATCACGTGTCGTGCCTCAACTTAAGTTCTCCATGGCAATAAAAAACTGCATAGCTCCCAAGGAAAACGACAACGTGAATTGTCAACTCGCATGTGATCAGGTCCAAACTGCAGCAAATTTGTATGCTTGTCGTCGCGGCAAGGGGAATGCAATTTTTGAATGCAATTTGAAGCTTTTTGTTAGTTTTAGACTTCCACATTATTGAGGCCCCGTCCATACACATACGTTTGTTCGTGTTTACTGACAACACGTTAACAATAAATATTGCAAACAATCAAAAGTCCTTAATTTTGGTGACCATTTCCGATGTTGTTATCGACGTTGTCATCGTTTAGGAAAACCTCCGTTTTCGATCTTTTTTAATCGTTTACGTGTAAAGGAAGGCCGAACCGTGCGTACAAAAAATCTTTCCCTTTTTTCGGTTTTTGTCGTACGTGAAGGATAGGTCTCCATTTTGCAGAATCTCTACTTTAAAATTTCCGTTTTTGGGTTTCAATAGTTTTCGTTCGTATACGTGTGAACAGGAAACCTAAACGAATAAAACATCAACATTTTCAACAAAGAAAAAAGAAACGATTGAAAACGGATACGTGTGGATGGAAGGTTTAGTTGGTATCTGACAAATAATTAAGTTACCGTCATATCTGATCAAACTAGGTTTCCCGGAAAGCTGGCTCCACACGTCGAACGTAATAGCGAAAGTTTAACAGCAAAGCGATCCAAAAAGGACAACAAAGTTGAGGAAATCCTGGGTAAGTTATGTTACATCCATTTTCTATATGAACCATCCAAATCTATAAATAAAATAAATTGACTCCCCCTGCTATGAATCAGTGGTGAATTAAGTCATAGAAATTGTCAAGTTTCACTAGTTTATGGGCAAGTGTAACTTCAATCAATCAATCAATCAATCAATCAATCAATCAATCAATCAATCAGTCAATCAGTCAATCAGTCAATCAATTAACTTTGTTTAACGAGGGTGACATCTAACAGTCTGGGACTGACAAACCTGTGTCCCTCGGGTTCCGGATGGAATTGAAATTTGGAGATGTTGGTTTTTGAGGAGAGAGGAAAACCGGATGCCCGGAGAAAAGCCTCTCAGAGCAAGGAGAAAACCAGCAACAAACTCAACCCACATATGACACTGGGACCGGGAGTCGAACCCGGGCCACACTAATGGGAAGCGAGTGCTCTCACCACTGCGCGAATGCGCCACCCCTGCTCCCCTTCATACTCTTGTCTTAATTACGAACAACGTGTTGTGCTCGACTTTGCCTTCATTTTCCGTGTTTGGTTCACTAAGTTGTTTAGCAACGGGACGATAAAGTCCATCTTTTCTTTGCAGAATCTTGTGGAGTTCGTTACACGCACGCCAATAAACACATTGTCGGCTCAAGCGAAGCAGAAGATCACATGTCTAAACAGGCTCTGCAGGACGTGTTTGAATTCAGGCAGTTTTCCCAGCAGCCTGCCAACTGCTTTCCTGCTCTGGAGGTACTGAACATTAATATATGAAATTAATATATTTGAACTGCGGATAAAGATAGAATTATGTGAAGATCATCGCAGTGAAAGTGTTTCAACCTGTGTGCTTGAAAAGAAGAAACCTGAAAAAATTCAGGCTTGAACGGGAATCGAACCCATGACCTCTGCGATACCGGTGCAGCGCTAACCAACTGAGCTATCAAGCCAACTGGGAGCTGGTCAATTGAGAGTTCGTATTTATCCCGTAGATGGTGAATAAATGAACATTAATATATGAAATTCATATATTTGAACTGCGGATAAAGATAGAATTATGTGAAGATCATAGCAGTGAAGGTGTTTCAACCTAAGCGGTTGAAAAGAAGAAACCTGAAAAAATTCAGGCTTGAAAGGGAATCGAACCCATGACCTCTGCGATACCGGTGCAGCGCTTCACACCTTCACACCTTCACTGCGATGATCTTCACATAATTCTATCTGGAGGTACTGTACTGTAACTACAAAAAGTAGTGATCCCCTGGGAGTTCGCCTCCTTCACAACCTTCCCTGCCTGTTCGCCCCAACCCCTTTCCCATTCTTGTGCTGTTATCAACTTCCTGTGAACTCTTTTCGCGCTCTAGAGATACCAAAACCATCCTTGTCTTTCTCCTTTCCATCCTTCCTTTTCCTGTGCCTTTGTTAACTTTCTTGCAAGTTTGTTTTGGGAAAGCACAGGCATGTTTCCCAGCGGCCCGCGAACTGCTCTCCCGCGATGGAGTTACTCAAATATAACTACAGTAGTAGCGATCCCCCTGGAATGTCCGTCTCCTCAACTGCCACACCCTCCCCCGCTTATTCTGGGCTGTTTTAAACTGTCTTGCAAATTCTTTCTGTTGTCCACAGACCAGCGATGAAAGTGACGACCTCGGCGAGAACGCTCAAATCTCGAAACCGGAAGTGGCGAAAACTACAGAGCAACCGGAAGCTGGGGATAGTCGCAAAAATCCACCATCATCGAATCGGTATGGCACTACTTTTAATAATAAACAATCTCAATTTTAATTGGTTTCTGTGGAACACTGCATAGGCAGCACAAGAGCAACGCTTGACGCGTGACTGGTGTTAAGTGACGATATTATATTTGTGAATTGTAAAGTTGTACAGGGAAGATGATCAGTTTTAGTAACTGATCAAGTTGCCATATAAACTGTCATAGTTCACAATTCCAATATTGTCCCTATGCCTTTTATTGTTTTTCCGCGCCAGCGCATAGAGATGGCAAAATCTGCTTTTCTGGCAAGCTGAAAACTAAGGTGGCGGACGCTTACTTATTGCTGTAATTTTCTAATTATTTTACTGTGGATGGCATTTGGGCATTTTCTTTCTTGCGGTTACTATTGTGAGTTTATCGCAAACATGGGGCTGTAGAAAAATATGGGACGGAAGTCTTAACCATGTCCCATGTCGTCGGTCAGTTGCTCTAATCTCTGAGATACAAGGGGACTTGTGGGTATCCACTTACTGGGTTTGAAGGTTGCAGAGATGGCTACGTGAAAACTGTCTTGCATACTGCTACGTAGGCTTAGAAACGAAAATCCTGACTGATCAACATAGGCGAGATGCTTCAGTGTTTAGCGGTTTCACCATTCAGCTTTGTATCCCAGAATTCTGTTGTAGTCTGTTGGCAAGAAAACAATGCACTGGTTACCTCTCACTTTCGCGTCTGCTGTTTAAACAACGAGTTTGTGCCTTCATCCTAATTTAGTTTGGGGTGTAGTTTGAATGAAGACATATCAAAGGAATTTTGGGCCTTGTTTAACTTGAAAAATGCGGGCAAACAGGGGTATTAAGATTTTTCGAAAAATTGTGAGTTTTTATTTATTTATTTATTTATTTATATTATTCCTTTTTTAGATTATCCAAGTAGATTTTTAGAAAATTTTCGGCATTACTGTATGTAAGCCTATAGCTATGATCAATAACCCTCGAAAGCTTCTAGCCTAGTGGTTTGTGTCCTAAGTATGCCGAGAATTCGGACCCAACCGTTCGAAAAAGAAAATCAGTCAACAAGACTCGTTGCTGTTTACTCCTCACTGGTGCACCTGAGCATTTTTCAACTTTTTTTCAGGCCCATGAACTCTGGCGGGGACGCGACAGTAGAACGAATTCGGAGCAGCACTGTTTTCGTTGGGTCAACTCCCCGAGGAATTCGTCGGCAACATTTTCGGGAGATGTCGGAACAGCTCGGATTTTCTTCGGAAATCGATCTTGCCAGAGCGGTTGTCACAAGCAGCGGAACGGAAAGACAGGAGATGCTTAAGCGCTTTTATTTAAACAAGAATCCGGAATTTTCCAGTTTGTCTTGCTTCACAGCTCATGAAGAGAAGTCTAGGTTCGAAAACGTTAGACAAGATTTGAAGCGTGGCAAGCGGCCGCTGGAAAGAACACGAGTAAATGAGAGCCTTGAAACATCAAAAAAATCCAAAAGAAATGTAAGCATCGGTAGAACGAAGGTGAAGTTGCTTGGGAAAGATACGATTCCTGAAAAAAATCGTGAGACACATGACATTCAAAGGCAAAACGATGATTATTCTTTCGGCAGAAAGTTGCGTTGTTCCGCAACTGTTTTTGAAGAGAAACAAGGAGCAAATTTGAAGACCAACGCTCATGTTGTTGAATTAAAGGGCCCTTTCAACTATCTGGCTAAGAAAGAAGAGGATGTTACTTCTGTTAATACAGGAAACGGCACGTCTAAAGCGAAGGACGGTCACCTCAGTAAAAGAAGTCACCTACAACAAGAAGACAGGAAATGTAGTTCAACTAGTTCAGCAGCCTCGGGATTAAACAGAGAAAACACAGCTGAAATTCAAGACTCGTCTCTTAACAATACTTCGGCTTTTTCAGTGTCTATTCTAGACGAATTTTTGTCGAGAAGTTCTTGTAGAGGTGGCACTAACAGCGAAAATGTGAGAAAAAACGTGAACAAGGTGAACAGTTGTGCTGACGAAAAAGAAGAAAAGAAAGGAAAAGAGCTGGACAAGACAACCGACCACAAAAAAACCGTCAAGGAAAAGAAGTGTACCTCTGTTCTAGATGATTTTATTTGATCAGAGGGAAGGCAAATAACTGGACAAGACAATCGACCACAAAGAAACCGTCAGGCAAAAGAAGTGTACCTCTGTTCTAGGTGATTTTATTGATCAGAGGGAAGGCAAATAACTGGACAAGACAATCGACCACAAAGAAACCGTCAGGCAAAAGAAGTGTACCTCTGTTCTAGATGATTTTATTGATCAGAGGGAAGGCAAATAACTGGACAAGACAATCGACCACAAAGAAACTGTCAGGAAAAAGAAGTCTAGCTCTATTCTAGATCAGTGATTTTAATTGATCAAACTGAAGACAAATAGTCGGACAGGACGACCGAACACCAAGAAACTGTCAAGAAAAGGAAACCTACCTCTGTTCTAGATGATTTTATTTGATCAAAGAGAAGGTAAAGTGCTCGACAAAATAAGCGGCCGCAAAGAAGCAGTCAAGACAAAGACTATTAGATTATTTAATTTAATTCTCGTATTTTAGTGGAATTCGTTTGTTTTTATCATCATTTTAACCTTATTACTTTCAGGAGCGCCCGAGTTTGAAACAAGGGAAAATTCTCAATACTGAAATACTTTATTGAAGAAAAGGAACAGCACCACAGCAAAATACTGCTCAGTAGCTTTCATTTGAACGGTCACAGTTTAGGATTTCATCCACAGACTCAAAAGTTAGAACCATCTTGTACGGCATAATAAACAGCCCCACAGGAAAGTATTGCTCAGTAGCTTTCATTTGAATGGTCACACTTTGGGATTTTACCCAGTGCAAGTCCAAACGTTGGAATTACTTTGTACAGCAAAATGAACAGTACCACAGGACAGTACTGCTCAATGGCTTTCATCTGAGTGGTCACACGTTAGGATTTCGTCCACAGACTCGAAAAGATAAAGCTCACTTGTACAACATAACGACAACTTAACCTCTTTGGGCCACCAATACGGCGGCCATCAAAGACTGTACAAGAAATGAGGCAGCTAATGAAATCAACATTTCTAGTTTCTCTTCACACTTATGACGGTGACATTTTTACGTTATTACGGTACTTGAAAATTGAAAAGTAACGTAAAAATACCGGCACTATGTCATTTTGAGAATTCCTGTGTTTCGAGTTGCCACAAATTGGATCAAATTTCAAAGTGCTTTGTTTGTCAAGTGAAGCAATATATCGACATGAAACTTTCCTTAAAGATTTATCTCATTGGTGTGTTGAATATGTAAGAGAGAAGCCCTGTGGTGGCCTCAGTTTATATTTTAGAATTTTAATAACGTCACATGAAAACCAGGGGCCTAAGGGCGTGGCTAAACTAGGAAACATTGTTTCGAGACATGTTTCCTTGGGGGGCTAAACTGGGAAACATACGTTTCGGAAGCAAAATTTGCGTCCGCAAAATTTGCTTCCGCAACATGTGTTTCTCGTGCGGCTAAACTGGGAAACATTTACGTCTGCAACAATGTTTCCGCAACAATGTTTCCTAGTTTAGCCAGGCCCTCAGACAAAAGCAAGTGTTATGCCCTTGGATAAACATTTTTGTTAATTTTATTTCTATTGTATATTCTTATATTTTAAGTTTTCTATTGTCAACAGTTAAATGGTCAAACGTTTTAACAAATAAAGAAGCCATTTGCCATCATACCAGCTTTGAAGTATTGACATAAAAATAAAACGACAAATTTTATTACAGTAAACACGTGAACTTCCACTTCTAGGCCTCCAGGTACATTCGGAAAAACTTGCTGGGGAGGTATGACTTAAAGCGGTGTGGTAGTCCCCGTCAGGCGACAATGGTTGTTTACCATTTACAGGGGGAAACCGGCTGGTCTACAGTTTGTGCAAATGGTAAGCAAAACCTCTCGAGTGGGAAATTCCGTTCGAGATTAGCATGTACCATTTGTGCAATTCACTCTAATTTACAGAGAGGCTGGAACTAGTCTGACTATTGGCGTAGGTCTTGGAACTGGTAGAAAAAAGTAAATGGAACACAATTTTCCGTTGGGTATTTTGCTTGGGAATTTTGGACTATCTCTCAAGACGTTCCGTTTATTTTGGAACTTTTCCGGTTGGGCAAACCAAAAGCCATTTACAGTCCAACCGAAATTTCCGTTGTCTTCGTGTTGTTCTTTTCAATGGTTTTTAATAGCAGATCTCTCGTGCTCCTCGATGCGTTGACATAAGTGCCGACATGTGTATCCGATATGATCTGCTTCACTCATATCACACTGGTTGGTCTACGGTTTGCGCATGTAGATCGTAAGCAAAACTCCCGAATGGGAAATTCCGGTCAAGATTTAGATACATACTTTATTGTCACCTCCCCAAGGGGGCTTTTCAGGAACAATCAATAAAATAATTTAAATACTTAACTTATTACTACTTACAAAAATCAGCTTAAAATTACGAATGTACAATACTTAACTTAACTTAACTTAACTTAACTT
The DNA here is from genome assembly GCA_964017195.1 of Siderastrea radians. Classification (NCBI taxonomy): domain Eukaryota; kingdom Metazoa; phylum Cnidaria; class Anthozoa; order Scleractinia; family Rhizangiidae; genus Siderastrea; species Siderastrea radians. The sequence continues at coordinate 10,781,067 of OZ024896.1, forward strand.
ATTACTTGTTATATTACTTAAACCTAAGGAGCAATTACAAAATCGTCTAAAAGTTTATTCTTTAAAAGACGTTTAAAAACTTTTTGCGTGTGCCATTTTTGCAGTTCACAAATGGCACACGAGAGAGTCGAACTAGTTTGACCACTGGTGTAGGGCGTGGAACTTTTAGAAGAAGGCAAATGGATAATCAGGTTGGGAATTTTGGACTACCCCTTAAGACGTTCCGTTTACTTTGGAAATATTCCGGTCAGGCAACCCAAAATAGCCTTACTATTTACATTCCAAACAAAATTACTGGATTTTTGTACAAATGGTACACATTTACGGAAGATGATACACAACATTGCTGATTCACGATGATGTTTTCAAGACATCGCTGATTCACAATGATATTTATTTCAACAATTATCGCTTTATTTAGGAGAAAAAATTAGAAGTGTTTTTGTATTGGATTGTTGTAACCTTGGACAACGCGTATACTTTCTTTAGGCTTACATTTTGACTAGCAGACTCTGAAAGTCAATGTTACGAATTTCGGAAGTAATTTTTGTGACGTCATTACGCTGCTTGATACGGAACGAGAATACGAATCACCAGCTGGGGTATGACATTGTCAATATATACCGACAATTTATTACAACAAGCATTCAGGGAAAAGTACAGTAATGAGATTTGAGAATTTATATTCTGAATGTATATTCTTATATTTAGAACTTGGTAATGGTACATGTATACTGACAATTTCTTACAACTGACATTCAGGGAAATATTCAGTAACGAGATTTGAGAATTTGTATTCTGCACTTGTTAATGGTGTGAATGTAACACATGTTATAATATAATGTAATTTGTACTTTAAGGCAGGTGATTGATTACATACAATTGCCGATCTGTTTGCATTATCGATTAAATTAATTTTTCCCACTTCTGCGAATGTGACGCTTAGTAAGGACGGAGTTTGCTTCGTTTTTCCCGAAATTTTTCTTCAGAACTGTCCTTTGTGGCCATCTCCTCTATATCCATTGTCTTATCTTTTCAAATAACTAAAAAGTTACGTTTAAGCGGAAATAGCGTCAACAGAGGTAAACACGACTGCCTTTCTCACGTCAGTTTAATTCGTCACTCACCATGCCATCAGAGCCTTTTTTTAAGCAAGGCTCTACTAGCAGGGCGTTCGTTACTTAGCAACCAGTTCTTTTTTTTTTTTTTTTTTACTTTATTAACAATCAACCACAGTACAGATTACATATAGTACTTAAACACTAAACAATTAAATTGCTAACATTACAATGCTTATACTGCAGGCTTGCACTACACCTGACTGTTCATTGACAATGCAACCGTATATTACAACATCTACAGTTACAATAAAATAATGTTACATATGATCACTTAACGTTGTATTTACCGGTTACAAACAACTACATTTGCGCAAAAGTAATACTATATAATGCAGAACAGGTACACATAGAAAAAAACGATAGATATTCTAACACACACACACTGGATGTAATAAAAAAAAATGTGGCACCTTAGCTTTCATTATAGTATATTTAAAGGTACATTGTAGGCTTGATTTTGTTTGAGAGCATAAAAAATAAGATGCTCACGCATCGCAGATGCAGAGAGTGGTCCACTTAGCTCTGTATTTTTCATAATTAGAGTTTTTAATGGCCATTTGTCTTTCGCATTTAATTTTACTTTCCAGTAAGGCGAGAAAGACCTGTAAGCTTGGAGTCTCTGACTGGTTTCTTGCAAGATGTACATGTTATTTAGCAATAAGAAGATAATGATTTAACGCGTAAAAGCTGGTAATTTCTGGTTTGTAGCCGTAAAGAATTTCGATGGAATTAGGATTGATGTTGTCCGGACGCTTAGTATTCCACCACATTATAACGTCTTTCCAGAAGATTTTAACAACAGGGCACTCACAAAACATGTGGACAAGTGTTTCGTTTTGGAAAAGGCAGCGATCGCATCTTGGAGAATCTTTTATGTTCATTTTATAGAGAGAGAGATCGGTGGGAATGATGTTATGTATGAGTTTAAACTGAAAGCTTCTCAATTTATTTTCAACGGTGACTTTGAAAGGAAGTTCGTAGACAGCCTTCACATTCGGCACTTGTTTTTTAAGATTGATTTCGACGATGGGAGGAGAGAAGGACCTTTCTGCAAACATTAAACGGGCTTTTCTAGTAGAGGAGATGGCGTGGCCATTGGAAAGAGTCTTCAAGGGTTCGCCATCACCCTTTGCAATATTGCCTACGATTTCGCTCTTCCAGGCTTTTGGAATTGCTGCAAGAACACCAGCATAATCAAGGAAAGTACAGCGAACGCCGAATTTGCATTTAAAAATTTCGAATGAAAGGAAATGGCCATCGGTATCAAGGAGGTCACTAATTCTCAAAATGCCTTTATTAACCCATGTTTTATAATAAATTGTCTTTCCATTCGTCCTTATAAAACGATTGTTCCATATGATTTCTTGTTTAAATTCATTTGCGTTAAGGGGATCTTTGGAACTGAGTTCTTGCCAAACTGCCAAAACATTTTTGTAAAAAGCAGAAAGATTTTTAAGGTCAAGGAATTTTAGGTCGTAATTGCATTGAAATAAGAAAGCTCCTCCGACCTTACCTAATATGGAATCATGAAGGGCACACCAGTGGCTGTCAGTTGCTTTGCAATAACGATTAACCCAGGCGGTCATAAGCGACTTGTCAACGTCAGAAAAAATAACCATGTTAAGACCGCCGTTGCATATTGGGCCAATCAGCGTTTTTCTTTTGATTTTATCTGGTTTGAAGTTCCAAATGAAGGAGAAGATACTGCTGTTGACTTCTTTTACTTATTCGGCGGGAACGTTTAATACAGAGCAGCTATAAACAAGTTTGGCAAGTGCTAGATTTTTGACAATGGCTATCCTGCCTAAGATCGTTAAATGTCTGCTTGACCAGATATTTAAGACATTTTTAAGTTTAGCGAGCCGCTCGTCAAAATTTATTTTGTTCCCAACGTGAACGTTATAAGGGAACACAATTCCAAGAGCAGTAACGTATTGTTTCGGCCACGAAATACCAAACGGTTCGTCTTTGCCAAATCTACTCTTCCAAGAACTAAGCCACAAACCCTCGGTTTCGACTTATTAATTTTTAAGCCAGAAAGGTCGCCAAATTGATCAAGAAGAGTGAATAAGGACGCCGCAGATGAGTCGTCGCGAATGAAAGCGGTGGTGTCATCGGCGTACAAGCTGAGTTTAGTGATCTTATTTCCATTTTGAAGACCTTTGATTGATTCGTATTTGGTGGGCGAGAGGTTCTACAGCGAGAACAAAGAGCAATCCTGAAAGAGGACACCCCTGTCTTACACCTCTTTGTAAAGAAAAAAATTCTGACGAGTAGCCATTATTAACGACACAACTAGAAATATTGGAGTAGAAAGTATGAATCCAGTTGAGGAAACTTGGACCAAAGTTCATAATGTCAAGCACTTTTTAAAAAAAGATAACCCCATTCTTACGAGTCAAAGGCCTTTTCAAAGTCTAGGAAGGGTATCATTCCCTCCTTATTTTCATGTTGTTCAATTATATCTGAAATTAGGCGGATGTTCTCGCCGATGAATCTACCATGAATCTATGTAGCCAGTTTGATCACTTTCGATCAGATGAGGAAGTACCTTCTCTAACCGCGTTGCGATGCATTTGGTTGCCAAAGCACCAGTTTTTAAGCAGTAGGGGGTCTTTTTTTCTTTATTGGGATCAAGGAGATGATTCCTTGCCTCTGAGAGATGGGAAGCTCTCCTAGTAGGGCACCATGATTGAGGCAGCCCAATGAAAGGGCCAGAGATGTCGTTCCAAAAACAGAGATAGAATTCTGCAGTTACAACATCCTTGCCCGGAGTCTTATTATGTTGAAAGGTCTTGAGCGCGGCAAGGCATTCTTCTGTAGTTATCAGACCTTCGCAAAGGTTTTGCTTTTCGTTGTCTAGTTTCGGTAAGGATTCATAATCAGAGAAGTTGGAGAACCGTTCAGCTGATGGCTGGTGTTGAGAGGTGTAAAGCTGGTTGTAAAAATTTTTCATAACAGTATAACCTTTGGATCCTCTGCCGTGATACCCTCAGGTGTCTTCGATTTTGTTATATGTCTTTTTCATAACTTCTTTTTTCTAAGCGAAAAAGTATTTATTACATTTTTCCCCCAATTCGTACCATCTAGCTCTACTCCGAATAATGGATCCTTTAGTTCTTTGCACGGCAATTTCATCTAGTTCAATTTTAAGTTTCCTAGCCTCGTTTACGAGGGAACTGTTTTCTGGAGTTGCATCAATACGCAAATTCATTTCCTCTAACTTTTGAAGAAGGTCCAGTCCAACATTTCTTTGCTTTCTTTTTAGCGAAACGGATTGCAAACATCCTAATCTCCATTTTTAACATTTCCCAGTAGAGCCTTTTGTCAGCAATATCCTTGTGTTTCTCGGCTGCATGCTTGATAATGAAACTCGTTTTTGTAACAAATTCTTCATCTTCCAAAAGTGAATTATTAACATAACAATAACCTTTATTTGCATGACTATAATTATTTACAGTATTGCAAAAGGTACGTTAAAACAAGAACAACAAGAAAAAGAAATAATTATTTTGATATTAATAACAGATAATCAAGTGACATCATTCTTAGATGACAGGATACTGTCACGCAAATTATTCAATAATGAAATATAATTCGTCAATCGTAAATTAAGATCAATATCTTCGGAGTTCATCAGTTTAATCACCAGGTCCGAGTAAGATAGCTGCTGAAAATTATGGAGAGGACTTTGTATTCGAGCGAAAAATTCATTTCTAAGTTTGAAATATTTCGGGCAATAGCAGAGGAAGTGAATTTCATCTTCAATTGCATTGGAGTCACAAACTGGACATAACCTTTTGCCGTGAGGAGTTTGGTTATACCTTCCAGTTTCGATCATAAGTTTACGATTGCTGACGCGTAATTTTACCAGAGCCTTTCTATTGATCGTTTTTCTAGTTAGGTTTAAATAACTTGAAATTTCATAACAACGTTTAAACGTATTATAAAACTCTACTTTCCTTGTATAATTAACTGAATGCCGCCAGTGAGTGATATACTTCTGTTTCATTATATCTTTATATCTTGATATGTTGGCTTTATCTAAATTGTTGGGAACAAAATTCGGTAGATTATAAGATTTGGATAATTCCATAATATTACTATAAAAACTAGTATTGCCATTAGAATGAAGATTTATAGATAAAAGTAATGCTTGTTTTACAATAGAGTCTTCATCCTTCTCAAAGAGATACATAATGTAGTTAAGAATTTTTTCATTAATACCAACAAAAAAGGGAAATCTACCTATTCACATCTACATGCAGCGTTAGGGCCTTATTACTTATTTCCAAGTATCGCTTGCAGAAGTGTAACTGGGTTTTTTCAATTGGAGAGCTATCCCACGTTTTAAAATCCTGTTTCTGGTAAGCTCCCCAAATTTCACAGTTGTAGGATAGTATGGGTGTGATCGTCGTATCGAGTATTTTACAAGCCAAAGAAGGTTTTAATCTACTAATGTCTGTGTTTTTTCTTAAGCCGAAAAGAGCGTGAAGAGCTTTCTCTTTCAAGTGTTCGAGAGACACGTTAAAATTACCAGTTGAGGAGATTCGGGTTCCTAAATATGTGTATTCGTGTACAATATCAATGTTCTGTTTTCCCATGTGGAATTTTAGATCGGAGTTTTTCTTTGCACATTTTTGAAAGATCATAATTTTGGTCTTTTTAGAATCGATATCTAACATCCAAGAACTGCTAAAAGAATACAACGTGTTTAGACAATTTTGCAGACCTACTTTGGATCGGGATAAAATAATCAAGTCATCAGCGTATAAGAGGGAATTTAATTTGGTACCATTTGGAAGACTGATGGGATCTGATAAAGCATTTTGAAATGCATATGGTAAATCATTAATGTATAAATTGAAAAGCAAGGGGCTTAAGATGCACCCCTGGCGTACTCCTCTCAAGTAATGGAAGGGTCTGGTTTGACTCCACATCCTCCTACATCGATTTGCAGTAATTTATGTAAGAGTCCTTCATGCCAGACGGAGTCAAATGCCTTTTTGAAATCAACAAAACAAGAGTATATTTTTTCACGATGACCGTGTACGTACTTGTCTATAAGGGTTCGTAAGGCAAGAACATGATCTGATGTTCGATTTTTTGGTAAGAAACCGATTTGAGATTTATGAAGTATGTTCACCGAAGCGGCATGACCAGGTAGTCTTTGGTTTAAAATTGAAAAGAATAGCTTTCCCAGACAGCTTGAAACACAAATTCCGCGGTAATTCGACGGATCGTTTCTCGCACCAGATTTAAATATTGGAGTTATAATGCCGTTGCACCAAATATTTGGTACAGTCCCTAAGCTGAGAATAGTATTAAAAGTTTATGGTAAACAGGCAGCAGCATAGGTAAGCTAGCTTTAATCATTTCGTTTCTCATCTTGTCCGAATATGCGTTTTTGTTGTTTTTTAATTTTTTTGCCGCTGAGAGTATTTCAGCTTCTGTAATGGGGTAGTTCAGTGGGCGTGATTGCTTTAGGGTGTCTTCTCGTTTTCGTAACTCACTAACAACTTTCTGTTGGTCAGAGGTAAGTGGCTTATTAAAATGCAAGTTTTGGAAATAATTCAGCCAATTCGCTTCACTTATTGGCGGAGTGACTTCATATTTATAGAGTCATCCATTGATTTTACACAATTCCAAAATGTTTTAGTGTCCGAGCTCGAGTTGTATGTGATATTCTCTAATTCGGAGATCTTCAAGTTGTAGTATTCGCTTCTTTTATGGTTGAGCAGTTTCTTATACTGCTGTAAGATTGTATGATATAGTAGGGAAAAAATTGGAAGGAAGACACAGGCCGATTATTGTGCGTTTTGTAAGTCGTGAAGACAGAGAGCTTGTGTGGTCCAAACGAGGTAAGATTAAACAAATACATCAACTTGAAGAAGCCTACATAACGGAGGATTACGCCCGGGCGATCCAAAAAGAGAGACAAATCTTAATTAAAGCTATGATGAAAGCTCGAAATGATGGAATAGACAACGTTAAAGTAGTAGGCAGATTTCTAGTGGTAAACGGTGAGAAATTCGACTGTAGATCGATCCCGGACAGTTTGATGTGACTTTAGCTTTAAAAATTAGAAAAAATGCCTTGAAGGTCTCTGTACTGTGAAAACATATTTGATAAGAAGGGCAACACAGAAGAAATACTGCTTGAGAGGATTTATTTGAATTGTCACCCTTTAGAATTGCATCCGCAGACTGAAACTTAGAACCATCTTATGCCGTACAAACTATTTAACATATTTACCTGGTCGGTTTGTGCATACTAATTTTGCAGTTGCACGAGAAAAATCCATTTTTAGGTGAGATGATGGACAAAACCTCAAGGGGAAAAGGCCCAACAATAGAGAGTTTTTATTTTAGTATGCTGTGCTGCTCTTCTGTGCGTATATCTAAATCTTTGTTTGTTACGTGTGCGTTAATTCGTTCCCTAGGCATTTGTTCTCACACCGTGGCTACCCAATTTGCAATAGGCAATATAAACCCAAACATAAATGAATCTCAGTATCTGTTCTCTTAATGTGAGGGGACTGGGGGACAATTTGAAAAGACGAGAACTTTTCAACTGGCTTAGAAAGAAAAAACACTCAATTTATATGCTGCAGGAAGTTCACTGTTCTGAAAACACAAATTCCATGTGGTCTGCAGAATGGGGATATAAGACTATTTTTAGTGGACAAGCTAGCAGTAAGTGTGGGGTCGCCATTTTGTTTAACAACACCTTCAGCTTTATAATCCGAAAATCCTTCTCTGACCCAAACGGTAGATTCATTATCTGCGATATCGAAACAGAACAGAAATGTATTACTTTAGCTACATTATACGCGCCTAATGTTGATGATCCAAGTTTTTTGAGATTGTCTTTGAACATCTGCTCGACTTTGAGTGTGACGAAATCATCATAGGCGGAGACTTTAATCTTGTTTTGAACATAGATATGGACAAAAAAGGTGGACTTGCTAGGACAAACAGTAAGTCTCAAGAAATAGTTAACGACCTCGCTACCCAATTGGATTTAATAGACGCGTGGAGAATAATAAACCCGGATAGTCGTAAATACACTTGGCGCCGGAGAAGGCCTGAAATCTCATGCCGCCTTGATTTTTTCCTCGTAAGCCAGAGTCTTATGTGCAGCGTTACGAGTGCGAATATCTCAGCTGGTTACAAAACAGATCACTCGCTAATCGACATCAGAATAGCTCTTCACTCAAACCCTAGAGGTCCAGGTTTCTGGAAACTTAACACTTCCTTTCTAACTGAAATCGACTATGTTAATCGAATTCGAGATGTTATTAAGAAAACACATGAAGAATATCAATACGATGATACCGTAAACAGAGCCTTACTATGGGAGATGATGAAACTTAAAATAAGAGAGCAGTCAATAAAGTACGCGACGGCTAAAAAGGCAAAAATGTCAAGGCGAGAAGAAGAACTTGAGGAAGAAATTAATTCTTTGCAAAATTATATTGAATCCAACCAAATAAATCCAAATGATAAAACAAAGACCTTTGGCATCCTCGAGGCTAGAAAAAGTGAACTGGAAAAGATTATTGAGTATCGCACCAAAGGGTCAATTTTAAGGTCTAGATGCAGATGGTATAACGAAGGGGAAAAAAACACGAAATACTTTCTAAATTTGGAAAAACGACATTTTAAGCAAGGAGCCATCACCCAGCTAAAAGTAGACGATGAAAACTTCGTTACAACGGATAAAGAAATTTTAAATCACTGTGAAGCCTTTTATAGAAACCTTTACAGCTCAAAAACTGACCCCCCTAATGAAAAGTATGATCACATCTTCTTCGAGGCTTCTACAGAAAAGAAACTAAATCAAATTGAGCAGGATAGCTGCGAGGGTTCTTTGACGAGAGCAGAATGCCTAAAGGCACTTAAAGAAATGGATTCCAATAAAACACCGGGCTCTGACGGGTTACCTGCTGAATTTTATAAAATCTTTTGGAATGATATTGCTGACTTCCTTCTTGGTTCAATCAATTATGCTTATAAAACAGGGCAACTATCCGTATCTCAGAAGCGTGGAATCGTTAAACTCATTCCAAAAAAAGATGCAGAGCCATATTATGTTAAAAACTGGCGCCCAATATCTCTGTTAAACTGCGACTACAAACTGGCTACAAAAGCTGTCGCTAATCGACTCAAACAAGTACTTCCTAAACTTATTGATAACGATCAGACCGGCTTTCTTAAAGGTAGATTTATTGGGGAGAACATCAGACTTATTGATAGTGTCATTAATTTTACAGCTGCTAAAAACATTCCTGGACTTCTAGTTTTCCTTGATTTTGAGAAAGCCTTCGATACAGTAGAGTGGCCTTTCATACAGAAAACCTTTCAACACTTTAATTTTGGCCCATCCATTATCAGCTGGATTAAGCTCTTTTATCATGATATAGAAACCTGTATCTTGAACAATGGCTGGTCTAGTAATTTTTTCAAACTAGAAAGAGGGGTAAGACAAGGCTGTCCGCTGTCACCTTATCTGTTCATTCTATGTGCAGAGGTCCTTGCGGACGCAATAAGAAATGACAATAACATCAAAGGTATAACAGTTGATGGACAGGAAATTAAAATCAGTTTATATGCAGACGATACAACTCTTATTCTAGATGGATCTAGGGCATCTTTCCAAAATTCACTGCAGGTATTAGAGCTTTTTAGTTTGATATCAGGTCTCCGATTAAATTATAAAAAAACAGAAGTGCTGTGGATTGGCGCCAATGCGGGTAGCGAAGAAAAATTGTGTCCAGAACATGATTTGAAATGGATGAAAAATAAAGTCAAAACTCTAGGTGTCTGGCTCTCAACCGACCCAATAATAACGATGAAAGCTAACTATGATGAAAAGTTAACAAAACTCAAGGCAAGCTTGAGCTGCTGGGAACTGCGAAGATTAAGTCTACTTGGAAAAATCACAGTGTTAAAAAGCTTAATTGTTTCTCAGCTCACGTATATTTTGTCACCTTTGCCAACAAACCATTGTGCTGTTGACGAGGTCAACACCCTTTTCTTCAAGTTTTTGTGGAATGGCAAAGGTGACAAGATCAAGCGTGATGTAATGATCAGTGAATACGAAGATGGAGGACTAAAGATGATTGATATAAGACTTTTCACCCAAGCCTTAAAACTAAACTGGGTGAAAAAGTACCTTGACACAGGAAATCATGCAAAATGGAAGCTGTTTTTCAATTTACAATTAAGAGACTTAGGAGGCGGTACTATCTTCAAAGGCAATCTGCACAAAAAGGATTTACTAGCCTACTTCAAGGTATCAGATGTTTTCTTGCAAGAAATTTTGCAAACCTGGTCAAATATTAACTACGAAGATAATATTTCTTCAAAGGAACAGTTACTTTCACAGTATCTCTGGCTAAACTCTCTCATTCGAGTCAATAATAAACCAATACACTATCCAGCATGGTCTTCTCAAGGAATACAGAATATTGGTCATTTGGTGGAAAATGAGACTAGATTTCTATCCTTCTCTGAATTCAAAGAGCGTTATAATATCAAGACAAACTTTCTATCTTTCTGTGGAGTAATATCAGCCATAAAACAATTGGTCATAATCTTTAAGAAAAACGCCTCTCACGAAAACACCAACTATGAAAGTTTTCTTGATAAGTTTTTAAAGGCCAAAAATCCAAATAGAGCTGCATACAAAAAACTTGTAGAAAAGAAACAAAAGCAGCCCGTTAACAGCCAAACGAAATGGTCGGTGGACTGCATGATAGAAGAAAATGAAACTATTGACTGGAAGACTGCTTACAAGTTACCTTTTCAATGTACGAAAATATCAAAACTTCTTGTTTTTCAATTTAAACTCTTACACAGGAGACTGGCCACTAATAATTTCTTAAGAAAAATAAATCTGAACGACAACGACCTTTGCAGCTTCTGCCAACTGGAAGAGGAAACTCTTATCCATCTTTTCTGGAACTGTACGGTAACTTCCTCCTTTTGGGATAATTTTAAGCAATGGCTGCTTAATAATGAAACTTCTCTACGTTCGCTTGAGTTAACGCCTTCCTTGGTTATAGGTTTAAAGCCCCACCCATTTCTTCGCAAATATTTCTACTTTTTATTCTTAGTCGCAAGACTTTACATTTGGACCTGTAGAACACGATGTACTCGTCCTACGATAGACAATTTCCCCCTTTTCCTCTCACATTACAATCTTTGAAAGATATTTTTTCCTGCCTTTTGCGGATTGAGGAACCACATATGTGGAACGGTAGCTAGGTATGTCAGTATTATGTAAGTGTTATGTTATCTATTAAGTAAGTATGTAACTAATGTTCTTTAAGTGAAGTGTAGTATGTATGGCATGTATTATGTAAATATGATGTCATGTAAGTTAGTATGTAAATATTATGTAAGTTATGTCTGTAAGTTAGTATGTTAGACGTAATGCAAGTAAATAAAGTGTAAAAAAAAAAAAAAAAAAAAAAAAAAAAAGATTGTATGATATTTTTCGCGTACCTTGTCGTTTAAAGGATCTCTGTGTTTTTCGTTTGAAAGTTTTCTTAACTCGTGCCTTTTTTAAGCGACACTCCTTATCAAACCATTTTTTATTTGGGGATGAGTAAGTGCGTTTATGTCGTCTCACCGTCCGTATCTTAAGGCACCTTTTAGCGGTGGCGATAAGAATATTTTCTACCTGTTCAACGGAAGTGTTTACATTCTGAGCTGATTTAATGTCATCTAGATAATCCTGGATTAATATTTGCATACTTGAAGACTGAAGAACTTTGAATTTAGGTGACGAGTTACTTTCCCACAGGAATTGTTTTGGTAATCGTGTTAAAGTATCATTCTTTAACTTCCAATAGCCTGGACCTCTTTTTTCTTGTATATCTTCTGGTTTAATCGAGATGGTGACAGGGGAATGATCTGACTCATAGTAAGCGCAAATGTCGGTTTTCGTAACACGGCTTAAAAGTCGTTTCGAGATAAGCCAGAAATCCAGCCTACATTTGATTTTCCCTGAGCTATTTCTCCAGGTAAACTGCATTTCATGCGGATGTTGTTCGCGCCAGGAATCGACTAGGTCATAGTTGTTACAAAGTGCCTCAACAGAGTGAATTACATTTTTTTTTAATTGAATGTCTTTGCCTCCGAATTTATCCGAAGCTGACAACGGGCAGTTAAAGTCTCCACCAATAAGGATATTAAACATGAATATATGAAATAGTCACATATTTGAACTGCGGATAAAGATAGAATTATATGAAGACCATCGCAGTGAAGGTTTTTCAACTTTAGCAGTTGAAAAGAAGAAACCTGAAAAAATTCAGGCTTGAACGGGAATCGAACCCATGACCTCTGCGATACCGGTGCAGCGCTCCAACCAACTGAGCTATCAAGCCAACTGGGAGCTGGTCAATTGAGAGTTCATATTTATCCCGTAGATGGAGAAAATGAACTCTCAATTGACCAGCTTCCAGTTGGCTTGATAGCTCAGTTGGTTGGAGCGCTGCACCGGTATCGCAGAAGTCATGGGTTCGATTCCCGTTCAAGCCTGGATTTTTTCAGGTTTCTTCTTTTCAACTGCTAAAGTTGAAAAACCTTCACTGCGATGATCTTCATATAATTCTATTCAATAAGGATATTGCCGTTTAGGATTTACGAATTGAATCGGTTATCTTTTGATAGAAATTAATTTGCTGGTTCTGGTCGTTTGGAGCGTAAATATTGTCGAAGCAAAATTCATCTTCATCAACGATGGGATTTACAATCAGAAATCTGCCATTTTTATCTGCAGTGACATTTAGCACCTCTTTACTTAATGAGGGTCTGAAAAGAATTATAACACCTCTACTGTGTTTTGAACCGTGTGCGAAGGAAATGTCGCCACCCCATTCTGCTCGCCAAAATGCCTCCAAGCTAGCATCTCTGTACGTCTCTTGCAAAAAAATTACATCAAATTTTCTGAGATAGAGTCACCGGAAAAGTTTTCTTCTTTTGTTAGATTTGTTTAGGCCTCCTGCATTAAAGGAAACAGCGTTTAAGGCCATATACCCAATAGATTAATGAATTTCTTTCTATATAACCACAAATTCGTGTATCACACTCTGCAACATTACGATAGCGGTTAGCCTTTTGATAAATGCCTTTGTGCCGATAGTGCGCCTGTTAACAATAGGCAGAGTAAGAACTAGGTGAATATAGATCGTAGAAAGTACAAATGATACATAGCCACTAACACTTAACATAATAGGAACACTAATTAAGCCGCAAAGTAGCTTATTATATAAAAGGGAAAAAGTGCAGGTGTTAGATATCATAGACTGCTATGAAAAGAAACAAAACCCTCCTACAAAAAACTCTCCGCTAAAATAGAATAGTAAGGGAAGCGAGGTGTGAAAGGGAGCGCATAGCATAAATTATATCGAGGAGGAAGAGGAAAAACCTATGTGTAGCCACTCTGTGGCAGATACATACGACATGTACGTTGAGAACTTTCCCAAGCTTGATGATTTTTTCGGGAAGGTTTTCTTCCGAAGACTCGGAAATGCCGTGAATTTCAAGATTGTGTTTTCTGGTGTACTGCTCTAAGTCGTCTATTTGGTTTATTTCAGCTCCGAGGTCGTTTTTAAATCCATCTAGGTCGTCGCTTAGGCCAGCAATTTCTTCTTCTGCATTGCGTACCGCTTTTTTAAGCGAGCTCACCTCCTTCTTCAGCGCTTTGTTCTCCGTTTCCAAGCTTTCTACTTTGGCAATATGAAATTCTAACGACTTCTGAAGTTCTTCGTATTGGTTACGTAGTGCTCTGTTTTCCTTTATAAGAAGCTTGTCAGTGTTTCTTTGTATGTTGTTAAGCGCGATCCAGATACTTGACAAGTCGGCATGTTCGGCCATGAGCTCTGTGGTCTTCGCGGATTTATTTGGAGGGATTTCGGGTGAACTGCTGCTGCTAGGCCTTTCACCACGCTTTCCTCTGGTGATAAGCGGTGTTCCATCGCATTCGCCTAATTTTTCAGCCATTACGTTTTGATGCAGAGAGTTAGCAAGCCAGACTACTCAAAAACGCTGCCGTCCATGTTTCGGCAAGGAAACAAGTCCGATATCTACTGGGCTGATTGGTCTGTTTCAAGATTGTTTTTGTTCTAGAAATTACCTTAGGAGATATATACAGCTACACAGAATCGAGGAACATTGCCATTTTGAACAAGGTGTTTTAGGTTTCAGTTAATTAAGTACCTTTTTGGAAAAATTATAATATCTAATGCCAGCAGGTTTGGCCTTTTGTTTTACAGAAACCTCGATAAGAATTTTCTCGCTTAAAGATGGTAAGACTATTTCAAATTGCCTTCCTCCATTAAGTGTAATGTCAGTTTTCGAGTTCGCTTGGCTATTTATCATGCAAAAACGTGGACATTAAGGCTTGATAAAAAATTAATTAAGTTTGGAAACTGCTCCAAGTTTTGTAAAAGGAGATCTTCTTTTCCGGTAGTAATAAATTACGTTAGAAGCGTTGATTTCGTTTTTAAGACCCCTTGGCTTGTTGTTGTAAAGAAACCGATATTGTTATAAGTATATAACATAAAAATGTAATTGTTTTATCTTTATTAACCGCTTTAAGTTTTAGATCCTTTTAAAAAAGGTGTCGATCTTCAATTCCGTTAGCAACAAACTGGAATTAATGGTTTACAAGATCGCTTTGCTTTTGTGAGGCAGACATCTCTGCACTTTAATGTGGCAAAAAAAAGAAAAAGAAACTGTCCCATTTTGAAACTGCTGTAATGGTTAAACCAGTGTTAAATAAAGTTGATAAATTCATTTCTAAGGTTGCTTTCCAAAGAGGTGAATTTAAATTCGAGGGCTATCCTGACATTTCTTTTGTTTTCGACAGCTGTAGCCGCAGGGGAAGTGGCAATTCAGTAACGCATAAGTGATGAATCGATTTTGGCATCGAAATGTACTGTGACAAGCTCTCGAACCAACAGAAGAGCTCGAGTCACCAAAACAGCGAATGCGTTAGCTTTTAAAAAATGTCGGCGTCCCGCCTTTTTGAAACAAGCCGGCTCCAATGAAAACGAATTTGTTGCCATTAAGCTGACAAAGTGTGGATTAAAGCTGGCATCCAAGTTATTCAGACGACATCCGCTAAGTGACTTAGTCTACGCAAGCTTCGAGATCTCGAATAACCCATCAGGTAAGGTTGTACTTTTGTTTGCAGTATCTCCAACAAGCAAAATTCCTAACTTGTTGATATTGTTGTTGATTGTTTTTTAAACGTTTTGAAACCTACTGCAAATTTTATTGAACAGCGAAAAAATATAACATAACCGAATTCTACAACTTGAAGTGAAGCGACTCGGTGTAAACGCTCATTTACATGTCGCGGCAGTTTCCAATTTAATAAATTTGTACGTGAAAGATGTGTTGTGAAATTAAGACATGGAAAGGTGCGTTAAATTAATTTTATAAAAACACATCGCTCATTCAATTGGTTATTTAAAGTTGTAAAAAACTGCGTTCTTAGAAAGTTTGCGTTAAACGATTTTTAAAATAAAATAGCTTCTGAGGAAGTAAAGAGACATCCGCTTTGAATCGATAAAATCGAGATGAATTACAACGTTTTTTTTAACTACAGACACCTCTACATCGTTCTATTTCTAGTTAATGTTACTGGGTTTTGTGTTGAATTTTAATTGACACGACTACGATTAAATGCAATTTATTTTCTTTAGAGTTTTAGGGAAAGATACATTAATATGTTACTTTCGTCCGGTTTTTGGCCGTGAATTGCCTACCGTGCAATGCAATATACTTAATTAAAGATTACAACAATACATCCAAATAGGATTTTGTCGTTTCATTTATTTTTTTCCTTTTGTGAAAGTCAAATTTGAAAGATATTTGTCAGACATTTGTCAAAGCAGAAAGAGAGCAAGGTCTCACTTTATTATAGTGCTTAATTAATGAATTCAGTAGTCAAAATATTACAAGCTGGAGTGCTTAATGGGCAAATCGTTTGTCAAGATCTTTAGGAAACGTAGAATGGGCATGACTAATTTATCGCGCCTTTAAACGATGCCAGCACGAAATTAAGTCACAAAAGAGATTTTAATTTTCTGTCCCAATGACTCTTAAAATTCAGACTAAAAATGGGTGTTGAGATTGAATTCACAAAACGAGCTCACCGTTTGCGTTCACCATTTCGAGCAAATTTTTATTTATCAATAGAGTTTGTGTAGACTATCATTAATGGTTTGGCTTAAATTGATCTTCAATTTGGTTCTATCAACACAACTGAAACTGAATTTCCGTTCGAATAAAAAAATCTCGCATTTCGCACCTCGAGAAGCTTCTCGATCACATTCAGGACACTATATGATGCTGAACCAGACCTTAGCAGATAGTGCTATCATTGAAGTCACTTTTTAAACAGCAAGCGATCACATTTAGCCTCGCTTAGCGGCTCAGCATATCAATAAAAAAATCCCAATGTTAAAAAAACGACTTCATTGGTTGACGGATACGTAGTCTTTACTTTTGCGCTCTTGCAATTGTTCTGGTCCTGAAAAGCAAATTTCGGCAGAAAACCAAGGATTGGAAAGGTATCGAAAAAAATCCAAGAACGGCTGGCTTTAGTTAGCCTGAAGTCACGTCTGGACGCAGATACATGTAGTTTTAATTAATGTTTACAGACCGAGTGCCAATGAGAACAATAACGTCTAGCAAGTAACACACTAAATTCGTATTGTAAAAGCAAAACGGTATTTTTGTTCGTGGTTGAAGGTGATCTTCAAAAAACCCAAAAAAAATTCAATTTCAGGGTTCAGTTGGATTTCAACCGTTACATTTTCAATACTTGGCAGTAACAAACGGAGTGTGAATGACATGCTATGACATGGTAATGCATCAGTCAATTCCAGCGGTGCCCATCCCCCCCCGGGCATTAGCCGGGCATTTGCTCACGTTTTAATCCCGGGGGTGGGGCATTTGAAATTTCATCACTGCCCGGTCGGGCATTTGCCTACCCCCAGGACGACCCCGGGGCATTTGACAAGGTGAGAAAAACGTTCCGGTGTAGTCAGTCTGAGGTCGTCCATGATCTTCCATTCCTTTATTGCTGTTCGCTGATTGATTTCATCGTTTGTTGATTAAATACTGTATCAAGTGAAATTAATTCTACGTTCTATATGGATTTTTAAGCTATTCGAGATGACCAGTTTAGTAAAAATATTTTATGTTTTTGGCCGTTTGTTAAATACAGATTATGCATTTTCAGTTCTTCGAAATTATTTAAGCATTTCTTTTAATATAGCTTATTTAATAAAACACTTATAAGTTGTGTATGTCAAAATCAAATAAATGAACGTGTTATTGATATTAATATAAAGGTATCATTATTTTGAAAACAAATGAACAACGGAAGGGGAGACGCACGGGTATAAAATAACCGAAGCGCATTGATAATAATGACGAGTGACACTTTTTTCGTTATGATTTATTATTAAAATCTTGAGCAGTGTTGCTTTCTAGATGATCCCGGGGGTGGGGCATTTGCCTTCTATTTTGGTCCCACCCCGGGGCATTTGAGGGACTTACTTGTCCCCACCCCCGGGAATTTGCCATTTAAAAAAAAAAATGCTAATGCCCGGGGGTTAGCCCGGGGGGGGATGGGCACCGCTGGAATTGACTGATGCATGAATGAATCTTATTAGATGTTTCAGAGTGAAGTATCGCTGTATATTTTTACGAGTTGTGCTGTATTTTGACGAGCCCGCTGGGCGAGTCAAAATACAAACAATGAGTACAATATCGTGTGATATTTGTACTTGTTTCGCGCGCTCTTTGTACAATAACTAATACAGTTGGATAACAAACTGACTTATCGAAAGCTGGTACTCCTGTTAAAGGTTACTTTCATTTATTGCTCTGTTTGTTTTTTTTCTAGTCAATCCAAATTGCTTTCAACGTGAACTGGTGGGGTTTCAAGCTTACTTCTTAATATTTGTCTGTAATCTTCACAATACTTTTCTAGCATAACTGACAGACAAACATTTCAACATATATTTACGCAACTCGCTTGAAAAAGTTACGATAAGCATTCGAAAAATTTCCAAAACAGTAGCTTCACCCTCCAGCTCAAGTGGTTATTACACGATAGGGCTAATGCATTTATTGTTTTATTTTATTTTATTTTATTTTATTTTATTTAAACAATTTGCCCATGGCAGGTAATAACGCAATAGAGCATCAAGTCCCTAAAAAGCGTATCACCCGAACTTAACCCGTGTACTGTAAAAATATTACAACCCTAAAAGAAACCCCTAAGAAAAAATCTAATTGAATAACTAGAAAAAATAATACAAGAATAAATGTTAAATTCAATACTGAGAAGCTGTATATATTACGGAAAAAAGGGAAACGATAGCCTATTAATATATATAGGTTATATTAACAACAACATCTAGTTAAACTGTTGATTTTACGGCATCAACAACAGATAATTAAAAGCTTATATACGTACGAGGGTCGTCAGGACGAAGACAACACGTAATCTAGCAAAATAGAAAGAGTTCAACTTCATTTGTCCGTGGAAGACTTCAACGTAATCTGGCAAAATAAAATTCCTCAACTATCAAAATGCAATGATCTGGAGACCCTCTCCTGACGCCAAGAGAAACGAGACAAAACTTAAGCCCTCTTATGTTCCCCCCTCCACCCCCCCCCCCCCCCGTCCCCGTAGACTATCAAGACCATGAAAGCCCTTGAGACGGCGCCCTAGCCCTGCGGCCTGGGCCCGTCTGCGTAGACGTTTTTCGTGATTCTTTGGGTTCGTCACTCGCGCAATAGGCTAATCAATATTTTACAGTCTTGATGTATCATATTCTAGTGATCAACATCTAACATCTCCTAACAATATCAGTACGTTTTCAAGCAGACAGGTGAGGAGAATAAGCAAAAACATCAATTATCCTCTCTTGTCAGCATCTAACTTCTCTTAACGGTATCAATACATTTTCAGGTACACACACAAGGCTTGAGAGTAACAAATATCATCAACTAAGGGGGATGTTATCCTGCTAAATCATCCGATGTTTAGAGACATCATCGAAAGAAGCGTTCGCATGAAGTAATGATAAAAAAAATATTTTGAATTTTGTGAATAGAGGGCGTGAGTAAAATAATCAGCGTGATGTATTTCCCGGTAAATTACCCGCTGGTTTTTTATCAGTGGCAAAGCTTGCCTTCAATATTTCCATTAATTTGCTTGCAAACGAAAGGTCTGAATTATGAAAATGAATTTCGTATTTACGGAATTTTATTGGCAAATCCTCTGATGTTTTAAAAGAAGGCGGTTTGATGCGGTTAAAGCTAAATGAGAAAGGGAGATAATATTGTCATGTCACTCGACGAAAAAAAACCTCTTTTGCTCTTCGGTTTTGTCGTTTTCGAGAATGCTTCACCCACTAATCCACTCAAAGAAGATAAAATCATGCATAATTACGCTACACTCTGGCTATCTGTTGTTTTTTCTTGCAATAATTAAATTTTTGTCGGCTATTTAGCTTTCATTTTTATCTCACTGCTTTTGTTTTGGATATAAAATAATTGAACAGATGTAAAAAAATATTTAGCCAAATGAGGAAGAAAGACTAGTCTAAATAATATAAGTAATTCCAAAAAAGCGCTGTAGTATGCAGACATTTTTTCATGCTTTTTAAACTGCCCTACGTTTTGTGGTGTTTTTCCACGTCTTGTGTGGTGTATTTCAAGTTCTTCGGTGAAAGGTAAGCTTGTGATTGATCTGGTTTACGCCAAGAAAGCGAATTGCGTAGACTTCTTTATGACCTGTCGCTGTTTTGGCTGAGTTTTTATTTGAGTAGACAAAATTGACAGTTAGAGCGTTGTTGTTTCAAAAGAGCGCTTCAGCAATTTTCCACTTGCATCGAAAAATCCTTGAAATTGCTAGGCAAAGTATAGGATCAGCAGAACATATAATGTATCAGATATATTTAAGCAAAAAATAAAATATTGATTTATAGTTGCTCGTCGGGCAGAAGACAATTACACTGGATTAAATTTGACAAAAATTGGACTACGTCTTTCGAGTGATGGGAAACTATCAAAATCTCTGCTCAGTTAATGAACCCTTTTGCTGGTCTGCTGGAGGTGATGTTCTCCTAGCAAGAGGCGCAGGGCTTCGGTGGACAGGGCGTTGAAATCGGTTCGCTCTGTACGTCGAGCGGCGGTGTTTGCCGAGCCACGAACAGCGGCGGAGCGACGGTTTGGAGTTCTTGGTGGCCTAGGCATCCTGTTCTGAGTAAGCTAGCTAGAGCAAAGTGGACCCAAGACTGTGGTTTGTGCGAAAAAACAGTTGTGGCAGAACCAAAGCCCTAAAGGAATAGGCTGAGAAAGGCAGTGGATATTGTTTTTAGGGGAGCACATGTGCACGGTGAACATGTGATAGCGTAAATGGAACTTTGTAGAACCTAGTAAATGCAAGGTAAATTACTGTGGACTTTGCCTAGGAATAAGGCTGCCTTGTACTACAAACAGGTAGCAATTGATGCTGCTATTCTTGCACTTTGGACTGGATGTTACTTAACAATACAGGGGCTCATTGAAACGACTGACATTGTTTGACATAGAATAAAGGTACTTTGTAATGAGTACTGTAACACTTCTGTGTACAGATTGGGCATAGTAGATCTCAAGGTTCATTAACCTCAGTTTATATGGTAATAAACTTGAACCTAAATCCACGTCTATTTTAATTTAAAAGTGAACGTAAAACAATCCGTCTAATATTTAAGGATTACATTCTGGTTTCTTCACACAAATATAATAGAAAAAGCTATTTGTTACAGCATCTGGATTTTGCCATTAGATAAGTTATGGAGTAGACATGTTAAAAATAGTAAAAGTCTTAAAATTATTTTAATTTAACCAAACCAAAATGATGTAAAATGAATTTCTAGTAACAAGTGAAAATAGGGCGAATAGGATTGACATTAAGTAGTTGTCTTTTCTTGTGGTGAACTGTTATTTCGTAGCTTCAGTTAATTTGCCAAAATTGCACCCTTTCATAGATTCCCAACTTCGCCGAACCATTTATTTATTGATTGACTGACTGATTCATTTACATTTTCATTTACTATTAACTTGTTTTATTACTTTGTTATTTGTTATTTTGGGGAGGGGTAGCCGGCAGGAACGACGCAAGAAACTAACATTTATTCAAAAAAACAAAATGTCAGTTCTACAATTACACGTGTTCTGATCACGTGTTCTGTATCATCTGGCAAGTTCAATGATTTACTACAAGCACTTCTCAACTAAAATGAAAATTAAGCATACAAATTAGTTAATGTTAATATGACAACTGCATGAACTTCTGGAAAGCAACAGTTTTGACGACGACGTTAGTTCCGCTTTTTTACTGATAATATGCTTTTAGATGCATGAATTACAGTGCCGCGAGTGTAATTGTTTCACTCAGTGTGAATTATTTTTTGCAATATTTTAATATCATTAATGAAATTTGGTTGTGCATGGTGTAAAAACGATCGAAGAAAAACGTCAATATATAAGTTAAAATTTTTTCTTAAAATTTTATTTCTTCAATATTTTATTGTGTCAAATCGGAAACTGTTCCGCTGAAATTTAAGTTCGGTACGGTAAAAAACGGAAAAAACAAATAAAATACACCTATATAAGTGTCGTTTTCAAAATGGCAACTTTTACTGGATACAACAATAAAGTACAGATATTGGTAACAAAAAATAGGAATTTCGTTGATTTCGTTTTTCCACTCAAATTTCTGCCATTTGTTTTTGTTAAGTCTAGCAATAATGGCGGCACTTTTTAAGTTTCAAATTACTTCCGTTGTTCATTTGTTAAACGGATCATTCTGCTGACATCAAAGATATAGGAACTGTGTTAACTGCCACTGTGTAAAATATACTTTTTATCAACCGGTTTAGTAATTCCTAAAAAGGCCTTGTCACAACGGAAAAATCGACAAAGATTTTTAGTGATCATAATTTAAGACTTGCTGCTCCGTTTATAAACTTGGCCAGTCGAATTTTCATTTTACGTACATTTGCCTGAAAATCTTCTTAGGGACGGACTCGGTTTTCTTGTAAAATGTATGATTAACTGAAAACCACGCTGCATATTTCCTTCCGTAGCCACAAATTCTGACCAGCCTGATATTTTGCATTAGCAGACAGTAAAAACGTATTTTAAGGAAAATAATCCACACTGGACTGGACTTCATGCTGTGGGAGTTAATTTGCTCCATTTCAAATATGGCGGATTTTAAAAGGTCATGGCCATGCCATAAAAAACAAAGCACTGTTGTGCACTTTGCGACCTTGGCTCTTTGCTTCGGTTTGGAGGTTTTACTTAAGCTGAAATATAAGACAAAATTAAAATATTCTGAAGTGTTATCTGATAGGCAACAACTTTTATCTTAGCTATAATTTAATGGTGCTTGAGAACATTTTACTTGAGCTGGCAAAACGTACGACAATATGGCGCCAAAGATGCAGCTAACTACTGAAAATGCGTTACGTTTTGGACTGTTTGGCCGCAGAAAGCACACCTAACAGTACCCTCAATTGAATTGCAATATGTGAGGGTTATATCTGAGATTTGCATGTGTCAAGACATCAAAGACGTCTAACTGGTTACATTTGCAAATGTTAGTTAAGAGCAAACGTATAACTCTGAAATTTTGTAGCAATGATACTGATTTTACGGTTATCGCTATAGCAATAGTGTTAATTCTCATCTTCAATATATCGAAATTTAGAAGAACTCGAAGCCTGACTAGTCTGTGGGACAAATTTGAATGTTGTTCAAACGGCCATTCCCGATTATTTTTTGTTTAAGGTATAGCTTGAGAAAGCTAATTTGAACTCACTTTTGGCTGTTGCCTCGATTTGCACGTTCAATTTTCGGATATTTTGACTGCATATTTAAATTATAAATAAGTAAACTATCACGAGGTGCCAGTGACAGACCACAGCGAATGACAGCGTTTGTTGATGTGAAAATTGCCTGAAGAGCGTCATCAAGATTTGACAATTATGCTAACTTCATAAAAGCTGAATGTTTGTCTCATAAATATTAATGAACCCCCGTTATTTTGAACCAGAAATTGGGCAACACTTCCTGTGAGAGCTCCAATAACGTCACTGTTGTCTTTAGCGTCGTTATGCGAATGAACAGTGAATTTAAATCTTCAAATATTTTACAATTCGGAGTTTGTTGTTGTCACTTGGTACAAGGAGGCCGAACCTGTCTGCATAGAAAGAGCCTATTTCTTTTATTTGAGTGGAACTGACTCGGTTTTGAACTCCAGAAACTAGCCAATTAAATACCTCTTTCGCTGTTTTGGTAAGATCTTATATAGGACTACAGCGGGAAATGTTTTTCTTTAATGCTCAATGTCATTAGTTTAATACACCATAAGATTGCATCTGGCGAAATGAAAATGCGTGAATGATTTGGTTTTTATTTCAGAATTTCAAAGAACTTCGTTGGACGAAATCTCTCAAACACTGAGCGACCAGAAATATTCATCATTATAGGACGCTAAATATTCGAAGGTGAGAAAAATAATCCTTTTATTCAACACTATAATGTTTACATTTTGGGGCAATGCAACATGCACAGGTCGTTAAACAAGAAAGTGGCCATGTATTTTTTCTTTCAAGGAGAGTTTTAGGCGCAAAAATATTCCTCGCAGATGACTTATAGGTTGAAGGAAGTTGATATTATAGCGCACCGACCGCCAACGCGAATTTATTTCTCTGACTTAATAAATAAAACCGTTTAGCAATGTATATGTAGTACAAACTAATAACTGCAATTCGTTCGTTTGTATCAGTATCATCGCTTTTAACATTCAATTGCTCTCGATTTAGAATGGTTGAGACCAATATTTTGCCATGAATATACATACTGTGAATTCGAACATGACACTTGTGAAAAAAAAAACATGGAATAACTTTGGTATGATAATCTTTCGGTGACTTTCAATACTAAATTTATTTGACCTTCATGTTCGAAACGAGTTCAACGGATCAAGGAAAAAAGTAATGAGGATTTCTATGTAAACGTTTTGCATCAACTGCTATAACAAGTGATTCGCTGCAAAGCCGGTGAGAGATTAATGAAAATAAGCTTATCCCACGAAAAATTGTTTGTCCAACTGAAATAATTAAGCATGTCTGAATTCAATGATCGTTTGCTCCTTGAATAAACATGGACGATCAGTTTTATTTAATATTTTGTTGCGCAGAACGGCCGTTATAACTAAATCGTGGTAGCTATTTAGTATGGTTTTTAAATTTTTGCCAGCGGAAAAAGAAAGTGCAGCACTCTAGGAACTGTATTATAAATAATATATGAATATAATAACAATTTATATTCAGTGCTTCTGGGGTAACGTGAGCAACTCCGTACTTTTCGAGTCAATTTGTCATACAATCTTAGCTGTGTGTTTAAATACCGTTTTCCCACACACCATGTGTGTGGAAAAGAAAGCCGTGTTTGTAAAAGATCAAATGCTTTCTCTGTTGGAGACACTGTGTATTTGAAAGTCCCCGTTGAACACAATTAACATTTTTTTAATGACGCGCAGGTGCCGCAAACATAGTCACGGCATTCTCTAATTTATAGGGAAAATTCTTTATAAAAATATTTTGTTTCCGCAAATTTCGAGTATAAAGATTATTAGGTACCTCCATTTAAACTTTGGTAGTCTCATAACGTAATATTTTAGGCCCCAAAACGATCGGGTTTTGTAGGATTAAAAATTATCCTCGGTGATATTTAACAATTTTGACGTTTTTGACAATATAATGAAATGTTGCTCTTGAGACGTAAAAGTTTTTTCTTTGTGAAAAATAATCCATTTACCTTTCCATCTTTTCTTGCTTATATTAAACATAAACAGGTTAGAAAGAAACTCAGAAGTTGGAAAATCGTCTTTTAATTTGCACTTGCTTTTTGTTGAAGCCTAATTATTGCTTCTGCTTATTCACATTTATAATCAGAGAAGATATTAAAATAAGAGTGGGACAATTTTATGTGCGAAACGGCCAATTTCGTAGAGCATGACAAAAATTAAAAACGCGAAGGGAAAAAAGGTTTTACTTATAAACATCGGGGTAGTTTCATCTTCGGAAAATGATACATGCTGGCGAGATTCTCCTTGTAGCTCACATCTGACCGAGTTAATATTTTGATCATGTCGGGCAAAATTTGTTTGCTTACAGAAGTAGAAAGAAAAAAATTTTCCAGACGAGTTGGGCTCGTCCGACTTAGGGGACTAACTGCCATCTGGCATAGCTCTTCCACACAAGCTTTACTACCAGTGGCCAAGTGACAACCCTTCAAATCAGCCCTGTTAACATACGAGTTACAAGAAGTACACTTCACTTGATTCGGAGGCATGTTAAGCCCCACGTATTGCACAATTATATTTGCTTATTTTCCTGAGTCCTGAAAATGCAAATGAAAAAGCGACGCATAAATTATATATGATAATTTATCTCAAAAGCTACGCAATCATCCTCTGCGGAATGAATTTTACATTCGTTAGAAATAAACGTATACATATATTTTATTTCATAACGCGAAGGCGATATTTTAAAGTGCCTTCAATGTACATCGTACATTATGAGATGAAGTTTCACTTCGGAACTCTTTCAACATTACTTTTGAATTTTCATCGAGGGGATAAATATTTATAGTTTAACAAAAAATATACAAAAATAATAGTTTCTTAGGCTTAGTGTGAAACAGTCGTCATTGAATAGCGGTTGCAAAACACTCATATTTCATAATCGATCGGTTGGCGCAGGATCATCACAATTTTCAAAGTGGCTTATCTTATAAAAGCAACACATTCAATCAACAAGAAAATTTCCATATAACAGCTTTATATAATCAGTTGTTTTAAAGTTCTGAATGTTTGATGACCTCATAGAGGGTCCACAATAGGGCTCTCAGATCCCGCCATCCCGCCTATTTTTTCCTGTTAATCCCGCCATCCCGCCCTTCTTGACGTCGAAATCCCGATCCCGCCTAATTTCTAAATAGTTTTCTACTTTCGAGATGAAAACCTCACATACTTTTATACAATGCATGGATAGAAGACAAGTAAACACTTTTTTATGGTCGATGGTCTCGATATCATATAAACTGAATATCGCCACTAATGACCGTGACAAGTGTTTCGTTTGTGTTATTCTGTTTTAGACCCGTTTTACCTTTTCTTGTCCAGGTATAAGTGAAAGGTAAAAATTGACAAAGATTGATTGCTACGATATTCTTCCTATTTTCGCTCCTGCTTTTTTTGGAAGACAACCTACTGAGTATGTAGATGAAATGGTGGTTGTTCAAGTTGTGGGGGTGGTAAGCGCGACTTGGTTTTGATCTGAAGATCGGCGTTTCACGCTTAGACACAAACGTTTTCGCCACATTGTTTCTCTACATCCAGCTGTATATAAATGAGTTGTGTCCTTAAACAAGGCTAGGGGCATAAACTGCAAGATCGGTACAGTTATGAGGTATGCAAAAATGAAATGTAACGAAAGATTTATAAAAGTGGACCCACCTAACCTACAGTTTATTTCAAAGTTTTTAGCGTCTTTGTATTACTTGCTTTCAGTAAATTTCTGCTTGGAAAGTTTTTTTTTTCGACTGGAAAGGCATTCCTGCTCGCACTCTTTTCAAGCAACAAAATTCATGATGCCGAGTACCTCGTTTTGGCTAGCGCCGTTACATTACCGTCCGCCGTTGTTGCCATACTGGCGTGACTAACCATAGCTGATCATATAGCTCAGGGTCGTAACATGGTATGTGGGATCAGGGATCAAAGGGGTGGGATCAGGGATCAGAAGGATGGGATCAGGGATCAGAAGGATGGGATCAGGGATCAGAAGGATGGGATCTGGGATCAGAAGGATGGGATCTGGGATCACAGCCATTGGATCAGGGATCACAGACCATAGGATCGGGATCAGCAGCTTTTTAGGGATCAGGGATCAGGCTGTACCATATTTGTGGGATCAGGGACGAAAATTGGTCACGCTTTTGGAATCAAGGATCAGAAATTTACGTACAAAAAACGGATCAGCGATGAAAAAACATACCTCGTTACAACCCTGATAGCTGCTCCAACAAACGCTAAATGGAAAAATTAAGAACGCAGACGAAGCCAAGAAATGCAACACAAGATGTGACTTGATACCTGTTTCCGAAATCAACACGAAACATCACAAAAGGACTCATAATAGCTTGACATGCAGGCTACTCTTCCTTGATCAATTCATTACTTGAAAGCCGACACACTTCATTCACAAACGCTCCATTTCTATCAGCCTGCACTGGTCAAATCATTCAGTCTCGTAAAAATTAAAATACCGTATCCCGCCACTTTCCCTTTGCGATTCTCGCATCCCGAACCCTTAAAAACACAAAATCCCGCTCCCGCTCTCAATTGAACTTCCCACTTCCCGCCCCTGTTTTCAGCTCCCATCCCGAATATCGCCACCAAAAATTAGCCAAATCCCGCATCCCGCCAAACCTATTGTGGACCCTCCTCATAGGTTCACCTGAATCGACAGTAAGAAAACCTTGTTTCTTTTCTTCTAATTCACCGCAAGATTAGATAATATAACACAAGAATATGTTAACATAACGATTTCTGTGGTATTTCGGGCTCTTAACAATTATATTTTGCTGAATTTTCCCGTCAAAATGTTTTTTACCAAACATTACAAATTGCTGTTGACATGCCAAGTCGCAACTGACCTTGTTTCGTACCCAAAATGACATTATCGTTTCTCCGAAAACAAAATGCATAAACTTTTCCAGGTTACGAAAGCTTACTAAACAATCACTGAAATAACTCGGCGATAAAGGTCTTACAAAACGATCCGTTGGTTTTTCTGTATAGACCTCGTCAGGCGCAGTTTGACAAAAAAAGATTATTTTGGTTTTGACCGAAAAAGTATCGTTACCACAGGAAAGAGTACCTTTAAGTCATCAAACCCTGTGAATTTGAGGGTAACGTTTTACTTGCATGGAAGCAATGGCATAGGTCTGTGAATTTCGGCAAATGTTTTCCTGCATAGCAGCAGATAAGCAAGGACTTGCTGCCGTCACTGAGGGGCACCCAAATAACCACTACGGTGGAATATCTGCGCGAAAGGTCCTCGAAAATTCTGATTTAATCGTGATGAAAAACTTGTTTTCTTTAGTGAAGGTTCACATCGAACGTTTGTAAGTGCATGGTAGGAAAATTAATTCCTTTATATGTTTCCGGATGGGCAAATATATTGTTATGAGTGCGAACGAACGTAAGCTAGCATTCTCAAAAAGCTTCCAGCAGCTCGAACGTTCAAGGGATAAGATTCCGTTCCCTAAAATTTTCCGCGACTCTAATTTTCCGCTAAAAAATCCGAACGGATCAAACCGTGTCTAGCTCACATAAGTATGCCTGTACGAATACCAAAAACGATTTGAGAAAACAGGAAACGGCATTAAGTATTTTGCTTAAATGTTCTCGTTCAGTGCCCCTGCCGACTGCCTTATGTCCTTGCATCTAGGAAAACTGCAACCCCCAGATTTACTAGTTTTGTTACCCTTGAAGTGCTCCCTGCATTAGTATCGATAGTTAACAAATATTCACATGCCAAAATGGAGGTGAATAGCAGTGGACATTTGCCGAGCCGCGAAGCGCTGAGGTAGATATCTTTCACTCTTTACCGACACTAAGGTAAATAATTCTTTTAATATATACCAAACCAGAACCCAAATAGTTCCTTTTTTTTTCTAAGAAATGGGGGAAAATTCGCGCACGAAATCCAGAAAAATGACGGGAGGTGAATAGCAGCTACCACCCCAAGTTGGGTAGCCAATCAGAGCGCGCGAAAAACACTACTGTATGTACTATTTTTTGTCTGAGCCAAGTGCAAATTTAGCAATCTGTTCTTCAGCTTCATAATAAACATGAAATTGTTAAGAAACAGGCAATATCCTGAAAATATCAGACTGCGTTTGTTTGCTGTTTGTAAGGCTTCACTTAAAATAAAACGCCGTCTTTGTTATTATTTTATTGTTATTCAGATTCTTATATTTCACCTGGTTCTTGTTATGGATAAACATAATACCATATAAACTTCACGTGGCAGAAGCTAATGAAACAACCGTTTTGTTTGAGAAATGCACAAAAGAAAACGATACGCCCACTTTGTTTTAACAGTAGAGTGTTTTGGACAAGCGCCTGATAGCTGTCTGTGGAAATTTGATAGTCTTGAATGTTAGCGTAGTTTTAAGGACGCCGAAGAGATTAAATTTCTCAAGGAAACTGGCAGCTGCTTGTTCCAAGACGAGACTAATCTACTGTAATTGCTTCTCTCTAACTTTCGCAGCAGCTGCTGTGAGTCTAGATGTGAAACGGCTTTTATTTATGTCCGACACTTTTTGTAGTGTTTTTTGGTTCGGTGTTTTCGACCGAAACTAACTTCTTTTCTGTATAACACAAAAATTAATACACAAATCAAAAAAAGTATAAACATTTTATAGCCCGGAAGCGACGAGAAGCGCGAGAGGATGTCTGATTCGCAGTCTCCAAAATTTTTCTCTCGTTGACACTTGTCGCGACAGCTTCTTTCATGGTTGACACCTCCGACAGAAACACTTTAATACACATTACCCCGGAGATCAATTAAAAACGAACACTCTTGCTCTCCATTGTTCGACACAGACGGGTCCCTCTAAAACACGCCTGCACTGCATCGTGGTAGTTGCATTCAGCTTAGCAAGTCCAACTTGAACTTGTGCGCAAGTCTAATTCAGCAGTTTTGTAAGGGCTTCTCACCTGAAACAACCAGACGTGTGTCATTTTGAATAAACACCCAAGATTCCCTGCAGGCACTTTTCGTAAAGGGAATTGGGCATTAGCCTGCAGCAGAAGTCATAATCAGAGGGGACGAAGACCGTAACCTTATGACTTTATACCGCTATTATGGCTTCTGCCTGCATTGTTTTCTTTTGCGGACGAGCGCTGGATTAACTGGTTTGTGCGTTTTCTTGGATTAGCAGAAACTGTGGGGCTTAGACATGTTAGAGAGGAGAGAAACAGGGTCTGAAGGGGAGCAGGCATTTCGAAAAGATTTTTCGTTTGATAGACACTACAAGATTAGTGGGCTGCTGGGCGCATGGTGACGTCATCCAAATTGGAGGCCAAGGGACCGCCATCTTTGATTTTACACAAAATTAGAAATTATCAAAACTGACGGCTAGGCATGAAGAATATGATATAATTTTAAAAATTGCTGCTTTTTGACTGTATTTATACTTTTTCCACCGAAAAAGGTTGACAACACGCATCTTTATTAAAAAATAGCTTGACCTCATTGTACTTGTAACGTCAACGGCAACGTCAATTCTCGTAACCATTGGAACCGATTCTTGTTAAACTTTGCTCAAAACTTGCTAGGGCTTGCATCCATCCCCTCTTCCTTCTAGTGTGCGCCAGGGGGTTAAGAAATTTCTTCTTTCCCAGCAATTGTTTGCTACTGTTGACGTCATTAGCGGCTGTCATTAGTGCAGCCTCATTCCCAGGGTCCTCTCTCTTCATCTCTTTTCTCGAGAGATGAAGTGAGATGACCCTGGGAACAAAGTTGTCAGTAGTATTCATTCAAATTTAGTATATTTCATTCAAAACTCAGGAGGGGATTTGAACTAAAAAATGTTCATCTTAGTTTAATTATAGCATACTAATAACATTTCACTAAGTTTGCCGTGGTGGTTTCGTTTCTGTAGAATCCCTTATGGGTCGTGGATTATAAAGCAACATCGATGCGATTCAATTGACTGATATGGATTGAGAAAAGGTAAGCTGATAGAAACTAAATCTCATTAAGTGTTGTCAGTGTTATTCAGGCTTTTTTTGAATTGCCTTTTTTCTTTAAGTTTCGGGAAACGAATTGAAAGTTTAAGAATTAACTAAAAAACTTTGTTTAGTCAGTAAAGGATTCCAATACCAGAAATTTTGTTAAATGAAATTAATTTAGTTTCGTTGGCATCGAGCGACGTTTTAATTCAAAACGCGGCGGCGAAAGCTTATATCCCCTCTCTGAGTTAAGCTTTTAAGCTGAAGTCAAAGAAGGAGTTTTAGAGATATCGAAATTGTGTGATCAATTTCACGATCCTTTTCAGATGATCCAAGATCGCGTGTTCTGTAAAAGCGGGTGAAATCGAGTACCCTCGGAGCATCTCATAATTAGGCTAGATCAATTTAAGCAAGGGATCGAGTTTTTGAAATCATTATTTCAAGGATAAGACAATTTCAGGCATCTCGAAAGGCCTTTCTTAATAGAATAAGATTTAGATATATTATCTTTAGCTCAATTTAATATAGATCATGAAACAACTTTGCTTTTAATCACAGCTGTAGAATGATGTATTAATGTGGCGTCGCACGGTGCCAAAATTAATGGATGTTTCTCTAATCGCTATATACACATATTCGATATTTGATGTCTTATTGGTAGAGTGTAGACGATGTTTTACTGCAGAAAGGCATTTGGTTTCTATTTCGAGGCGTATCATTTAGCTTAGCTTGAATTCAGATTATCACTCTTCTGTCGTTTTAAATGACAGAAATGGCCTTACGTTTTCGCCTTTGATTTGCGGTCAGTATGTATTGAAGTGAAAAAAACACCCAGCTGTTTGTGGGCGAATTGTCGCCACTCAAAAAACATATTAATTACACCACAACAACAGTATTTTTGTCAAACAGGCACTTTCATAATGAAAAGGGTGGTTTTCGATCCTTTTGCTTCTTGTTTTGCAGTTGTGACAAAAATAACTCGTGAAAACATAGGTATTCGACAGCTGTGGCGTATTTTTTCACGTAGCATTCCTTCAGTATCACATTCAGGAAAAAAGGTTGTAGAAAACTACCAAACTAACATAGTTTGTTTTATTTTATTTTTCTTCTGTGGTATAAATTTAAAGCTCTTGACTAAATCACGGATAGGGTAAAAGGCCATGGATAAATTTCGTGTCATACTAGATAAATATTCATGTTTTATTAAATAG
The DNA here is from genome assembly GCA_964017195.1 of Siderastrea radians. Classification (NCBI taxonomy): domain Eukaryota; kingdom Metazoa; phylum Cnidaria; class Anthozoa; order Scleractinia; family Rhizangiidae; genus Siderastrea; species Siderastrea radians. The sequence goes on from OZ024896.1 coordinate 10,813,309, forward strand.
TCACTGAGATGGCCTTTAACGTAAAAAAAATCCCGAAGAAATAAAAAAGTTTATACTTCGCCTTCAACTTAGCCACTCTGTCTAGATCAGAGAGATCCTCCCTTCTTCAATTAAAAAAAATGTTTCGCTAGTGAAACCTGTAACTTTTTTCTTCAGTGTCGATAATAGGTTAGTTTATCCTTCCTACTGGTTTTCGGTCAATTAAGGAACAAAACAGAATCATAAATCACGGAATATATTTTATGATAGCTGCCCTTAGGTCAGGGAAATTCACTGGAAATTCACAAGGATGAGAAGAGTAGAAAGTTTATCCGAGTATTTTGACTTCGTTCTTCAATTTGTAAAACTGTATTGTAAACCATGCCAAAAGAATTTTGAAAATGCATACGTATCGTGTAGTTAATTTTCATTTCAGTCGTTTTGCTATAATAAAGCTATTTTAGTGCAAAGTAATTAATAATGGTAACAGGACTTCGTGTCGTCCAATTCGGTCTGTAATCATACGAGTGATTAACAAAATCGGACAACCGCGTAGCGGGAGTCCGATTTGTTTAATCACGAGTATGATTACAGACCGAATTGGACGACACGAAGTCCTATTACCATTATTAAACATATCTATAAAAAAAATTGGAGAAAGAAAAAGGAGAAAACGTACCGGAGAAGGAATAGACAAAAGCTTTATTTGCGAGATACGTAAAAAAGAACTTATTCAACTGTAACTGATCCACTGGAGAGCGCGCTCTGACGCGTACTGTCCAATTACTTAGGCAGGACGCGTACACTGTCCAATTACACTGTCCTAACTGTCCTATTAATGCTCAAATCATGGCTGGTGATAGCTAATCTGATTCAGGAATTTCGTTATAGTTATGATTACGCTATTAAGCTAACATTTCTCAATCAGCACAGAGTTGCTCACCTGCACAAGGTTTTTGACGAAGAAAAAGGGCTTCTATATCAAATTTAGGGAACTTTAAAAGGGGGCCTCAAATGCGATGAACCATTTCTTGAATATTATGTTGCATAATTTAATTCAGTTTGACATCGAGTCATCGTCCAAAGATAGAGTGAAAATACTTGGATTTGTACCATCCCGAGAACATGCTAACCCGGGCCTTCGTGAACTCCAAAATTCCCGGGCGTCTCTCCGAGGAAAATCAATCTGGAGAAACAAAATTTGTATGGAGTCTTTTACTGTTGATGGTAAGAAAATATGCCAAAAGACCAACTTTGTAGAGAAAACCTTTCTTAAAACTTTGATAAGAGAGTTACAATACAATACTTTATTGACAAACCCCTGGTGGGGCTTTTCAGTGACAATATAAGGTGAATAAAAGAAATCTAATTTTACAACAGTTTATAATTCATTTAAAAATGCGAAGAAAGCAGTTAAAATGCAATACTACAGTATATTTAAAAGTGTTTAAAAAATGTATATATAATACAGTATTATCAATACAATTTAAAGTTACGATGGCAGTTTTTAAACTTTGATAACTTTCTCTGATAACCTATATAAATGCCCGTCGTCTTTATAAAACCGTGACAGAGGCAAAACGTTCAGCAAATTTTTTACAAAACTTGATTTACTCAGTGCGCATAAACCGCCATTCTGCAGAGTGGCAGGTATGACTCGTAAAATAACAGTTTTCACCGTGACGGTTAATCATAATTTGAAAATTTAGCCGTAACTTCCAGCCAATCGGAATTTACTGACAAACATCAAATTTTGTCGTTAGTTTTGGTAGATCACGTGACTTTCGAGGAATGCCTTCTTTCGGAAGTTTGAGAGAGAGAGGCAGAGTTGACAAGAGTTGTACATCTCGAAACAACGTGTCAATAAGAGAAGTGTAGAAATTGTAACGTCTCCTTACGTCACAAATCAATTTATACCCTTTTATTATTCCACAATTGCGTTATTTTACCATTTATAAAGGATAAGAGAAAACGCAAAATATGCCACATGGTAGTATGGATCGTTCCTGTTCCGAAGACCTTAATCAACTCAGAAATTCGACTTAATTGTAAAAAGAAAATAGAGTTTTCTTTGGATCAGAAATGTCACCTTGAACTTCCTCGCATGGTAAAATTAATTCCTTTTGGTTCTGGAGGAACAAATCTGTGCGAAAATAAGGACAGCTAACGTTCTTGGAAAACCCATGCACAGCAGCGTGGAAATTAGGGGAATGAGATTCTGTTTTCGAAAAATTTGTGCGACTAAATTTTCAGCTTGGGAATCCAATATGAGGAACTTGTCCAGCAGTTTACAAACTGCTGCAAAAGGCCGCAAAACAAACTGGAAGCAACATTTGAAATATCTCGTTGGGTGCCACTTAAGTATCACGTATTACACTATATAGTGTTCCAAATTGACCAGTTTACAGATGGACGTTGAAGCTATAAAAGGTCAGCCGGCAACTGTGGAAGACTAAACACGGTTGTTTTCACAGATAATCACTCGCGGACATTTTACTCATAGACTACAAGCAGTCACTCTTTCCGAGTAGGGCTAGTCAAGCGAAAAGAGTGCGCGCATCGCCCGCCGTGTGCAACACCGCACTTTCGGCTCATCACGCCCGCGTCACGTTTCCAGGTGTAGAAAAGAGAGCAGCTTTGTTACACAGCACAGAAACGTAACGAGTTCGTATTATGTCGCAAAATCGATCAAAAGCCTTATCTGCAACACAAAGCACAGGAAGGTACAGTAATCACATTAAAATGAACATAAAGATTATGTCACTGATGTCGCGGATATTCAGGATCCAATGTCTAGAAAAGAAAGCAGTTTTGAATGATCAGTGGTCGAGATATCAAAATATTTTGTGACGTCAACTTCTTCACACCAATTAGACATAAACTGTGGTAGATAAAATCACAGACATTGCATGGTCGGTTAGTCTTCTTTTGCGTATGTCATCATGCGATCTTCAAATTACGAGTTATTGAACTCGAATCACGGATTTTCGCGTGTGGAAAGAGCCGGCCCTTGAACGAAATTGCAGGATTATAACAAGAGCCAGCTAGGTAAAGTATGTTTCTTAAGTTATCTGACGACATTTAAAGATTTATAACTGTTGTTTATAAAAACATCAGTTCAATTTTACCTACTTTGGATTCCTATGGTTTTGTGAATGAAAGTTTTCGCCCACTTCTTGGTCGTATGTATTTTAGACAAAAGATTTACAGTGGGAACGATTTCAATTAGGAAATAGAAAATTGTCCGCAAATTTGTAAGGGAGGATGCTTCGTGATTTGACCTAATTTCTCAACCTTCACTGAGTTGCCATAGACACAACTTCGCGATAGTAGGTAAAGAACTGTCATACAGATCTCCCAGTCAAAACTTTCATGATCTGAGCTAACACAACAGAAAACGGTCAGTCAAATTTTGTAGTTGTCACATAAAAAAGTAAAATCGTTTTTCTGCCGACCGAAATCATCAGTTGCCATCTTGGTATGCTAACATCTGCTAACATATGATTCACACCACCAGGCTATAAAACTTAATCGAAAATCCTTGACATTCTGTCATGAAACTTCAAGCCTTTCTGTTACCTATTATTGCCTTATGACAAGGTCAATATCGGGACAGCAACGCGATTAATTAACGAAAGAACATCGTTTCCTCTCTACAAAATTAGGTCGCTCGTAGAAATGTGACGAGCACAAGATACAAGTACTTGTCAACGCTCTGATCAAGGTGGACGCAAGTAACCGAAAATTCACTAAAAAGAAAACAGTTTGGTTAAACTTATTGCAAAAACATGTCTTCTCCTGATCGTATGTTGACACGTCAATATTGGAACTTTTGGTTTTCTTATGACGTGGTTCGATAGATCAGGTCTGCTAGACGGAACAAGAAACCGTGTCCAAACAGCCAAACCAACGCGTGAAAGGAACCAAACGGCTCATCGCTACTGAACTTTTATAGGACTCGTTTCTACTCCATCAACCCGTATTTTCTTAGGTTTCCTCTTTGGTACTTATTCATACACCTGGGTGGAGAGAGACAGTGTAAAACATAGCAAAGTTTGCTCTGTAAGGTTTCAGTAACAGAGACATACTAGGGACCTTCAACGAGCACTTTGTTATCTTTAAAAGCCTGTTGACGTCATCACGTCAAGCCAATGACGTCAAAACTGAAGGGTATCATCCGTATCTGTGAAAAGAAGCAAAATTGTCCCAATACGCTAGGGTGAGAAAGTAAAACTTCCAGAGGGAGAAATTCCACAGACTCAGAGCAAGAATTTCTTTGATTGACTACGAAGTACATTCAGACGTTATTACGACGTCTTCACCAATCGTTTGTGCTATCGGTTGTGCAAGTGAACGCGCTAACGTCCACTGAATTGAAATCTTGGCTCGAAACTCATTGTCAGATCTTGACTTAAAATCATTTCTAAGATTCGAATATACAGCTTGTTCGCTCCGTAAAGTCCCGGAAATACTTCTAAGGAGGATTTATTCGTTTTTTTTTTTTTGTTTTGTTTTGTTTTGTTTTTTGTTTTTTTTTTTCATTTAAGTATCGCAAGTAGTTTGCTATTTCTTTGGTTTGCTTTGCTCCCCCAAAATGCGCTACTTTCTCAATCATTAAAGTGGCATAGTCACGGTATTTTAGTTCACTTTAAAAATCAAAAATATGTCCTCACATCAATGAACGCCCACAAATAATGGTCTAGGTTTGTTACCAAAGACTATATTACTCCACTGAAACTATTTCCTGTCGTCTGTTGCTACGGATGGCACGGATTAAAATGGATTGCAATTTGAAAAAAATTAGGCTTAACTTTTCAAATTCTTTCAGCGTGTTGACATTAAATCGATAGTCATGGTTTGTTTTCTCTTAATGAAATTAAGTTAATATGTTCCTTTAAATGTTCAAACACAATGTTGGGCATGGAGAAAGTTAGTTACCGATGATTTTAGCACAGTTTTGACCAGAAATCTGCGAAATCCTCGTGACCATGCCCCTTTAAGTTAAACCCAAACTTATCGTGATTCGCTCGCACGCGTTTTACCGCGGTTGACGCTCCTCGCATGTATTTTCTTCGACTTCATATTGGTTGATTTTGTTGTTTGCTTCTGTTGTACTTAAGTACACTGGCGACATTGGTTTTGGTTTCACAACACTCAGTTGAAATCCGCTTTGTGGTGTTACTTGAAAAAGTTAACAAGGATACATGCAAGAATCCATCACATTCTCTTGTCTCTTGTCTCTTGTCTCTTGTCTCTTGTCTCTTGTCTCTTGTCTCTTGTCTCTTGTCCCTTGTCTCTTGTCTCTTGTCTCTTGTCTCTTGTCTCTTGTCTCTTGTTAAGTTGGATTGTTTGTCCTCAGGCGCTGTTGCATTTCGTCGGTAGCTGCTCGGATAAGAGCGCGGGAAAATAAGGGGAGGAGGTCGATGAGTTGGTGTGTTGTTGTTGCTGCTGCTTTTGTTTTATTTTTGTTTTTTATTTGTATTTTTTTTTCTTATTAATGTTGTTTTTATCTCGCAATCAAACAGTCACTCTTTGTCCACGCCGTTCTATTTGGATAAACAAACGTGTTTACAACGAGTAGTTTGTTTGTTTGCTTATATAATTTCGAACAAGATCCCTTCTGAAAATGACTATGTACCTTTAACGGGGTATCACCAATCTAACAGATGTGGTGCTTCCAAGTCGCACTACAGATACTAAATCAAATTGGTAAAACCGCTTACAAAACTGGCTAATTTACAAATTGTCTCGAACTCTTTTTTCATTTACGATTTTCTTTTCTCTAACGTCAGGATTCAAGGTGGTTTAGGTCTGATCTCTGCAGCGTGTTGCGTCCTTTCATTGGAGAAGAAACTCTACTGACGTGTCTCTCTCTTCCCAGGTGTCAATCTCTTTCCCAGAGCCCCCAGGCTTCTTGGTCAGTGGGTGACTCTGAGGTACTGCAATTTTTACCGCAGAAATATTGCGGTCACCGGTTCTAAGTTTTGCTACTGTGAACAGCCAATCAAGAAATAATAGTTTTTTCCATTACCCCAGAGTCTCTCCCGGGGACCACCCACTGACCGAGAAACCTGAGGTCTCTGGGAAGGAGATTGCCCCAGATTTACAAATGGCTCCAGCGAACCTATAAGCAGACCTAAATGCTGGAGGTGACTGGAAGATGGACTAGTATCCCAAGAAACTCGTTGCAAAAATAGTTGAGACACTAAGTGTTTACCGTTTACAAAAAAAACCCGGAAATTTCGAAAGGAATTTCCCATTCAGGAGGTTTTACTTACCATTTGTACAAACTGTAGACCAACCGGTTTCCCCCTGTAAATGGTAAACAACCACTGACTCACGCGCAGATCCTTTTAATATTTCACTTCGTTCGCCCAGTCGCTTTATTCTCCACTCCTGTCGCCTTGCAATATTGATTTGCTGCTTGGTTCGTCCACAACATTGGGCGACAACATTTAATGGGTGAGGGTCGAGGAAGGAGGTAGATGGGGGAATTTGCGGTTCTGACAACCGCTGGGTCGAGACAATATTGACTTTACATTAGTGCATGGGTTTTGGGCGACAGCGTCTCAACAATTTTGCAGCTAGTTGTAGCGCTCCTGGATGCTTCATTTTGTTAAAAACGGACCTAAACGCCACCTGGCTCGCGATCATTCAGTCCGTTTGTTTGCACATTTTTTTCACCGGATCCGACAAATTTTCTCATATTCGATTTCAGTGCGAAGACACAGTTCATTTTGTAAATCAGCAAGAACTGTAGTAATTGACTGCGTGTAAAGGTGCCCCAACCGTTCTCCTACGACATGAGAAAAAGGAATTCAGAACTAGCTTCTATTTTCGTTTCCCGTTTAATTCGAACTTACATCTTCGAATACCTTTTCCCTACGGCATGGAAAAACAGCATTTGAACTTCCATTTTCCAGTCCTTCTTCCTACAACATCGGAAAACGGTATTTGAACTTCCTGTTTTCGTTTTCCTACGAAACTGGAAAACGGAATTCAATGTACCGTCCCGTTTTATTGAGATTCCACCCGCGTTTTTCACCCAACCGGAAGAATGTTAGTACTTCCTATCTTCACCGCGGTCAAACGAGAAAAATAAGAAAAGTACTTCAAAGATAAGGGAATTATTTTCACTGTTCAAAGTTTGATACTTTATCAGTATCCTGCAGATGTGCTAAAATGTTTCGAACTTTACTAAAAAAGTTCTAAGTGCTTGAAAACGGGAAACGGACTTGTCGGCGCAATTTGTAAAAGTAATTTTGTTCACGTGCGGAATAGTTAAATAGCAAAGAAACGCGATTATTTAAGAGAAATGAAAATTTATTTACACTCACCCACTATTTTATATATCCTTGCTCATGTCTCGACTGCATCGTGAATACATCTTACAAAGAAAAACGAAAAAACTGCCTCAGACGTTTGATCGCGGTGGACTTCCTATCACCCTGAAAAGGCCTGGAAAACACAAATATGTTTTGTTAAATCTGCCGCATTTACCGAGCTGATTGGTTCGATTCCTTATTAGCGTCACCATTTTTTCGCAGATTTGTTACCGTTTATACTACTTATCTGCAGATCTAACGATCGTGAGATCAGAGGGTCAGTGGTTCGACGCTTGGTCTCTGCAATGTATCGTGTTGTTTCCTTAGACCACAGGTAGCCCAAGCTCACTATTTTAGGCCTTCAAACACAGTAATCCAACTCTCTTGTCGACGATTATAAGAGTTTGTATGGGAAAACTTAGTTTCACTTCTAAAACCGAAATAAAATTGCCTACAAAACTCACCGTTCTCCTTTTCTTGTAGTTTCCTACACGAATATAAGAGTTTGTATGGAAAATATAACGCGGGCTACAAATGTGCTTAATTTAAAATAAAGTTGTCTTTTTAACTCACCTCTGGCTCATTCATGGGTTTCTCAGTGTTTTTACAGCGGTTTAGGCCTCGAAGGATCAATAGAACACCTCTCTGAGCGAGACGCTTTTCCACCCTGAGAAGCATAGAGAGAAGCGAAGCGAAGCCAAATTACCCTTAATTAAAGGGGGAGGGGGGGGGGATATAATAGGAAACTACAAGAAAAGGAGAACGGTGAGTTTTGTAGGCAATTTTATTTCGGTTTTAGAAGTGAAAGTAAGATTCCCATACAAACTCTTATAATCGTCGACAAGAGAGTTGGATTACTGTGTTTGAAGGCCTAAAATAGTGAGCTTGGGCTACCTGTGCTTAGACAAGAAACTCTACTCCACATTGTCTTTCTCTACCGAGGTGTATAAATGGGTACTGACTAACTGTTAGAGAATTCTTGCAAGAAAGCTGGGGGGTTACACCTGCGATGGACTAGCATCCCGTCCAGGGGAGAGTAGTGATGCTCCTGTCGCTTTATGCTATGGAAATTGGAGTCAGTAAGTGCCGGCCTTGATGAGCGTCATGGCTCGTTCAATCTAGTGGATTGAAAACACGACTTACCATGTTTATATACTACTGATAATTCTAAGTAATAAGGACCTTTTTTTTCACTGCCTTGTCTTGCTGCTCATAATAATTGAGTCTGCAAGAGGTTTTGCCAAAAAAGCACGTTCCTTAAAGCGCGCACTTCATGACATGCAACCGACAACTACGACGAAGAGTTGAATTTTTTAAACAATAGGTAAGCGAGTTTCTTCTTTTCCCCGAATCTAGACAACTGAAATAGAGTTTAATTCAGAACTGTTTCTTTTATGCATACTGGGTGAAATATCCTCGTCACATTAGCGATAAAGTCAGCTTGGAAATCCCGTTTTGGTGTTAAGATTTTAGAGCGTGTAAACAGGCTCCTTGGGTAGCCTGTGAACAGGCTCCTTGGGTAGCCTGTGAACAGGCTCCATAGTGGGTATTTGTACACTGGAAAAATTGGAGGGCGGAGCGAGCAGAGCGCAGACTGGGGAGGGGGAGGGTACAGCCCCACCCCTCTCCTTGTCGCTGGCCTGTCCTGCGCTATTCTTTCTCTATGAGAGCCTCTTCACAAGTTAAGATTAAAAAATACTTCTATCATAGCCATCTATCCTTCTGTCTGTGAAGCATTGTTTTCTTTAAGGCAAATGTTGAACATATTGCCACGTAATTACGTCATTAAAACCGATTTACACAAAACAGGAAGTTCTCCTCCGAAGAGTGAGAAGTTCTGGGTACGAGTTTTAAGCTGGATAATCTCAACATTTGAGAGAAAAGCAAGTACCCTTTAAACTGTAACTCTTACGTCTCTCCTTACCGTGAAAAATACGTTTGTGAAGGAAACAGCGTTTGATAAAGTAGCTTTACCAACGAACCCCAAGAGCGCCGGCCGCAAACACCTTTTCCTTGAACTGACCAATCAAAGCCTGATATTCAATTCTTCCGGTCACTGCCTGCAGCGAAAATTCGCTTAAAAATCTCCACATGAATTCTCCTGTTCTGAACAGCATCGAATTTATCATTTCATCATCTGGCATCGGTTTGAAACAAGATGGCCGATAACTCTGTCTTCACTCGCCGAATGCTTCGAAAGGCTTCAAGCATCTCCGATTCCCGTACCGATTCTAAGTGGCACACTGAAATCCGTCAACAGCGAAGAACCAGCCCCCCGATCAAAACTGATAGCACAAGCTCGGTACGTCTCTCTAGCCATAAAGTACTTATTCTATGGCTAGAGCCTTGTATTGTTTTAAGTATAACATGATGGTCATGTGTCTATGACATATCCATTTAACTATGTAGCTGATAGTCACAAGATTTTCAGAAACCAATCGGTCGCTTAGATTTTTCAGTGCCTGGAATTTTAGGGAAGCGCATTTCGTTTACTTTCCGCATTAGAGCCTAGGATGCGCAAGAGTAAGTAGCGAGCATTTCACGCACCATCGTTAGCTTTGCTTTCTATAGCAGTAAGAGTTTTAGTTTTTTGTTTTATTTTTTTTTCTGTTTGAAAATAGAACACGACGGGCGATACCTCTACCTTCATAGGCCGAAATTTTCGAAGGGCTTCAAGCATCTCCGAATCCCGTGCCGATTCTAACTGGCACTCTGAAAACCGTCAACAGCGAAAAATCAGCACCCCAATCAGCAATGACGGCACAAACTCGGTACGTCTTAGAAATGAATCCTCTTTTTGACTTGTTTTAATATTAAAAATTATATCTAAGCTAAAAATGCTCCAGTTTTAGTTTTTATTCGTAGCGGTATTGTATCTAGGGCGCCTTCCATCAACCTTATTCCGAACGGAATGGTCGTTAGATAACAATTTTTATGACATGCATGCATGTGAACTGAAACTCTAATGACTCTTACTGGCACACGAAATTCAAGATATATTTTGTATTCTACTAGCCCTAAAATCTGTAAATTCTATTCGCAATTAGTAGTTTGCGCTTCAGGCCTTCGAGAGCAATTACAATGGGGTTGACGGGTTGACACGACTTCTCTTCGCGTGTTATAACGCGGAATAAAGGATGTTGTGGCTTTCATGAGTTCAATCTTCTGCCAATTTTTCCCTTTCGCCGGACGGATTTTAAAATAGCTTTCCTTCCACATTTCGATTCGCATAACATGTAGTGTTCGTTTAATATTAGAAGACCTATGAATCGTAACCACCTTTCAGACGGCGAACTCGGCTCCCGGAGCTGACCCTTACCGTGCGAACGAAAAACCCTGAACACTTCTATTTGAATTTGATATATCAATTTTATAACTACCCATTGAATTAGAGCTTAAACTACAGGAAATATACAAAAGCTACGCGGTCATTTATTTTCGCAAATAATTTGTCTTTTATTCTCCCAATAGTTTTTTTCAAGGTTGGGTAAACGATTTTAAGGTTTTCGGATTTTGACACGCAACCTAATTCTCGTTTCATTTTCAGTTTCAATTTAATGTTGCCAAATATAGTTAAATCAAACGCGCGTTTTACTCTATTGTATAACATGGAGCTCAGAGAATTAAAAAACTACAGAATCAGGCTGCAAGAGTCCTAACTACACAAGGGTATGATTCAGATCTGATGACATTCGTCAGCGTTTTAACTATATATATTGGGGGCGGCGGGGGGGAGTAACTTTTTTTTTTCAAGCTTTCCAATCATACTCTTCTATCATTCAGTCTAAGGCCGGAAACTTCGTGGGAATCATCTAGCACTTCGAGAGAAGCGATTAATTAGAATTTCAACAATTCTTTGTTTTTACGAATAGCCTTGGTCAACGTTTTGCGGACTAGGTGAAACTAACCTAGACGATTTAAACACAAAGCGCTCACGATGTACAAAACACAGAATAATAACGCACCTACTAGACTGCAAAATCCCTTCAAACCAACAATGAATACCAAATGAAATCTTCGAAATAGTGATAATAAACTGTTTCTTTGCAAACCTCGGACTGAATGTCTGAAAAGGGCTTTTGCTTACAATGGCGCTAAGCTGTGGAATGACCTTTCAATTTCTCTCAAACAAGGAAATAATGTGTCGCAGGTTGTGTGTCGTCTGTCGAGAGCTATTATCTGTCAAGCGACTGACTGGTCTTTAAGCTGATTTATTTACTACTTTCAGTTTTCTGTTTCTTACTGCTCGGCTTCCATGAAAAACAGACGGATAGATAGGCAGGCTTGCAGACAGACAGACAGACAGACAGACAGACAGACAGACAGAGAGACAGACAGAGAGTCAGACAGACAGACAGGAAAGGAGGGAAGGAAAGAGGCAAGGAATTAAGGTGGAATGGTACCCTAGCATTCGAGGTTTCGGTCGCAAAAGTCATATTTTTGAAAAAGGCAAAATTGTAGCGTTCAGTCACTTGTGAATACTACCGTGTAAGTATTTCACTTGATTTCCACCATTAAATAGGCGAAATTGACAAAATCTGAACAACAGTACGAATTTTTTTTCCATAGCAACTGCCATAGCAACCAATGTTTCCGTTTATTTAATGCGAACAAATGACTTTCTAAAAGGAAAATCAGCCCCCCCCCCCTCCGCTTCCCTGCACAAACCGACGTCAGTGTTCTTCTAGAGAAACACCTGCCTGAGAAGAGGAGAGATTTTTGGTGTCTGCATTTTAATTTGCAAAACAAGTCCTAGTTCTTACAGAAAACATGTTTTTCTAAACAGGAAAGTCATTCAACTTAAATTTCAGTGTGACAAATTTCATTCGACAATAGTTTAGGGCAATAAGCGACGAATTACTGTCGAGAATTCATTCCTTTATCTTTAAGACCGTTTTCTCGAATAACAGAATTTCCTGGAATAGAGGAACTCTCAACAAAGATATCTCCCTTGCATTTTAACCTACTGTTGTGAAATTTTCATCAATATTAAAGTACTGTTTTTTCTGTACAATGAACCTAAAAACGAATAGACAGGTTTCAAATACGTCTCATTAATTGACTCTTTGTCTAATAATTATTTCCTGTTACCTGAAGTTTTAAGAAAAAAAAATTTAAAAATCGAATGAAGGAAAACTGGCTAATTTTTGAGGTTCATTGCACAGTCATATCATTTATGTACACGTTAGAGATGGTTTGATACTTTTGCAACCGTGCATTAGTGAGTTATCGTTGTTACCATGAACATTAGAAAGAAAGAAAGAAAGAAAGAAAGAAAGAAAGAAAGAACGAACGAACTAAGCAAACAAACAAAAAACACGTCAGTACAATATTCCTTCTCCGTAAATTTGCATTTAAAAAAACAACATTCTGACTCGGACTGTTGGGTTTTCATTTGCCTAAAGTTCTTTTATATAGATTTTGAAAGTTCCAAAATCTACAGATCCGCCAAAAAACTTAAACTCAAAAATACAGCTTTTGGTCCGCAGCAGAAAGGAAGGAATGAAAATGAGAGGGAGGAGAAAGAAAATTGAAAACAAAACGAGACGGAAGCTAAAATCGCATAAACCGGAAATAACCGATATATGGCTTACCTCGAGTAAAACAATGAGATATATTAAATCGAACGTCGCGAAATCAATATATTTTCCACGGAGGTTTTCTTAGCTGACATTGCTCTGTCTAGATGAAAACCGATAGAGTTGATCATTTAATGTTTTGCAAAATATAATAGCTCTTGAGAAGTAAAGATCCGAAAATTTAAAAAATATGTTGTAAATATTATCTTTTAATGCTCTCGGGGTGAAAAGTGGGCATTTATCTCAAATATTTTGCATAAATGCTGTATTTACATTTTTATCTATTTCTGTTTTCTCGCCACAATGGTTTTAATACGTTAATCTTGGTTGAATGGCAGAAATCATAGTGGCTAAGAACATTGTTTATCGTTATAGCGCCGCAATAGACTCTAAAGGGATGAACGATCAACAACCTTTAATCTATTCACATTTCGTGTTGTTTATAAATACGGTTTGAGAGAGTTTTCTGCTGGAATCTGATACTCTTGAATGCAAACATTTCAATTTATTTACTTTCAGTTTTTACGATCAGAGATAAGCGCGAAAAACGTAATCGCCGAATAACTTTTAGTCTAATAACAAATTTACATAATCGCACAATCAAAATCCTCAGTCGAAAGTTTCTTTCTTGCCTCTTATGTTGTGTTCTCGCTATCAGATATTTATCAAACGAAGTGTCGATCTTTTAATTCGTCTCTTCCACTTCTTTCCTTTATTGAATGGGCGAAAAAAATGAAATTAACAAACACGCCGGCTGTAAGAGCCTCTAACCTCACACTAGGGCCCATTCTCATGGTAATTCTAATCGCACTCGGTACCTCATGTGATGTCACTCAAATGTCTAAATTAAGTCGCGCAAAGGCACTCCACAACACAGACTTTGAGAAAGTGCTCCGGAAATTCGTGCGATAATGATTACCAAACTGTTTTTCCTTTGGCTATCTGTAGCGAAGTTTTCATTAGAGCAGCTATTTACCCAGTTCGATCTGTACGATGTGGTGCATATTCTGTTTCTAGGAGTGCTAGGCGTTTGTTTAAGAATTTTCGAGCGGTGGCAATGGAACGCAAGCAAGAAGGTCCGATCGAGTCTTCGGTCCCCCGTGTCCCCGGGTAAAAAGCGGGGTTCTGTATCGTTCGCTCCCTCGACGAAGTTCTATCCGATCCAGAGTTATTCACCGGTAGGTTAAGCATTATTTGGTACTTGATAAATGGGTGAGATAGCCTTCAGCAAAGATAGCCATAACCTCAAGGCATTAACTTTCATCGGGAACGCGAAACTCAAGATCCTTGATCGGTCATCGTTTAACCTTAGCAGCTGTGATGAAAGACTCAGTGTATGCGTCCCGCGGTTTGTACTGTTATACAACACGCTTTGTAAGCATTCTTTTTTTTGTGTGTGTTGCAGTTAAACTGGACAATCTTAAGGAACGTAAGCGCCATGTCTACGACTATGTCAGAAACTTGGAAAGCGCAGCGATCTTCATTGAAAATTTCGCTTACAACGGACGACGGAGACGAAGTGTCAACAGAAGGTGAAGCAAAAGGAAGGTTCGTAAGCTAATTTAGGCTTAACTTTTTTGTTTTTAGTGTTAATCTGAGCATACCCTCGCTAGATTTTCTCCCGAAACTAATACGTTTTGATCAGTAATTGTCAGTGAAGTCCCGTTCCTGAGCCTACAAATAACGGAGGGAACTTTCCACTGACTTTTAGAAGTTGTGCTCAGTTGTGGGTAAGAGGGATAATTGCCCAGAGATCGATCTTGTGAACACATCGTGGGTTTGTTTACATACTGTCAAGGGATAGTTTCCTATTTTGCATGAATAATGCCCGGCATATTGGCAGACTTTACAAGCGAGTTCCCGAAATTCGAGCCAAGAAAGAACACTAGAAAATTCAGTTTGCGAACTTTGTGCAAATCAAAATTTGCGCGCGGTTTTACTTTTGTTCATGGTGCGAGACGTGGGTGTTTTAGCCAAACAGGATAAAAACCTGCTGCCGCCGAAAAATTGTTATCTCACGGTTATTTTATAGTCTGTTGAGCATAACGACTACTAAAAATTTTATTGCAGCAGATTTTTTCAAGAGAGATGTTTATGCATGTGTGCGTATTTCTTTCATGTTGTTTTCGCGCTGAGATAATCGATATTATTTGTGGTTTTTCCCTCGGAAGTTTTTCATCGTCAAATGTCATATGTCTTACATATATTTCACTTGGTTGCATTCGACACGGCTTGTTTTACCAAAAGGACAGGTGTGAAATCTGTCAAAGGCTACTCAATTCTTTCGTTTGTCGTATTATGTCTCTCAGATTTTCGGAGACAATATTTTGAACAGGCGAGATTTGTTCTTGTCTCTTTAGCGTCACACATATCAAACAATTTCATGGTCCTCATTGAAAATAGATGTCCTGCACACGTGGATTTCAAATCGATGGAAGATAATTCTGCCCAGTCCTTGATTTAATTTATGCTAACTGCGTGAATTTTAATTGCCGGCACAAGCGATCAACTCGATATTTTGCTCGCATTTTAAAAATTGTTCATTTTGTTTAAATGCAGCTTCTCGAATTGTCGATTTCTGCATTGCAAGGGTTTCTTATTTTATGGTCTGACAAGAAGATTACAGTTAAACATTAATTTATCGCGGTTGATTAGAATTTATTAGCGAAAAGAATATTTATCGGCAATAAGTTTTGCCTTCTGTTAATTTTATAAAGCAGGCCGGGTGTAAGAACCTCTCAAATTGATTTTCTGAATAATTGCTCTTCCTTACAGAATAGTGTCTTTTTGACACTTCAACCGTCTCCTTGACGCCTGAAATATTGAGTCCAGAATACATCACAAAATATATTATACTGTTTATTGTATCATTTATCAACATCATTTTACAAGTCGAAAACTGAAGAGATGCCATAGTATTTTCTTTGCAAAATGTATGCAATGTAGCGTACAATTTTCGGCTTAGTACACATGTGTAAATTTATTCCCTGAGCTCAAAGTGGCTTAAAAATTTAATGTAAAACTAGCTGTTAAAAATATTGGTTCAGAAACATTTGTTTCGTCTTTCTGATTTAAAAATAACCACAATCTTTGCCCTTTACCCTGCATACAACAAATACCCTTAAACAGGATGTCTGTGAAATTATTTTTTTTTGTTCCCATTTGTCAGCTTGGAGAGCTCAATTTAACTGTGTTTAAGATTATTAAAAATGTAAATCCAGTAAGTGTTAAATTATGCCTCTGTTTTTTAATCCAACAACAGTAAGCAAATATATAATTATAATGGTTTTGAGATAATTATTTTCCTGGGTAGAATAACTGCAGAATAATAGATAATTAATTTTATAGTTTCTAAAGTGAGTATCCTGGGTGCAACCTGAGCTGTCTGTTTTGTATTTTTTATCACTTTTAAAGATAAATATTGCATTGCCTTTAAGGTTTTGTTGATAAACAAGTATATGAGCTACCGATTAGCCTATAAAAATGACAGCTATGGATAAAATAATTTTTGTTACATTGAAATATTTAAAATTTATTATGTGGTTCTTCAAGACTGCCAAGTCAATAGATAAAATCCTGTGATGTGACCGTTCAGGTAAAAGCTACGTGTATTTAACAGTGCTTTCTTGTGCTACCGAGTCAAAGATATTCTTACTTTTCAGTCAAAATTATGAAAGTTTCCCTCACAGTACTTTTCTTTGGTGCTGTTTATTATGGTTTACAGGAGGGGTTTATCTTTTCAGCACATGGATAAAATCTAAAAGTTTGGGAATTCAAAAGAATTGGTGTGGCTTAATATGCAGTTTGAGGTGGTTCTAACTTTTGAGCCTGTGGATGAAATCCTAAAGTGTGACCATTCAAGTTAAAGCTTCTGAGCAGTACTTTCCTGTGGTGCTGTTTATTATGCTGTACCAGGTGGTTCCAACTTTTGAGTCTGTGGGTGAAATCCTAAATTGTGGCCATTCAATTGAAAGCTTTTGAGTAGTATTTATTTCCTGAGTGAACTACTGTATTAAGTGCAGTTTTTAAATTTTTGCAAGTTTGAATACCGTAAACACTGGCGTATAAGCCGCACCTTTTTACCCTAAAATTTCACTCAAAATCGGGGGTGTGGCTTATCTGCGAGAACATCTGAAAAAAAATCTGTAATTTTCCATGAATCATCCCCAAAACCCCACAATACAGTCAAAACGGTACCATGCTATCTTCGAGAACTTGTGTGGTAAATGGCCCACTGTTTCTCATTTGTTGACAACTTTGGCAGCAAATTTGTGAAAGCAATTACTCCCTTTCACAGGCAAGATTGTCACCGATGGATGGCTTCCAATTATCCTTGTAAACATGGAAGCCACGAACAGCTGAAGAAATGCTAAAACCTCCATTTCAGTTTGCTTTGCGAATTAACAAAGCGACAACAAAGCCATGTTGTCCCAAGTTTTCTCTCTTCTCATCAAATGCCTGGCTACCCAGCCAAGAAATGTAACTGAACCGTCGGCTGAACAAACTTTCCCACAAATTTTCCGACTTGAATAGCTTTAACTGGAAAAATGCTGAGGAAAAGTTAATCAGGGAAAGCGGTCTTATGTTCAAGTACGTTTACATACATGTACAATTTTGATACTTGTTATAAGGATTAAAATGCATGTTTGAGTCTTATTCAGACTACAAATTGAACCGTTGATCCATAGTGAAAAGGACTTCACGTCAGCCAATATGTTCATTAAGTGAAATGACTCGGCTATGAATTTTTGATAGAAAAATTTTTTCCAAATCGTGGGCTTCTAAACTCAGGGTGCGGCTTATCTGCGAGTGCGGCTTATACGCCGGTCTTTATGGTAATTTAAACAACTTGTTGGTTTTATACTGCTTTGCTGGTCACGAGATCATAGCATTTATCACCATGCACTGTAAATTATAAAATAATCAGTTGGATTTCAATAAAAATCTTTAAGGGCTCAGTTTTTTCAAATAAGATTTTCACTATGTAATGCAGCGGGGTGAGAAATTGTAAGTTCTGGGATAAGTTAGATTTTTATCGTTTGCAGGGTTGCAGAATATGTCTTTCCAGACCTATGCTTTATCCCCCAATATTAGAATGCTTCTTCTCCATCTATTTTTTATAGTACTACAGTCAAACCTGTATAAACCGATCCTGTATTAAACGGTCACCCTCTGTTAAGCGGTCACTAGTCAAAGTCTCGGAAATCGCTTCCCTTAATTACTGTAAACTAAATCATCATTAAACAGTCGCTGTCACCCTTTCCAAGGTCCCACAGAGCTGTTTCTATTGTTTTGACCTGTATTAAGCAGTGACGTTGTGTAAGAAAATAAATCGAAGACATCAAATGTAATAAGAAATTACAAGTATTTTTTTAATGAAAGCAAATTGTTTCCAGGCAAAATCATAATCTACGGAATTTCAATGGAACATATAACAAACGTGGTGCAAGTTTGTTTACAGTAACCTTGTTATCAACATTGTACGTCAAATTCTTCTTTCATTAGGTTCTCTTTTAACTAGTTGCACGGAAAGTTATTGTTATTACTTCGCACATAACTGTTAGCTGAATTACACGGTTGTGTCTGATTTTAAGGCAAAGTATTTAGCCAAAGGCTAGATAGTAAAAAGACCACATGTATACAGTACACATGAACAAGACGGTGTATTTTTGGTTTTCTTTGTTCCCCCTTTTCATATCGTTATTGGGGCAAAATGGACATCCTATTTAAGGCCCGAGAAGCACAAAAACCATACCCTTTTCTGTGGCACATACCTATAAAGCTTATACATGGGAGTACCCCCCCCCCCGGTAACTGATTGATCATCGATAATTTAATATATAGATTTAGCCAAGTCTAAAAGTGGAGCTCCACGTTTTTTAATTGCTTATTACTTTTTTTAAAGAGATTACCAAAAAACAGGAAAAGAAAACAAAATGGAAAAAAAAACTTTGCTCCTTCTGAGAGTCAAACCACCAAGCCGCCAAACCATCGGAATGAAAAGGGAACATGCTAACCACTGCACAACCTCAGCGGAGAAGTACACTGTACATAGGGTTTCATTTTAATACTTAAACAGCTGTTTATTGATTGCAGCTCGATTGACATATATACGAGTGTTTTTTTGGGGAAATGTGTTCGGACCGCTGCAAAAACCATGGTTGTAGACAGAAAATACCGGAAGGCACTAGCTCTGCTATGTTTGAAGTCCGAACCATTGCCAAATGCTGCGAATTCAAGCGATGTACGACTCGATTCAATGTTACACGAGTTACGCAAGTTACTGTGTTACAATACACACAGGTGTTTTTCCTGGGAAAATGTATTCAGACTGCTGCAAAAACCATGGTTGCATGTGGACAGAAAAACCAGAAGGCACTAGCTCTGCTAGATTTGGCATCAGGAACGCTGCGAAATGCTATGAACTCAGTCGTTGTCCCAACCGAGTTTGCAGCAGAACTGACAACAAAGATGAACTCCTCTAAGGCAAATTCATAACTTGAACTTTTCGCCTTCCACCAAAAAGACAACTGAGTATTCTTTTGAACTTTTTCTTTGCACTAATAAAATTGTTTTTCACTTTTGTTGTCTCTTCTAAAACGCGGGTCACCATGCGATTTCGGGCCAAAAATGCGGGATACAGCACAGGGTTATCTCAAGTGTGTGCCACCTCATATTGGTGACCCTGTGGTGCGGACGTACTGATGTACGGACAGACAGTCACATGACTATTACGTCACTACCAAAATTTCTTGGCTTGATAGGTTACCAAATTTGCTTAGCAATGGTGCTCCGCTATAATTGGATCAATTACCGTATTTTAACTTTAATGTTATTTCATTCATTTTACTGTTTGTTCTAATATCATTTTAACAAAATTGTCATACTTTTATTTATCTTGTATGTATCATTTAATGTCGCTTGGCTCACTGCTTGCATTTTGCATGTCACGCTTTGATCTACTGAGTCACATTCTTTTTGTGTTAAACAAATTAGGAGAAGAAAGAGACTGCTTGCAGTGTACTGGTTTGTTCGTATTTTTAATTAATTTATACTTTAGATAGGTAGGTAGGTAGGTACTTTATTAAAAAATACATCACAGCCGTATGAGGCTAGCTATAGCAATACCCTTCAAATTAAGTCTTAACCTACATGAACTGCCTTGCTATCCCCCTGTAAAAAAGGGAAAAGAAATTAATGAATATACATGTATAAATCTGAGCAAATTTGAAAAAGACGGTGCTGTAACTTTTTTGCTTTGTCTAGGCCGGACTACGTCCAGGACAAAGCCTTCTGTGGCCGACCAAAAGTGAGGGGTCCTGGCATCAACAAGTATACTACCATGCTTACTGGGGACCAGGCTTTGTGACCACTGTTGAAAGTTGAGTCTGGGACTCCATTCAGGGGGGGGGGGGTAGTGAGGCTTAAAATTTGCTGTACTGTGTAAAAGATCTGAAATAGAAGTGTGAACTGGCTCTTCAGGGCAAACTGATTGCTTGACTCTGTGTACAGAGCTTTATCTAGCTAGGCAGACACCTTCGAGTGGAGTGTTGGCTAACCCAGGGAGGGTTGCAGCTGCTCTGAGGTCCCTGGGGATCACCGGGGAGGGGTTGGCAAGGAGTCGCACAGGCAGTCATGTTGCTGTCTTATAGTGTTGTGTCAGGTATGTTGTTCTGAAACCACTCAGAATTAAAATAAATGAATAGAAGTATACATGTACACTGTAGTTAATAAATAAAATTTTGTAGAAAATATACAGTAGGAATTTGTATCTCTTATAGGCATGATTTAGATACATGTATATTTTAAAGGGCAAAAACTAAGAGTAGCTAGTTTACAGTTAACAAGTTCTTTAATATTTGTTTTAATTTGTTGTCTTAGTTTTTTAAACATGACTTCTTTTGATCCAGTTAATATCACTCTGAAGTTCTGCAACTTAACAATGTGTTCCTAATGGACTGTCAAAATTAATTGCGTGCTACAGATATGTTTCAGGGTTGCTGTTTTTGTAAAGTCACTTTTTTGTTGTGCACCCAAGCCTTTCCACGTTCATAAAACTTTGTTCAAAGTGTGGCCATGCAAATGAAAGCTTGATTGAAGAGTACAGTTTTTTTGCAGCATAGGTTTTTAGTCCTTGGAGGAATCTTAAAAAAAAAATGTTGATTATTCGCATGAATGCTATTGAGTGGTACTTTCCTATGGTGCTGATAGTGTTTTATGCAGTTCTATGTGGCTCTATTAACTTTTTATTCTGTGAAAGAAATTCTGATGTGTGACCTTTCAGATGAATGCTACTGAGCAGTGCTTTCCTGTGTGCTGCTAATAATGTTGTACAAGGTGGTTCTAACTTTTGAGTCTGTGGATGAAATCCTAAAGTGTGACCATTCAAGTGAAAGCTATTGAGCAGTACTTTCCTGTGGTGCTGTTTTATTGTGCTGTACAAGGTGGTTCTAACTTTTGAGTCTGTAGATGAAATCCTAAAGTGTGACCATTCAAATGAAATCTGTCGAACAGTACATTACATAGTAGTGTTTATTATGCTGTACAAGGTGGTTCCATCTTTTGGGTCTGTGGATGAAGGAGTACGATTCCTTTCCACCCTTCAACATTTTTTTCATTCTTTCTCTTTTAATTTTGAACTTTGTTACTTGTGATAGCAGATAGGTCAAGTGGGCCTATTTTTTTTTTTTCAGAACCAGTTTAAACCTTGCTTTCTTTTATTTTTGTTTTGTTATTGTAATTGTCATACAAACTTGTCCCTTGGGGATTCAAACTACTTGAGTTTAAGACAATAGCCTTTGTCTTAAGCTTGTTTTGATGCATTTGACAGTTGTTAATTGCAGAAGCATTTCACTTGTATGTTGTTAGCCAGTGTGTTTTACATGAAGGTGAAAAACTAAAGATTAATTGGATAGTGAAAGACTTGTATGTAATGCTTGAAATGCACAACAAATGAGATGTTAGAGGTAGCAGGAAAAGAACATGTTTTGGTGTATTTTCATTTCATCGTGTATTAATAAGCATTAATTGGTCAACCATTGATAACTGCACTTGTAACTTCCTTAGAATTTCCAATGTTTTTCGGTAATTTACACTTGGGTGAATGTAAACAAGGCCTGCTTGGATGTCAGATTTGCATACCAGCCAAGCTAGGCTAATGCAGTCTTGAATGAAGTGATCTTTGTTTAGGCAGTTTGCATGTTAACCATACATTTTCCACAGGGAAAAGCCATAAATGGACCTGTTAATTGTCAAGGAAGCGTTTCTTGGGCAAGTGAATGGAGCAGATTAAAGCTTTTACATTCCAGTTGAAACGTATTCAGTTTCTATGGCACAGAAAGTTATAAATAATGTATACGGCTGTGTTTGTAGCTTTTATATTCAGGTTGATTGATTGCTTCACATTGGAGGACTAAAAGGGGCCAAATTTAGGGGTTTAGCGACTTCTGCAGTGGTTCAAAGCATGCATGTTCTTATATAATGTTAGAAGCAATGTATTTTGGATGATGTCTTACATTCACATATGCATATATACTGAGAGGAAAATTAAAGGCCAGCTTTTCTGTCATAAATGGATAATTATTCCTTTAAATACATTCGCCATTAATATTTTTCTTCAACTTAAAAAAATTATATTCTTCTTTGATGGGAAGCTTAGGAAAATGGAAAAAGCTTGCATGAACATTGTAGAATCCAAGATGGATAGCCATTAAACATTTCTGACATAATATTAATAATAATTCAGCTTTATTTATGCACAGCTCCTGGCATACTTCTCAAATACAGCTGCCTCCATTTATGAAAAACAATAGGCCACTTCCATATATGGCAGGGCAGTGTAGTTCTAGCCGATGTATTAATCCTAAAAGCAAAATATTCGGGGAAAAATCAGTTGAATGATGTGTATTACAGGTTGTTACTCAACTCTTTCGATTGTACAACCATTGTAGGAAGGTCTAGAGGCAAAATGTTCGATGGAAAATCGACAAAAACACAACATGGGACTGAAATTCGTGTTAGCCACCTGGACTAATGCTAATAGAATACAGAAGTATGGGGGCTGTGGGTTCGAAGCAACAGACCTCAACATGGTATTTATGTACTTTTATTCCGTTTTTACTGTTCTGTTGCCTTCTATAATGATTAATCTGTATTCAGGAGGTGTATTTTTAGTTAACAAGTGCTTATAAGCAGCAACAGAACCTTTGAAATGCCCAGAATTCATCCTAAAACCCACAAAGATGTGTGTGTTTTGGGCTTGTTATTTCATACTAAACATGGCTGGCTTTTGTAGTGAATGTGTACAAATTTTAGTTTTAGTGTTGCATTTGTGTCTTACAATAATATCCTGGACGTTTTTATCCTGAACATAATTTTTTTTATCACTAATCAAAGTAGTTCATGTGTGAAACATTTGTAGATTTCTCAAGAAATAGGTTGATGTGTAATATTATGTTAAATTGAATATGCTCTGAGTTTCTAGTATTATTATGTTGTCTTTGAATGTAGTCTGTTATTATGATTAACCACAGATTGAAACTGCTTCTAGAACACTAAATCTTTAACTGTAAAATTTTGTCCCTCGTTTATTATCCTGATAGATATTCAAGACAGGTGACACAGAATTTTATGTTGCAAATCTTGTACACCTAAGAATCTGAATATGTAAACTACATACACATTGAATACAGCCAGTATCTTTTTATGTAATGGTTTTGCTTACATGCTCTGATATGCAAGTCTCCTTAACTCCCCACTGGATTTCAAAATGCTGTACATTTATTTTTAGTCCAATAAACTGATGAAGAATGACTGCTTATATAAGCTTGAAGAATTTTCAGACATATTTTTAATTTAAGTAATTTGCATTTTACCAAGATACATGTATATTCCTGTGTGGCTATACCCTGATGCTAATAATAAACTCCTCACTCAAGTGGCATTTATTGCTTTCTTTTCTATTTGAAGTTTGAGGTGAATTTTTCATTTTGCTTCCTCTGGGGCTTTGTAATATTTACTGTAAATGAACATTCAAAGAATAGCTTTTCTAGAGGTTAAATGTTATTGTCTGAAATTTAACACCAAACATGAAGAGTATTTCATTTTAACAGTGAGCATTCCAGAAAATATTTGGCAAATCCTCTTCATTTGCAATGGAACTTATAATGTCTTTAAAAACCTGACTTGTCCTTGCAGTTGTTTAAGTGTGATTCTGTGAGATATAGCTTTCTACATCAAGTATTGGAACCAAATGGCATAACAGATTTCCAACATCATTTGATAGCCATATGGTGATTGATGAACCACTTCACTTGAAATTAATACACATGCAAATCTTAACAGTTTCAATCAAGTGGTTTATCTCTTTCACTCCCAGCAAGGCTTAACTTGGAAAGAGATCTGAAATTTCTTCTTGACCAAGAAACAGTACCACAGGAAAGTACTGTTCAAGAGATTTCATTTGAACAGTCACACTTTAGGATTACATGAAAGTACAAAAGTTTAAACCACCTTGGACAGCACAGTAAATAGCACTACAAGAAATACTGCCCATGAGTTAGCTTTCATATTGAATGATCACAAGTTGTAAGATGTCATCCACAGGCTGAAACATTGAAGCCACCTTGTACAGTGCAATAAATGAAGTACCACAGGAAAGTACTGCTCAGTAGCTTCCATTTGAATGGTTACACCACAGACTAAAAAGTTAGAACCACCTTGTACAGCACCTAAGGTAAGTAAAAACTGTTCAGTAGCTTTCATATCAATCAAAGGATATGCACAACTGTTGAAGTTATCAAAAATTCAGTTATATATCCAGGATAAAATTACTGGTCAGGACAGGTTATGCAGGGAAAGAGTTTTCAATTGGAACAAGTTACATGCACAATGGTAAAAGGTCTGAAGTTTTAAAATAATTTCTACTGTACATTTTAGGAGACTGGCCCTTTCAACCTCTTGCTTAGAGTCACTTTTTTTCGGTTGATTAATGTGTGATGATTCTAACTTTGGCAACCGTTAAATTCATTAGTGTGTCCATTCAAACTATAGTTTCTGATTATTTTACATCTTGGTACATTTTACTGGGGCATCTTGAAAACTCTCAATTGCGACCTTGAGAACTCAGACATAAAACAGTTCAGAATTAACATAGACTCCCTGGTGTATCAAAAACTCAAACCTTAGAGTGAATTTTTTTGTGCGCACCTTTTTTATCTGTAAAACTTAAGATCATTTAAACAAATTTCTTTGACTGTAACTTCATCAGAAAACAAAGAAACCACATTGGCATGCATATGCATGGTCGATCTTATGTGCAATTGCATGTGCTTTGTGACCAGTGGATAAAAATTAATGTTACTATTGATAATCATTTCAAGTTTTTAACGTATGCAACCTTTTGGCTACATTGCGCACCATTAATTGACTCACCAACTGGTGCAAATTGACTATTTAATTAATTAATTTATTTATTAACTTATTTATAAATTAATCAAAAATAAATGCAAAGATTAGACAAAATTAAGTTCCACACAAAGACCAACCTGGCAAAAAAGTACAAAAAATATTAAAAAACATAAAACTAATACAACTGCAACTATTTACAAGTGTGGTTTAAGAGCAGCAGGCAATATTATATGAGCAGCATTTAGAACAACTTACATTTTCCAAGGGCTCATGGTATTTGCATCAAATTTCAAGTTAAGTCTACTCGCTATAGCTACTCGCCTTCTAGAACTCTCCAGTCATCTTCTACCTTAGGCCTAAATCCTGTTAACTTCAAACTGAAGTCCTATGGGTCTAGAGCCGTGGCTGTTTCTGCTTCTGACCCTTGCAACAGCTCACCTGATAACATCTGCTCATGTGACAATTTGAGTACTTTTAAATCTAAAGTTAAGACCTATCTTTTTAAGAAAGCATATCATTCTTAGTAAGGTTAATTTTTGCTTTAACATTAATTTAGCTTTGTAATTCATTCTTAACCTTTTGTGAAGTGCCTAGAGCAGGACTGGATAGGCACTATACAAATTTTAATTATTATTATTATTATTATTATTATTATTAATTATTAAGTCTGGAAGAGTAGTGCGTATTCAGTTGATGTTTGAAAGAAGAAATTCTTTTTTTGTGCAACAATATTTTTTTCTTATTGGGGTGATTCCTGCTTGTTGTACTCTAGCGTAAACCCTGTTATCACCAAAGATAATCCTAATAAAAGGAGCTATCAAACAAAACAAAGCAAAACAGGAAACACTCTTGTGACAACACTCTTGTGTTTTTTTGCCTTGCCAGCTTTCCAAGGAAGCGTGAGCGATCAAAGTATTCTTCTTCTCAAGGTGAAGACTCTGTTGAGAGATCAGATGGGGATCGACTTACCCTTCAAGTCCCCACCCAGCGCCGAGAATCATTCCTTTATAAATCAGACAGTGAATTTGAGCTAGCATCAAAATGTGTGACCTCAAGACATCATTCATTCAGCGAGGGGTGAGTTAAGTACATGTACTTTATACTTGACTAACATACGGTTTGTGAGAGCAGTGTCAGACTGACAACAGTATTTAATCCTGTAAGCCCCAATATCAGCATGCATTTTCTCCTTACTACTCTTCATGCATTTCTTATGGTACTAGTTGGGAGAATTTGCATAAAATCAAGTCAGCTCATCCTTAATGATCATTTCCTTTATTCGCATGACCAGTGTATGTTTGATTAAGTAGTGACATTGTGAGGAGAAATTATATGCTGGTCACTGTTGGAGCCTAAAGGGTTAATTATTTTCACATACATGTACCTGTCAGCTCTCATCCATTTATGCAAGTGTCATAACTGTAGCTCACAATATTAAGGTGCCAAATGTGAATATGTACATGTAATGCAAGCTTTTCTGTCGGTTCATACGTCCTCTTTAACATTAAACCTAAAAGTGTTCCAGTGAATCAATGTTAATAAGACTCAATACTAAAACTGGTCACATCGTCAAACACGCCTGTTTAATGTTTTAAAAAAAATCCATCAAGCCGTTCTTAGGATTTTCCCAAAAGCGCACAAATTCAAAAATTACCGTTAAGTGATTACGTGAATGATCTTAGAAAAACAATTTGTTCTCGAGAAAGTGAACACCAGTTTCAACAAAACTTTCTAGGCATAAAATTGTAAGAAAAAGACACATTTTAACAGTATTTTCTAGCCATTTCATCAAAGCATTGATTAATTTTTGGTGCATTTACTATTACTATACAAAAACTAAGGTAAAAATTTTTTTGCAATTTACTTCAAAACAAACATACAGAAACTTTTTGTTCTTGTATATTTTGTTTACCATACACCACAGTTTACGATGTTGGTATTTGCTTTTCAAAGTGAAATCTGGATCGCGCAAAATTCCAGTTTTACTGTTTTCAAGGATTTATAATTATCGTTGTCATGGAAATATTGATTTTGACAAAATGTAAACCACACTAAAGTTCAATCCAAAACCAACAAGTGTTGCAAATTTCACTTTGATCTGACAAGGAGAAGACTGTCTAAGAGCCAATTCAAAAAAGTTAGGTGTGGTCCCAAAAAAACTGCATCAAAACAATCTCATACAAAAAGGCTGATTGCTCATGCCTGTACAGTGTATTATTAATAAATCTAGACTATATATAAGTTCCTTAACTGAACATCTGTAAATTTCAACAAAAAATAGTCCTATAAATGGAACATCTTGTATTTGAGTCCACCTTGACTAGGCACAAAATCTACGAAAATCTTTCCATGGACACCTTCAGCAACATTCTGAGATCATCTGCAAATCTTTTCAGAAATCCTCATATATTAATTTTCCCTAGTGGGCAGTGTTTGCAAATCACTTGAACATCCTTACAAATCCAGGTAATATAAAGACAAAAAATTCACTCATTTGACTCAGGAAAAGTAAGCAGGGATATCATTGTGATGAAATTAGAAATGAAATTAATTCTGACTCATCTTTAACGAGATTTTAGGTCCTATCCCCCATGCTCTTTGAAGATGCAAATTTGCTTGTAGTAGTTAGTGTATTTTGCCATACCTTGTAATATTAAGCTTGCAAACAGCTGCAAACAGTTTGTGGTGTTATTGTCTCGTGGAAAGTTCCCTTTACATTATGCTAGCAAGATGTCGTTAGTTAATTCAGCTATCAAAAACACTAGGGATAGTTTGCTTTACTCAGCTGTATATTTAACAAATAGATTCCATGTTGCTGTGCATCTGTTCTGTAATAGATCACAGATGACATCAAAATGTGGTAAGAACAAAAAAGTGGCACACGAGCTGTTAGGCGAGTGTGTCACTGAACAGATGCATGGCAACATGGAATCTGTTTGTTTATATAATAAGGAGACAAATCAGGGGCACCCAACGACAATTTTCGGGAAAATATCTGTTCGGAAGACGATTTGAGATCTAGAATTTTCGGAACATTTGTTGTAAAATTTCTTGCTTGCCTGCCTCTTCTAGGATTTTCGAACATCTAAAATATGGTATTATTGCCCATTTTTTAACGGATTTCTACCCTTAAAAAGGTCACCTAGAATTTTCGGGAGCCTTTTTCTGGCTAAAATTTTCAAAAAGGTAAGTTTTGATCCCTATAATTTTCGGATCACTAGACTTTCAGCTAAGAAATCCGAACAGATGAAAAGTTTTTAGGGGATAAAAATACGCCTATATCTACCATTTAAATACTAAAATACGTTCAATAATGCTAAGTTAAGTGGTTTTGAACTATATTCTCGTTGGGTGCCCCTGACAAATCCATGTGCTTGTCCTCTAATAGATCATAGCTACGAACCAATACAAATGCTTGTATAATTCAGCATATTACTGTATATAAAGAGAAACTAAGCCTAAGTGCATGTTACTATTACATTAATGTACATGTACACTCATCTCAGCTGTATATAGAGACTAAGCCCTTTAACTAACCTTTACCGTAGTACAGACACTAATTAATGCGTGCAATCTTTCCATTGCCTAGAATCAACAAATTCAATGCCTCACAAGAAAACCTAACCCTGTGTTCTGTAAACTTGTGTTATAATTATGCCTTTTTAAAATTCACACACTATCAGTCTATGTAAACAAATAATTTAATATGTTGTGTGTACTGTGGCCTGCTGATTTGGGGGTGAAGTCTCTATAACTAATTAGTCTCAGGAAATGACATAATTTTTATTTTTATAGAAATTTGTTGAATTGAAAACTTTTTGTAGACAGGGTAGTGGCAGGGACAGGGATATCTAAACCTCCCACTTCCCGTACCCTTTAACCCTTTAAGTCTTAATAGTGATCAGCATCAAATTTCTCCTCATCATATCAGAGCACTGAAACACATTCAGGTCATGAGAATTTGGGAAATGACCACCAAAGATGAATTGTCTTGATGTTTTAACAAGTTCTCCTAACTAGTACCCAACCAAATGTATGTCAACCAGTAAGGAGAATTTTAATGATGCTGGGGCTTAAAGTGTTAACCCCAGTTCCTGCACCATTTTTTGCTGGCGTCTGCCTCTTTGCTCACATTTGATTGCAAAATATGATGCATTTTTTTGTAATGTCTTTATTATTTCTCCCGCTTCCCATCACCTTGGAAATCCTGCTTTCTGCCCACTCTTTTCCTGCGTACTATACCCACTTTCCGTCCCCCTTTCTCCCAAGTTGCCGCCCCCTGTCAACCAATCCCTCTCAATGAGACACTGACCTACATGTATGACCGGGTTCTTCCCTCCCCCCCCCCCCACCCCTTGTCTTCGGGGGTATGAATCAGGCCTTCTTTTATTTCCTTCCTCTCCTCCATGGAAATGAGAAAAAATGCCTGAATGATGCAGTTTAACATCTTTCTGTTCAGTAGTTTCATTTAACATTGTTTGCAAAAATTTAATGTTAGGCGCCCATTTAATCCATACCTAAGTACATCTGTTTGTTGTGGTTTAAAGTTAATTTTGGTTTGAAAAAAAAATACTCAAGCCAGTTTGATTTTTATTTTCCTTCTGTCTAGGTCTTTGTAATCAGTCTATTAAAGACAGGAAAAGAAAGATTGAAACATTAAATTGTTTTCTAATCAAATATTTTACTGAATTTTTTTGTTTTGCAGAACTCGAGTGGAAGAGTTGGTCACTCCTTTTGCACAAATCCTCTCAAGTTTGAGAAATGTTAGAAACAATTTCATGTCACTGACAAATGCTAAAAAGGAAAAGTAAGTTAACATCATACATCTTACATGATGATAGCCTGAGAAAACAGCCGTCGTTTCACAAGGTCGCCACTTGAGCCCTCGCAAAATGACATCTGAGTAACGAGTCAGAAATTCTATACTGATGATGTGCACTACCCAGATCTTAGAAATGCTTCTGATTGGCTGAAAGAAAATTCGCTCGCAGCACAGCCAATTAGAAGCACTACCAACATCTGGGTAGTGCACGTCATCAGTATGGAATTTCTGCGTTTGTTACTCGACGTCTTTTTGCAAGGGCTCAAGTGGCGACCTCACAAAACGTCAGCTGTTTTCTCAGGCTAACGTGACGATATCCTGCAAATTCAGAAATTATCTGTTCTAATCCCAAAGAAGGCCCTTTCAAATTCCAAGCAGAGAGTGTCCCAATAGCCAAAACCTTTAAAGAAAAGGTTCTGTGGGGGAGGGAGGGATATTCTCTGGAGAAACATTTTAAGCTATTGTAAACTTTTTTTGAAAAATACCCATAGCCTCTGCCTGCTCCTTCCTGCCTCCCCCCCCCCCCCAACACAAAAAATTCAACCAACAAACAAATTATGACAGATTGTTCCTTGTGAGCCTGACAAACTCTCTTTTTGCTGACAAATTGCAAATGCAAGTTTGTAAACTTTTAACTGGTAGGTGTATGACCTGTTAATTAAGGCACCTTTAGATCGACAGGACATTTCAGTTCCCATTGTTTCGCTCAACCCAGTGGTTAGATTCAAGAAGCTGCCCTCTAAGCATTGCTTCTAGACCTAGGAGAGTTTCATGAACTTTGCCCTAGGGAATTAAACAAGTACCAGGGAATCATTTTGGCAAATGTAACAAAATGCTGGGGTGGGGTGGGGGAACTGTGGTCACACGTCATTTACCTTTTGCTTTAGATTAGTGCATTCTTCGAACTTAACATTGGATTAATTTTGGTTTTAGGAGGAGAGGGTCCGTAGGATCACATATTTTACGAAACAACAATTTAGCACAAGATGCCCAGAATGGCTCGGGCTTGTCAGGCTCCGGTAATGTCACTAAAATAATAGAAAGCACAGACTTCCAACAAATTGAAGGGCCCGGTGGAAAAAGGGCGTAAGTGATGATCATTGCAGGTTGAAAATCTTAATTGCTGCTATTTAGCTGAACGTTGGCACACAGGCTGGTTTTCCTGTAAGGAACATTGTTGTGCAGTTATTTCTTGACCCGAGAGCTTCAATTTGAAGAATTAGCATATTACTTTTGCTTAAAACTGACACAAAGAAAACAGGACCGTGGATTCTAGGTTGAATTCCTTTGTTTTAGTTCAGGCAGAGAACGAAAGAAATCTTTCACGCATCACTTGAGCGAGTTCAGTTCAACAAAACTTTTCACACAAAAGTAATACGCTAATTCTTCAAATTTTAGATGTCAGGTCAAGAAATAAGTGGGCAACAGCGTTCCTCACATGAAAACCAGCCTGTGTGCCAATGTTCAGCTAAATAGGAGCAATTTCGATTTTAACTTCAAATCATCACTTACGCCCTTTTTCCACCGGGCCCTTCAAATGTTCACTCACACATAAAAACTGCAATGTTACCTTTAAAACACAGGATAAAAATACAACAGAATGGCAACAAAAGTTACAAGAATTTTAAAACTTGGCTGAAATACTTCTTTAGATAAAAATGTTTTGACTTAAGACTTAAAGATCCAAGTGTGGTGGCATTCATGGGTTTCATGATAGAAGGTTCCATGGTTTGGCCTTGAATGCACAGTCACCAAAGGTCTTCAGTATGCAAATGGTGTTGAAACCCACATTAGTTTTTACCAGTAAAAACATTAATGCTACAATTTAGACTGCAACATTTGAAGCAAGTTTTGACCCATTTATTGTCAATCTTGGCACAGTTGCTGATTTTTATTTGTTCTTTCTAGTTTAATATGACATCCGCTTCTTTGTTGAGTGAATTTCTTAATACAAGACATAAATAAGTTAGCAAATTAAACTAGATCACCCTATTGCAGCTAAACTGGTCAGAAAGTGGCAAATATTGCGTGCATTAATTTTATTTTTAGCTAATCAAAAGCACTTTCTGTTTTAAGGTTCCCTTCACCTCCCAAGGGATGAAGGATATCAGAAGGTAAAGTTAGAGTTTTTAGTTTGTGTGTACAGGGAGACTTGTAGCACGCCACATCACATCACACTAGACTCTTTACTGGAGGAATAAAGGGGTTGGTTTCCAATTAAAAGACACAAAACTGAGGATGTATCAACTGAGTTGATAAGGTAAATATTATTGGCTACTGGAAAGAAATTCAAACGCTTACGTTTTGTGAGCATTAGACCTTCATCGATATCAGAGTGATTCAGAGTGACTCACTCTGATGACTTGCTCTTGTTCAAAACCCGACATCCCAACGAATTGCTCTGATTCAAAAGTGACTTGATCTGATGAACCACTCTGATTTAAAAGCTGACTATGGCCTTTTGTCAGAACGAATTGCTGTGACAAAGAGCTACCAATGTCCAAAGCATGTCACAAAGTCATGCTCTTTGTCATGCAGGCGCGAACTGGTGGTTGACTGAATGGACAGGAAAGGGCAGGGGCACGGGGGGGGGGGGGGGTGGGTCACAATCTTGAGTAACACTAGCATTTTTACGTCCTTGGAGGTTGGGAGGGGTAACCATGGTTGGTTTAATGCCCTTAAGGGCTTTTTTTGTTCATATATTTGTCACAAAAACTCACAGTGTTGTTAATTTCTTGTAGCTTGCTAACAACACCCTGGACGAGCTGGACTGGGTGTTATATCAGCTGGAAACATTACAGACACACACCTCTGTCAGTGAAATGGCTTCTAATAAGTTTAAGAGACTATTGAATAGAGAACTCAAAGATTTTTCCGAGAGTAATCAGTCAGGAAATCAAGTATCTGCCTGGGTCTACAACACATTTACAGGTAATCTTTAGATGTTATAATTCCCTTAAAGCTAGCGACACACCAAGCGACTTCATACATTCTCCTGTTGAAACTGATCTCCAGAGATTGTTGGCAAATTACGCTTTCAGTCGCAGGAGTGAGCACACTGATTGGCACTGCCAAAGGCGATGTTCAACATCTGACTTGTTAAATATCGGCAATCCTGATCACTCATGGTAGTAATTATAATTGCTGATGAAGATCGCCATCATAATAGCAGACACACCTTCAGGTATTTGCAAGTAGCCGTGACAAGCCTACATTGCATAAAATCGCTTAGTGTTTTACTGGATTAATTTAGTATCATTCTTTTTTAATGCCCCGGGAGTAGCAACCAAGCCAAGGCTGTTTTAATAGATGTTAGAGTATGGCTTTATTTGCACTCTGTTACTTTAAAATAGGAGTACCCCTGGGGTGTTAACATTCATCCCCTAGGGAAAACCCCCTCGTAATAAGGTATTAACTGTATAGATATGTGTCACCCCAAGGGGTATGGTTTTTGAGCCATTTTGGTCTGAAAATGGCTGTGGATTTTAACTGTTTTTGTCTGAAAGTCTGATATGGGTGTGATTTCACAAACCACCTCTGAAAATGGGTATGGATTTTAGATGCAAGGTCTGAGTATCATTGATATTGGAAAATTTCATATAAAGGTCTGAAATAGGGCCAGGGTTTGGAGAACTGGGCGGCACACCCTCACCAAAAATTCCGAGGAATACTGTATGCCCTTTCCCCCTGGGCATTCACCCACCCTACATGTACCAACGTTAACCCAGCGATGTCCCCTGTGGTTAGTACAAAAACTATAAGGCATGGTTTTGCAAAATTTCTCATTGTCGGTCATTTGTGTTCTTATTATAGACAAACAGCTGGAGGTGGATGCAGTTCCTGGTACCAAATCAAAAAGAGAAGGTATCCGTGCAAGATCACGGTCCATGGTTAATGGTGTTCGAAAACTAACTAGACTACACAGCTTCAGTGGATCAGTACCAAGGTACTCTTGCAATTTTGCAAAACTTTATTCTTTTATTACCGTTGTTGTTGTCTTGTTTACCGATGAATGACAAGTGACCCCTGGGAGGCTCACGTTTGTAGTAGACTTTGGTGTTTACTTGGTGTCTGGGAAACGATACATTTAAACTCACTGTTGGCCATTGTAGTTAGAAGACAGTTTCTCTAGCTAATTATTTTGTTGTCGTTGCTGTTGCTGTGGGTAAGTTGACATTTATTTCCTTTTGTTCGCAGATTTGGGGTTGAAGTTTCAAATGAAAGTGAATTAGCAAAGGTGAGTTATTCTTCCTGAAGATCTATATATCTTGCCAAGCTTCCTCCTTTATAAAGAAAATAGTTTGCTGGATGAACATTGCTCAGTAGCTTCTGAGCAATGAATGTAAAACGGATTTGTAAAATGACTGTAAAAAAGAATGCAAAACAATGGCTTTTACTTCGGGTAGAAGACACAGAATTTGCAAAACAATAAACACAAAAACTCAAAACAATGAACAGGGGAAAACAATGCCCTACTGTACAATAAAGAATACAATACACTAGTTGTTTTGCAAATTCTGTGTCTTCTACCCGAAGTAAGACCCAAAACAACTTTCTACCGTTTGACAAACAACACTTTCTCGATTTCTGACATTGTTTTTGTCGAAAACAAAGTACAAATCTCAGACGAAAGCACTGGGCATTGTCCTTTGAATAAACTGATGGGCACATGCAAAAACCGTCATTTTGAGCAAAAAAAGTGTAGCGTAAAACTTGACATTGAAACAGTTTTGTTTTCAGCCCTTCAATTATTGTGTACAATAATTATCTACTTCTATTAAATCTGACTGCATTCTTTTCTTTCAGGTTCTAGAAGAAATCAACAAATGGACATTTGACGTGTTCAAATTACATGATATTACTCAAGGGCACCCCCTGCTTGCTGTAACATACACAATCCTGCAGGTAATCACTCTCATTACTTACCCATCAGTTTTTGATTACCATAAACACAGTAAAAACTCTTGGAAGAAAAAATCAACTACCAACAACTACCTGCTCCTGACAAACGACTTACTGACGACAACAATAGGACAGACAAATAATAGACAAACTGAGTTATTTTACTAACAATAGACCGACGGACATTTGACTAAAAAAAGACGAGTCGAAACGCACCAATCACGTTTTACAGTCTTCGCAGCCAATAACGTCACGGCTTGACTGACAGATGACCAATAACATCGCGAGTTTGTCAACCAATCAGAACAATGACTCAAATGATGACTTCTGCCCAGGTTGTCAAACGTCAGTCAATGTCATCACAAACAGTCTTTACTCACCCGGAAGATTATACTTTACCAACTAATGTAAACACTCTTGGAAGCAAAAATCTAATGCAAGGCTCAGGGCTTGAAATAATTTCCCGGCTGGCGCCGGTCAAGTTGTCCGGTCAAACCTATTTTTGCTCGGACACCACCCATTTTTGGCCGGACAAATCTCCATTACGCCATATCTCTACAAAATTCCCCCCCTCCCCCTGCAGCATGATGTTTACATATCAAACAAGTACATTTTCTAAGCCTTTATTGTACATGGAGCCTCGAACTCATCGCAGGAAAAGTGGAATGCATGGTACAGCCACAACGTTCGGCAAAATCAATATTACATTTGTGCATGCATCTATCGCTTCAGTTCTATGTCTTCTATACCGTTAAATTTTAATACCTACTAAAGCTATGAAGTTGATGAAATTGAAGCCTGCGATCTAGTTGATCCTCATAATAATACAAGCTAACTGATGTGAATATACAACAAGAAACTCTTACAAGTAGAATCCATATCCACTGATTTGCTACAAAGTAAGCTTAGAATGAATAAGCTTGAATCTTGAAATGTTTCAGTACTATATCTTATTAAAAGGGGTCGGGGAAATGATACCAACAGGCAACTCTCTTTTTTCATTTGGAATACTTGAATGGCAACCTAATTTTGCTACTCGTTGTCAATTTCAAGTCTATACTGCCTGAGGAAAACATTGCCTTGCGAAGTAATGCCCGTGAATCCAATAATCACCAAAAAGC
The DNA here is from genome assembly GCA_964017195.1 of Siderastrea radians. NCBI lineage: Eukaryota > Metazoa > Cnidaria > Anthozoa > Scleractinia > Rhizangiidae > Siderastrea > Siderastrea radians. The sequence goes on from OZ024896.1 coordinate 10,849,445, forward strand.
TTGGTAACCAAGTATTTATCAGGGGCGTGCCGGAAGTGATGAATGATTTGTTCCGTTTCAGCGTTTTTAGAGACGATATGAATCACAACTTTTATGGATGACTATTTGGCCATTTGGAATTACTGGAATTACATCAACGTTGTGCAATTAAGGAAATGAAAGCACTTTGTTGTGGTTTTAAGTGAAACAAAAACATATCAACGCCAAAAATATATACAATGTTCGGGAGCCTACTGATCCACTCCTGTGTCTTTTATTAAATCTATTGCTCTGTCTTCTAATTCGTCCTCATTATCTGAATCGGAATCTTCTTCAGTTGAAGAACAATCAATCAAGACCATTCCCCTTTTCGCAAACTCTCGGGCCTTGTACGATTTCCTCTTGCTTTGGTTCGGAGGGCGAGTGGCGCTCGTTACCCACAAGTGAATGGCTGGTGTAGTGTCGTAACCTTGAAAAGGGGGACCTTCCATTTTGACTCTTATCAGGTGGCTAAGGGTGTTCTCGCTGAGTGTTGCCCGAGAATCTGAGAGGCATTGTTATGCTTCTCACGTCACGTTTACAAAATCCAAGCGGACTATATATTATAAGAATATAGTAATTCATACTGCTACACACGCTACTCCGGAAGACCCGCTAATTTGCGGTGACGGCTTGATGAACGACAAAGCGAAGATTTGCAACCACCGGAAATTTTACAACCACTATTATGAATCATTTTTTAAAAGTTCTTGGTCTGGTAGTATCTCTGTCTTTTCCCCTTTTTATTCACAAACGCCAATAATGTTGAACCTATAAAAATTTAAAACCTGAAGATCCGCATTGAATTTTTCTTTACAAGCGTAAACGACCGGACAAATTGTCCGGCCATCCAAGGATTTGACCGGACAAAACCTATTTTTGACCGGACATTGTCCGTTGACCGGCCGTTATTTCAAGCCCTGAGGCTTATATAAGGAAAGAGCGCAATGTACAGGTTATAGCGTATGCCACACTTCACTGTTTGCACTTTGCACACATTCGTGCACTTTGCACTAAATTTCCATTAAAGCCCCTCTTTATGGACCTGTTTCCATGCAGAGTCAACAGTGAGATTAAAAGTGCAGTAGCATGCATGATAATTTTCAAGGTTCTGACTTCATCTCTCCATTGAATTGTAAATCACAATGTAATAGTCACATACATGAAATCTGGGCTATCTAGATACCTAGCCATTGCTCCTGTGCAGTTCCATACCCCACCCCCCACACCATGGAAGGTGCCTGTCACATGTGCTTGTATGTGAACCTCATAGCGGAGCCCGCGCGCAGAGCACCATTGCTAAGCAAATTTGGTAACCTATCAAGCCAAGAAATTTTGGTAGTGACGTAATTGTCACGTGACCTTCCGTCCGCACCACATGGTCACCAATATGAGGCGGCATACACTTGAGAAAACCCTACGCTGTATCCCGCGTTTTTGGCACTAAATCACATGGTGAACCGCGTTTTAGCAAAGACAGCAAAAGCCAAAACCAATAATATAAATGGAAAGTGCAGCTCCGCTTTTAGGCTTGGCTAAATCCATATATTACACTTATTTAAGCCCCTTTAACCCGTAACATCGCACGAAGTTTTGATGCCTACTATTTTTTTGCTCTGTTTACAGGCCAGAGATTTATTAAAAATATTCAAGATTAAACCCACTACGTTTATTAACTATATGTCTTCAGTCGAGGTAAATATGTTGTGGTGTGTAGTACTGCTGTATATTTTTACGAGCTGGGGTGTCTTTTGGCGAGTCAAAATACAAACAACTTAACTTATTATCCAATATAAACTTTTGAGTTGAGAAAAGTATGACAGGATAACAAATCTTCTCGCTTTTTTACGTGACAAATATGAGGGCACGGTGGTGCAGTGGTTTAAGCGCATTGGTTGGTAGTTCGAGGCCCAGTCCTTGCCAGCGTGTGGTTTCTTTGGCTCGTCTGCGACTTTACCTTTTACCTTACAAATAACTTTGAAACCAGATTTTCTACTGTAGAAATAACTAACCCTATAACTATCGTGGCATATTTGTACTTGTTTCGTGCATTTTTTGAACGGAATTTTGTTTGCTTGTTTTGTTCCCAGATGCAAAAGTAGCTCAAAACTGCAACCTTATTCTCAGGCAAACTCAATAAGTTTGTGAACAAGGGAAGGGATTATAATTATGTTCCAACTTTATGATTGTTGAGGGTCACCAATTATAGCCATTGGAGAATTGCAAAATTGTTTGAGCAAACTTTATTGAAAATATGTCACTCGCTTTCGGCAACGTCATTGCTTTTGAGATAAAATCTTATTGTTGCTTTTTGTTCTTGCTGCTAATCACGTTTTGTTTGTTTCTATGTGATCTAGAGTCACTATTTGAAAGATGTCCCTTTTCACAACTGTACTCATGCTGCTGATGTCACGCAAACGTCACACGTGCTTCTCTCAGCGCAAGCTTTTGAAGTAAGTAGTCATCTTGTTTGTTTACCTTCATAGAGTGTCAAAATACGAACCACAGCCTCGTAACGGCATAATACCTGTTTCACAGGAAAGTATTGACTTTCCTCGATCCTGTGGTTCTGTGTATTATGCTGTACAAGCTGGTTCTAAGTTTTGAGTCTGTGGATGAAATCCTGAAGTGTGACCATTCAAATGAAATCTACTGAGCAGTACTTTCCTGTGGTGCTGTTTACAGTAAATGGCGGCTCAAACTTTTGAGTCTGTGGATGAAATTCTAAAATGTGACCATTTAAATGAAAGCTACTGAGCAGTACTTTCCTGTGGCACAATTTATTATGCTGTACTTGATGGTTCTAACTTTTGATTCTGTGGATGAAATCCTTAAGTGTGACCATTTAAATGAAAGCTACTGAGCAGTACTTTCCTGTGGCACTGTTTGTGCTGTACAGAGTGGTTCTACTTAAAGGAACTTGCGTGCTTCTTTCAGGTCGTTCACAACTTATTCTTTTTGTTTCTTTTTCTCGTCTAGTCTGTCTTCACTGACCTCGAAGTCCTGGCTGCTATCTTGGCCAGCGCTGTTCATGACGTTGATCACCCAGGAGTCAACAATCACTTCCTTGTGGCAACAAGTAAACTTTTCAACCTTGCTTTGTATTTTTTAGTGTCCAGATTAAGTATCTTGTCGTTATTGTTACAACTCTCACTTTCCCTGTCATTGTTTGCTACTTCCTTATAGTTAACGATGTTCTTTTTAAACGAATGTATGCGCGAATCGCAATGAACGTTGCTCAACGAGCTAGGCCTGTCTCAGACGTCGTGCTATGGCCGTGCCGACCTAAAAAGATCCCATTGAGTTCGACTTTGTTACGACGTTAAAAACCAAGTTGCTTTTAAACGTCCTGCTAATGCCGCGCCAAGCTTAATTCATAACTCGTAAATACCTGCAAAAGGTTCATTAATTCGTAAAACGCTGTGGGCCGATTATTTAAACGAAGCCTAAGTTAGACGTTGTTTAAGGCTAAATCGAGGTTTAGACGACGACTCCATAATCCACGGTTAACCGGAGTCTTAATCGCATTATTTGAACGCCGATGAGCCGGAGTTCACGAAGACCACGTTTAGACGACGTCTAACAAGTGTACCTATTGTTCTGACATCATGCACGCGTGCTACTCCCAGAGGAACTCTATTGTCTTGCCGTTGTTTTCTTTTAATAAAAGGACTGCATACATAATGTAGTATAGAGCTGTGCGGAAATATTTTCAAGAAATTTTACTTACGTTTTTAAAGGAAATGAAAAAATGGAATCACATATCTCTTAAATTTAGTTCAAAGGTTCAGGAAGTGCATAAAAATACAAATTAAGAAACAAGTTAACTGCAAAGGGCTAGAATCAGTGAAAATAAACGGTTAAACGACGTCTAAACCTACTCAGGAGCAGGTCTAACTTGCTATTGTTTGTTAGTCCACGGTTAAACTTCGTCTAGACGCGGCTTATGATAAACGTTGTTTAAATAATTGGAATCGCGGGCTAAATCCCGATTTAGACCACGACCTTCTTAGCCGCGGTCTAAACTTCGTTTAAATAATCGGCCCTGTAAGTTTTGAAGGAGCCTTTGGACGTCTGACGTAAGGTCGCCAGCTTGGCACAGCAGTAGTATGACTGTTAAAACAAGCAGTATTGCGGTGTGATGCCGTGCACTCCGTGGGCTGTAAATTTGATGTCAGTTTAATCAGAATTTGATTGAATTCAATAATTATCTTAATTTTGTATTCTATTTTAAGATTCTGAAATGGCACTCATGTATAATGATGAGTCCGTTCTCGAAAATCACCATCTTGCTGTGGCATTTCAACTTCTACAACACGAAGATTGTGACATTCTTGAAAATCTCACGAGAAAAGAAAGACAAACAGTACGGAGAATGATAATTGAAATGGTAAGTTTCCATTGTTACTGTAAAATAAATTAAGAACCTGTTCGTACCGCATGCTTGGCGATACAGCAAAGCCCTAAATATAAGAAACTGTTGGCTAAAATTTGTCATTTGGACTCCCAACGTATAAGAACCTGTAGTAGATAAAAAATTGAAGTAGGTTCTTATTTGGAAAAATGAGGGACCTGACCTGTTGTGAGTTGAAATAAATCGAAGGACTCAGAGGATGGTCTGCGTTTGTTTAGAATGTAGTCATAATAGACGTATGTATATGACACAAAGCGGGGGACCACACCCATGTTGGTTATTGAATCAATTTTCTGACCAGCAACAAGCAGTTCTGCCCTTAAAAATACGAACATATTCCAAAACCTAATTAGCCTAATTTCTCATTCGACTCTAAAAAATAAGAACTTTTTAGGCTAATGTGGAAAATGCTGGTTCTTATATGAAGGATTTTGCTATAGCGGTTGTTAGTTGCTTAAACTACAATGCTGGTCATTAGACCTTGGGACACATAACATTTCTATCAGAAATAAGAAAATTTTACCTCCGCTGTAATAAGAAGTCTTACAACTTTTGTTGCCTGTTCATGCCCTCGGCACCTCCCAAACAAATGTTGAAGATCAGTCATTATACTGTCAATACCCGACTTCAACACTGTAAAGGGGCGGGGGGGGGGGGGAGAGGGGAGGCAAGAATATTTTCTACATGACGCTAAAGGGGCGTGAACTGAAGGAAGTGTCCCAAGACTATCGACCACGATTGTAGCTGACGATTTTTCCTTTTGTTAATTCATCTCTAAACGTTGTATCAGTGCTACCCTTAACTTAACCGTTATGTTTAGTGCCCTTTAACCCTTTAAGCCTTAACAGTCACGAGAATGAAATTTCTTCTTACATTAGTGATAAGAATAAAGAAAGTGATAGCCAAGGATAAGATGTCTTGATATTTAGACAAATTCTCCTTACTATTTCCATAAAAAATGTATGGAGAACAGTAAGGAGAATATGCATTTTATATCAGGGCTTAAAGGGTTAAGCCCCATTAATGATCGGTATCTAACTTCCTCTTACAATTTGTCACTGCAAGATAAAACATAGAGGTAATGAGCAATATATGAAAGCCAATGAGGAGAATAGGCCTGGTGGCGTTGGGGCTTGAAGTTTTAAAGAGAAATTAACCCTTGATCACTCTTCTGTCCTTGTCAGGTACTAGCAACTGACAACGCAAAACACATGAGCTTACTTGCCTCTCTTAAAACCATGGTTGAAAGTAAGAAAGTAGCGGGGAGCGGAGTGCTGTGTCTGGACAATGGTACCGATAGAATGCAGGTTGGTCCTGGCTTTGTCTTGTTTTACTCTCAAGCTTTACCTCTCAAAAGTCCGAAGGAAGTCAGAGTTACTTTAACTTTTCGCTCGGACAAAGCACGCATGAACAATGCCACGCTGCTCAGTGGCTTTCATTTGAATGGTCATACCGGTAGGATGTTATCCATACACTCAAAACTGAAATCTACGTTTAAGGATTTCATACACAAGCTCAAGAGTTAGAACCACCTTGTACAGCATAATAAACAGCACCACAGGAAAGTACTGCTCAGTAGCTTTCATTTGAATGGTCGCACTTTAGGATTTCATCCACAGACTCAAAAGTTAGAACCACCTTGTTCAGCATAATAAACAGCACCACAGGAAAGTACTGTCCAGTAGCTTTCATTTGAATGGTCACACTTAAGGATTACATCCATAGACTCCAAAATTAGAACCACCTTTACGGATTTCATACATAGGCTCAAAATTAGAACCACCTTGTACAACGTAATAAACAGTACCACAGGAAAGTATTGCGAGGTAAGTTACATTTGAATGGTCAGTGTTAAGGATTTCATCCTCAGACTTAAAATTCTAATGGAATAAACACTTAACTCTTTCCCGTCAGCGCTTTTTCCTTAGAAAAACGCATTTTTTTTACCGCTAAAGCGATTTTTTAAGTGCTATGTTAACAAATGCCACTAAACGTTGGTACAAAAGCGTTTTCTTACAATTTAGCTAAATTTTGATCCAGCTTCTGTTGTAAATAGTTGATCAGTGTTCCATTTCCAGGTTTTTAGAAGGGCTGAGGCCAAAACGTTTCCAGTGGATAGAAAGGGGATAAAGGGTAGAAGCTGAAGAGAAAAGAAAGGGAGAGAAAAAGGAAAGCAAAAGAAGCGAGAAAAAAATTGCAAATGAATCCTCCAAAAACAAAATGCAAATTTTGGCTCACGCGCATGCGTGAAAGCAAAATATTGTACAAGGTAACTTGGCCTATTGTACCACCGACTTTGCACCCAAAATTTGACACGTTTTTTCTGGTATAGCTCTGCCCGAATTCGGTCGATATTTAAAATGGACACACGTATGGATGGATCTGTCCTTGCTGTGTTAGCTGCTTATCAAAACAATCTGGTGACGTCAAAAATGATGACGTCACAAGTGGCTCAATGGTTCCCGACTTTAACGTCGGGAAAATACAACTCTTGACGGGAAAGAGTTAATTCCACGAAAGTTTTGGAAGTGACATCTTGCATACAGGTGGCAGACAGACTCGTGAGTAAAAGCAAATTGTTCAGTAAAAAACTAATTTTGCTGCAGCTTCATCCGCACCCATACCAAATTTAGCAATACTGAGAGCAACTTGCGTTGGTTAGCTAAATAACCAGTGAAAAAAAAAAGTGCCAACTTGGAGGTTCAACTTGGGTGCGAATTTGTGCTCCATTCCAGTGGAAGCTCCCCTGCACTGTTTGGTCAGGGTCTCAAAGGGATTCCCTGGAGCCCTGGAGCCCTGGAGCCCAAAACATTTTTGCCGTGGAGCCCAGAGCCTAAAGCCTTTTACTACTTGGATCCCAGACAAAAATGATGATTCCAGCTTAATGGATTCCTTGAGTACAGCCATGGAGAACTAGAGCCCCAAATTTTCGGTCTTGGAGCCTTGGAGCCCTAAATTCCTTTGGGACCCTGTTTGGTGAGTTCAAAAATGATAAACAGACAAGTAATAACGCAGTTATTTACGTTTCTTTGTTTTCATTTGTCTATCAGGTACTCAAGTGTCTTGTGCATTGCGCTGATCTTAGCAATCCAGCCAAACCTCTTCCAATGTACAGAAAGTGGGTGGACAGATTGATGGAAGAATTCTTCAGACAGGTGCAGAGAAAACTTTGCTTGGCGTCTATAAGAAAATCAAATAACAAAAGAAGTCAAACTATCTTTTTAAACTGTGCATGTTAACGGTCATGTGTCATACTGCAGGGTGACAAAGAGCGGGATATTGATGGCATGGAAATCAGTCCGATGATGGACAGACATAATGCATCGATAGAGAAGTCGCAGGTACGGTTTGAGTTCTTATCAAAAATACGGTTGAACCCGCTTTACAGACGCCAAATTAATACGGACACCGCATTATTACGCACAGCTTTCTTGGATGGAAACCAATCTGCAAACTAAAACTACAAACGCCTATGCTGAGCTTTACCTTAAAATTAGCTTGCGTGGCAGCTCTTTATGCTTGCGAGTAATTACCCCCTTTAACCTCTTTCGGCACGTGCCACGGCGTTGCAGACTACCTTAAAATTAAATATTGAGTTACAAAAAAATTGTGACACCTATTTATTGCAAGCAATAACTCTCTTTCGTTGTCCTCCCTCCCATCCCCTCCTAGGTTGTGTTTATCGACTTCGTTATTCAGCCGCTCTGGGAGACCTGGGGCGACCTCGTGCATCCAGACGCGACAGAGATCCTGGAGCGCATTGAGGATAACAGATACTGGTATAACGCGCAGGTGCCAAAACACGAGCAAGAGAGGAAGCCTGGGGAGCAGAGCTCCTCTGGGCGGGAAAAACGCGTCAGTTGGCAGGGTACAAGAAAAGAAGCCATTGATCAGTCGGAGCCTGAAACTTCTGGTGAGAGAATGATAAAAAATTCCTCCCTGATTCTTCTTTCAGACTTCTATGGTTGAAGTTCAAGCTCTACCAGTGTGATCTTCCAGCTGAGAGTAAGGCTGAGAAAGACTGTTATTAGTAACAACAGTTAACAGTCCTTCTCAGAACTACTCTCACGCGGACGATCACACCATACACATAGACGAGATCACACTAGACTAGATCATACTAGACTAGACTGGATACACTCACAAAATTTTGGATTTATCAACTGAGTTGATAAGGTAAATTGGCCACCGTAAAGAGATTGAAAGCTGACGTTTCGAGCGTTAGTTCTTCGTCAGAGCGAATCGCAATTCTCTCTGACGAAGGGCTAACGCTCGAAACGTGGCCAATTTACCTTATCAACTCAGTTGCTAAATCCAAAATTTTGTGTTTCACGTCCCCATCGACGCAGCACCACAGTTTCTTTAGAAACTAACCTCCTTGGATACACTCACAGTTTACTTAAACCGCAACTACCGAGCTTCATATAACATCTTGCTCTTTATCACTGCGCACCAGTTTCTTATTTAAGCCCTATTAGTGATCAGCGTGAACTTTCCTGTCATCATGTCAGTGCATTATAACACAAACAGGTCATGAGAATTGATATGATCATCAAAGGTGAATAGTCTTGATCGTAAAACAAACTCTACTAACTAGCACTCGACAAAATGTATGGAGTCCAGTAAGGAGAATTTGTATTGTGATGGTGGTGCTTAGTAATCTTTACTGGGTTAAATTTTCCTTTGAATACAGATGATGACTGCGAGAAAAGATTGCAGAGACTAAGAGAAGTTGCAGCTGGAATTAAGACTGTCGATTTCTCCAAATACGCGAGCAGTAGTCGCAGCTGCGAAGCGGATGATGAATTTGACGACGAAGAAGAGAAACCTGGAGAGGAAGGGACAGACCCTGACGCTCAGAAAATAGAAGAAGACGAAGAGCAAAAGAAAGAGCACGATGAAGAAGAGAATTAGCTTTGAAATAAGCGCGTGAAAACCGCGGAAGAAATTCTACCAGGAATGAGCAGGCAAGGATTTCTTACATTGCGAAGGAGGAAGAGGAAAATTGGGATTAGCATTAAAAATAACGGCGTGAAAACTGCCGAGACAGTTTCCATCTGAATGAGCTAGCGAGGATTTCTTGCAGTGTCGAGGTAAAAGGAGGGGAGAATCAACTTTTAAGATGAGCGCGTTAAAAAACCACAAGGACAGTTTCCATCTGGAGTGAGTTGACGACCTTGAGTTACAGTGTGGACCTGTAAACCAAACCTGGCCCCACCTACCCCTCCCCTCACCCAACATTTTGCTCTAAGTGACAATAAGTAAAAAATGTTGGGTTAGGGGAGGGTAGGGGGGGGGGGGGCAGAAACATGGAATGATCCCCTATCGTAAGAAATGGAAGGATCTTTGCCAAGCCATAAATGGTTATCACAGGAAAAACCGAGATTTATTTCAGTTCAAAGGAAGTTTGAGACCTACAAGTTGTCCTTAAGGGGGAAATAACGAGTAATCGAACGAGGTCTGCGTGCATTGCGGAAGAAGTTTGACATCAACAAATGCTTGTGAAAGGCGTTAACAAGGATGCCTTATTTCTAAGAAGGCTTGAGACCTGCAAGCTGCTTATCAGAGGAAAAACACCGAGTATTCAAGCGGTGTTTCCTTTCACTTGAGCAGTATTTTGAGAGACACATTTTTGTCATATGCAAAAGAACGTGTAGCGAAGATTTCGTTCCGTGAGAAGCAAATTTGGAATCCGCAAATCGCATTGCCTTGCTGTCCGTGCGACCATTTCAACGTCATTTCCGATAGAAGACTTCAATCGACTTGGGAGACAACTAAATTATTTGCTCACTGAATTGATGACTTCTTTTGACTTGGAAGAATGTGGGATTGGCGGTTCGCTTAAACGTCTTCAACATGTTACGTGGTTCTTCCTTTGAGTCTATGAATGGTGTTTATGTGATGGCCTTCTCACTGGTTTCCATAGCAACCTTTTATTCATTGAAAGAAAGCATATTGTGTTCTTAAATCTTAACAATTGTACAAAAACTGATAATCCGAGCATTGCGACTTGGTTTGTTTAAGAGCTGCAATCTTTGAGGTTCTTCTTTTACGCTGACCTCTCCCTTGCCTGAACTTCTCCATCGAAAATTTAACTTAATATCGTATTTATTTTACTTGTACAAAAAAAAAGCCTCACTGTCAATAGCGGTTTTATATTTAACCATACTGCGGATCACAGAGAGGACTGTTGGCCAACGCAAAGTAACGGGAAAATTCCGTCCAACCGCGAGCTAAAATTGTATGATAGTGCTGTACAAATTGTGAATAGGTATTGTGCTCTTAATTGCAAACCGAAAAGACAGATTAATATTATTTAGTGTACAATGTGTTATTAGCGTCGATTACATTAATTATGGTGGAAATTTATTGGAAAAATTACATAGAATTACATCAATGCGAGTCTCAGTTCGTAATAAAAATAATACTACAACGTTTGTGCGACGTGTTCACCTCTCTGTTTCCTCCCTTCCGCCTTCTGCAACTATGGTTGAAGGGCGATTCACACTGAGTTTTTTTCTATTTTTTTTTCTTTCATGTGATTTAACCAACAATAACTGGGTGCAAGGAGGAATGAAAGGTCCATCCATGATGCATTGCGTGAAATTCAATCGGTTCGTTCTTCACACTTCCCAAAACCGTTGTTCTTGGCGTGTAAAATAGTAGGACTTTGCTTGGATTTTTGTCATTCTTCAAGGTCTATAGTGGCAAATCTGGGCGATTTTCCTGTCGCTCCTGGAAGCCACCGGCCTACAAATTGCATGCAACGTGGACGTAAAACACGTCCGGCAGAATTCCCTTGGTGGGTACCTCACCGCTTCACCCAACGCCGTTCCCCCCTCCCCCCCCCCCGCCCATGGGGGTGGAGCCCATTTAAAAGTTCATTCAATCATTCATTCATTCATTTAACTTTATTTCAAAAGTGGCGGGGGTGACCGTTGGAAATCTTGAAAAAGAATCTCACTTTGTGGGTGTGGTTGGAACACATTTTTACCCCTAGGAGATGCCATCTCTAAAACGAGGCATAAACTGATATCTGATAAGTATGTCTCCTGCCACACTTTTTCCGGCCTAAAATATTAACCCTAAAGAAGGTTCATTTAGATTTTGACATCCAATCTCCAAGTCGTACCAAGACACCGAACTTAACCCTATGAGGTACCAGCGTCACCCCCATGTCTTTAATTTTGTACTCACGGGAAGTTCCCCAAGGCAGTCTTTATGCTATCATCGCTTTCTCTCTGCCCTCAAATTGGCTTGAAACAGTGGCGAAAATTGCACGTAGTTTATACAGGCGATTTGAAATTGCACTTAAACCTGTATAAAAAAAATCGCCTACTTACGACCTTAAGCTGAACTGTCCATCTAATTTTCAACATTGCTCCTTAATATTATCAAATTTGTCTCGAAGAAGAGGCCTACCTTCAATACCCGCTCCATTCAGTAGAACGTTGTCATCCCCTTTATCCGTTCGCGAACGAATTTAAATCATGGAGTTTAATGAAAACTAAAAAAACTTGCAGCCACGCCTATCCGTCCAGCGAGGGGCTTAAAAAGGTGGCCCCGTTAACAACAACAGCAACAGGTTTCATTATAAGTTTGTGGTTCCAACCGCAAATTAGCTTGGATTATTCGAGGCGGGTGGAAACTTTATATATATAGGATGCTTTCCTTTGGGCTGATCCGGATCAGGATCAGTGATCCAAGATCTCTCGGATCATGGTGCATCAAAGGAACCGATGAATCCACTCTGGACAAGGATCCTTCGGTTCTTTTGATGTAACATGATCCGAGTGACCCTGGATCACTGATCCTGATCTGGATCATCCTAAAGGAACACACCCAAAACAACAAAAAATAACTATTGGTATTATGTATAATAAAGCTAGCTAACACTCCGTTGAGGAAGTAGAGGAAGAAGCTAAATTAATTAAATGTAGGTAGGAATGACAGGAATGTTTGGTGGCACTCAAACTTTGCTCTGCTTCAATACCCTCCTCAGACTCTTCAGTCACTATCATGGCTGACAGAGAAAATTGTGCATGCCACTCTGTAACAAGGGCAACTTAGAGTGGTTTTACTTTACCCGTGAAACTGTATCTGATAGTCAAAATTGAACAAAAGAAAACAATGTAATTAGTGTGTAACAGTGCGTAATAATTTAGCAACTATTTCCCGGGTTAGGTAAAATCCCTGCAGTTTTTTTCAATTTAATTCTTGTAGCATAAACAGTAATGCAGTTCTAGATGCAGTGAAGCCATTTCAATCAGCCCAGCCCTGGGCAAGGCGAGCCATTGCATGTTGCATTGCAGTGCATTTTCACGAGAAAGACACGTGAATGCAGCCTCGTCCGTGAGCATGACCACGGGCCCTGGGAACAAACTACAGATTCAAAGATGGCGCGCTGAAGGCCAGCAGCAGGCATGGTTGTTTTGCGAGTGGTTGTTGCTACTTTTGGAAGGTTTGTAATGCTTTATTTTAGCTTTCTACGTAAAAAAGGTTATCTATTACCTATAAATTGAGTGTTGTGGCTTATCCTATTTCTCTTTGACAGAAAAGTGCATGGAACCTCAATCGACGGACAGCTTCAAGAACCACGTGCACGCCATCCCGGGAAACGATTCTGTTTTCTCTCAAGGAGTTTAGTTAAGGTAAGCTTTTGTCATTTTGTCTCAGAAATAGATATGAAACGCTTCTTTTTCTTAGATAGCGATACCGAACGTACATGTAGAAGTGTTCGGTTTGAGTGTGGACAAACATGCCTGTTTATAGATAGAAAAGTTGGTCATCAGTTAAGAGCTTATTTTTGGCTGATATCAAATTTAAGCTTACTATGTTTTGTAAGCTTAAGTTCTATAGTCTACCAAGTATACCGCCCTGTATTTGTTGGCTCCCGCCTCTTTGCATTTTTGCTATTGCAAAATTTTGTGCAATGTTGCATAATTTTTCCCTTTTTCTCCCGCTTCCTGTCACCTTGGGAATCCCGCTTCCTGTCACCTTGGGAATTCCGCTTCCTGTCACCTTGGGAATCCCGCTTCCCGCCCCCTCTCCTCCCATCTCCCGTACACCTCCCACCCCCTTTTCTCCCAGTCTCCCAGCCCCCTGTCCCCCCTCCCCCCACTATACATGTACTTGTAAGCCTATGGTGTTCAATGGCGGTAAACTGACATAAGTTGTGGTAACATGACCAAGGTAAATCCCAAGGTTCAGTGGGTAACGTGGGACCAGGTTCCTGGGCTCTGTGGAAAACACAGGGTGCTGGGGTACTGGGGTCTGTGGAAAACACGAGGTGTTGTTGTGTGTCCCATTTTATTACATGTAGTAAAGACAAAGAGAGAAAGCAGATTTCCTATTTTCTTCTCCCTAGGGAATTTCTGGTATCATTTTTGCTTTAGGCAGCAATTATTGCCATAATTTAAAAGTCAAAACACACAGTGCATTTGCATATTAATTAGGGACTATTCTAAGTGGTTTGAACCCAGGAGTCATGTCATAAGTTGGTAAAGTCCAGGTGAGCACAGTCCTGGGAAGGACTGTTTGTGGTAACATCAACTGACATTTTGACAACCTGAGTGGAAGTCATTGTCAGTGTCAGAATTGAATTGTGAATGGTCAGTGGATGTCGTACATCTCTGGTCGTTGTTCTGATAATTGGTTGGTGAACTCATGATGTTGTTGGTCATCTGTGAAAATGAAAATTGTGAACAAATTGCATTTACTATATGTGTTACGTCTTATTGCAGCGACCCAACAAACTTTTCCAGAAGTCATAATTAGCCAATCATACCAATTCTGGTATGATGGTCACACTTCCTTGGTGTTTTTCGTCTATTTCCACAAGAAAGTTCATTTTCAAGTCAAATTAATAAAGTTTCAATATGTCGTCCTCCTTTCACGAAAATCCGGAACGCTTGAATTGTTGCATGCCATTAGAATCCAGCTACACACTGTTTTTTTTTTCTTTTATCACAACTTCATGTAGAAGCGAAATGGCCAAAGATGATGGAATAACCAACACCAGACAACTTGACAGACTTGGCATGAGTTGATGTATTTAATGTTGCTCAAAATCTAAATGCCTTTGGCAGTTCAAGGTTTCTCTACAATATTTTAATATCTGCTAGCTTAGAGAATTCAAACTAGTGTTTGGCTTTGAAAGAAGATACACAATTCTTTACAAACTCACTCACTCAGGACCCAGAGTGCCCAAAGTGGCACATGGGGCTTCTTTCAAAAAAATTTGGTGTAAGGAGATTAGCTATCCGGCTGGAGATATCCGACTGGCTTTCATCCCTATCCCTTATACATCCAGTTGCCTGGCCTGCATCTCTCCTTTCACCGGCAGTTGTAAATTCCCTTACTTCCGTTTCTGTAGCAATACTGTTCTTTATGGGGTGGAGATGCTAGCCCCGCACCCAACCTCCAACCTGGGGGACCAGGGTGTTGTTTCGTCTGGCCCCTCTCCCGCAGTCCAATCCGGCGTGGTTAAACCTGCCAGGAGCACAAGGCTCCCGCTGGCACAGCTCTGGGGGTCATAAGGACACACAAGCCTCCCCACCACGACAAGGCACAACACCAGGGGAAGATTCTTTACAAAGGTTTCCTAAAATTTTTATGTACATTTCCACTGTTATGTAGCAGTAGCCTTTCCTCCTTCGCTGACTGAAGTGATAACAAACAAACAGTTCATAGCTGGATTCAAATAGAATGCATCAGTTCGAGTGTTCTGGATTTTTGTAAAAGGACAGAGCAAAACTGATAGCTGAACAATTTAACAAGAAGAGTTGTTACTAACTAATTAATATGCAAATGCACTGTGTGTTTTGACTTTTCAATGAATTATTGTTAACTATAAGATTAGAACAATTTATTTATTTAGTTATTATTTATGTATTTACATTTGTATATTATTATTTATTTATATTTTGCAGATTGACAATTTTTAAGGTTTTGCAAGTTGGATGACTGTAGCATTGGTCATTTTTCTGAAGAGAGGTGGTTTGTGTCTCCAGGTAGCAGTGTAACTAAAATGTTAACATATAACTCTGCCTTTAAATTATCAAATGTTTCATGCTATGTGGTAATGGCACAATTAATTTGCAGTTAGCATGACATTTTCAAACATTTCAGCAAAACACAAAACTGGGGCCATTAATAGATCTGCTATTCTGAATTAAGCAAAAATCTGAAGTTTCATAGAGACCTGATTCAGCATCAAGTATGGTAAATATGGAACTGAAACCTTTGCCTGCAGCATTTTTTGCTAGTTTTTTTTTTCGTGGAATTTTTCGTAGAGCTCAACATTAGCTTGTCTGGTTTGTTTAGCATAATTGATTCGCGCCTATGCGTGAAGGCGTTACTTCTGTAGAAGACTAGCCAGGGATTTGAAGGTTTTGAAGATTTTATTTTGCACTAGACTTTACGGCTTTGTTCCTTCATCGATCAGTTCGGGAAGCGTCCGTAGTTACAATCGTAGTCAAAATTTGTTTTCCATAAATCCTTGAAATCCCACATCGGCGACTGAACAACGAAATGTGTCCGTTAAAGAAGTGAAACTTGTTCTTTTAAATTCTTGTCACCTAATGTCACATGACCTTATTTTTCCCGCCTCGCTAAGTCGAGGCGATAACTGACAATATGGAAATTTTAGGACGTTGTTTGCACGAAATGCAAATCACTCCGCCCCAGTGCGGAAATTAGGTTTAATTAATTATACCTAATTGAGCAACGACTATAAATGTAATAGCGTTCAATAATAAGAAACGTCAGAAAATAGTATGTCTATTGCTTCTGGAAACTAGCTTAATTAGGAAAATTCCGCATTTAGTTCCTCCTTGGTTGCTAGGAGACACAACTTGTGGATTGGCCTGTCGTATTCACCATCCTGGGTCTTGATTCTGGCCTTTCTGACCAAGCCATCCTTTCCTGGATACGTGACAATGATACGCGCCAACTTCCACTGAGACCTTTTGTGGTTCTGATCCAACTCCAAAACTAGATCATCAACGTGAACATTTTCTCTGGTTCGGAACCACTTGTTTCGTGGTAACAGATTTGGCGCGAAGTATCGCATCCAGCATTTCCAGAATTCATTGACTCGATCTTGTGTGCTTCTCAGAAGATGTCTGGGGTTGATCCTTTGTTCGGGTTCTGGTTGAGGTAGTGGAAGATGATGACCTATAAGAATATCGTTCGGTGTGATGGGGGGACTTTCCCAGATGTCATTGGAACTTGGATACAGAGGACGTCCATTGATGATGTAGTTTGTCTCTGACAGAAATGTTCTCCATTGCTCTTCTGTAAAGGCTTGGTTCTTGCACGTAGCATTGAGACTTTGTCTGACAGACTTGATGAGAGTTTCCACGACGCCATTTTGATGACTTGCATGAGGTATGTTCCATTGCCACTTGAAATCGCAACAGAAATCCTCAGATAGAACACTTTGAATCTTGGGAATGTTCCAGCTCTGCATAATTTCCTTTAAGTAACCTTGCGCACCTACAAAGTTTGTTCCACGGTCGGACCAACAAACACTCGGGTGGCCACGCAAGCTCGCGAAACGACGGAACGCCATCAGAAAGGCATCGGATGTCTTGTCGTTTACAAGTTCTAAGTGAACTGCCCTTGTTGTCATGCAGGTGAATATTACTACTTGAGCTTCTTTCAGAGTCTTCCGATTGAGTTTAATATGCAAGGGACCAAACATGTCAATGGCGGTGTTGGAAAAGGGAGGGAAACCTGCTGCCACTCGTAAAGATGGGATCTGCCCCATTAGCTGGTCCAGCGGTTTTTTGCGAAGTTTCCTGCAGGTGATGCACTTTGAAGTGAGGGCTTTGGACATGCTGCGGACTCCTATAATCCAGTATTTCCTCCTGGCTTCATGGATTAAACTCTTGTATCCACAATGTCCACGTTTGTCGTGCAGGTGGCGCAGTAACAGCTTGACAAGTAGATGGTCGCGTGGTAGGATAACGGGGTTTCTCATTTCTTGTGGCAAAGATCTGGCATCTTCGAGTCGTCCATGAGCGCGAAGTAGTCCGTTTTCGTCCAGGTTTGGAATTAATTTCTTGTCAATGACAGAGGGATCTAAGTGTAGTTGACTCCACTTGAAGAGTTGATTCTCAGATTCTTTTAATTCTTGTACGGTGATGGGGCCTGTCTTCGCATTATTTTTACTGGCATTTTGAACGAAACGGCGAACGTAAGCGAGTGTTCTCCGTATCTTCGGAAATGTTGAGCAGGTCTTCAGTAATTGGTGAAGAATGGGGTTATCTTCTGACTTGACTCTCTCTAGTTTGACGTTGATTTCTGCTGTGGCTGCTTCGTGTTTTATAGCGTTAACTTCTGCTATGGTTGCTTCGTGTTTAACGGGCATGTTAGTCTTCTCGGAGGTTTTTGTTTCCATTACGACTTCAGTCTCTTCTCCACGAATACTTTGGTCTTCAATTTGAAACTTGGGCCATTCGGGTTCGGGCAAGTGGAGGAAAGAGGGTCCCTCTAGCCAATCTGTAAGTCGTGATGGTTCGGTTCCTCTGGTAAGAATGTCAGCGGGATTACTCTTCGACCTTATGTAACGGAAGTCATCCACTCCGACAGTTTCTTGGATCTCTGCTACTCTCGCTGATACGAAAGGTTTAAATTGCCATGGTGGGGTCCTTATCCAAGACAAGACGGTAGAGGAGTCCACCCAGAAGATTCGTTTGCAATCTTGGATGTTCGCGAACTGCAGTGACGTTCTGAAAGTATCATACATCCTTGCAAGTGTTAAACAACCCATGAGCTCCAGTCTCGGGATCGTCTTCTTTTTCAACGGGGCAACGAAGGACTTGATCAGGACAGGGACGCACTTGTAACTTCCATTCTTTAACTCCCATCGGAGGAAAATGACTGCACCGTACGCTTTCTCGCCACCATCACAGAATCCCTGGACTTGCGGTACCCCAACTGCATGACTTGGTTTCAACTTTCGATCGAATTCGAACGCAAGGAGATGATTCATGGTTTGCACATTTTCCATCCACTTCCTTTGAATGCTCGCTGGCAGGATCTCGTCCCAGCTATAGCCTGAACTCCACAGTTCTTGTAAGTCGATTCTAAACTTTATTGCTACGGGTAACACAAGACCAATGGGTCCCATAATTTGCCAACAAGACCTAAGTATCGTCTCTTTGTCAGGACATCGGTCAGGCCAAGGTCGTTCTTTTTCAGGGTAAACTTGTCTGTCTGTTTATCCCATCGTAGACCCAGTAGATCCGTTGACCGTTCATCGTTAGATTGGTCGATTTCTGTCTGGTTAGAATGCCAAGTTTTAATCTGGAAGTGGCCTTTCTCGAGGATGGCGTCAATGTCGTTGATAATCTGCTCAGCTTTTGCTGTAGTTGCTCTGGACCCACCGATATCATCCACGTACGCATGGTCTTGAAGTTCCTTTGCAGCTTCCGGGAACTCAGCTTGCGATAACTTTGCCAGAGTATTGATGGCGTTAGTTGCTATGTCGGGAGCTGGTTTATCACCAAAGTTCAATCTGAGCCATTGGTACACAGTTGGTGAATCATTTGTCTTACTTCTCCACAGGAACCTGTGATAAACTTGATCGTCAGGATGCACCAAGACTTGATTAAACATTTTGCGCACATCACCAGTGAATGCCACTTCGTTCCATCGCCATGCTGCCAGTACATCGAAGAGGCTGTTGATGAAGTTAGGACCTTTCTCGAGATAATCGTTCAGCGAAAGACCATCGTGACCTTTCGAAGATGAGTCAAAGACAAGTCGAACTTTTGTGGTCCTTTCTGGCGTGAACACGGCTTGCAGTGGTAGGTACCATTCAGGTTTACCATGATCGATTTGTTCAGGTGGAACCTCTTTCACAAAGTCCTGATCCAATAACTTTTGAACTTCTTCGTCAACAACTTTAAAGCAACCCTTTTTCTGGAACGACTTTTCAGCAGAAAACATCCTTTTCAGAGCGATGTCGTAGTTACTCTGTTTGGGGGGTCCTGCTTCCTTCCAGGGCATCCTCACTTGTATTCTCCCGTCAACTAAGGTAGTTGAAGCTGCGAGGGACTTTACGAACTTGCTTTCACGTAACACGTTTTCACTGCATGTACAGAGTTTGGTTGGTTTGACGCCAAGGAGGTCTTGGTGAAGGAGTTTCTTGATATCCTCTACGATACTTACTGTCCCAACTTCTATTGACTGAATTTGAGATGTGGTAGAGCTGTTTGACTCAAACTGTCCCAGAACGTACCATCCAAAACAGTTTCTTTTCGCGATAGGTTCTCCTGGTTCTCCGGACACTGTGTGGATATCAACGAAAGCTTCTACGAAGTCTGTACCGATAAGGATATCTATGGCACCACCCGAAAGATGCAGCTTATCAGAAACGTTCTTCAAATGGGTGTATTGTCCCACTAATTCTTTAGAAATTGTTTTGGCATTACTGCAAGGTCTCGTAACAGTGTACACTTGAAGGGTCTTCGTAATATCTTCGTCAGTAGGTGAGGCAAGCGTGATATCGATTACCTGTGAAGGTTCGTTTTTCTTCTTCCTCCCAGCCAAATTCATAGTGAGATGCGTTGCTGATCCATTTAAGCCAAGTCGTCTAGCTGTATTTTTGGAGAGTAGGCTGGTGTTAGATCCAGAGTCTAACATTGCAAGAACGTCGACAAAGTTTCCATTTCTGTTCATGAGTTTAACTTTTTGAACAGGGCACAAACCAGTGACAGGTTTTAACTTTGCTTTCTGGTACACAGCATTTCCTTGGATGTTGCCATTCGACGTAGTTGAGGGGCCTTGGAATTGACTTTGGAATGGTGCTGCTCTTGGATTCGAATTTGTGTTTGTTTCGCCAGTCCTATCATTATGTAGAGACCGGTGGTGGTTTGTGTGATGCGCTCTTAGACACTTGCGACATCGCCAATGTTGCTTAACAATCTCCCACCTTTGATTGATTGTTAAAAGCTGGAACGTAGGACAGGCAGCCAGATGATGTTTGGTTTTACAGCCAAGTGGACATGCTTCATCATCAGTTTCTTCGCCATTGGCGGCATTATTTTCTGTCTTCTTAGGACCCTTGTCTCGGCGACTTTCATTCCTTTCCTCAGAGACGGAGTTCCTTTTGCCTCGGCAGCGAATGCTTGCTTCCTGATGTAACCAGGCGATGAGGTTGCTAACGGTTTCTTGTTTCCCTTCTCTTTTCATCTCTCTACCAAAATGAGAATTGCCGTTTGGATCGAGTTTGGACAAAAGTTGGGACATAAGGAATGGTGCTTCTGAAGACTCTAGCACAGGGCACCCATTATCTTCCATATCGTTTACGTAGCAAGACACTGTTGTGGCGAAGTGTGTAAAGGACTTGGAATCTCGTCTGACTGGTTTAAGATTGTTTATTTCAGACAGCAATTCATCCATTAATTTTCGTCTGTCTGCGAACTCGGTATCCAAGATGTTCCAAGCGCTGTCAATGGTTTTACAGGTTTTAACCTGGTCAGTCCACCACGAACCCTTCGGCAATGCGTTTCGGAAACGTTGCAATTGTTCATCTTTATCCTGACCGTATTTCGTCATCCAATGATTGAATTCCTTTTTCCACGTGGCATAAGATCTGCGACCTCCATCCCATGTTGGTGCTGGTAATCGTTGTAGACCGCTTAAGTTTGGTTTTGATCCTAAGGTGTCCGCCATTTTTGCTACTGCTGATGTCATTGATGACATTGATGATGTCAGAGCCTCCAGGGTTTCAGAGTCCTTACGAGACGCTTCAGAAGAATTTTGTTCCTTTTGATAAGCAGCAAATTTCAAAGCAATTTGAAGAAAATCCGCCTTGGCCTTGTCTCCAAGTTTTCTGGTCGTTAAAAAGGGTCCGTCGTCTGTGGCAGCGCCTTCATCAACCAGTTTGTCTAAAATCGTTTCTTGCTGCTTTTTGATTTGCCTATATCTCGTCTCTACTTGAGTGAATGCTGCTTCAAGTGTTTTGAGTTCTGGTTTTACTGAGAAAATTGTTTCAAATTCCTCCATTAGTTCGTAGAGGATGTTTACAGCGTTTTCCATTTTTCCTGCGAGGGTTTTGACGTCTACTTTAGGCGGCATTTTGAACGGAATTCACTTTACGCCTCGATTTCATGCGATGTTACTACCAGCGGGCTTCGAAGTCTTTGATTTTGACAATCCAGCAACAAAGATAAAAATGAAAACGTCAAACAAATCAAATGTCCTTACTTTTCCTTCGCAAATACAATTCGGCGTAATCTTGATGAAGATTCAGCGTAAGTTGAGTGCGCGATGATTCAGCGTAATCTGTGGCAGCTCCACTTGTGATACGAAGTTCGGCGGTTGTCAATAACTCGATTCGGCGTAATCTTCGAGGACAAATTTTGACTGATTCGCGCCTATGCGTGAAGGCGTTACTTCTGTAGAAGACTAGCCAGGGATTTGAAGGTTTTGAAGATTTTATTTTGCACTAGACTTTACGGCTTTGTTCCTTCATCGATCAGTTCGGGAAGCGTCCGTAGTTACAATCGTAGTCAAAATTTGTTTTCCATAAATCCTTGAAATCCCACATCGGCGACTGAACAACGAAATGTGTCCGTTAAAGAAGTGAAACTTGTTCTTTTAAATTCTTGTCACCTAATGTCACATGACCTTATTTTTCCCGCCTCGCTAAGTCGAGGCGATAACTGACAATATGGAAATTTTAGGACGTTGTTTGCACGAAATGCAAATCAATAATATTATACTTGTATGTGTGGTTTTTATTTTCTGTTTTGTTGTACAGTGGAACAGTTGAGTTCTGTTGTGTTGTTTCTGTTTTGTTTTGTTGTGTTGTGCTGCATTCATTCCATCGTGTTGTATTTTTTAGTTGTGTTACGTTGTGTTGTGTTGTGTTGTGTTGTATTCTGTGCATTGTGCAAAAAGACTTAAAGGAATTGATTGAAAAAAACACAGCAAACTTGAATAATTGAATGAGCTCACCATTCCTATAGTAGTATCCTGTCTGTGTTAAACTTGAATAACTCAACAAACCTCACCCACTGGGAGACAAAAATTTCACATCTGGACACAACTCAGACACACCAAACTTTACCAAATAGACAAATTCACCAATCCTCACTTACTCTTGGGCAGTATGAAGCCCACAATGCAACCAACTCAACAAACATCACTCACTGGCAGACAAAGTCTTCACAACTGAACAAACACAACGACCCTTACCAAAGAGACAAACTCAACAATCCTCACTTACTCTAGATCCCCGGCTAAACAGTCAAACATTTTCGTGCAACATCGTGTTGGAAGAGCATGTTTTACTGTTTAGCAGTCTCTCAGGACTTTGCATTTAAATGGTTTTCCATTGTCTGATGTTTCGTCAAACTTTGTTTGCCCGTTTAGCCACTAAACATTTTGTAATAAATGTAAAGAAGATCCTCGCAGTTATTAACGCAACTTATGCAGTTGCGAAAAGAAAGCCTGAAAAAATCAGGCTTGCCGGGATTCGAACCCTGACCTCTGCGATACCGGTGCAGCGCTCTAACCAATTGAGCTAACAAGCCAACTGGGAGCTGGTCAACCAACACAAGGATCCTTTCCAAATATGCAAACTCAACAATCCTCACTTACTCCAAGACACTAGGACCCCCATGATGTAACAAACTCAACAAACCTCATTCACTGGCAGACAAAATCTCCACACCATGGCCAGGACACATCGGGACAAACACAACAATCCTTTCAAAACAGACAAATTCAACAATCCTCACTTACACTAGCTATGGTGGGATGAACCCCACATCATGACCAACTCAACAAACAAAACTCACTCACTGGCAGATGAAAAATTCGCACTTCGACACAACTTGGCCCACACATCCAACTCTTAGCAGCTCGACAAACTCAACAAATCTTACTCACTGGCAAACAAAATCTTCACACCTGGAAACAACGACCCTTACCAAGTGGACAAACTCAGCAATCCTCACTTACACTGAGACAGTAGAAACCCCACAATGTGACAAACTCAACAAATGTCACTCACTGGCAGACAAAATTTGCCCACCTTTTTTTCCTGTTCGTGTGGTACATGGCAATGCTAAATAAATGAATAACCTGGACAAACAAAGCGATCCTTACCTAGTAGACAAACTCAACTAGCCTGTTCCAGGCGTTCAGATAGTGGAGCACGAGCGAAAAATAAAGCGAAGGAAAGAGCGGGAAAAAACGAGGGGAGACTGGGGAAGACGACGAGGGAACGCCTGTGAAATTTTCTCAAAGGAAGCCGTTCCGGTATACCAGAATCTGGTATACCCTCTGATTGGCCAAATTTGACATCTCCTGTCAACACCAGAGGGTTGTTGACGCAGACAAGAAATGCGATATGGCGTGCCCGCGTGCGAAGGTCATCCTCCATCGAGTCACGCACGGTTGAATAACTGCACGGCAAGCGCTTGACGATTTCCCAAATGTGGATACTTTACAGATGGAATAAGAAGATTGTCTTGAAAACATGTTTCTGGGAAGAGGTCTGATCGCCATTCTTCCAACAGGATTTGGAAATAGCTTGATCTTTCAACATTTTCCAAAGTTAATCAACGCATTGCAAAGAAATGCTGTTTCTAAGATAATTGTGGTCACTCCACTTGTCGCAATCATGAAAGACCAAGTAGAACAGTTTCAAAGCATCGGAATGAGAGCGCTGGCTATTGGAGTAGACGAAGAATAAAACGAAGAAGGAGCAGGAAAAATGGATCGGCTAGATTGCTTATGAAAGTCCTGAAATCCTGCTGTCTAAGGAATGGAGAAAAGAACAGCAACAAACATATCGTAGCCATCGCAATCGAGGAAGACAACGAAGTTCATTCCGTCACAGAGTGAAAAGCTTTCTATTCATCAATTTGCATGATAAACCGATGTGTAATAAAATATAAAGTCGTCTGTGATTCTCGTTGCCTTTATTGGTCCAGTAGTGGAGATGACATTTGCGTTTCCATATTGCAGAAAATTTTGCAATGTTCATTCGGCATGTCAGATTTCTTAAAGCATCATATACTTTTCCCAACGCCTCAAACTCGGGTGAAACCTATTTCGGTGAGCATAATTACATAACTTTCTTGTTTACTTTGACCTGACCTTGGTTTCATGTTTCTCTGCCGCTGTCGGCGGTCTAAAGTGGGCAGCATGGGCTTTTTAAAATTAATTTCACAGGCGTTCCCTCGTCCTCTTCCCCAGTCTTCCCTCGTTTTTTTCCCGCTCTTTCGCTCGCTTTCTTTTTCGCTCGCACTCCACTATCTGAATGCCTGGAACAGGCTAAAACTCAACAAGCAATCCTCACTTACTCTAAGGCAGTATGAACCCCACAACAAGACCAACGGGACAAACTCAGCAAACCTCACTCACTGGCAGAAAAAATCTCCACAACTGGACAAACACAATGACCTTACAGTCTCTAAGGCAGTGTGAACTCCACAACATGACCAATGCAACAAACTCAACAAACCTCACTCGCTGGCAAAGGAAAAATCTCCACTTTCAATTGTTGACAACTTGACACACACAACAACCTTTACCCCCCCCCCCCCCATCTTCTTAGTTTGCATTTTATTCCAAAGAGCAGATAAATCCTTCTTTCTAAACAAAAGTCACCCAAACAGCACCATTATCTCTTGTGGGATGTGAATGAAGTAGTTGAAATCAACAAAATACCCCTACTCAGTTTTCTTTTACTTTCCACTACAATGCCTAAGTTACTCTAAAAAACACCACTAACATGCTTACTAGACAGATAGTGCTCTGATTAGTTAGTTGTTTCTGTACATCCCAAATGCAATTGTTCTTAACAGCTTTTTAATTCAATCAGTTACGTCTAGTGTAACAAAATTAATTAATACATTATCACTCTGCTCATTCTTTTACCGGTATTTGGTTACACAATCGAATATTCCTCCAGGAAAGTTACTTGTCCCATGCAAACATCCAGGCAATTTGAAGCAAAAAAAAACTAAAACATCCTAAAATTTGACATAAGATTAGCATGCTCTCAGCCCTTCATTGCAACGCTAGAAATCAGATATGAAACTTCATTTTTTTGCTAGATTCAGTATGGTAAATCTATACATGTTCATGAACCCATTTTTTTTTTTCATTTAACCCAATAAATAAATGTTGCACTATCTACAAATTGTGCTATCGCCAACAGTGCACCATTGGGCGATACTCTATCTACCAAGTCTATAATTGTGTGGTTCTATTGTCAAGTGTAGTCGTCAAAATAATTCTGCTGTTCCTTTCAAAATCTTTTTTTTTCATTACGTTGTGTTCTTTGTAAGACAACCTGAGCACGGCCCACCCTTCACTTAACCCTATAAGTCCCAGTATCAACACGCATTTTCTCCTCTCTGTTCTCCATATAAATTATTTCTCATGGTACTAGTTAGGAGAATTTGCTCTCACATCAAGACACCTCATCTTAAGCGATCATTTTCTTAATTCTCATGACCTGTATGTTTGATTAAGTAATGACAAGCTAAGGAGAATTTGGATGCTTGTCACTACTGGGGCTTAAAGGGTTAGGTGTTTGTTTCCACCCTCCTGATGGGGAAGGACTGGCCAAATTGCTACTAAGTGGCATAAATATTTTGCAGGATTTTTTTGCTTTTTGTTCTGCAAGAATTTCATCCAGCAAAAATTAGCTTCCACTAAAAAATAATTTGTGAAAAATGTTTCCGTGTATGTAGTGGGTTAGTTTAAATATTGAGTTTGAGTTACATGTAAATACTGGAGAAAGATTGCCAGGAATCCACAAGAATTTGTTCCCAGTCAGTCAGTGGTTATTATAGTCTGAAATCCAAATTCATGAATTCAAATTTTTTCTTCCCACAAAACCCATAAGTTGACAATCTGCAAAATTACTCCTACCAGAATTTCATGCCACACGGTAGCACTTGGCTTGAAGTAATTTCAGTTTAGGCTCCGTTGAGGGTTTTATGCAAGACCACAGGCTTACCATCCTCTGTTTGTTTGGTAGACCGACTGTGTTTTTACAACACATCATGCCAATGTGATACTATTTTTAATTAATTTGCATACTTTCGTACACATTAGC
Source organism: Siderastrea radians (assembly GCA_964017195.1). Lineage (NCBI taxonomy): Eukaryota > Metazoa > Cnidaria > Anthozoa > Scleractinia > Rhizangiidae > Siderastrea > Siderastrea radians. Next base: position 10,875,973 of record OZ024896.1, read on the forward strand.
CAATCAAAATCCAAGAATAGCTCAAAGAAAACTCTAGCTTAGAACATCAAGCGAACTGGCAAGGCTAGTAAATCTCTGTTTTAACAAGTTAGTTTTGACTCTTTCAGCATAACCAGGTTTGGACTGTAGCGAAATCATATGCAAAACTAAATTCCTTTCTTAAAAGTGCAAAATATTTACAATGAAATTTGGCAAAGCGTCACCACCATCAAACCTAAAGTGAAATAAATCAGTGAACCTTTAAAAATAAAAAAATAGAAACAAGGAGGATCCAATCCGCCAATCAAAGCCCATGGATGTGACCTTTCGATTGATGGCATTGAAAAACACAACTGTTGGTCCTTTGATTGGCTTCCATGAACTTTAGAGAAACAGCTTATAGTACTCAACAATAATGAATTTTGTATTTGTAAAACATAGTGCATTATGGTCTTGCTGCTGCAGTCACCCAAGTGATCAGCTGAAACCCTTATAATTTCAGCATTGTATACTGTCAATTCACCTGCTTTTACCGCCAAATTATGTGAGGAATTTTGAAAGTGAGTTTGGTTAATGAAAAATACAAGGCCATAGGTTACTTAGGCTCGATTTCCACCACTCTCTTGAGTCTGGTCTTTGTTCCTTCTCCGGGGGAGAAGCGCAGGTCATTTCATGAATAGTGTCTGGTAATCGAGCCTATCGGTGACTTGAAAAGACTAAGAACAGAAAAAATATGGACTTCAAACATAAATCTACCTATCCCTTTTGTTGTTTTGAATTAGTTTTCTTTGAGCTATTCTCGGATTTTCATTGGCTAATGCAGGAAAGTACGTGAATTAATTAAAAGCATAGACACACTTTTGCGTGCCACACTGTAAATGGCTACATTATCAAATTACCTTTTTGACATCTAGGGTTTTTTAACTTAAGGACGACATTGCACTTTGTTGTTAGGTTTTGGTTTTGTTGATCTGAGGCAAATGTGAAGATTTAGTCACTTTTGTTTCCTGTTGTAATTTCACATTAAGACTTCGGCTTAGGTGACCTCAGAGAAGAGATTCTGAATACAGAGCAGAATAATCCACCAGGTTCCATTAGGTGACAAGGATTTTAACAGAAATTTGTGTTCTTCTGATTCCATTGGTTAAGCAACATATCCATGTTGAAAGAAAAGAGCAAATGAAGGAATTGAACTGAAATCAGGCAAAAGACTACTCTTTTGCTGTGCGGCTACTTGGAAGAAAATTGACTAATCGCAACGTTAGTTGGGAACAAAAAGAAGAAATAAATTTAAAGAAGATCCTCGCAGTTGTTAATGCAACTTATGCAGTTGCGAAAAGAAAGCCTGAAAAAATCAGGCTTGCCGGGATTCGAACCCTGACCTCTGCGATACCGGTGCAGCGCTCTAACCAATTGAGCTAACAAGCCAACTGGGAGCTGGTCATTAAATTGGTTCATAATACACCCGGGAAAGATGAAGATGAAATTATAAATATATGAGATTCATATATTTGAACTTTCGCAACTGCATAAGTTGCATTAACAACTGCGAGGATCTTCTTTAAATTTATTTCTCCATTCCGCAGTTCAAATATATGAATCTCATATATTTATAATTTCAACAAAAAGAAGGCAGCTTTTTTTCAGAAACTGACCAATGAAGTTGAAGGATTTAAACAATACATCTCTAATTAAATTTGAAACCATGTAATTCTGTGGACCTTTCGGGAAATAGGCTTATCTTTTCGTCGGTTAACTTCAGTAGTGATATTTGAACATTTTCAAACAATGCAGTGTCGACTCGACATGGTTGAAGTCGTGCAGATTATTTGCACACATCATGTGAGCTATAAGCTTACAGTATTGTAAATGTTTCCAAAATGGCTTTTGCCTAAGAAATAAAAGTAAGACTGGATTGAGATGGCGGCATTTGCAGCAATTGCCGGTTTTCACTGTCACGCCATCAAAAAATAAATTCAAAGCCATTCAATATCAGAAGCTAAGAATTTCAAATGTTACAAAAGATTAAAAATAAACAATTTCTCCAAGTCTTAGGTCTGTGCGGTACACCGTTCTTGAGTTATTTGCCGAAATGTTCCACGGAAATTCAGTATGCGATGCCATATTGGTGTCCTTCCGAGGGGCACCAACATGGCGGCCGGAAATCAATGAAAACATCTGGAACTCGCTTTTGCTATGAAAACGATTACTTCTCCCACGTGAGGAAGTTTACATAAACATAATCACCTCTCCTAATACTTGAAGTGTTCAAACTGCCAAAACTCTTAAGAAAAGACCTTTTTTGAAACGAGACAGCTTTGTCACGGCGCCATCTTAATGTCATGCACTGGGTGCAATTTTGAAAATTCAAGAAGCAGTATTTTAAACACAAAGGATGATACCGGGCTGGAAACGTGGGAAAAGATATATTTTTAGGTGTTCTTACACCTGGTGATGATAAAAAGTTAGCGGCCTAGCGAGTTTTGATTATAGAATTTTATGACGTCATGTGCAAACCAACATCAGTCGCTTACATTCTCAGCTATTACGAGATTACGTTTCAGACTTGCACCACGCTGAAATGGAACTAAAAGCTCCCATAAAGGGTTTGGAGAAGAAGGAAGTGGAAGCTAAAAGTGATTTGGAAACTTTCAATTATGGAAGGCAGAGGCCAAATTTCCTTGTGGTAATGAGACCGTGGTTGTGAAAGGTCTATAGAATCCAGAATCAGTACATCAACGATGAGAACTCATTGATTCAAAAAGCACTTAGTGAATAAAGAAATTTGGGAACTTCCGTTTATTATTGAATGATTAAAGCGGGAAATGTCGATATTTATTTTTAAAAGTGTGTTTGTTTATACTCGCTGCACTGAGCGTATGCTTCTCAGAAAAGGTTTGTTCTGCAAACAAAATCAGGCATTAGCTGTACTGCTGAAGCAACAGTATTGTTAAAGGTTTGCTTATCGGCAGAAAATTTAATTGCGAACTGGGACATCTAGTAACCGATCATTTCCTGAGTGGCAGAGGTCACAGTGCCATTTTTTTCAAACATGTATTGTCTGGATGCTTCCACGCCATTGGTCGTTTATGAAAAAACGTTGCTATCTTCTGTTCTGTAATTCGTCAATTTCCTTCCAACTGGCCCAGTTCAAGTAGCCGCACAGTAATGGTAAGAAATACCTTGTGAAATATCGTTTTTCGACTGCAACAAGCTTCAATTAGTGAAATTTCCCTTACCGGCCTCAAATAAACAAAACTAACACAGAGCAACAGACTGAAGTATTGTGCTAGTATTTTGGAATGTTTTATTTCATTTTCAAATCTTTACAACCAATTTGATAACCATCACGGCGAATAAAATGCACAGTCCACTAAGCAAACAGAAGATATTATACCTGTGGTTAGACAGTCACAAGTGCTGGAATTATCTACATTGTGAGCTCGGGATATCACTTTTGCATAAGAACTTGTTTTCATGTGCCTATGCGAGTGCTGCATACTTGGTTTCAAATTTTTTGGTAGTTACTTTATGTAGAAGCTTCCGAAACTTGAAGAAGTCAGCAATGTTTGATTCATTTGCTTGAAGACAATCTGAAAATATTTTATTTCAGTGTATTTGCACGAGTTTCTGGAGAAAAGAATGATATATTGTTATGTCCAGAAATGCTTGTAACAATAATTGACAAATTTGACAATAGCTTATATGTTTAAGGAAAGTGTTGAAGTTGGCAAAACTGGATGGAAATTAACTTTTTTCCAAGGCGTTTGACGAAATTCAATTAGTTTTTCAAAGTGAGTTGGCTCCAAGGGCTCAATGAAAGCACAAGACGACTGAATTTAGTGAAAATGGCAGATTTGATGAAATTTTGATGAAGGTTTTGAGAAAAATCCTCAAGTTCATGCAAAGAAATAGGTAAGGACGGTATGACAAGAAGACAAACTTGCAAAAACCATATTTGAGGAAGTGAAGCAAATCAGTGGAAATAAGTTGCCAGATGGGCTCAAGGAAAAGGCTGATTTAACTAAATTTTACCAGTGGTTTTGATTTAACTTAAATGCACGAGTCGTCTAATTCTGGTGAAAATGGCAGATTTTGACAAGAATGGCACATTTGGCAAAATTGCATAACTGATGAAATTATTTTCACCAATGGTTTGACGAAATTCAATGAGTAGTCATGTAGTTGGGTTGGCTAGGCCCGCCAAAACAAAAGATTTGACAAAAATTGTAAAATTAGCAACAACAACAAAAACGGTGAAATTGGACTAGATTTCACTAAGTGAAACATTGATGAATTTCAAAGTAAATGGGCTGGCAAAAGGGGTGCAATAACAATGTTGGATTTGAAAAAAATGACAATAGAAAAATCGATAAAATTCTGTCAAATTCTCTAAACTCATAGCCTCCCACGCAGTCGTTTTTAGGAGACTCGTATTTCCCTTCCCCACCAACAAACGCCTGCTTACCCGAGATCAACATTCCTTTCCCATTGTTTTATTTGCGTGGCAATCCAACCAATCAACAGTGAGGTATTGTCTTACAATGACCAATCAGAATAAGCGTTGTAGATTTCCCGCGATTCTTCATGAGAGATGCGGGCGCTGTGAAGTTGGAATATAGCACTTATTTCACTTAAAGCATGGCGCGTTACGATGGCTGAAACACCGAAAAAAAATTGTTGAATGTGAATACAAGTGCTTTTTGTGCGACACTTTGACCTAGTCATCTGCTGGGAGGGTTAGAATTTTCGGCAAAAGTGCAGTTGATCTTCCTCGCTTGATCGAGACGGCAATCTGTGAAAATATCAGCAAATATCACAACTCTGGATCCGAACTATTTATTTGCAACGCTAAATGCTTCAAGACACTTCAGCGACTAGAAAAAGCAAAGAAGAGTTTGGAAAGCATCAAAGAGGAGATCTGTGGGATTTACCAATCCATAAATTGAAAGGAAAAACGGCAAAGAGCCAATCAAGTTGTTGTCTGAGATCGGAGACGAAAACATCACACATTTGACAACAACAAAGCGAGCTTCAGCAGCGAAATCACTCAAGTTTACTGACTCATCGACAACTTCAACCACTGCCGAATAGGTCGCTGCCACTTGTACTTCTTATAGTCGTCCAGCTGTATTTTTCGGAAATCCTTTGGCATGGACATCGTTTAGCGCTCCACTCTCCACGTCAACTCGTGTCCACACGAAGATATCGCTTTTTCCCTTCACAAATTCGGAGATTGCTTTCATCTGGAATGCATTTAACCCAGAAATCTTGAACTTTGAGCTAACAGTTCTATCTAGATCATTTGTCTCCGCCATGCTGTTTTATCTTATTCATCTCCATTCTCGGTCCTGCGGTCAAGGTCAACCTACCGGACGTGAGTAGGTTCAATGTGATTGGCTAAGCGGCGGAAAGGAATGTTGATCTCGGGTATGCTGGCGTTTGTCGGGGGAGTGAAATACAACTCTCCTGAAAACGACTGCTCTGGACACAAACAAGAATAGATAATTTTCAATTATTCGCCCTGATTATTTTTTCAAGTTCTTAAAGACTCTCTGTCGACCACAATGCAATGCGCGCCTAAACGGAGGTTTCGTGGACCACGAAACCCCAAAGTTTTGTGTCGGCATTTGAAGGCTGTGGAAATCTGCCTTCATCCAAGTCATCCTTCTGTAGAATGGATAGAGATTTTCTCATGGAGCTATGAAATTTATCAGGGAACTATTGGAGCAGTGTTGATTTAAAAAATGTTTTATTCTTTGGGTCACAAAAGCGACATTCGGACACTCGATGTTTCGCACAGCTCTCAACAGACAAGCGAGACCACGCAGAAAGTTTTTTATTTATACTTCATATCAGAATAATGTGACTATGGACGATCCAGTGAGTTCATAGGGAAAAATAACAGAATTCTTATGATTATGTGGAACTGAATGTGAGTGAATATCAAACTGACTACAGTAATACATGTTTCTGTAGATCGGACGTGACTGAGTATTCAACACACCCCGCGGGTGACAAATCGCGGTTTTCCAACCATTAGTGATAAAAAATAAAGTAATGTCAATTGCTTTTACTCTACACGCCTTTCGACATTTTAAAGTGGGGTATATTAAGGTATAAGTGCTGTTGAACAGCATGAGCGAACTCATGACCCGATACACTAAAAACCAAATGCGCTATGTCAATTTGAAAATATTTCTCTGACTGCGTGACGTGTAATGACAGTCTACGATGAATCGTATTTTATTACAGTCATCTGCAAGACTTATAAACCATAAAATTTAGCTTTTTCTATTGACAAAACGTGTACACCTAACGAAGTCAACACCTTTATTTCCTTTCTTGGCTGCTAAAGGGCTCAAATCTAGCCATTTTAACACAATGTTCTCTCTCCAAAGGAATCAAAACATAAACAAACGCGCGCATTGCATTGTAGTCGACAGAGAGTCTTTAAACAAGTTTTTCAATAATTGATTTTCAATAATTAATTATTATACGTTTTAATCATAAAGTAAGTTTGCAGCAATGTAAGCTCGCTGACAACGTTTTTTGCTATAAATTAGGTTCGGTGGAAAACGCGGAGTGCGGAGTGCGGAGTGTGGAAAACGCGGAGTGTGGAAAATGCGGAGTGTGGAAAATGAGGAGTGTAGAAAACGCGGAGTGTGGAAAACGCGGAGTGTGGAAAATGCGGAGTGTAGAAAATGCGGAGTGTGGAAAACGCGGAGTGTGGAAAATGCTAACCTGCGATCAGGCCGAATTTTAGCATCGCTCTCATATTCTCTTACGTGGGTCGCTCGCTAAAATAGGGCCTGATACAATCTTTCACAAGAGTTCGTGTCGGCGGCCAAATTTTGGCCGCGGGAATCTCGCAATCTGATTGGTTCTTTAACAATAGAGCTGTCAACGGAAGTAAATTGTCTACGAGACTTGCTCACAATTTTCAATCCGACCGCCATGGCCAAGGAACAAGTCTGCCGAGGTAAACGTGTCGCTCAAAGATATTCTCGTCGTTCTAGGAGAATTGTCATCATTTCTTTCTCTCCTGAGAATGGCGTCCGGTTTGCCGCAAGCTGTCTCTCACTCGGAGCAGAGAAGTACAGCAACAGTGAAGTATGTATCCCGTTTTATCACATCGTGTCTCCAAATTTTCATTTGAAGGCTTTCAGCTAGTATTGAAAATATAAGCAGAGTAGTGGTTGTTTCCGCGTTTTACGAAACAAAACGAACAGCAAGTATCTTTCGCCAAGAGTGATCAACAAGTCAACCGATAATTCCGTAAACTTAACGATAAGCTGATGTTTAGTGAGAGCCGCACTCAGCGAGATGCTGTATTTATTTTTACCTAAGTAATAAAGACTTTCAGTTTATTCATTCAGTGTTACACTTGTAATAATGTCGTTTTAATGATCTCTGACATTGATATCAAAGTAAATGTTCTTCGTTTTAAAATTCGCTGCTGTTTAGAGATGAAATTCGCTGGTAATCTCAAGTATTTATCACTTCTGGAACTAAATTAAATTACAAAACACTCGTTTGTTTATAAACGGTTTTATTGATATCTTTTTTCGAAACTGAAGGTATTTCTCTTAATTTCCCAAAGTATTTACGGTGACAAATGCGTAGAGAATATTTCCGGATACCACCTGAAATGAGAAAGGATTCAAACATGCAGCATATTTTGGTACATGACGACCTCGTCGTGTTCTGAATTTTCATTCAGTTTCAGCTCAGACAGAGCAACTATGTACAATACTGGAGCGCGTACCTTCAAGTTGTAAATTTGAACGCTAGTGCCAAGATTTATCGTAGCCTGTGATTTTCTTATTTTTGCCGACATTTGAGGACTTTTTGCGAATGCCATTACATACACATATGGGAAATTTGCATACCGAGGAGCGTGCAAGCAAAACAAATTTTGATTGGCCGTTTTGTTGAATGTCAATCAATCAAAAAAGTGGGCGGCAGACGTTCCGTAGAAGAATTGTATCAGGCCCTATTTTTCGTTTCGCCCTTCCCGCCGGAATGTTTCACCGAGCGAAACGAAAATAGAGCCTGATCGCAGGTTAGGAAAATGCTGAGTGTTGAAGAAAAATATATAAAAAGGTAATAAAAAGGTTAAACGAAAAAATACCCTATATAACTCCCCTGCCCCCCTGCGCGGACCCTGGAAAAGCAAACTACTGTTAACAAAATGAAAAATCACAAAATTTATTTGTTGCTTATTTTCAAAATCGCGAAATTAAGTACTCGTAAAACACGTCTTTCGAATTCTAAAGAAATAAATACACGTGGAAATTAATGAAAATTAATGAATGTAAAAAGCTTGTATGGAAAAGGAAATTAAAAAATAATCATTAATTCCGCTATGTTCTTGGTAAGTTCATAGCGATATCATAGGTAATAACTTCACACGGACACAAGTAACAAGGTATATATAACACTCTATAAAACTCCTTCATGCAACATTGCATTTTAACGCGCGTAGCATTATTGTGAATTAACGACATTAAAAATCATCAGTCCATGTTCTCTGAAAAAGCGATGCGTCATTGCATTTTCATTGCTAAATCGTACATTACTTATTGTAGCTATAAAGAACAGAAACGAATAGGTAAAAGAAAACAACGCGCGTAGCGTTATCGTAAATTAACGATATTAACATCAGTCCATGTTCTTTGACAAAGGGATGCATCACTGCATTTTCATTGCTAGATCGTACATTTTTTGTGTAGACATAAAGAACAATAACGAATAGGTAAATAAAAGAAATCAACGCGCGTTGTAAATTAACGACATTAACAATCAGACAATGTTCTTTAAAAGGCGATGCATCATTGAGTTTCATTGCTAAATCGTGCATTAGTTTTTTGTAGCTATGATGAACAGTAACGAATACTGAGGTAAATAAAAAAAATCCACGCTTATAGCATTACTGTTAATTAACGATATTAACAATCAGTCCATGTTGTTTCGGCATTTCCTCCTGGCTTTCATCAAGTGAGTGGTAGGTGCTGAAGTCGACATGTACACGTTCATCAAAAACAGGATTTTTTCGCATGATATGCGCAGGGCTGGGATGGTAATAGGTATTGGAATTTTTTAAATAGTGAGCAGCACTCTGCGAACTTGTAGTTGTAAAACTTGTTTATTCTCCTAAGCGTTTCGTCTAACTATCGTAGACTTCTTCAGGGAGTTTTACAAACAAATGCTAAATGCCTGTATTTAAGCAATAATAGCGGCTATTCGCGAAACACGGACCGCAAAGGTGCGGCCGAATTGACGAAAAAGGAACAGGCGAAGCTGTGAAATATTTACGCAAGGCGTGAGAGTTATTTGGGGGCCATGTTTTAGCTAAAATCGTGGCCCCCAAAATAAATAATTTTTGTTATCTTTTCATTTCGTTAAGGGTATTGTGCTTTTCCAGTGTCCGCACAGGGGGGCAGGGGAGTTATATAGGTTATTTTTTAACACTCCGCGTTTTCCACACTCCGCACTCCGCGTTTTCCACCGAACCTATAAATTAAGCAATTATCTGGAAAGAAGGGACTTTCAACTTGTGACAGTCTAGCTTGGGTAAACCCTCATGTTGGACTAGCAGGGAATCCCACCTGATTGATTGGTTCGGTTAAAAACCAAGAATCAACTTTAAGGCACTGAATTCAATTTGTTTCCATCTTGCTAATGAAACTACAGAGTAGAACACAGTCATTGCATGTTTCCCTACACAAGTTAAGAGTCATCGTATTGCAACTGAGAAACGATTTTGTTGACTAACGGACTTGATTACCACTCAGGACACGGTGTGAGAATTTGGTCTTAGGTCTTTGAGGTTTTACTGTGTGAATCAAGAAACTGAATACTTTGATTTGAATTTGACATTTCTAGTTGCGTAGCTACCAATTAGATGTGCTATGAAACCACGACAGACAAGTGGTTGGTCATGAAACCGCAATTCGATTTTTTCCGTGGAGAAAGTTCATTGTGGCCTGTAGTCTTTCATTTATTAATTTACCTATCTTCTTTCATTGTAAGCGAAGTGGAAATTTTGAGTGATTTTAAAAGAGAGCTTCAGAACTGCAAATCTAAAGCTTCTTCTAATGCAACGGTTTCAAACTAGACAGAGAGAAACATCTGTTGAGGTTTGAACCGTTGAGGTTAGAAGCAACTTAGGTTTGCAGTTTTGAACCTCTTTTTTAATTGCTCAAATTTCCACTTTGCTAACAAAGAAGGAAGAAAGATATACTGATTATGAAAAGATTTCACGGCCGTAACGAACTGTTCCCACAGAAAAAGCCAATTGCTTTGCCATTTCTTTGTTTGTCATGCGGTTTCATTTCACATCTTATTGGTAACTACACAATTGGGAGTGTCATAATCAAACCAGTGTTCAGTTTTTTGATTCACACAGTAAACATAGTCTGAATCTGCCATTAATTTGTGTCTTGTACCATGTGTATCAGATACTCCTTAGTTAAAAGTTTTGCAAGTTCCTTTAAGTTTATATAAGTTTAAGTACTAGTTTAGAATGTTTCATCCTGATGCCTTTTATTTTGTCCTGGATTTTGTTTTTGGGATAATTTTTTATTAATAACACTGAAAGCTTTTCTCGAATTTTATTGAGTCATCCAATGTTAGCTAATTTTTTCTGTAAAATAAAAGGCATTAGGGTTTGTTTGCTTTTTTTCTAGTTAAATTGTACATGAATAATCATTCTTTCAATGAATTAGCCTTAAGTTATTTGTATAAAAAAAGTGAAAATAAAATTTTTAATAAAAGTGAATGTTTCAAGAAATACTTGCAGTCTGTGTGAGCCTTAGAGTGAAATAAATTAAACGCAAGTCTAATTTGAATAAATCATGCAAGGCAATTAATCATGCATGAGTGATGTCACAAATTATTAATATTCATCATTGACGTCATCATTAATTGAAATTCATGACCATACGTCATCATTGATTAACATACGTAAATATTCAACAGCATTAGACTCAGATTCAGATTCAAACTTGATTCCGATTCTGAATCCGAATCTGATTCTAAGACCTTAGAGGTAGCGAATCTGAATCTGAGTCTAACGCCAATGAATATTAATGTATGTTATCGTTGATGACGTCACTTATGTATATTAATAAATTATGACGTCATTGATGAATATTTATGAGTTGTGACCTCGCTCATACATGATTTATTACTACATTTTTAAATTTATTCCAACACGTTATCACTGCAAAAAACCACTGAATTTTGACGCTCAGAAAGTTTATTGTAGAGAACTCTATTTTTCAAGTATTTTATATGTACAATTTTAAGGTTCTAATTAAGAGAGTTTTCAAATAACATTTTAACAGGAAAATCAGCAACATTAAAAGGAAACATCAAAACATTTTTGCTTTTGGTACTGCTGATTTTCCGGTTTAAACGTTAAGGTTATACTTAAAATGATTACTTCTAACAAATACAAATAATCCCAAGATTGCTGATGTCAAAAAGAGCTTCCTCTCCAGACCACTTTTCCCTATTTACAGCTGATTTTACTGCTATGTGAATACCGGGTCTCTCAAGCATGATTTACCGGCTATGATTTCCCCTTTCTAACTCTCTCACAACCACAAAGCGATTAAAGAAATTAGCAGATATTCTGATTGTTCATATCTCAGCAAGTTAGTATTTCTTCTGTAAACTCGTTTCATGCACAAATTTCCAGAATTATTTCGTTACCATGGCTGAATCATAATTCGGCCATGGTCACGAAATAATTCTAAAAAATTTTTGCAAGAAATAAATTAACACAAGAAATATTAACTTCCTGAGATATAAACAATTACAGAAAGCAAAGGATTTGCTAATTTCCTTCATCACTTTGTGATTAACGAGAGAATTAAGACGTGCCAATCATAGCCTGTAAATCATGCTTGAAACACCAGGGTCAAAACATAGCTGTGGAATTAGCTGTAAAGCTTTTAAAATTTCAAGTCTCAAGTAGAGTTCTCATTATTTGCAGTACATGTGGGCTTGTCATCTGCAAATGCATGTACACTACAACGAAAACTGCCCTAAGTTTCTTAACAGAAAGCTATGTTAAGTAAGTATATGTTGGCTGCTCGGAAATCAAAACGGCCTTTTTAAGCCACCTAGCCACCTGCAATTTATGAAAACGCTACTTAAGGAAGCTTAAAATAAGATTTGTTTCCCACATCCTAAAGGTAAGTTTACACACCAGATATATTTGCCCGATATTACCACAGCACGAATTTTTTGTGTTGGTATCAAAAATTGAATCGCAGATTTAGGGCGTAGTTTGACATCTAATTCTATGAATTAACATTAGCCTGGTGGCGTTTTTGAGGATGTTGGCCTGACTTGATAAAACTATGTTGCATTAATCAGGCCGATTGTCACTTTCACAAATCAGCAGTGAATTGGAGGGGCGGTGAATGGTAAATTCGAGACTTTGCAATACAGTGAGACGATCGTTTTCTTCTGCAAAACCAAGACCCTTTGAATTTTTAAATTGTGAGACCAAACCTTCAGAGTTTTCTAATTGGGAGCCCAAAACTTTTTAGGACTTAAAAACTCGAACCCAGACTTTAAGATCAGCGGGCAATTGAAGATGTTCCCTAAGCAAATCAGAGTTTCGAGATTCATTTTACAGCTTTCCAAAAAGTCAAGTGTCTTGGCGTTTTCGCAAAAAGATCAATATCATGAGACTGCGAGGTGCAAACAATCACTTCAATTCAGCTGAAATTTTACGAGACCCTAATGTTTGGTAAGACCATTTGCCACTCCCAATTGCGTGTCTAAATACACGTACGTTTCTCATTTCAATACTATCGGGCAGACAAATCGCACTGACATACCGTAGTGTGTAAACCCGCCTTAAATTGTCGTCATTTGACAATATAAGTCAAAGCGTCAACATTAACCCTTTAATCCCCAGTCAACAGTGATCGGCATCAAATTTCTCCTCATATTAGTGCATATGAACTTAGACAGGTCACAAGAATTAAGGAATTGATCACCAATGATGAATTGCCTTGATCTTCTGACAAGTTCTTCCAACAAGTACTCAACAAAATGTAAGACAACGAATAAGGAGAATTACTCTAATGACGCTGGGGCTTAAAGGGTTAAAAGTGCGTTCTTTTGGTACTATTATAGAAATCAATATGAATACCCGAAATAACCAACAATCTTATTCTTCTTTCTAAATGAACAAGATTAATACGGAATACCGGTTTTCTTAGCGCAGATAGGACTACGTTCTTTTGGAGAAATTTTTTATCTACTGTGATCGATTAACCAGTATAGCATCAAAAGAACGCTAAGAATGTTATGTTAAGCTAAAACTAGGTTAAGAAAGTATGTTGCCGATCTCTGTTTAAAATTTCTAAAGACTGTTGAATAGCTGAGTGGAAATTGGGCATAACGAATGATTTTGTAAATTTGTGTCGTTTATAAATGCCTTTCTTAGCGATGCTGCCATTATTTATTTTTTGCATTAACTCGTTTCTTGCTTTTTTCTCAGGTCATTAATTAAGTAGCATTAGCCAAGACTTCATGCTTTGAAAATCTTGCCATTCCTAATGGCTGTTTACACGCGCGCTTATGATGCAATTTCCGTGGCGATTTTTGCAACCATTCTAGTGCAGTTTCAAATTACGCATGTAAACTAGGGTTGATTTTAAGTGCAATTTGACAGCTAGTTCACTCAAAACACCAATTTGGTTTTGTACTCGGCGAATAATTATTTTCTGAGCTTGGGCAAACTAGAAAATCTGTATGCTTACAACACTTTCAAACAGCTGTGGTTTGATCCAGCAGTCAAAACCTCAAAGGACTGGGAAGGAAATTCTAAGGCAAATCCCCCACCACCACGACTATTCGAGTGTTTGTATTGAATTACTTCAGTGGTCCAAGCAAAACAATTTGTTTTTTTAGTTGACAAATTTTCCAAACTTGACCATAGCAAAGAATAGTTAGCTTGATCGCTAGCAGACCAGGGCTGTCACACCATAGTGACATGTCACGGATGCTATGAAAATGTTACCCTACCAAGAAATGTGGCCCAAAAAACCACGACAGTTTCAAACCCCTTGCTACCAGGAAGCTCTAAATAATAGGGTTGAAACAAGCTGAAGTCAGGATAATTCTCTGAAACCAGAGGCCAGGCACTTAGCTTATGTTAGAAGCCACGTCTACACCTCAAGGCATGGTTTTGAAACAACTTAATGTTCCGCAGTCCATGATTTTAGCACCTCTTAGAGATTTCGATCATTTTCAAATTATTGGTAAAATGATCAGGTATTTCGATACAAAATCGAATCAAAAGAATTTTTGTTGACGAATCTATTTTAAAAATGAAAACCAGGCCTGGCTCCCAGGTACATCGCCAATGTTCCTAACATAAGCTAAATGCTAGGCACATGGATTTGGAGAATTAACCCAATTTGAGATAGATTCAACCCTAATATTAAGAGCTTCCTATCGTTAATTTGCATGGAGGTGGCAAGTGATTTGAAACTATCATGGTTTTGGCGGGAATTTCTCCACAGTGTAACAGCTACACAACATCTGTGACAGCTCGTGTCAGGAACAAGCTAGCAATTCCAAAGTATGCACCAGCGCCAAAAATTTGTCAATTACAAAACAAAATCGGTCTTTTAAATTGCTTGTAATTCCAAACAAATATCAAACACTCCTGGAAGGTTTGCATGAGAATTTCCATCCAAATTCTGTGATTTCCTGATTGGCAGGTCAAACCAAAACATGGTGATTTTCTAGTATGCAGGGGCTCAGAAAATTTTTCAATTTCAAAACCAAAATACTTTTCTGATTACACCATATTCACATATGGCGGCTGACCTGGGGCGAGTAATTGATTGCAGTGTCAACAGGAAGAAACAAAGTTGATCTTTGACCGAAAAATGCTAAATATAATTGCCAAATGTCTCTCATAGGATCCTTGCTGCAATGCTGACATTCTTTCAGTTTGAGAGTTCCTGTTGATCTCTTACAGGGTAGGCATGTTTGTATCCCTTTTGTTATTGTTCTCATCATAAGAGGTAACATCCAAAAATTTTTTGAAAGTCTGTATATTAACACTGCTTCACTCAGGGTTTACATATATCAGCATCCCCTGACTCGTGTGCACGTTTGCGAACCAAATATAAAACGAAATAAAGTCAAATTCTGCAAATCATCTGCGCAAACTTAACAGGATTTTAACTTGGCATTCTCACGCTCAATTGACGCTTGATTTCAATGTGAGCATTTCGTATCTGGATTTCAGTATTTTGTGGTCATTCTCTTCAAACTGATACTTCCTCATTTACTTGAGCAATTTCCCTTTGAGATTGTATAAAGAGCTGGACGTTTTTATGACAGTAAGGATTGCTTGCATCTCAGTAAACAAATTACTTCCACCATCTTTCAACATTTTGTGACCTATACCTTCACTTCTACAAGGCACGGTTTTTCTGCCCATGTAGAAAAAGGGAAACTACAAGGTGGTTCATTTAATTCTGTGACCATTGCCCTCAAAGATTTGGATCCTTCTACCCTGCAAGCAACGTTTCCTTGGTCGCCCTAGGTTCCACAGGGCGAATAAGTAACCCTTCGATGTTCTGCATACTAGGCAACATTTGTCATACGTATTGTCACTTCCCTTTCTTGTATATTTTGCACACCCACACATACATCGGCTTAAACAAAACTTGTGAACTTGATAGAGCCTAATCGATTGCTGCCTTGCCTTTCTGCTGTTTTTCTCAGCAAGAAGTGACAAAACATTTTTTTCCATCTGTTGCACACGACAAGTTTTCAAGGGTATCACAGCATTAGCACTTTTTGACAATCTTCATGGCATACATCAGCATAACCGGTTGAGAACCGGCTAGAAACCAGTGTATTTTTAATTAACTCGTCCAAAATCCTAGACCAAAGAATCGGACAGGTTTGTGCAAAGGTTACTTATTTGCCTGCCGGAACATAAGGCAACCAAGAAACCTCTACTTGCAGGGTAGGATCTCTTGGAAAGCAAAATTATCAGAATCTTTTCACACTGAATGTCTTCATTTCCTTTCAGACTACAACAAGGAGCACAGCAACAAATGTCAGGACCTGGATCATGGCCTCGTCCTGCATGAAATTTGTAACCACAAAGCTTGTTATTAACAAAATCTCTACTAATTTCTGTGCAGTTTGCACATGGTTGTAGCAAAATTATTTTTTGTTTATCCTATAATGCCTCGTTTTTATGTAAAGGTACCAGGTTTTTTCACGCATCGGCCATTTGTGAGTACGGTGTGTAGCTTGGCAATTCTAAACAAACATGAATACTTGCAGAAGGTTTAAAAGTCTTTCCGTTGAATTTCTTTGAAAATTTTGGACTGCCGTACATTCAGTCTTAAAAGATCTATGTCTGGCTGCCAGGCACCTACAAACTGCCTTTGAAAA
Organism: Siderastrea radians; assembly: GCA_964017195.1. NCBI lineage: Eukaryota > Metazoa > Cnidaria > Anthozoa > Scleractinia > Rhizangiidae > Siderastrea > Siderastrea radians. The sequence goes on from OZ024896.1 coordinate 10,892,410, forward strand.
AACATTAACACAATCAGAATACCATGAAATCACCGAGAAAACGTTAGCTTAAATCACCAGTTGCTGCAAAGGCAATTTGAAGCTGCACTTAAAATCATCACTAAAATTGCATCCTTGAAAACAAGCATGAATAGCAAAAATGGTGCAAAATCAACAATTGAAAGTCATTACAACCCCCTTCCACCAAGCATTTCAATCCACTCTTTCCTTTTCCACCAGGCCTTTCAATCTCTGACAAAACAAGTTGAGAGAAATTAAAAAAACACACAAGTGTTTCTCCATCCTTTAATAAACAGACAGCTTGCTTTCCCTCCCTGCTTACCCACTCAACGTTTTCTCAACGTTTTTCTAACGTAAGAATATTTCCAGTCAAAGTAATGACTCAATTTAAAGTATCTCAACAGTTTTATCCACGATTGAGTTCAATAAAAATAGAATAGGGTTGATTAGGCCTGTACAAATTAAACTATCTCCCAATAACCTCCATGAATTGTACTATTTTCAGTATTTTCACCAACACATTTTAAATAAGGAAACGAAAAGCCCCGCGCAAGGTCACGCTGTTTCATTTTTTGCCACTTTTGAAAATGGTGTGTTTCACAAAAACACCTGGTAACTGATGGTAACAACAAAGAGCTCCAAAAAGCCCCACAAAAATAATTTCTTTGCCATTTAAAATACATGCATGTACAATGTACACTTGCGCGAAGCCCTTCTTAAGGAGGCTGGTTGGCTCATACACTTTGTGTTTTTTCTGGTAATTTCTAAAAACTCAAATTAGTTATTTCTCTTACCAACATAATTTCACAGCAACGCTTGAGGTAATCATCATAGCCTAAAGGACATCTACATGTGAAGGGTTGCATCTGCATTTCTGACTTCAGGGTGTTTATCACAGCATCTTCTTCAGCAATATCCTTTGAGACTGAACTTTCCCTTGAAGGATTACATGTTGCTTTTTGCCATCAGTGACTGAAAGAGATGCAGGGTCAAAAGAGATCAACCTACAGTTTTTGCATCTGTTCAAAGTTCGACCAATTTTGACCGCTAGTGTGGAACTTGATGGTTTCTTGGCAGTATTCAGTTTTAAATTGGTTCTCGTTTGATTCAAATAATTGCAGGAGAGAGTTAAATTCAGTTTTGAATACACTGCAGACTTCAACTGTTAAACATTGATTCTTAATATTATTTTGTGTATGTGTGTGAAGGCTAAATTTCTAAGAATTTTGACATAACAAGAGTATAAAAACATTAGAGTGTGAAAATTGAGACTGCAAACTAACCTTTGTCAAGACAATCACACTACTGCTTGTGTATTGCCTCAGGTCCTGTTTTCGTGCCACAACAACCTTACAAAGCCTGAAATTGACAGAATGCGTCAGCTTTCAGTGAGCAAGGCACTAACAAATTATACCAATCATTCATTACTTGGATGCTTTTCTTTATTTTTTTCGTTTTTGATCTCTTTGAACCCAGGAGTCACATCATAAGCCAGTGAAGTATGATCATCCAGGAGAGTGTAGACCTGAGAAGGACTGTTTGTGGTGACATTGACTAACGTTTCAACAACCTGAGGGGAAGTCATCATCAGAGTCAAGTGAATTGTGAATCATCAGTAGATGATATAAGTCTCTGGTCGATGTCCTGATTGGTTGACGAACTCGCAGTATTATTGGTCGTCTGTCAGTTAGGCCGTGATGTTATTGACTGCGAAGACTGTTAAACGTGACTGACCAGTGCGTTTCGATCCATCTTTTTTTAGTCAAAGTCCGTCGGTCTATTGTTAGTAAAATTAGTCGGTTTGTCTACTGTTTGTTTTGGTGTTGTTGTCAATAAGTCGTCTGTAACGTGCAGGTAGTTGTTGGCAATGGCGCAGTGGTGTTTGTTCTAAGTTAGTAAACCAGTTTTTCAGAGTGATTCATTGATAGTAGTCCGTACTGTATGTAGGTAATGCATTTAGCAGAGTCCCAGTTAATTCTGTGGTTTGTTTGTAAATGGTGTTCAGCAATGTGATTGTTGATATCACCATTTCTAGTCACTCGTTTGTGTTCAGTCAGTCACATGTTCAAATTTTTGCCAGTCTCTCCAAAATAAGTGGTCTGGCAGTCGTAGCATTTAATCTTATGAACTGCTCCCTGTCTGTCACTCAGTTCCTCTCTGTCCTTAACAGCGACTTCCACTAAACATCGAGCATTCGGCAGCAGAAGTTGAAAAATCAATTTCTTTCATATTTTGCACATAAATGGGTATCAGTAAAACTAGAAACCTGATGTGCTTCGTTTTCCCCAGAAGCACTTTATTCTCTAAAAAAACGAGGAAATCGATTCTCAGGTTTGGAAGGTCAAAATCACAGTAAATTAATCTTGAAAATCAGTACTATAAACTTGCATCGCGCTGGTAAACTAAGGTGCGGAGAAAAAGATAGACTCTTGTTTTTAACAGAACAAGTCTTTTTCATTAACTAGACAGTTACAAAACAGCAGTAGCAAAATTTAATGAGCACAAACAATTTCAAACTAAAAGGCAGGTTCTGATGTTCACGTAGAAACTGATTTGGAACCTAACTTCTGTGAAATAATTTATCATGTGCCGTAACCCTAAATGGTGTCAATCCCTTTTCAACAGACAGTAGAAACATTGAACTAGACTATACCTTGAAACTGGCTTGGGTTATCCATGCTGCTGTCTTTGGAAAAATTTCGAACACAGCGAATATTAACAAATGGGGCTTAATGAAGTTCAACTTAGCCGCATCCCGAAATACACCAAAATTTCCGTGTTAAGCTACACAATCTCTCTTTTCACGGTATTTGGTAACGCAATGCAAACAAATGTACAAAGAAAATTTGCACACCAAGGAGCAAAAGTTTGGAAATGTGCAAATTGCCCATTTCGGGCTTTTTCTTCCTCTTTTTGGAATGCAAAAGAATGTTAACGTTGGAAATTAACAAGAATGAAGTAGAGTGAGCCCGTTTGGTTAAAGAAGCAAAATTTCCCATGCTTTTGTGTACGGCAAAATTCAACTTCACTAAGCCCACTTGTTAAAACTTTGCTGAGTTTGAAGTGGTCCCAGACAAAATAGCATGGATAATCCAAGCCAGTTTCAAGGTATGGTTTATTTCAATGTTTGTGCTGTCTATTGAATGAGGATTGAGACCATTTAGAATTATGGCACATGTTAAATTATTAGGTTCCAAATCAGTTTCTACATCATGATCATCAAAACCTGTCTTTTAGTTTGGAGTTGTTTGTGTTCAGTAGATTTCGCTACTGCTGTTTCACAACTGTCTAGTTATTGAAAAAGACTTGTTCTGTCGATAGAAAGTGCCTATCTTTTTCTCTGCGCTTAAGTTTACCAGCACGATGCAAGTTTATAGTACTGATTTTCAAGATTAATTTCCTGTGATTTTGAGTCTTGAACCCGAGAAGCGATTTCCTCGTTTTTTCCGAAAATAAAGCGCTTCTGGCGAAAACGAACCACATAGGTTTCTAGCTTTACCAATACCTAATTATATGCAAAATACGAAAGAAATCGAGTTTTCAACTACTGCCGCGATATTGAGATTTTGCTTCCCTGCTAGCAGAGGCCCCTTTTCCTTTGTATTCGCTGAGCTGACGGACGGGACGAAAAGGGACCTCTGCCATGGGTCGAAATGAACTGTGTTGAGCATGCGCCACGGTTACTTAGCGACCGAAACGTCACCTGATGCTTTTAGCACGTGATCAGCTGACGACTCCCACCTTTCTCAACTAGCGCGCCAAAAAACAGCTGCACAGTTTTGTTGTCGTGAATGGCGAGTTCACCAAAACCCTAAAAAACGTAGACGCCGAGTTCGTCTAGAGATAGTTGTTGTCTAATCTACGGTATTAATTTCAAGTTATCTGGACAAGGAAGCTTTTTTAACATGACCACAACTCCAGGAATCAAAGAGAATTTAACCCATTGAAGGCTGCGTGTTTTATGATCGCTTCACTAAATTAGCAGTTGCATTGCGAAAGGACAATTTATAGGTTCGAAAAAACAAAACTCACTTGATCTAGAATAGTTAAAATTTCTTACTTTTAAATACACCAGTTGTCAATTAAGAATTAGCCAAAAATACATTCTCAAAGTCAAAATTTTGAAAATTTCCGCAAGAGATTTCTCATGTTGTCTCGCGCGTGAAATCAAACCACAACGGAGCATTTGTGTCTGTTTAGGTCAGATTACTACTTTTCGCATTTTTTTGAATGAAGGTACACAGAAGAAGACACAGTAAGCTTTTCTTCATAATACATTTATTAAAACACGCCTTTACTTGTTTCTGAAGACCAAACGCGTTCAATTCTTTCTTCGAGAGAAGCTACGCGCAAGCGATTTCGCTCGATGTGCAAGTTATTTTGAAGAGCATTTGGTGATGCGAACTGTGCACATTTTTCAAAACTATTACGAAAACTGTAAGGAATATGAAGAATCCCTCAATTAAAAAGCGATTTCGATACAAATTTACAATCAAATGTGTAATTTACTCTACCGTAGACTCGTAGAAGTGCTGGCGCATTTCACAGAAAGTCCGCAGCTCGAAAAATCTTTGGAGTTGGAAGGTTGTCCTTCGCCTTGACAGATGTTTTCTTCGCTCTAAATCCATTCCTTGACTTGTCGAGTGTTTCTTAGAGCTTCTTCTTTCGATTGTTTATCTTTCCGTCGTCCATGTTAACAAAAACGAGAGAAAGTAAACGTAACTCTTCACGAGTTTAGTTCTCTTTCCAGGACGGTAAGTTACTATGCAGGCTCACTAAATGACAGCGGAATAACTGTAAAGGAATGCGCGAGATACGGTGGGCTCAAGTCCCGGTCAGCAAACAATACAGGGAGCATGCGTTTCGGAAACCGCCGTCCACGGCCATGGACGGCGGTTGGATCAAAGGGAGTTTCGACCCATGGCAGAGGTCCCTTTTCGTCCCGCCCGTCAGTTCAGTGAATACAAAGGAAAAGGGGCCTCTGCTAGCAGGGAAAGATTTTGCTTGATTTTTACTGAAAGTCGCTCTTAACATTTACCAGTATATGTCGCAAAGGAGTGATAGGTTTGTGAGCAATGCGGATGCTGTACGGTTGTAATAGTTTCAGTAGTAACTGGAGTCAACTTAGTGTTAGTAACATTAGGTTCAGAGTTCCTGTAAGAGTTGTGTCTAATAAAGTCCAGGCTGTGATTGTTCATGTTGAAAACGTTGTCTAAAAACTTGATTTCGTCCGTTAAGCTGTCATGTGTGTCACAAACTAGTTGTGCGCATCTTGTCAAGGTCTGTACAGTCGTTGCTTTGTGAGAAGTAGGGTTGTAAGATGATTGGTTGACTAGTCTGTCAGTATGTCAGTTTTCTGCAAACTGTTGTCCGTAGTTGGTTATTGTCATGGGTATTGCTAAGCAGTCTAGAAAAGGTATTTAACAATTTTTTCTATCTCCTTTGTAAAATGAATTTCGGCATTTCGTCTGTTGAAGTGTTCGTGAAAATTGCCAATTTCGACTTTGCGTACAGCTGTAAAGGTATCGACAACAGAGCAGCCAGAGTGGTAGTGTTTGTTTGTAAGTTGCAAGAGTTCGTTCCTCGAAGTTTTGCGTAATGATCTCTGCTACAACAACGGAAACTATAGCCGTTCCACGTAACTGTTTGTGGTGCTTGCCGTTGTACTGAAGACAAAGGTTCAATAAGTCCATTATCTGAAGGGCTCGGTGGAAAAAGCGCGTTAGTGATGATTTGAGGTTAAAATCGAAATTGGTGCTATTCAGCTGAACATTGGCACACAGGCTGGTTTTCATGTAAAGAACACTGTTGTGCATTTATTTCTTGACCTGAGATCTAAAATTCGAAGAAATAGCGTTTTACTTTTGTGTAAAAAGTTTTGTTGAACTTAGCCTGCATAGCAGGCGTAAACGGGAAAGGGGTAGGGGAGCGAGAACGCGGGAGAAAAATGGGGTTCTGGGAGCTAGGGACGAGGGAACGCCTGCTACAAAGACCCCCATTTTTTCATCTCCACCCACCGATTTTTAGGTAATCCAATTAAGTTAGCTGTCAATGCAACCACCAATCAGAAACAGGCACGCGCTTTTCTGCATGACTGACTGCACGCAGGAATTTAATCAAGCGTCTAAAAATAAAGTTAGGATGAGAACTTTTTTCCAATCAGAGAACAACTTATAGTTGCCCTTATTTTCGAAATAAGAGACACGAAGCTTTTCTAAATAAAAATATTTATTAAGATAAACCCCTCTTTGCTTCTGAAAATCAAATGCGTTCAATTTTCGCTTCTAGGAAAGGTAAGCTTACTTTAAAACACGCAAGCGAAGAACCGCGATACACTTTGAACGGCATTTATATTGACCGAAGTGCCCGTTTTAAATTTCAAAAGTTACGGGAAAGCCATAATATGAAGAATCGGACAATAAAAAAAACATTTCAATACAAATTTGCAATCAAAAATGTAAGTTACTTTACCATGGATTCTCTGCAAAGTCAACAGCTTGAGTGATGTCTCATGCAACTGCAGATTTCTCTTTAAAACAACCGTCTGTTCTCAAAGAATAATTTCTTCGCTTTTAGTTCTCTTCTTCTTCCGATTTATAGTTCTCAAAGGGCGAGTCTTCGCTCCAATAACGCGATATTTACACTGCCTTGAAATTCACGCGTGAAATGGTGCAATGCTTTTTTGAAATCTTCTCGGACAATGACAAAATCTCTTCTCTCTAGGACTGTATCCCGTTGGCAAAACCGCTAAAACATCTCTTCCCTTTAGAAGAACTCTAACTGCCGTTTCTCGCTCTGGTTTCAAGACTGCAATTTCGCTACCTGGCCCGGCCTGCTGCAACCAAGTTCAAATCTTCCAACTGCACGTCCTCGTCAAATTACGTCATTCCCGTGGGACGTACTGTCAAAAATTAACCAATCAGAATTTTGCGGCCACTGGCGGCCGCAGAAATGAAAAAATGGGGGTCTTTGTAGCAGGCGTTCCTTCGTCCCTAGCCCCCAGTCCCCCTTCTCCCGCGTTCTTGTTCCCCTTCCCCCTCCCCGTTTACGCCTGCTACGCAGGCTATGTTGAACTAAACTTGCTCAAGTGAAGTGTGGAATGATTTCTTTTGTTCTCTGCCTGAACTAAAACAAAGGAATTCAACCTAGAATCTGCAGTCCTGTTGTTTTCTTTGTGTCAGTTTTAGGCAAAGGTAATATGCTAATTAATTTCTTCGAATTGAAGCTCTCAGGTCAAGAAATAAATGCACAACGTTCTTTACACGAAAACCAGCCTGTGTGCCAATGTGCAACTAAATAGCACCAATTTAGGTTTTCAACCTATAATCATCACTTACGCCCTTTTTAACTTGTCTGAAGGTACTTGTACTTTCTTGTTGTGTCAATAACGTTCTCAGTCAGCTTTAGTTTTTCAAGATTCATTGGTCAGAGGTTTCAGTATGGTAGTCACGGATTTGGACTGTTGGTAAGTCAGAGACCCGGCACAGAACGAGACTATGGGTTGCATGGGTATGCTAGGTTTGTGCAGTTTTGGTAGTTCATAGAGTTTTGGTCGTTGTGGTACATGGCACCTCAGTCTGTTGTAGAATTTAATGTCAATAGTGCCAGTTTTCTTGAGATCTGCTTTCTGTGATATTGCTTTCTGTTTGAGGTTTGAGAATTCAGCAAAAAACTACTTCTTGTAGTAAGCTTATAAGAAAACACATTTTGTCATAGCAAAAAGCTCTTTCAACCCCCTCCCCCCACCTCCACCAAAAAAAAAATGAGTTCTGTCAGTGTAGATTGTTAGTTTAGTCAATATGTATAAACACTCTTTCAATTGCAGAAACATTTATTTACATGTATGTTAGGTGTTTGGTAGTTATGTAATAAAATTTTGAGGTTAAATCTAGGTTTTGCTCAAAATTTATGATAAGCCACAGCAGTGAACTGTTGCACCTGGGGCATATGCCCCAGTTATCTACCTTTTGCTCCATCAATGCAGCAACAGCCCCCTTTCAATAATTGTGTATTCCAAAGACGTACGCCCACAACATGCATAAGTAGAAGACACCACTGAGGTGCTTGTTTGGCATAGGTACGTTTCACATACAATGAAATCATGTCCACAGCATCCTTTAGAAGCACAGGCAGCTGAACCTGTGGTCATATTTAACCAGCTGCCATCAGCTGCATTTTGGTTGCCTTCCATGGATTGCGAACCCTTGGCAGCCACATCTTGGTGATCTGCTTCCTGGCATCTGTGTCACCTGGATAAGAGTTTAAAAACACAAGATTGGGTGTCACAAGTGGAGTGTCCATTGAGGGAAGCTTAAGGCTGAACCCTACGCTGTAAATTGAAGTCTGGATTATTTATGATGATAGGCATTCTCCTCAACTATCAGCTCGATTTTTTGTGGGAGGGGAAGATTCTTCTACTTTGCATCAACAATTCAGTTCCTGTTCTCTTGCCACCCCACTCAGGCCTGTCGGGAGGGAGTGCAACAGGTGCGTATACATCCCACAAGGGCCACCAAGGTCCATTTATTGGAGAACGGCAGTTCAAAAGAAAGCAAGTTATTACAAAAGCTAGATGAAGTACAGCTCACTTCTGTGAACTCAAACCCTCGGTAACTCGAAGCTCGCACTAACAAGAACCAAAATTGATTTCCCCTGTATTAATATTATTTTGCTTTATACATTAATTTTACTGTAACTTTACCTGCAACAATTTGAAGAAAATCTGTTTTTCCTTCATTTTGAACATTAGCCCTTCATCAGAGCGAATCAACACATCACAAAGATAAGTCAAGAAGTGGCAAGTGAAGTGAGTAATAAAAGTTGCTATTATCAAGCCGGGAAGCGCATGAATTTTAAGGTTACCATCACTGAGTGCAAAGGCTTAAAGAACAGTTGGAGCAACAAATAAAAGAATGTCAAACTGCTTAGACAGTTACACTCGTCTGTAACCTCCCAGCAAGTCTCAGGCACAAGCGCAAAAAAAGTTGTCCACAGAGTTCAGTTATGCAATGTTCAAAAATTGCTCTGTGAAAGCAAAATATGTGAACTGTTACACTGTATTAAACCACTGAACGAGTAGTGGATACAACTAAATAAACATTTACTAATTATTTTTGTGCAAGTTGTCAAATGCACATAGCTGAGTAGCAAATACCACTCTCACTGGAGAGTGAGTATACCATTTTTCACTGGGTATCCAAACGCATGCACATGATGTGGTATACGTCCAGTGATTGGTAGTTTAAAAAATGAATTATCAATGAGTTTGAGAAAGGTACAAAAATATCCTGCCTGCCACCAGACATAGGTTATGTGGGTGAACTGAAGACTTTGCAGGAACTTTGCAACAAATTTGAACCACTGTGGCAGGGGAAATGTGGGGACTTAGATTTTGATGCCCTAACTCTCAGGGAAAATGTCAGGACTTAGCTTCTGGCAAAGCGAGAGGTCATTGGGAGCAAGTTGTGTTTTCACTCAATCGATGACAAAATTGCGGAGGAGAACAAGAAGGTGTGTGTTTAACTCCATTTACCGGTAGTTATTTTTTGCTGTGCATGAAATAGACCATGCATTGAATATTTCTATGAACAGAACAGTAAAACAGCTTATGGAGAATTCAGGGAGAGAAAAAAGAACTGTTCACAGAACTTCAACCAGGCACATAAGTATAGGTCTAATCTTTCGTGAAGAAAGTGTATGGCGTTTTAAGGCATGCAGCAAATGAGCCATGGTATGTATGTTCTTTATTGTCATTTTCCTATATGTATACAACTGTAGTGGGAGAGGTTTAGAAAAGCAGGTGGACTATTCAGGACAAAAAAATAAACATTGAATTTTTCATCAGAGTGTTTATTGTCTCAAGCGTTGGCTTACTGTTTAAGAACTGAAATGAAGTGCACCTTCAAGTCTTGTTAGTTGTCTGGCTTCCCTCTAAAACACTGGGGACTTTGCTGGAAAAAAAAACATGGATAGTAGAGGGACTTCTACTATCCATGAAACAAACTCCCCCACCAGTGGGGAAATACAAGAACTTTGAAATGGATAATTAGCAAAGTCCCCATATCATCCCGGGGTCCCCTCCCCCTCGTGGAAGCCGATGACAAGTGCATAATTAGTCGGGGAACATTTAGACCCCTGCAAACTACATGTGCTTGAGACACCATACATTATTCAATTCAAGATGGCGGACTTCCCCCAAAAAGCAAATGGTGCTTTTATATTAAATTCTTGCCGTTAGCGCGATATTCTTTTACAAGAATACCTCTTAAGTGACACTGGTGCTTCGTGAAAAAAGAAATTTAAGCTTAACTCTTACCGTCAAGTCAGCGTGAAAACTTTGTAACAAACACAATCATTGACATCGAGCCATGTTGTTGATTCGGGAGCGCTGAAAATAGAGCCGCCCGGAACAGAATGAAGTGCTTCCCTTCTCATCCTAGTCCAACGCGTACGCCGAACAACTGCCAAAAGGAGTGTTGGACGCCGTACTCCTGCACTGCAATTTTATCGCTGTAGCTCGGAATACAAACGCCATGCTGTGAACTGCAGACTTCCCGCCATCCCTTCTTGCCCCAGATTCCACTCGGCCGTTGATTCGGAGCAAGATGAGCGGGTGGGATTCGAAGGTAAGACCGATCGGAGTAACCGTGAGAGCCTTTCGTGACAGCCAAGCGCCCTCATGCCAAACACGAAATCGAGCATTTTAAGATAGCCAGTTTGGAAACAAGATAACTTTGGGGGACTGGCTATACACCTATTTGGTATATACTAAAACAATTATTCACTTCAGTGTCGCAGAATTTTTTCTCAGTTCTTTTTTCTGACTTATTCATTTGAGATTTTAACGGATATTCCTCAGCTTATTCACTAGTGTCCAGCTGTTATTCAGATTTTGTGTGGGCCAACTTCAGGTGCAACCCCGTCCCCAGGGCCTTCTCCTCGTTCAAAATGGCGGTCGGAGAATGCTGACAAAATGGCTCCAAAAATTCTTTAGAATTTTGTCACGTAAACACTTTGAAATGTCTTCGTTCCGTTTGAACAACGGTTTCAGATTGCAAAAAAAAAAAACAAACAAGCAAAAAGGGCCGCCAGACGCTAAAACCAACCTCCGAACATTTCATCACGTGTCACGTGACAGAATACTCCACGATTCTTGAAGTATTTCAGCAGCCTTGGCCAGGGGTTTCTCCGACCGCCATTTTGAACGAGGAGAAGACCCTGGGGACGAGGTTGCTTAAGGTGCAATGCCTGTGCCTAAGTTAGGAGATAAATATTGAGACCGTTTACAAACTTTGAAATGGCTGTAAGTTGTTTAATTCAAGCGTGAAAAATGCGTTGAATATACGTTGGCTCTTTTCAAGGTTTTTTAACTCTAAAATTTCTCTGAATCAGGTCCCGTTTACGAGTTTTTTAACACGGAGCCTATCATTCTCGTTCCCGGAGCCTATGATCTGTTCGGTCAGCGGTGAGATCTACACAAGACGTAAATTTAAAAAAAAGCCGCGTAGCTCTGGGGACGAGAATGAGGGCCTATGAAAGAGGTTGGTGCAGGTCTAGAAATTGGAGGAAGGGGTTCAAACAAATGCCTGGCGAAGACGGGAGTAACTAGGCTGGGGGGTCCGGGGGCATACTCCCCCGAGAAATTTGGATGTTTAGTCCTCGGAAATGCGATTTGCAGCATTCTGAGGAGTACCTTCCTACGCAAACGTTCTTTTGGCTTGTCACGCACTCCCCCTTGGGGAGAGGGGAGGGGTGCGGAGGAGGGGGCTACCTGAGGAGCATATTTTAGTGTTTCAATTGCCGTGTATTCAACTCATTTTTTGGGCTATACATGCTACCTTCTATCTGTAACAAACAATGTTATTTGTGTCAGCCAAGGGAACCTCATGCGGCCCACTATATTGGCAAGAACGTTCTCCACATTGGTGTTCCATATAACTTTTTTATTATTATTATTTTAAAAAAACTGCCAGCAGGATATATTTTTTCAAAATCACTCAACTCTCAAACCCCCAGAAGTCAAGTGGACCGTTTCAGTTTCAGTTTCACCGTCCCTTAAAGCAATCAAATACTGATGAAAGACCCACCAATCATGAGAAAGTCACTGGCAAAGACGTCTTACACCCAGGTCATCCGATTAGAATACAGATCACACAGCGTAACTATGATCGATTAGAGACTACTGTTTTAGCTGGCCTTCCAAATAGTCGCAGACACCGACAAAGATTTTACAGAGTCGAGTACATACATGTGCGATATTGATTATTCCTTAAAAGGGACTGAATTATTTATTATTCCCAATGTTCAAGCTCTAAGTATTCCTTAGTCATTTACTGCTTATAACAGGAATACATATAACGGCATATTATGAAATTAAGATTTTCTGTACAACGAAAAAATTTAAGCGATTAATTGGATCCGTTTTTAAGTTGTTATTAATTCATTATTCTCCTTCTACCCCCGAGATATTACCTTCACTTCTGTGAACACTGAAAGACAACAGACCAAGGTGATGGGCTCCTAAGTCCAACAATGACGCGCTCTGATTGGATACTCAAAGTTCAAGCTCGATTAATTGGTCGCATATCTAATAGTGTCTTAGCAACGGGGTCACAAAAACTAAACAGTGTGACACCTTATTTACGCACAGTCTAGAAAATTATTTTATTTATCTTTATCAGCCAATCAAACACGACATACATGACATATGACTGATTTTTGGAATAAGCGGTTTTATAATCGGAAAATAACTGGTGTACCTAGTTGCACTTCAGAGACACTTTCAATTTTGCAAATCAATGATCTCTCTGATGGCTTCAGCAGCCGAAGACGATGCGAAAACCCAGGAACTGAACTTCGTTATCAAAGCTCTCGGAGAACAAGGAAAGACGTTTCAAAGATTGAAAGAGAAACATATGAGTGTCATTCAGCTCAGGATTCAATCCCTGCTCTGCGGGTTTGGTGTAACGACTCAATTATATGGTAGCGCGGCTGAAAATTTGCATTGCCTCGAAGTCGATAACTTCGGAGATGTTGATGCAATGGTCTTCCCGAATTCAGATAATTTGATGGTCAACGATGAAATGATTGAATATTTACCTGAGCATCCAATGCACGTCAGAATTAAAGGAGCCAATCATCCCGTGTTACAGTCCTGCCTAGCGGAAGACACTGAGTATGTGGCCACTTCAGCTGTAAAGAATTTCCACCATGCGATTTACGGGTTCTTCGGCATCGTCTATTCATTGGCCCTTAGTCCAAACGTTTTCCCCTCCTTTTTACCATTTCCTGTCGCCTTTAAGAACAACAAAACAGGTCCAGCTCTCACCTACGACTTATTTCCCCAACCGTTTGGTTCCGAACACATGGAGGATCTGAAAGACTCGCGAAATGTGGAGACAACTGAAAAGGAGATTGAAAATAGTTCACAGTGCGAAGGTGGAATGAAAGCGGAAGGAGAGATTGGCCCTGAAGATCTAGACGATAGCAACGAAGAAGTAAAGAGCAGTGAAGAAATGGGTGAAGGTGCAAAACGACTGGATACGAAAACAATAAAACGTGCAAAGGGACCTATCCTTAGGACAGCAAATAAACCAAACGAATATTTCTCAAACGAAGCTAAATCAGTGAAGGACAATGAGGAAGCAGAACTTAGCGGCCAATTTTTTGGAGTGGATTATGTACCTGCCTTACGATCCATAGAATGGCCGAGGGTTGCATGGGAATGGATCAAACGAGAGCGTAAATGGCCTTCCCCTGACATCGTGGACAAGGTTATTCACGAGGGGTTCCACTTGGTTGTGAAGCCCCCAAAAGACGGTGGCAACCCAGACTGCGATTTCAGAATTTCCTTTTCACAGCAGAATACCTGTTAAGCCAAGAGATGAACGACATCCATCGGGAATGCTACCGCTGCTTAAAGAAATATCACCGCGCCTATCTTTCCACTGAGCTTAAGGTTTTGGTGACATACCACCTTAAGAACATTCTTCTGCAAACCATTGAAGAAACCGGTGCCGACATGTGGTGTGAAAACAACAGAGCCGAGTGCATGATGAAGCTCCTCGGGAATCTTTTGGAAGCTCTTAGAAAGAGACACTTGCCACATTATTTCGTAAGATCATACAACCTGTTTTGTACTGATTATATTGAGAGCCCCGAGATTCTGAAATTATTGGTACAGAAAGTTGAACAGATAATAACAGATCCCGTGCAATTCGCCAGGCCTCTGATACCGTACCAAATCTCGGAAATCGCGGCAAGGCAAATAACAGAGGAATGTCTTCCGGATGGAAATATTATTCTGTCTATAAAACCTACGACAGGTCAAGGATGTGAAGAAATTAAGCGAATGCTACCCATCCGAAGTGAAGAAGAACAAAAAACAATTCCTTTTATGACAGCTCGTCAAGGAGTCTGTGGACACCACGACATTAAAGACATTTACCTGGCTGTCACCAAGGAGTTGACCGAGGTGGCTTTGAACGACCCTGATTGCAGCCTTGAAGGTCTAAACCCTTTAGAAATGTCCTTGGTTGAAGATATCAGAGATATTGGAAGGCAAGTTGACTTCGACTTTGAGATGATGTTTCCCCTTTTATGGAAAGTAGCCTATTTCAAGATGTTGTTCAGCACCGAACCGGACACAAGAAGCCGCGTTCTTGATGGCATTCAGTTTGTAGTTGAAGCATTCAAGTACATGTTGATGCAAGAAATTGAACCTGGAGATGAACTTTCTGTAGTAGAGAAAATGTTTGATCCTTTCAATGACGAGTCCCTAATGTGGCGCCTTTTACCTGCGAAATTCAGTTCATTAATGCCTTTTTTGAGGGCACAGCTGCCGAGACCTGCTCAGCCACAAGAGGTTGATTTGGATGACATTCCGTTAGACTGACAGTACGGTGATAAAACAACATTGTTGGCAGGGCCATTTTAGAATGACTATGATTAATGTAGAAGTTACAATCATTTTTTTATGACATGATCCCTCAAGATATGAAATAGCATTCCCTCCGGGTCAACGCCCCTCTCCCCCTCGCCCCCTCGCCCCCTTGCCCCCTCTCCCCCTCGCCCCCTTTCCTCCTCGCCCCCTCTCCCCGTCGTCCCCTCGCCCCCTCTCCCCCTCTCCCCCTCTTCCCCTCCTCCTCCCTACCCTGCATATTTTGGCACAGACCGAAAGCTAATAGAGAACAGAAAAGGAAGAATCATCTAAAGTAGAATTTTAAAAACCTACTTGAATAGACACCCAGAGAAGAGGAACACATTGAAACGGGCGTCAGTAAAGAACAGCTAGGTGTCATGTTTTATCAGTATTTAGCAATACTTTGTCTATTAAGGTGTACAATCGATATCCCCCAATTAAAAAATATCCACAAGTTGATCAGAGTGTGTACAGTAGAAGTCGATTGTATGTCAGTATCGTTCTTTATCAAGTATTTAAGTGCTAGGTTTCACTGTTAAAGTACATGTACTTTATCAATTATAATTTTAATTTTAAAATCTTTACAGGGAAGAGCCACCCTCAGAAAAAACGAAACAAGTTCATAACCGTGCGCTAACAGAATATAGAGCAAAAAAATTTTCATTATTGAAAGGGAGCTCATCAGTCAAGGTATGAAACAGAAACCTCCAGTTGAGAAACAGTTAAACTGATTGTTAAAGTAAACACAAAATCAGTATAAGTAGTATCTTATTAAGATATGAAGCAAGCATCGTCCCTGACAAAAAGATCGACCAAAGTTTATACCCAGGGATATTACAGCAGCAAGTTACGTCCAACCACCTGCAAAATAAATCTGCATGTATAAAACATTCTAACAATTCACTGTGTGGAATCCTCCAGAGCAAAGTGCACGTTGTCATAATGTGATGAGTGAACACCTACAGCTGTACTCTAGATGGACAACTCCACCAGGTAGCATGTGATTTCTTGATGGGAGAACAGACCACTTTCAGCTTCTAGCAGCTTCAAGACAAAAGCGAAGAACTTTAAAAAATTGGCCCAATCTTGCAAGTTGCACCCCCCAGTGGGGGGGAGTACTCCCTATCGTGGGCTATATGGGGAGGCTCTGCCCAAAAGGGGTGCCTTTTTTAAGCTCTCAGTATACTAAAGGGTATGGAAAATTGTCATTTTGGTATATGAAAGGGTCACAAAATCCGCTACAAAGTGGACGAAATGGCAGCTTAAGCTAAGTATGTGAAAGGGTGCCAAATTCTGGCATTAATAACGACACAAAACACAAAAGCTTGCACCCTTTGAGCAACTGTTGAAATGTAGAATTTAGCAATTTCTTGGGGGAGGGGTGTAGCAGTGAAGTTAAAATACCTTAATTACCAGCAAATGGTCAAAATTTAGATTATGCCAAGTATTTTGGAGAGTTAACCTCTGGCCCTTGGACATGTGGGTTAGTCTTGGTTTCACCGCGGTCAAACGAGAAAAACAAGAAAAGTACTTCAAAGATAAGGGAATTACTTTTACTGTTTAAATTCTCATACTTTATCAGTATCCTGTAGATTTACTAAAATGTTTTGAACTTTACTAAAAAAGTTCTAAGTGTTTGAAAACGGGAAACGGACTTGTCAGCGCAATTTGTGAAAGTAATTTTGTTCCGGCGCGGAACATTTAGATAGCAAAGAAACTCGTTTATGTAAGAGAAATGAAAATATATTCACACTCACCTACTATTTTATATATCCTTGCTCACGTTTCGACTGCATCGTGACTAAATCGTACGAATTAAAACAAAAAAACAGTCTCAGACGTTTGACCGCGGTGGGAGTCTTGGTGTGGGTTAGTCTTGGTGTGGGTTAGTCTTGGTGTGGGTTAGTCTTGGTGTGAGTTAGTCTTGGTGTGGGTTAGTCTTGGTGTGGGTTAGTCTTGGTGTGGGTTAGTCTTGGTGTGGGTTAGTCTTGGTGTGGGTTAGTCTTGGTGTGGGTTAGTCTTGGTGTGGGTTAGTCTTGGTGTGGGTTAGTCTTGGTGTGGGTTAGTCTTGGTGTGGGTTAGTCTTGGTGTGGGTTAGTCTTGGTGTGGGTTAGTCTTGGTGTGGGTTAGTCTTGGTGTGGGTTAGTCTTGGTGTGGGTTAGTCTTCTGTGGGTTAGTCTTGGTCTTAAGGTACTTCCACACCTCCCTGTCACTTTTGTATCTGAGTACAGCCTCTCTCACTGCCAAGGTGTGACAAAATGGCAACTTTCCAGTTTTTTTCTCGGCAAACTTCCCCTTGTGCATAACCGATGAACGGCTTCATATAAGATTAAGTTTTAAGGATGTTTGGAATTTATTTCTGGTACATGTAGCAACCTGATTTCTGTTACGTTTGAATCATAGGGTTAAATGTAAAACAGCCAGGTATCAAAAACTAGAATAAATCCATAGTGAATAAACAGGTATCAAAAATGATTAAGGTTACAGTAAGTACAACAAAATTAAAGACTACGTTATCCTTTTATTAATACATGTACAGAGCTAACATTACAAATTTAGTGAAGTCCAAATATTAATTTGTTTATTTGCCATTTATGACATTACATATCTAGAAAACTTAATGATAATCACATGATGAGCTCGCATTTTACCCAAGTTTGTTCCAAGGAACTTGCACCAACAGTAACCGTGGGAGCAAGGGTTTATTAGTTTTGATTGATATGAAGTGAAGTGCAGTTATAGTGTGTTAAATTGTCAACTAGGATAAATAATTGTGTACAATGTAGTTCAAGGTTTTATGTCTTTAAATGGAAAAAACTACTTATTGTATTAGTGGCTTTTTGAATAAAAAAATCATAACTCCTCCGGTTGCAAATGTTGAGAAATCAACCGAGCCTGACCTTTTTGGTTTTAGGCAATTGAGCTCTCAGAAAAGTAATATGCTACAAATTAGAACTCTTCAAAATTATGCCTACCGAAAAACAGGAACCATTTCTTACATGGATGGTAACTAGTCAGACAACAAACATAGAGGCAATGTGCAGGTTCTTTTTGGTGGGAAGTAAAAAGTCACTTTAAACAATAATTAGTTAATTCATAGTTTTTGTAATAAAACCTTTGTTATTGTTTAATAATTTTGGCTTTCAGAGTTATGTGCATTTATCAACATGTATAAATTATGTTATTACAAGGGTTTCATATAGGTTTTGGTACCAGACAATCTGACCAGCTGTGAACTTGATTTTTTTGTTATCAAGTGAAATTCCAACACTTTTGCCCACTTGTAAAGATTCAGATTGTTCAAGACATTTAATGAGACCCCTATGAATTATTTAAATACTGTAGTACACATACCGTGTTTGAGGTGCTTTTTATGGGCTGTATTCTAGTATTGGAAATAAATAATGTGCAGTATAATAGAAAAAGTTGTATCCTTTTAAAACATAGTCAATGAACCAGAATAAAGTTGATGCTGTATTAAGTGGACACCCTTTTGAGGGCAAATGTTAGGCAAAGTCTCAAAATTTTGTTCCCACATTTATTGTAAAAACTACCACATGTTGCCCAGTTTCCTGCCACAGAAGTAAAATTTTATTCCTTACCCTAGAAGAACACCAGTAAGCCGAACTATGCCTAAAACTACCTACTATGGAATGACAATTTGATAAAAAGAGGCCAGAAACTGGGGTAACCAGAAACTGGACAACATATATGATGTACCCTCTAAAGCTGACACCTCTGTGAAGAGGATGCAAACAGCCAAAACAATGTATAAAAATATTTTAAGCTTTAAAAAGTTGTGTCTAGGAAACAGAGATTTTAGTTTTAAAAACAAATTCATTGCTGTTCTTGGCTAGGTTTGATTTGTGATTAAATAACTTGCTGTTGTGATCAAATAATTTGTTGTTGTGTTGTGTTTTCCAAGCTCCTCTGAGAGCCTTATGAATGCTGAGGGCAGTTGCTCTTTGAATTGGGTTGGCATCACTAGTTTTCAAATAAAATAGTCCAAGTCCAGATCTCATCAATCCATGTGATTGATGGGATCAGGCCAAATTGGCCTGGTAAATTGGAACGTGTAAATTAGTTTTTGCGCATTATCTTATAATAATATCGTACATACTTGAATATTCTTGGAAGCATGTGTTGACATCAGTAGTATCTTGTTGGCCATCTGAAGAAAGTAAAAGAGGCAGAATTTTGAGATATAATTTAAGAAATGCTGACTTTACTCTACCTAGAGTTAATATCACTAGGTTTGGCAAACATTCCTGGCCTGTGGCACTTTGGGCCCTTCCTATGGTCTAAGCTAAGTTATGAAACTTGAAACTGTACTACCCTTGCACTATTCAAGAAGAACATAAGAAAGCAAAGTTTGACTAAGCTTGTAGATAAGGCTTGCCCAGATAGTTGTTGTCTCTGCAGTACGTAAGAGCACTTAGTAGTACTTCCCGATATATTTAATATTTAACATTGTAATGATAAATACATTATTATAATTTTTTCTATTTTGTAAATTATTTATCCTACATAAAAGTACAGTATACTTTTAATGTAATATATAGTATTTCTATTATATAGTATTGATATTAGTATTTCTTTAAGAGTGTCCCCAATTAGTGAATTACCTGTGATTTGCTAGTAGTTCAACACTTAGATAAAGTTTATGATGATGATGATGACCTGTTAAAAATTACATTCCGATCATAAGCCCCCTGGATATCCTTGTTTCTGTAACACAAGTACCTTTACAAACAAAATACAACTTCAAATTGAAAATTAGAAAAGTATAATGCAAGTAGAGTGCGGAACAATAATATGTTAAATCATACTGATGTTCCAAATAGCATTTGAATAAATTCGTTCCAAATAAAATTAATGTATTCAACTAAATTCCTGATTTATTGTGACACTTCAAAGCCTAAAGACGTAAGTAAATGAAAAGTGTGTTTGGATGGCGCTATATATTAGTCTTAATCTATTTGTCATCTGCTCATTCCGAAACACTTTTTTAATACCACTTGTAAGCCCCCCCCCCTGGATCCCCCCCAGATATAAGCCCTCCCATTTTTAAGCCCACCCAAAGCCTCTTATGAACTTGTATAAGCAAGCCCAGGGCTTATAACCAGGATTTTATGGTATTAATTTTATAATTCCCCAGTATAAAATCCTACAGAGCCTAATTAATGGCACCTAGACAGGATTGTAGTCCCTGTAAGATCCTCATTCTAATTAGCAGTTAATTAAATCCTAGTCATGATATATGAGATCCTTCAGGAGCCTACCAATCCTGTATATGATCTGTAGGATCCTACAGGCACTAAAACAAGATCTACAGGATCTTAAAGAATCTTAAAAAGGATCTTACGGGAATTCTGGGATACGATCTTATGACATTCTGCCGCGATTCTAGTACGAACCTGTAATGCAACAGTCAAAATAAAAGGATTTGCATGGAAGACAAATGGGTCTGTCACAGAATTAAAAACATGAACAAGTTTGAACAAAACCTACCTTTAGTTACTGTTGCTTCTGTTATTGTTCATTTCATTGTTTCAACATGGGAAACAAAGAAATGAACAATAGAAGCAAGGTAAACCATTATTTTTTTTTACTTCAAACTCCCATAATTCTCCTGCCTTGTGGACACCTCACTGCTATTATGGACAGTAACTGAGGTCCCAGCAAAGAAGAATTACTGAAACTCTCTCCGACTTGCTATTATTGACTCCATTTTGGACACCAAATCTTGGTCCCAGTGGTGTTCATTATAACAAGAGTTGACTGTATTTTGACAGTTGCATAACAGACACAACATAGAGTCTTAACAGACCTATAATTAAACTGCCATTTCAAATGACATCAGGGATCGATAGTACAATAGTCAATATCAGATGCTTGAATACAATCCAGTCAAATCTTAATATCCTACATCATAAAATCTTGCCCCTGACTCATCCCCAGTCGTCTTCATAATGCATGCAGCACTGGAGCGTAAGGTGTGTTCCCATCACCCCTTGCTCTCACACCTCCCGTGCCTCATGCATTATGAAGATGACTTGTAACGAGTCAAATCTTGCCCATAGTTTACATTGACTGCACTGTGGGGGAAACACAGTTGGAATGGGAGGGGGGGGGGGGAAGGTACTCAATAACTTTCCCATTTCACACACTGCTTTCAAATGAAGTGGTACCCCTTCCATATACCTAAAACAAACAAAAGCGGCCTTTGTTATCTCAAAGTTAAGCCAAAAATGGTAGATCATAACAGATTTTTAGTTGCCTGATGACATCTCAAAAGGCTCCAAGCTTTTCTAAATGTTAAAATTTACATTGTAATTTCTGCAAGTTTGCAAGTAGTTAGATTTAGTTACTACCCCTGTCAAATTTATACCATTTCACAAACTGCAATCCGTTTTGGGCAAAGCCCACCCATATAACCCACCACAAGGAGTACCACACACTTGGGGGCTGAGTAAACATGGTTTTCCGAGATTATTTGGTAGGTTATTTTCAAAGTCATAATCTCTGGGAAATTAACATTTACAAACATCTTGAAAACTTAAAAATGTGACTTCACCAAGTTTCAAACATCTTGAAAACTACGAGAGGCAAAATATTACTATCTTGAATGCCAGTCAATATTGGGTTTGATTGCATTTTAAATCTGCACCCCCCCCCCCCCCCGCTTCCCCCCTCCCTGTTGAGGACTGTTCTTACCTCTAAAGAAATCCATTAAAATGTCTTAATCTACCAAGAGCTCTTCTAAAAATGTGTTAAACCTTCAAAACCCTCAAAAATTCCATGAAATCTCTCTTTATCTGTAAAAATTCCAATAATTATGAGTATTATGGTCGAAAAAATGGAACTCTTTGGAAATACCCAAAAAGAATTTCAGTGTTTTCAACCTTGCCCCTGATGAATTCCATTACAACAGGGTGGTTGGGGTGGGGAGGGAGGTGGTATTGGGCTATTGCATTTAATATGCACCCCCCCCCCCCCATTGAGGAACAGCGGAATTCTTTGGGGGCAAGGCGAAAAAGCAGTAGAATTCTTAAGGGCTAGGGATGAAAATAAAGGAATTCTTAATGCGTATGATTTAACCAAAAATGGAATTCTTTGGGGATAATACCCACATTTTTAATGGCATTCCTTACCTGTGAAGGGAAATTTCATGGAATTCTTCGAATGGAATACTTGAGGGGTCATAGTAATTTTTAACAGAATTCTTCAGGGTAAGGACACTTTTTAGAGGACTTCTTGAGGGGTGAAGACAATTTTAAAGGATTTCTTTAAGGGTAAGGGTAAAAGAACAGTCCTCAACAGGGCATGTGCTAAAACCCAGACGCTGGATTCTGGACGATAGACGATGGACGATGGACGATAGACGATGGACGACATGCCCATTTTTGACAGACGAGGGTCAAATTTGTCACACAATCTTTAGGGAATTTCAGGGAATTTTTTTGTTTTTGGAGTGTCCTTTTTGTCACGCAACGTCACATGAATGCAAATTATCACTTTCAAATTTGTCACGCAATAGCGGGCAAAAACGAATAAACGAACGTCTTTTATATGTGTGCCCAAGGACGATGGATGCCAATCTTCGATTAGATTTTTGGCAGACGAGGGCCACATTTGTCACACAATCCTTAGGGATATGATTTCCATATTTAAAAATAACAGTGTCTGGTTTGTCACGCAGTGTCACATGAGTTATTAGAGACTGCACGCAGTCCATTGTAATATGGGTCGTGACGCGGTAGAACCGTACCCCGGAAAGTAAACTCATGTTATGTACGTGCTTCTCTTCCCGTAAGCTTGATTTCCGCCGCTCTCCCGAACAGCGGCTGGTAATCGAGCCAACGGCTAGGCCCCTCAGCCTCAACGTTCTTATAAAAATGGTTCTTAAAAAATAAAAAGATGGTATCGGCCCTTAGATTTGCGTCCTTCTTAAAGTATAAAAAACCTAAAACACCGAGCGGACCTGTAAATGAGACAAGTCACGTGAGGCAAAAAAGGTTGTTTTGACTAGCCTCCTCCGAAGGCATCCTTTAGGATCTGTTTAGGGTCCATTGGCGAGAAAAAAAAAACGTTTTTATTCTCTCTCGTCCTGAAACATCAGTGTCTGTCGCGCACGTCTCTGAAACATCAGTACGTGACAGTATTCTAAAATGAAAACTCAATTGGCCTACCGAGTTTTTATGTTAAAAGATGGCCCTAAAATATATCTACTTGCGCGTTTCCATCTCCTTAGAGTCCTTCGTTATTTCAAGTATATGTATTCTGCGCCTTGTCTGGCGTGACAATGGAAACCGGCAATTCGTACTCAATCTCGAACTCGTACTCCAATCTTAAGTCCAATTTATGTTTGAACTACCTGATCAGAAGCGACAAGTTCTGTCTTTTATTCTTGTAAGCGATTTCCAGTGTAACAAAATAAATGTGTGAATCTCAATTCTTTTGTTGTCCTTTTTCTGTCAGGGATTTTATTCTCTATAATAGTCTCCCGGGAATAGTCTTTTCTTTTTTTACTGCGTGAAAATTAGTCGGCAACACGTCAATACCGCCGTCACAACTTCCTGCAGACATTGCACACATTCATTTATTCGTTTTTGCCCGTGATTGCATGACAAATTGTAAAACGTCTCTGACAATTTGCGTTCGTGTGACGTTGCGTGACAAAAAGACACTCGAAAAAATTCTGCCCTAAAGATTGTGTGACAAATTTGACCCTCGTCTGTCAAAAATGGGCATATCGTCCATCGTCTATCGTCCATCGTCCATCATCTATCGTCCAGAATCCAGCGTCTGGGTTTTAGCACATGCCCCTCAACAGGGAGGTGCTAATTTTAAAATAACCCATTATTTAATGCAATAGCCTAGACTTTCTCAAAAGTCCTTCGCGCTCGTTTTAGGTGGTCTTTCGCCGTTCCGAAATCGCGCTTCCGCAGAAAACATTCTGAGCTCGGCTTGTGGGTAAGTCTATCAATAGCCATTCAATTCAAGATGGCGGATTTCCCCCACAAGTCAAGCTTTACTTCATTTTTGAACCCACTGAAGTGGCACTGGGGCTTTCTGTCAACACAAATTGAACTCTTACCTTCAAGTCATCGAGCAATACTTCGTAGTTAGCGCATATAATAATTATGAAGACTGCATTGGTTCGATCCGCCATGTTGCTTCGGCAGCGCAAGAAATCAAATGGAGCGCCTGGAACAAAACGATTTGCTTCGGTCTTCAGCCAAATAAACGATCCCAAAACGTTGAAAAACTTCCAAAGGACTGTTGGACTGCAAAGCTGTCTACATTGCAATTCCATCGCCGTAGCTTTTAGCTCTTTGACCTCCAAACTTCCCGCCATCTCGGTTTGTTTCTTTTTCTTGGCCTCAGGTTTCACTCGGTTAAAAGAAAGAGGGGCGGGTTGGGGGCGGGAAACGGGGCATGATTCCAACCGCGGTCAAACGTCTGAGGCATTTTTTTTTTCGTTTTTCTTCGTAAGATTTATTCACAATGCAGTCGAAACATGAGCAAGGATATATAAAATAGTGGGTGAGTGTAAATATATTTTCATTTCTCACAAATAAACGAATTTCTTTGCTATTTAAGAGCGGATGTCTGTAAATATCGACCAAGGGTGGGAAATATAAAAATTTTGAAAAATCCCAAAAAAATTCTGTAGCCTACCCTAGGTATTCTATTAACGAAAATATAAATTTGAGTTTCATCAGATAAATATTTTGGCGATACGGCGGGTGTCAAGTTTGCGCGCTTCACGGCCTCCGTCAGACCACTTTTTCGGGGCCCGATACCGGGTTACGAAAAGAGCTCGATTTGAATCTAATTCAAACATCATTCAACCCAAAAAGTTTCTTATCGTATTAACGGGAATTTAACACACATTTAGAGTGGTCAAGTGCTTGAGTTGATTGCGACTAGAATATTTTACAGATTTTTAAATATTTACACAATTTCGAGGATTTCACGCGAGCAAAATTGTGTCCAAATTCGAAGGCCCAAAATCACACCCGGTACATAGTTTCAAACAGCAAAAGACATTCCACATTAAAAAGCAATCTCTAAGCTTTCCAAATATGGTTTTAAAACTTTGGGCAACACATGAAATGAATTTATGGGAACGCGAAATTCAGGGAGCACTTGAGTGAAATTTGATCTTTCTGACTTGACAGTTTTGAGGTTCGGCGCGTTACACAAATCAATACTCAAACAAATGTTTCAGCCAAACTACATTTAATTTACACAATGTCAAGTCCCACAGTGATACATACATACTTTATAGACATTGGGTGGAACATTTAACACCAGTTTTCATCCAAAAAGAACTCAAATCCCGGCTTTCAGGTATTTGAACTTGCCTCGCTAATGTAAACATGTGGGTCAAGTTCTTATCACGACACAGCGAAGTGTTTAAAATCTACGCCAAATATCTATCCTGTCTAGTATATAATCAGGTCTACAATATGTTTGTTTGTACCTTGTGTCCTTGTTTGTCTTCATTTCCGCAAAACTGAGGCAGACTACAGCGAAATCCCCGTGCGCTCGACGTGTCATCGTGGACGCTGTTACGTGAATCGAGATTGCGTTACATAACATGACACACAGGGAGGACCGACAACACGGGCACTTCGTCTACATGAGATTCTTAGGAAAAAATGAATTCTAGATTTTAAAAATGCAAATCACAGTAGAACCCTGATAACTTGAACTCGGCAAACTCAAATTTCCTCGTTTACTCGCGCCGATTCCTCTTTTTTTTTCTTGTGATACCGTGTGGTACTTAATTTTTGCGAATTGCGGGTTCTAATTTTTGCGATTTTTACGGGTTTTTTGACGATCCGCAAAAAAAGTTCCCTCGGAAAAAAGTTCCTGCAAAAATATTTTCTCCGCAAAAATTGACTCCACTGTCAAAATTATATACAAACATCGCCTTTAACATGTGTTAAAAATCATGTTGGTGCTTTTTACTGAACCAAAATGAAATTAGAAACAGAGCATTCAGAAATAAAACGATGAAATTGCAGTAGGTACACTACAGATATTTGGATGTTAAAAGCCTTAAAAAATGGATCGTCTGAAGGTACTCCATTGATTGACTGACTGAATTGCAACATCTACATGCTGTTCACCTGGCCTGCATTCGATGGTTTGTACTCAAAAAAGAGAATGTTATAATTCCAAATAGAAGGCGACTTCCTCAAAATCGCAAACAAATAATTCCCAGCAAGAAAAACCAGTATTTCCCAATCGCAAAAAATAGTTCCCGCCAAAAAAAAAATCGCCCATTCGCAGAATTAAACTCCTACAAAAATTTAGTGCTACAAGGTCGTCCTTATAGGAAAGTAAGCCAAGTAAGCCTTACTCAAAGCGCTAACTCGAACTGCTTTTGCTCCCGTCAAGTGTTCGTGTTACACTGGTTCTACTGGTTCTACTGGTTCGAGGATGCGCAAGAGCAGGCGCCTACAAGTTCTAAAATAAAATCCAGATAGGGCTTCTTCCTGTGCCCAGAAGGTTCATCCTCCATGTTGAAGTGGGAGCAAATCTCCCGTAGCTGGGCTACCGTCAGCTTACTTAGTTTTTTGGACGAGCTCATTGCACAGAGGTTCCACGTGTCGTAGACTATGGGGTGCACTGGTGCGCATTGCACCAGGATGGTGTTGCGCGCATCTGAGAAAGCCTCTTCCTCTTCGGCCGCTCGGCTGTTGTCATCCGCTTCTTCGTCGTCGTCTTCTGGGGCGACAGCATGGCGAAGTCTGGCGGCTGTTCTGGAGAAGAAGCTCTGGATCTGCCCCGCGGTCAGGAACTCATCCACCTTGAAACGGCGCTCGCCTCTTTCGTTGCGCGCATACCGCATTTCCCGTGTCGGGATCAGCTTTATGGCCCGTCTCTTGGCCAATTCTAAACTTGTCCTCCAGGTACTTCCTCTGGTCTGCCGTAAATCTGGCTGCCTTCTTGGATCCTTTTAGGGCCCAGCCTTTCTGTAGTGACTCGACGGCCTCACATTGTTCAGCCTGGACGGCGAAAGTGGGCTGGGCGCTGTCTCCTTCCACTAGCTTCTTTGCATAGCGAAGGACTGCCTGGTCTGGCAAGCTGTACTTTCTGTGAGGTCGCAAGCAGCACTGACCAAACATGATATGGTTCTCAAGGTTCGAGTGCCGCTGGTAGCTCTTTATGCAGCCATCTACTGGGCAA
Organism: Siderastrea radians; assembly: GCA_964017195.1. Classification (NCBI taxonomy): domain Eukaryota; kingdom Metazoa; phylum Cnidaria; class Anthozoa; order Scleractinia; family Rhizangiidae; genus Siderastrea; species Siderastrea radians. The sequence goes on from OZ024896.1 coordinate 10,919,537, forward strand.
CAGAAAAGGCCGCTTTCTTCAGAACTTTCTTCATCGGCCTTGTCGTCGCTGCTCTTGGCTTGGGTGGGTGCTTTCGACGGTTTCTTTGCCCAGCATGGGACAAAGTCTCCAGGTGACAATTCGAATCTGTACGGCTGACATGGTAGCTTGCTTGGTACTGAAAAGAGAAATAAGTGAATAGTGCCAGGCCATTAGTATGACATCATTACTTTGCAATCGCCCCTATCAACGGCGAGGTACTGAATGTCTCGCTAACCTTGTAGTCGAGACCAAAGAACAGATTTTCCTGGTCCAGTGTCGAAGGCCTTCCACACGGTCACCTGATTCTTGTCTGTGTAAACAAAGTTATTTATGGTGCTGATTCCTTCCCAGCGCCCTGGTGCCTCCACCTGTAATAGCAATAGTACTGATTATGGCGATGCTTTAGATAGTCGATTCTTGCAACAATTATAGTATCCTTCTAGGTATAATCCTGTCTAGTCAGACGTAATTACCTGCTGGCTTTGATCTGTGGAACTGGTGGCAAGAGCCACTCGCACTCCGTTTATGCCCCTGTGAGACAGCATAGCGTCATGGAACTCCCGCGCGGCAGCCACATTATGGCCTTCGTTGATAAAGCGGCGAACGTGTGCCTTAACAGTTGCAGCTTTACGATCGCACGCACCCTTCCCTCCCTGGGGATCGCTGAAGTCTACTCTCTCTACGCGGATGCCGGCGTCCTCCGCCATCAGCCGGCATGCTGATACCATGGCGACGCTGTGATAACAGCCGGCGTTATCTTGCCTCAGCGATGCTGCCTCGATCTCTGGGTGCTCGTGTTTGAGGGTCTTCAGGGTGTGCCGTAGGAGCTGAATCACGCTGTTGGCATCTTGGCTACAATCTTCCACGATGTGAACAAATGTCTGGTGCTGTAGCTCCTCGTTAACTCTTCGTACGGCCACACTAATATGCCAAGAGATACCTCGTTTCCCAAACCACTCGGCTTGGGTTTCTCGGTACCTCTGTGGCAGCCACTTCATAGCCCAGTCTTGGGTTATAAGTACCTTGGTCTCGTCGAGTTGATCAAGGACTGTAGTGCGGGCTTTGTCTTGCTGTAGTGACCTCAGCTGATGAGCCTTCCAAGCCTGTATCGCTTGTACTGCACTTTGGTAAGTATAGAGAAGGTCATCACGCACATCCTCGGGGATGGTGGAATTCTTAGAAAGGGCTGCTTCTACTTCCTTCAATGCAGATTTCAGCTCCTCGCACTGGGGACAGCTGCTTTCATGATCATGTTGACACTCAACGCAGAGAGATTTCTCCTTTGGGTCACTAAGTGCATAAGCGGTACAGTGGTCGGGCACGTTTGCTTCAGCTGTCAGGTGCACCTGTTTTTGAAAAAGAAATCAAAACTCATCGCCACTGGAAACTCTAGAAGCGGGGATCACATGACCATAGAATTCCTAAGGCCCTTTAAAATAAAACACCCCTGACAAGCTGTCAACAATATAAGCAGGTATTCATTGCCTATGTTTTGTCGATATATTCTAACATCTGCTCGTAGCATATTTGAAGCTCAGCAGTGCCCCAAAAAACTAAGGCCTAGTACAAACGCCGCTCTTATCATAAACCGTTCCTGATGCAAATGAGCGTAAACAGCAGAGTTTGCTCATTCGCTTTAGAAACGGCTCACTATAAGACGTTTGTACCAGGGCTGAGTGCGTAAGTAACTCATAGTCACTTTACCTTGTAATCAGACTTGATATACTGCTTTGCCTCCATGAGTGCTTTCTGCCAACGGTCGAGCCAGGTACGGTCACTGCTCAGTTTGGGAAGCATGGCAATGAGCTCGTCGAAAGCTTTTCCGCCGTCTGTCGCAATATAGTCCAGACCATGAAGTGATAGTCTGACAGTCGCAGAGCACGACGAAAGTATGCGCAGCATCGTTGACCTACTGAATGGGGTAAACTCTACCTCCTCGCAGTATTGCTTGTATTGCGCTACAATGCGCTCAGGAATGAGTGTCCGTATAATGTTTGGCGTCTCAACAACCGTTCCGTCCGCAAGAGCTAACGTTTTCTGACCAAAAGGAAGGTCCTGTATGACGTGGGGACTCGTGATGAATGTTAAGAAATGGTCGAGCTGCTCCTCATTGACTCTCATTCGAGGACTCTTTGAGATGGTTACAGGCGTCCCCCGACCAAACCTAAATGCGTGCTGCCTGGCCGTCTTCACCCGGTACTCTGTGATGTTTGAAAGGTACCGCTGTATGACAGTGTAGGGCACCAAGTCAGCCATTATCGACAGGATCTGCCTCTGGGTGTCCCATGTTGAAGCGTACCTATACGCCTCCACGAGTGACGTCAGATATTTATCCTCCCCCGCAGAGATTGGAGACGGCAACCCGATGGATTTCTCAACTTCGCCAGACTTGAGGAGAGCCTCCCATAAACTGCCACTGTCCTCAGGACTTATGATTCCCAACGTCGAGACTATGGCATCTGTCGCTGTTCCAATATACTGACGCTTGGCTCTGGAGGAGGTCAGTTGATTCCAGGGCTTTTTCTGGACGGTGAGGATTGGTTTGTCGCAAACAGTAAGGAACTCATTGAGCTTCGCGCGACGTATTGCCAAACTGACACTTTTGCCCCTGTCGTCACTGGAGGACAGTTCACTGCTGCTTGGGTCCGTTGCCTCCGGTACATACAGACTGGTAATGGACACATTCGACATAGCCTGGCACAGACCACTCACAGCGCTTCCAGGTTTCTATTTTGCAAACAAAAAGATGAAACGTTATTTTCTCTATAATATCAAAGTCGAACCCTTTGGGCTGCACAGTCTCAGTGTGTTGGCCATAACCTATTAGCTTGTAGCTCGTTACTCACACGAGTTGCTGTGAAAGACGCGCGATGAGACTGGCGTTTCATGATTCCGGTGTTTCGTATGCGAAGGCGTACTAACAATAACAAAACAATTTCTATACTGAAACTAATAGCCGGGTAACCAATAGTTTTGAAACAAAAACAACGAAGCACAGCCAGAGAGTTTTTATTGACAATATAATTACTTACCGTTCCATTACTCTCGTCACTCGAAGGGGACGCCGATTCTTCCTGAACATAGACCTTACGTGGGAGTGTGTGCCGAGTTTCTCTGGAGCTGGCGGTTGCACTGTCCTCTGGCGGATGAGGCTTTGCCTCTTCAGTAAGGGAGCCACGACATGCCCTACAGATTGCTGACAAAGAAAATAACAAAGCTATGATACCGGGGAATGGAAAGCCTTGATCTTAGAACGCTGGATTTCTTCTTTCGGCGCGGAGAGTATACTTATACTGGTCCTTCATACTTTGTGGGTTGCCAATGACAAATCTACACGTCGAGAAAGTATGATAATAAGACTAGGCACCAAGTATTAGACATTTACGTGTGGCTTTAAATTTTTGCGGGTTCTAATTTTTGCGATTTTGCGGGATTTTTTCGCGATCCGCAAAAATAAGTTCCCACAAAATAAAACTGCCGCAAATTTTTTTTCTCGCAAAAAATATACTCCACTGTAGAAATTATATACAAAAATACTGGTCTGAAGATACTGGTCAGAAAATCGCAAAAGTTAATTCCCAGCAAGAAAAACCAGTCTCTTCCAATCGCAAAAATTAGTTCCCGCAAAACACAAAAAAACGGCAATCCGCAAATTAAACTCTCGCAAAAATTTAGTGCCCCACGGTAGGCAATCAAGGTATACTAAAAATATCACAATTTCATGCAAAAATCCCATCATCACTCAGAGTACTTTACTTACGAGATCCAACTGGCACAAGTATCGACGTAAGCTTGTAGATCAACTTGGACTGTGCAAAAGAAAGCGTCCTTTCTTTCCTTCTTCTCTTGGTGACATGATGGGGTGCGAGAGCCAGGGGAACTTTACATAACTTTTGCTGGCAGCGCCATCCGATACCAAAATCGTCGCGGTGCTTCGGGCAGATCGACATTTGAAAGCTCGAGTCATCAAATTCAAATACACCTGGGACGGACGATAATAACAGGAACAATAATTCTAACAATAATAAATGGCAACCCTTTAAGTATATTCATTGCCCGACGAAGGAAAAAATCGCACGAGTTGCGTAGTGGCAAGGGTGATACTGATCTTGCCTCCCGAGCAGTTGATGTCCGCGGGCGCATTCTGGGGCGTTACAGACAATAGTAAAATCCATTTTTAGCGCTTCCCTCGTGAGCTAGGGGACAGTTTTTATCATAGAGGGGAGCAGGCATTGTTGCTTTGCTAGAGAATCGTCCCTAGCGCGCCCGCACGCGCGCGTTGGATTTGTTGTTATGAAATTCTATATGTAGATCTGACTTTGCCCCACAAAGGAAATAAAGGTAAATTTTTACCATAGTTTTTATCACAGTTATCACAGTTTCATCAAATTTTTGTCGCAGTTTTATCACATAGTTTTTATCACATTTTTCTCACAGTTTTTATCATAGAGGGGAGCAGGCATTATTGCTTTGGTAGAGAATCGTCCAAAGCGCGCACGCGCGTTAGATTTGATGTTATGAAATTCTATATGTAGATCTGACTTTTGCCCGGCAAAGGAAATACTGAAAGGTTAATTTTACGCGAAAAACGTTATATCACACGAGATATTTTTCAAAACATGCTCGAGGATCCAGCGTTGTTTTATTTCCGGCTCCTCTGGGAAAGACCGTAAAGAGCGCTGGGTTTCCGAGCATATTATCAAAACTGTTCTTATACGCGGGCTTCCTTGCCTTACTGGGAGTACCGTAAAATTCAAAAATAAGGCACCCCCCATTTTATAAGCCCCTGCCCTCAAATATACAATGTAGGTCCATTATTCTTGAAACGTAAAATACTCTCCATAAAAAGCCCTTGAGCCTAAAAAGTGGAATTTACCTTTCAATTTTTTGTCATAGAGTTCCTGTTGTATATAGTGCAGTACTTGCATTTTAGAACAACGTAAAAAACCGGTCGGGTAACAGATTTTCCTTGAATCCTACGGCGGATATTTTCAGTCTCATTTTGCCGAGTTTTGTTGGGGACTGGCCATTAGATATTTTAGGGGAGGAGTAGAGAAATCCCAAAATAAAAACCGTGCAAGCCTAAATTCCAAGGAAAACAGTTCGTGCAAGGACAAAAAGAACAAAAAGTGATAAAAAAGTCACACAAAATAAAAAAAAAACTGCACCTTCCTTCCTCGTCCGTCCCCTTGTCACAGGATGAATTGCAAGTTATTTTAGGTTTAGTAGAAAGTAAACAGTTTTTTGGGTTCTAGAAAGTTATGCTAATCAATGACAGTGTAAGATAAGCTTATAGCTAATTTTAAGACATACTTATCACGTAACAGCCTTTACGTTTAGTCAACGGCAGCGCTCAATTCTATACCAAATGCTATTTTATTTTACATATTTCGAATTGAAGAAAATTCGTAAAAAGATCACCTTGTGAAAAGGTTCTCACTTGCGTGAGTTCTGAAATGATATATCTTTCTAATTGCTTTTTAATGGTCAAGACACCCTGACTACAAGTTTGACACGACTTTCCTTAAATAGAGATAAGTTTCCTTTCTAAAGAGTTTTAAAAGTGTTTTTGCAACCTCTCATTAATTAGTTAGAATAAAACTTTGACGTTTAAGTTTAGATACGTTCTCACGAATATGAATAGGGCGCTGTCCATGTTTTGCAATTAGTTTAAGTTTAAATGTTACTTTTTAGTTATAACAGCGTAACCTTAAATTAAAATTATACCGGCAAAAAGAACTGTGCAAATAATAATGTACTTCCGGGATATTTATTTGTTAATAAGTTTCTTCTTTAGTTGTGTAAAATCTTTTCAAGCAAACTGAGCTTTTCATTTTAATCATATGATAATTAGTTTCTACCTTGTCAAGATTATTGTCAACCAGTTACAGGCAATTAATATTAAGAACGACTATAAATATAGAAAAGAACTGTAAGACTTATACACAGAGAATTGTAAGTTTTGAGAAGAGTAAGTTTTGCGTATTAAGTTTTGAAACGGTCCTCTCGCAGCAGCGAGTCGCGCTTATGAAAACCACCTAGAGGACACAAAAAACCCTCTTTTCACACCTTAGTGCTTTGACTCGCGAATGGACGTTCGATAATATATCTCCACATCGTAGCCAATCAGCGCGCGCTTTATAACCGCTGATTGCCTTATCACGTGATAAAATACCAAACATATATATATATATATCAGACCGAGAGGAAGAAAATCGCGTGCGGAGTGTAATACATTAGCTCTAGCTTGCAAAAAAGCGTTCCACGCTTTTGACACCTGTTCATTGATAATCATCTTATGAGAAAATAGGTAGATCTTTTTATTTTTACCTGCCGTATGACTACAATAGTGCAACTCGGCGCGCGCACGTACACAACACTAGAGTACAGCTTAACGTGGGATTAAAAATAAAACATGTATCAAACTTACCTGCCCTGGCTAATATCAGCTCTGCTTCAGTGTTCAAACCACAGTTAGCAACACTGGCTTGCAGGGTGTCTGTAAAGTGGCGCTCAATTGATCGGTTGCACTCTCCGATGCGTACGTACTCTGTGCTCGGGTATTTGGTACTTGAGCCACACTCGCCTCCAACCAGCGCTCCATATTCGCACTGTATCGCTGTATCGTCGCACATTAGCGAGCAGACTTTTACTACCTGGCAATGATGCTTACTTATTTTCAGCGCTAGTTTTTAGAACGAGACCGGGCTATCAAGATTGACGCCGCAAGTGCAAGATCAGACTGTACCGGGACGCTGTTACTTGTGCTTTGCATGAGAGCGTATTGCAAAAGTATTGCACAACGCATTACGGTATTTCCCAATCTGATAGAAATCAGGACAAATATGGGTAACAAAAACAAACAAAAAGGAACACGTGTATTTACGTAGCGTTAATGAATACTGTTTGGCACGTTCGGGGATCACAAGTCTGCGATGGTAAAAACTGCAAAGGATGAAAATTTGAGATTGCCAGCTCATTCCAATGTCATACCTACAACATGCTAGATTAGAGATGGCATTTTTTTCACAGCTCAAAAATAATCCTGAAGTAACCGGTCAGTCCCTGTGTGTCATGTTATGTAACGCAATCTCGACTCACATAATAGCACTTCCACGAGACTCGTGACACGTCGAGCGCGCGGGGATTTCGCTGTAGTTTGCCTCAGTTTTTGCGGAAATGAAGACAAACAAGGACACAAGGTACAAACAAACATATTGTAGACCTGATCATATACTAGACAGGATAGATATTTGGTGTAGATTTTGAACACTTCGCTGTGTCGTGATAAGAACTTGACCCACATGTTTACATTAGCGAGGCAAGTTCAAATACCTGAAAGCCGGGATATGAGTTCTTTTCGGCTGAAAATTGGTGTACAATTTTCCACCTAATGTCTATGAAGCATGTTTGTATCACTGTGGGACTTGAGATTGCCTAAATTAAATGTATTTTGGCTGAAACATTTGTTTCAGTATTGATTTGTGTGTCGCGCCGAACCTCAAAACTGTCAAGTCAGAAAGATCAAATTTCACTCAAGTGCTCCCTGAATTTCGCGTTCCCATAAATTCATTTCATGTGTTGCCCAAAGTTTTAAAACCATATTTTGAAAGTTTAGAGATTGCTTTTTAATGTGGAATGTCTTTTGCTGTTTGAAACTATGTACCGGGTGTGATTTTGGGCCTTCGAATTTGGACACAATTTTGCTCGCGTGAAATCCTCGAAATTGTGTAAATATTTAAAAATCTGTAAAATATTCTAGTCGCAATCAATTCAAGCACTTGACCACTCAAAATGTGTGTTAAATTCCCTTTAATACGATAAGAAGCTTTTTGGGTTGAATGATGTTTGAATTAGATTCAAATCGAGCTCTTTTCGTAGCCCGGTATCGGGCCCCGAAAAAGTGGTCTGGCGGAGGCCGTGAAGCGCCCAAACTTGACACCCGCCGTATCGTCAAAATATTTATCTGATGAAACTCAAATTTATATTTTCGTTAATAGAATACATAGGGTAGTCTACAGAATTTTTTTGGGATTTTTCAAAATTTTTATATTTCCCACCCTTGGTCGATATTTACAGACATCCGCTCTTAAGAGCGGTTTGCTGTAAGAACCGACTAAGGGTATGCAGGATAGAAAAATATGATTTTCTCAAAATCTGCCAGAATAAAGGCTTTGGTGAACTAGTTCTAAAAATATAAGTTTCGGGTCGTTTATATTTTTATTTCTTTTCTAGTGAATATTTTCGTATTTAGCCCATCGTTCCGGAAGCTCCTGTTCAAATATTGAAAGCGTCCAGTAAAAAAGATTAAGCCAGGGAGTTAAAAGATTTTATTTCCTCTGTTTATTAGCAGTGTCAAAGTTCCATGAAAAGCGAACTTGAATTTTTTACGAAATTTTAAAATTTATATCCAACAACGGTCGTTACCGACAACCCAATTTAGGGGGAGAGTTGAAAACACTGACCCCCGGTCCACGGACTACCCACTGACCCCGACTCCTCGGACTACCCTATGGACTACTCCGCAGACTACCCTCAATAATCAACCAAATTTACTTTTACCTACCTGCGTTACCTACGCGATCGTAAACAGCCACCATCTTGCTTTTGCCCGTTTCCTCAACCCAGTCCTTCTTATTGCAACCTAACTTCGCGCCCAGTACTTCTCAGGAGACTTCTAGGCGAGTTGTATTCAGAAATGACGACTTCCAAAATTGGCTCCGTCTCCTGCCGTGGGTTGGGTTATAAATTTTTAAGGTGGACATCGATTGACTAATTTTATGAAATATGAGCTGTCATCGGCTGGCACGTATTTCACGAGGGACTGATGATATCGCTGATGTCTATCCATCATGCAGGTGAGAACTATATGCAAGTGCAAGACCCACTGGTCAATCTTAACACTCTTTTATTATTGTTTTTTAAAGACATCGAATGTGGAATGAAACTTACAGTGCAAGATGTTGCTTAAAGCCTCGAACTTTTATCTGGTATACATGCCAGCTAACACTTACTCGTGTTATCAGTAAGGAAGGTTTAAAAGAGCTGCTTTTCAGCAAATGTTAATGTCTACGGCAAACATTTGAAAAATATTAAAACGATTAATATTCACCTAACACTAACCGAACATCCACCGGCGTGTTGAAGAATGGGCCGCGACTGAAAAAAGACTGGGTCGAGGAAACGGGCGAATAGCAAGATGGCGGCTGTTTATGACCGTGTAGGTAGCGCAGGTAGGTTTGTTGTATTTCTTTCCCCCGTAAAAGTAAATTTGGTTGATTATTTAGGGTAGTCCGCAGGGGTAGTCCGCGGAGTAGTCCGTAGGGTAGTCCGCGGAGTCGGGGTCAGTGGGTAGTCCGCGGACTGGGGGTCAGTGTTTTCAACTCTCCCATATGTGCATACGCCATAATACTCAGAAACAGTCTTTAGCACCGCTGTTCTCAGCCTTTTCTTGCTGCCCTCCCTATGCATGTCGCACAGGTTCAACTTGTCATGAGCGATGAGATTGTAAAAAAAATAATAATAAATTCCTACTGTTCTACTGTTCCTACCCCCTTCCCCCAACCCTTGGTTACATAACTCAACCATGGACTTGGCTGCATTTCATTTCTTTACTAAGAGTCTTTAAGTAGAAGGTCTAAGGTCCGCTAAGGAAGAAAGATATTGCACCTTGCGCCTTGCGCCTTGCAAGAAATACATCTGCCCAAGCCAAAATACTAAAAAACATTCCTAAGCATGGGTATGCTTAGCGTTTTCACGCTGCCTTTCTTATGCAAGTCGCACAAGTTCAGGTCAGTGTTGTAAGCGATGGCGTGCTATAACTGTACAAGCTTGATCGAATACAATCTGTCGGGTATAGAACTTCTGCTTCTCTAGCGCAGCACTATAACTTAAACGCTTACCACGAAGTAAAAAGCCAATTCGCCTATCAGAATGACGCAGCTTATAAATTATTCTTGAAGAGAACAACTCATCCATCGTACAGTGAGGAGCTAGTACCTGGAGAACAACCTCGACCTACTAATCTGCTTTCTTAGCAACTCGAATATCTGTCAGGTTCTTGCCTGTACCCAGTTTGTTTATTCGTAAAAAAAAAAAAAAACCTGACTTTGATTAGTAGTCTGTTTTTCATGGCAAATGTTTTAGTGAAAAATTAGGCCAGTATTTTTCATCTCCAATTTTTGATTTTGCTGGTATGCTTTCCTTTGCCGACGTCAAACGCTCTCCAAACAGTTGCTGTGTCACAAGAAAACTCGAAATTGTTTAGCATGTTTACACCGACGAATTCAGTTACTTGGGGAAGTTGCAAGTCACAATCGCAAGCTATTTTCAGATCGTGACAATCATTCACGTGTCTAAGTTCGTGAGTTCCGATAGCCTTCGTAGCAAGCACTTCCGTAGACTCTCCCGCCTTTTTGAGGCATTTCGCTTTTCGGCTGCGCCAAATTAAGGCGAATGCAAAACAGGAAGGAGCGGGGAGGGGGAGGGGAGAGGGGCGAGAAAAGGAAACACTTGCCCGCAAACGCCACAAGTTTGAAAAACGCCCCTTTAGCACTCAAGGTTGGGTGAATTCATAGCGAGACAGGTTGTCAATAAGCAACAAATAACAGATCACGGGATGTTACAAACTTACTTTCGTAAAAATCAAAACATGCTCCACGTGAGTCAAACCCACGAACTGCAGAAACGAAGCACTCGGAGATGTGATGTCGAAGCCTCGAAAGTTGGAAACTCAAAGGTGGTGCTTCAGGGTTTGTCGTTGTAACTTCAAAGTTAATAAATTTGGAAATTCATCTCTGCTAGGAAAATCGGGTTTTATTTCTTCGGAAACATTTTCAAAGCGTCGGAAAGAAAGGATTCTTAAGGAGCAATTCTTGCTGATATTTTCAGAGTGGTTAGAGTGGAAGTTGTTTAAAACTTGTAGCTATTTTCGGATCGTGTGTGCAATCTTTGTGCTGGAAAAATTAGGAACTTAGGGGCATTATTCAAAGTTGTTCGTAATGCAATAGGTATATCGAGTCTCCTGTTTCCCAATCTCCTCCAAAGCAGCGTATCAACCGTGTCTAAACGGCTGCTCGAAACTCCATCAGGTAACAGTCCCTGTAGAACGAGAAACCTTCCCGAAAGTCTCAGAGATTTCAAACCACCGAACAGCCGTCTTCTAGAGTCAAACCTGAACATCGAAATTTTCCAGCTAGAGAGAAACAGTATTAGTTGTGTTTGCAGTCTCTTTGTTGGCGTATGGGTTTTTCAAAATCGTGGGTTTGCGGGCAAGCGTTTTCTTTCCTCCCTTCTCCTGCCCATTCTCGCACTTCTTTTGCGCTCGCCCCAATTTTCGCGCGGCCAAAAAGCGAAAAATGCTTCGAACGTACGAAAAACCCTAGGCCTACGGAAACGCTTGCTACGCAGGCTAGGGTTTCGATAGTGTCTACCTCTATGTCACAAGCCCCTTTTGCCCTCTCTGGGGTACCGAAATCCACTCTGCAGACACCCGTCCAGGTATTGGCCTTCTTTAGAGTACATGATGCTACACAGCAGTTGATAGGACCCAGGGTACTCACGTCGTAGGATAGCGGTGTCGATCGTGGGATTCTTGATCTCTTGAGTTATATACAGCAGAGCTCTCTTGTGATGCAGTCTCGGCGACACGAGCAGTTTTTGTTTTTGTTTTTGTTTTTATTTTTCGCTCTGGCAGCGCAGGTGGGCAGGGGTATTAACACTGTTGCTGTGCTGAATGCGGTAAAATCTGTTTCCTACCGGTAAGCATACTAGCTTGTTGAGAATCATTCTCAATCAGAGTCAAGTGATTCCGATGGAGAGAACTCATACGTTGAAGAGTCATTTGAAGTACTTTTTGTGCCTGAGGAAGACATCCAACACGTAAATTAGGTATGAGGGAACCAATGCGGGGAGGAAGCAGGGGAGGGGGGTTGACCTTAATATTATCAGTAGGTGAGGGGTGGTTAAAGTTAATTTCCACTTAGTGAGAGGGGGATGCGACTTAAGTTTGAGCCATATTTTACCCATTTCCCAACCCCCCCCCTCCAGGTAATTATTGCACAGTCCCTAAGATTTAGATTTAGTTATTGATTCCGCATTCACGTTGTAAACAGACTTCAAATGTACAATTTGGTGGTAAACAGAGTAGGTCAATTTCATAACATACTTCTCTGAAGTGCCCAACATCGCTCAATATTGGGAACAAAGGCCTCCAAATTCAAAATCCTAGTTTCCTCTATTTGAAAACATTCTAGAAAAACAAGCAAATTCGTATTCTGGAGAAGGAAAGTCACATTATTTTAAGAGCTGCTGTGTGTTGATTTCCGTTGACAGGAAAGGTCAAAGGGTCGCTCATATCACTCAAGTGGCCTGTTTTCAAAGCGCTCTCAAAATTCGCTGTTTCATTTGTCCCAAAGTTTTTTCGGCCGATGTTTAGTTGAAGTGATTGTTCTTTCCCGGAGTATAGTCTCGTTGTGTAAAGCCATGTACCAGAGCGCTTTTTTGAGCCTTGAATTTAGCCTAAATTGGGTTGTCGGTAACGACCTTTTTTGGATATAAATGTTAAAATTTCGTAAAAAATTCAAGTTCGTTTTTCATGGAACTTTGACACTGCTAATAAACAGAGGAAATAAGATCCTTTAACTCCCTGGTTTAATCTTTTTTTAGGACGCTTTCAATATTTGAACAGGAGCTTCCGGAAAAGTCGCCATTTTGGCGTTGATTTTGACTGCCGCGAAGGGCAAAATACGAAAATATTCACTAAAAAACAAATAAAAATGTAAACGACCCGAAACTTGTATTTTTAGAACTAGCTGACCAAAGCCTTTATTCTGGCAGATTTTGAGAAAATCAGATTTTTCTATTTTGCATATCCTTAGTCGGTTCTTACAGCAAACCGCTCTTAACTGTTCCGCACCTGAACAAAATTGCTTTTACAAATTGCGCCGACAAGTCCGTTTCCTGTTTTCAAACACTTAGAACTTTTTTAGTAAAGTTCGAAACATCTTAGCAAATCTACAGGATACTGATAAAGTATCAAACTTTGAACAGTGGAAGTAATTCCCTTATCTTTGAAGTACTTTTCTTATTTTTCTCGTTTGACCGCAGTGAAGGGCAGGATACATTGCGGGGAATGGGTACATCGCTCTGTCCCATGCGCGATCCCGAGTGGGAAAATGACTTGCAGCTTCAGAATATGTGAAAAGTCAAGACGCTCGCGGACACGAAATCGAGCTTCACTAAGAATTTCAAAAAGAAGCATTAACGAGCGCGCACCATCGCCCATTCGATAGACAGCATTGACCTTTGCAAGCCTGCGACGTCACTTCAGGTTTTTCGGAGCCTTGAACTCTCGATCAGTTCAAACATTTGCGAGCGTGAAGTTCGTATGAAAATGATACGTAAAATCTGCCGACAAACCGAGGGTGGATTCATTTGCAGCATACGCGTATAGCCGTCAGGGCATTTGTCCATTGGACGTTTTTATTGTTTTTAAGCTTGAAAACAATAAAAAATTCCAACGGGCAAACGCGACGGCTATACGCGTATGCTGCAAATGAATCCACCCCAAATTTCGCGCCGATAAAACTTTTGGCGTTAAGCTTTAAGTTTTTCTGCGCACGTGTCATACGTTGACCGCTGTGAATGCTACCTCCCCCGGGGCTTTGGTTTAGTCATTGTGGATCGCTGACCAGCGTTTTCGCTATATGTCCTTCTTTGTTTCTATTATTTGCCTTCTTCAGAAACAGAAACTTACAAACACTTGATTTCTCTCCCTCATGAGGGACACGTACATTAGGAGGAAAAAAGTATGTTTGTTTAATTGCTATCAAGATAATTTGCTAAGAATAATGAAAGGTTAAATAAGTCCTCTCATTCCTATAGATCGTCTTTGCAATTTTTGTTGTTATTCCACATTTAATTTGAAAACCTGATTTCTAAAGAAAGTATCGGACAACCAGACTTTCTCCAAAACTTACGTAATACACGGTCACAAAGTCTACTGGAAAAACTAACGAATGCTTAAACCCTGAACGAGGCAACGGACCCAGCAGGAAGAATACAGATAGCATACAAGACAGGGCAGAAAATGAAAACTACACCGAACAAGAATTGATGTGAAATTATGAATATATGAAATTCATATATTTGAACTGCGGAATGAAGAAATAAATGTAAAGAAGATCCTCGCAGTTTTTTTTTTTTTTTTTGCCTAATGACTGGGTGAAATGAGCTCATCCTGAGGCAATTTTACGCTGTCTGCATAAGTTGCGTTAAAAACTGCGAGGATCTTCTTTACATTTATAAGAACTGATGTGTGAGCTCACGTGACAAGAACACGTGAGCGAGTCCCAGTCTCCTATCTGTGACCGTGCAAACAACGCCTGCAAAAATTTTAACATTCTTAAAGATTGTCAAAGTTCAAACTTGCCTGTGCTTCACCAAATAATCGACGTTGAATTACCAAGGCCCACAATTTCTTGCTTAGCAATCCTCGACCTCCGCTAACACTACTAGTGCACTACATATGTTTTAAAATGCTTATTAACGGCATGAGTACACTTAGAGGGTTTCTCAACAATATTAAAGGAAATTATAAAAGTGAAAACTACACTTCAGGAAGCTCTTCAGAAACCGTATGTGCTAACCCCACGCTTACTATGATTAGTTCTTGCAGTCTCATAGACGTGTATCGAATTATGGTTTCAAGGATGACATTTTATTGACATTGAACTTCTAATATGATTTCCGTTACGTAGTTATTCAACCTCACTTGAGAGACATCCGAGTCTGGAAATGTATGGAATCTGTAAAAGGGGTTGAAGGATGATCTTAGAGTTATCTGTTCTTTTTTGCTCAGCTGTTTTAAAAGTGTTTTCCACTTTCCGCTACATTTCATCGCTGGAAAGTCTAAGGCATCACAAAACTCCCTCATTCCTTCTCAATTGGAACTTGATTGAGAACGAGCGTTCTGCTTTAAGACTTAGTATCAATATTCCGTCTTGTCTTGACTTGCTTTCTGTTAGTGCTGATCCGACTGCTGCCGCGCTGGCAATCAGGAAATTTGCCGACGAGTAGTCTTGCGTCGAGTAAATGTAGATCGTTTTCAACCCTCATCTAGTTTTGCAAGCAACATAAAAGTCATAATTCTGTGGAGCAGAAATCAGTAGTTAAGACGCCATCTTGCGCAACAAATGTCTCTGACCATTCTTCTGTTGGGCTGTGCGGTATAACTTGTGAACTTGTAATTTGTACAGTTTTTCGTTCTGAGCGTCTACGTATGATTGAGCTGTTTCTTCGTCTAATTAACTGTGCTGTGATTCCAACAATGAGAACGTGCGGCTCGATAGGTTGTTCCATTTTACTTGTTCCAGCCGCCGAAGAAGAGATCGATGAATACGAACTTCTTTTTCTGTGGCACGGTGAATCAAATTTCCAAACCTGGCTTTCTGCTATCGCTTTCAACAATGCTGAAAAGTTCGAGCATGGAACGTTGCGGAGATTAAGGCTTGGAAACTGTGCTTGCATTTTGAAATCAGGCACGTATTTCCATGTGTTTTAAAACTCTATCCGCTTTTTACATACATAGACGTAAAATTCAATTACCGCTTTTTTTTGGCCTTTTCCTGTCGCGAGTCTGAACGTTAAATTCTACTGTAGCTTGTCATTTGAACAGTACCGTAGTATTAGCATGACTAGTTCCGGAGCACTTAGCTTAAATTGCTGATTCACTGTTATTACATAATAAAGGAAATCAAAGCGTGAGAATTATGTTAAAACCGACAAAGTGTCCTATAATTGGACGCGTTGACGTTCTTTTTTGGAAGTTCCTCAAGAGCTGTTCCTGTACCTACGCGTTCCTTCCTGCCCAGGAGCCGTTTAATTTTCTGTTACGTGAAAGTAGTTGGGCCAACCTTGAAATGCTTGGAATCGCAACATTATCAGTTACAGCTAAATTCATCTGTAGATACTGCGGTTTGTACATAAATTGCTTTTTCACCCGGGGGTGGATACCCAACAGATGCTCAGGCTGGATTCATGAAGCCCTCCTAGGATAAGAGGTGTCCTATGTATTGCTGGAAAATAAAAGCCCATTGTTGAGAACCAATACTTAGGATTCATCCGGACTTAGTAGCTTTGTGAATCCTGTTAAACGCTGACCCTGTTTAAGACACAAATCTCTGATTTTGCTACCCCACTTATCACAGAACTTAGGTTTTTACAGAACTTCTCTGAGAAATTTAACTCGGATTCATACCTTAATTTAGTCTAGAATGGAGTATTAAGCGATAAACTGTTTCTTACTTTCATAGATTGACAACTAGAAATCTATTTTTACAGCTTCAGGGAGTGATTGAGCCGTTTGTAGTGATCACATATACCCTTACCTTGTTTAAGACAAAAAGTGATGAAATCCATACCCCGTTCAAGACAAAGACCCCTAACACCATACCCTGTCGAGCCATGTACACGTCCCCGTCAAGAATAGACAAGAGAGTAACCCCTCCCTACCCCCCGCGGGCTTTTTCACTACCAAGGGGACGATATCAACTGGGTTTCAAAGAAAGAATGAGACACAATCACAATCACAAAACTGAAGAACTTGAAAACGTTGGCCCGACTTTTTCAAGTTGGAACCCATTTTCATCCTGGCCATCAAAAACCAGAGATACCTATAGAAATGCATATTCTCCTTACTGTTCTCCATACATTTTTATCGATTTTTCCGGTAATAATCCTTGAGTGTAATCATTCAGATGGGACCTACTGGAGCAGATTGTCCTATGGTACTCAGTGTCATAAAAATGCATATTCTCCTCACTGTTTTCCATACATTTCCTAAGGAACTAGTAAGGGACTGTACAATAATTACCTGGAGCGGGGGGGAGGTTGGGAAAGGGGTAAAATATGGCTCAAAATTAGGTCGCACCCCCCCCTCTCACTAAGTGGAAATTAACTTTAACCACCCCTCACCTACTGATAATATTAAGGTCAACCCCAACCCCCCCCTCCCCTGCTTCCTCCCCGCATTGGTTCCCTCATACCTAATTTACGTGTTGGATGTCTTCCTCAGGCACAAAAAGTACTCCAAATGACTCTTCAACGTATGAGTTATCTCCACCGGAATCACTTGACTCTGATTATGAAATTGTGTCGTCTTCACATGAGTTATTAAATTCTTCATCTTCCAGAACATCTCTGGAAGCATTTTCACGTGCGTGGCTGACAACTCGTTTAGTAAAATCAGCCATACTTCCGCTTATCTTGAGATCACGTTGTTTCAAGTACATTTTCGGCTGGTTCGTAAGCGCTTCCACATCTTTTTCATTTTTCCAAGCAATATTAGACGGAAGAGCGTTCCTTTCTCTTACTTTTTTTTTCGCCTTTGCATCCAAGAACTCAAGGTGCTCTACATAACTTTTACATGCAGTCTCGTCCACGTTGAACTGGGACCAGAACTCTTGCAAAGACCTTTCTTCAAAGGAGGACAATTCTCCCTCGTTGAACAATTTCTTTATCTGGACACTCGGGAGAAGTTTATAAGCTTACTTTGCAAAGCATGTAATCAAACTGTTTATATTTACAAAGATCAATTTATTGCTATTAAAGTCAACAGTTGGGTTTTCCATTCTCTTTAATTATAATACAATGTAGGCTATCCTACATTGGCATCTTTCCTTTTCATTGAATAACATCATAGTGTCAGGGCCGTAGGCAGACTTTTCTGATAACCAAGGCAATTGCGAAAGCGCCGAAGGCGCGAGCTTTTAGGGGGTCTGGGGGCATGCTCCCGCAGAAAATTTCGAAATCTAGACGCTCGAAAATGCCATTTTTAGCGTTTTCCTGCTGGTATTTCCCCCCAAACATAATCAAAATCCAAACTAACTTTAACAGCATTCCTGGTGCCAATAAAGTAGAGCTGTTTTAATATATTACAGAGGCATTCCTTTCCTACTGCATGACAGATAGGAAAATATTAAATAATCAGCCAGTTCCTGAGAGATCAAAGCACCTGGAGTTGATATTTCCCAGTTTAATTCCAGTGTAAGCAAGTATAAATGTTTGAACTCTAATAGCTCTTCTACCACTTTTCCAGTTTGTGAAAAAGAGTGAAAAAAGTAATCCCCCCTTGTATGTATTAAATTTTACATCCTATTCCCCCTCTTTCTAGTTGTGATTTTCCCCATATGCCCCCCCCCCTCTGGTTTCCCAACCCCCCTTCCAGGTAATTATTGCACAGTCCCTAAGGAGAACTTGTCTTTATACCAAGGCATCTTATCCTTGTTGATCACTTCCTTTATTCTCATCACTTGAATGTTTGAACAAGTAGTGATGATGGAAAGAGAAATCTCATTTTCGTCACTGCTAGGGCTAAAGCATTATTGATTTCTGTGCACTAGAGTAGCCATTTCTAACAAAACTGGACAATTATCTTTTGGCTTCCTTTGATAGAAATAGTTGATAGTGTCTCCGAGATTTTTATGGCTGTTATTGACGTGCCTGATACAGGAGGATGTGATGTTTTTGATGTCGTATTTTGCATGACGTTGCGTTTTTTTAATATCTCTGTTATGGTTACGAACCGAAGATGTATTCGTACAGTCCAGTGCCTTAAGGCCCCCGCAAACGAGGAAACATTGTTGCGAAAACACTGTTGAGGGAACGTGTTTCCCTAAATGTTTCCCTGTTTGCGCTCGAAAGAAACATTTGTTGCGGAAGGATTCTTTGTTTCCGAGAGACAAAAAATGTTTCTGATTCCGTTTGCGCGCCGAGGAATAATGTTGACTGGATCTGTGGTCGCGTACGCTGTATTTCCTAAATTGAGCATGCGCAAACGTCTGTTTTCAGTAAAATGGTCTTGGTTTACCTGGCAAGGAAACGTTGTTCCCCGCACGTTTGCGCACGCATGTTTCCGCGGCAATTCCTCGTTTGCGGGGGCCTTTATAATTACTGAACACAAGGGTTCACTTTATATAGAACAAACAATGTAAACGGAGTCACAAACACATCTCCATGGTTTGACCAGACGCACGCGCACAGCAAAAATTACCTGAGGAGCGTCTTGACTTTGTCAGGATTTTTCAGCATGAGATATGGCATGGCCAATACGTACCGCTCCAAAGGGTACCCTACACTGAAATACATAAAATAGCAACTGATTTAATTGTATGAGCTAACAAACGCAGAGGAATTCTTGAAAACCAACAACTATATCTTTTGCAACAAATTAAAAAAAAACCGTCCGAATGCGACATTAAGGCCAACTAACATCAATCGTAAAAATAACCTGTTGCGCGTTTCTCGAAAGCCACGAAAACAATTCAGCCATCTCCAAACAAGTACAAATCTACAAAAAGCTGTTATTTTAACATCTCTTTAAGATAACGAATGTTTAACTTATAGCAAAGTTTCACGCTTAGAAACTTCTTTGTATTCCAGAAACAGTGTGAATTATCGTACCCGAAATCGGTCCGAAAAGTTTGAGGGCTTTTGAAAAACGCACGCCTGCTCACAGAAAAAATTTAGAGGCGAATTCGAAAAATTACAAATGCGCATGTTCAGTGTTCAAATGAGGGATCCAGGTTAAGTAAACAAGACGGCAAATGTTCGTTACTAACAGGTTAGCCTTTCTTTTATCAGCGATTATGACCTCCATTACAAACAACTCACATTGGGAGCACGCACTTTTTTATCGCTTAAATGCCTATGAACGGATGACCAAAACCGAATAAACGGATGCGCAAATTCTCCGTTTTTCGAACTAGTTACAGACTCAAGGAAAAGTATATAAGTCATTTCGATCCTTCGCGTGCAGTGAGGCAAGAAGCGCATAATTCGTGTTCTCCCAAAGCACAAAAACCAAACGAAAAACGTGCGTGTGATGGATTAGATTCGGAACCTCTGATGTTCATTTTTTCAACCGTTCTAAAACAAACGTGCACGTTAAGCCGGATTATGTAGGGTGTGATTATAAGAAAGTCGGTTTGCTGTGTTAATCAAAGTATAACAGTCACGTAGCATTTATCATGCCACTAACAGAAATAGACTGTCTTTAAAAAGACTCCTTAGCGAGGAATAAGTCTAGAAGGAAATCTGCCAGCCTAGCGAAAGACTAAGAATCTTGTTGACAGAATACAGAGATTCAGATAAGAGGGTAATCCCATCTATAACCAGTACGAACAGAACTAAGTTGTGTAATAATATACTGACGAAGTGCCATAAATTACCTATTCTGGCAGTCATTTCATACTCGAAGATTCGTCCGAATAACCAAAATAGAGAAAAGGATTATATACGGAATATCAAATATTAAAAATTCCTGCATTTCAGTTAAAAATACTGCAAGATACGTAATCTAAAAACGCCTTCTGTAACGTATATCCAAACACCTTGTCGACTGTGTTTTTAAGTGCTTTTGTTTACTCATCGGATATACACAACAAGTATTTGAAAACCTTCCCCAAGTTGCCTTCCTTCCTCAAGACAACTGAGGAAAAAACACGCTAAGAAATCGTTTCCATACGCCGTACAATCTCGTATAAAGTGCTAATTCAAGGAGAACAAAACAGGGTGCGAAGACAATATTTGCCTCATAAAATCTACAACTGAATCTACTTAAAATAATCCTTTCCCCCGCACAAGAAAATCTTCAATATTTAACTGCAGTGGACTAAGACACTAGAGCCCACTGGGATTCCATGTCGAGTTCTCTTATTAAAACTTCGGATGGGGCCTTGCTAATCACTCTTTTTTGCACATCCTTTTACTCCATGTTAGTTGAGATAAAATGAGGTAAACAAGATTTGCTTTAGATAAGATACATGCTTATATTATGTAGCTTTTATCGGTTCTTTAATTCGTAATTTGTCATTAACAAGCGGCCAACGAAAAAAGGCTTATCAAGGTCATCAAAGATGTTTATTTTAGCCTGGTAAGGTTATGTTTTTTTCTTTTGTTTTGTTTTGTTTTGTTTTTGCCGGTAAGGTTCCGTTTCCTTTAATCCCCAGTAAGGATTACAGTATTTAGCGATCATCATTTCGGATCAAAGATTAGCTATAAAATTAAAATTATTTTAAGAAAAAAAAACAGTCACGTACATTTTCATCCATGCTGTATCAACTTGGTTTTCGTTACAAACTCCCTGAAAGCTAAGCTTTATAAGGCTAGTTACGCGTTAAGTAAGCTAAAAGGAGTTGTTCATTTTTGGGGATTTGCATTCAGATGAAGGAGAGGTGAAAAAAAAATGGTACAACGGAGTCAGTCATGGTGTGGTTCCACTCCTTATTTTCAATAATCCCAGAAGGGATTTATTTATAGAACTAATGGTTTTCAAATTTACCGTCTGACTGTTTCTAATCAAAGAACAGTTCGTTAAATCTTAGGAGATTAAGATTATTTTAAGAAAAAGACTTGGAGGAATCACGAAATCAAATTGCACGTTCTAGTCTGTTGTGGTGTGGTTCATTTCGTTGCAGAAGGGATTTAATTATCGGGTCGACGATCATCCAATTCACCCATGAACTGTTTCTGTTCGTTTCTGATCGAAGAATGCTTCGTTAAATCACGAAATCACGAAAGACCTCTTCTTAGCCTTTAGCCTTCTTAGCCTTTATCTCGTGATTTAGTCAATCCAACATGTATGTCAGAACTGTTTAGTGACTGGATATAAAGAGAACCTTAAGTCCAAATAGAAGCAAGCTGCAATGTTCACATTTACTTTGGTCAATACACGTTACTAATTGTTTTGCAGAGGACTGCTCAAGATGCAACTTACATGTAGAGCCATTGAACTGTTCAGACTGATTTTTAGGATTGATTACGTCATTTTGTACGTCATGCATAGCGGAGAGGCTCCATCAAGTGTCCTCTCCCCACCCCTCCCGTCTCCCATCCTGTCCCGCTTCTACGCCTGAGGTCAACATTTAAAGAGTTTCCCGTTCCAGCCGAGATGGTGATGGTATATGACCGCCATTACCAGTGCTTATTTTGTAATTATGCACTCAGTCATGTCTCGATTCTATCTTCTCGCTTTACTATTAAAAATGTTTTACCTTAGATCAGTTACATCGACCACTGCTTGAATGCAAGCGACATAACCTCTCACCAAGTTTCATGCTAAAAGCCTTGGTGCCCTTCCAAGAGACGTTTCAAAAACTGATACTCAATAAAAACTCAGTTGGAGGTGGCTGATTATGGAGTTCCGTTTTTTAATTTCCCATTAATAATTTTGGCTGGGAAGCAGTTTAAGGTTTTAAGTTGCAGCGTCAAAGAAATGACCTTTCCTTGTTTCTTTCTTTCAAAACACCACGTTCTTCACTTTTAGTTTATGTTTCCTTCCAATGCTTTTCTAACACTTTTTGGGGTGAAATGTTGTGGAACCGAATTTGTGGTTGGTTCTAGAGGAAAAACCCAGCTTAAATGTGTTTTTGCGTTTTCGAAAAGCGCTTAATCGTTAAAAAAAAGCAAATAAACAAACAAACAAACAAAAACATTCTGAAACAGACGGTCAATGATAGGTGGCTCAGAAGCGATCTTACTAACCAAGAGTAATTGACCATGACGATAATAAACCCTATGAAAGTAAAATAAACCAGAAATTTGAGAAAATTCACGAGGAAGAAATTTAGACTGACCAACCAGCAAGATGAAGGGTGTACCTTAACATTTTATTTGTTGCGTAAAATGCTGGAAATTAACGTTGAATTAGTCAGTTGACGCGACAATTGAACAAAAAATACCATTATTTTTTGGCGGGGTTGTATTGCGACAGACTATCAATTAAGCAAATTAATTTGCTTTTCCGGCTTACATGTGTTTACATACGTTAATCCTATATACGCAAGTAGTTAGCTTCCTAATCTGGTTACGTGAATTGGGATGTATTTCAAGCAGTCAACATTGAACAAAATCTTGTTATAATTACATTTCTGCAAATGATGAATGGCGATGTGAGTATATTAAAATTCATAGGCTGTGAACTGTACTCACCAAATGCTTATTACTAGCTACAATATATAATCACAACTGACACAATGTGTTTCAGGTGACGGTACGCGAGATCCATGAGCTTGTGTCGAACCACTGAGGAGGAGACGGACACCCGAGTTGTGCTGTACCTCAATTACGCTGTCAAGCTGGGGTACAAGTCAGCTGTGGTGAGGACACCCGACACAGACATATTCTTTATTCTCCTTCACTATGCTCACTCCATCCCACTCACCATCTACCTGGATACTGGAACTGGAAAGCATCGTCAAATTGTGAACGTCAGTGAAATGTCAGAATCTAAGGGAGCTGACCACTGTACTACGATGCTCGGCCTGTACGTATTCACCGGGGAAGATGTAACAAGTGCCTTTAAGGGAAAGGGTAAAGTGGGACCCCTGAAAAAGCTACAGAACCACCCCAAGTACCACGTTGCGTTTAGGTGAGAGTGTTTCCTTATGACAGTTTCAGCATATAAGTACTAGATCAGCATATCTGTTCTTGAACAGCATGATTTTAAAGTGTTACCAGTGTTCTTGTGCTTTTTTTTTTCTTTTAGAAAACTTGGTGATCAGTGGTCTGTAGATCGAGAGGTGATGGATGACCTAGAGGCGTTCACGTGTCTGATGTATGGCCATGCCTGGGAGAAGTCTGTTAATACCGTACGCAGCATCATACTAAAGAAGATGGTGGGGAAGTATGAGGAACTGACAACCAAATCTAAGGTGGATCTCTTCAGTCCGGCTTCCACCTTGCAGAGACAACCTTGTCCTACACATTGGCCGAGTGAACTACCGTCTTGCCACCTACAAGCGAGCTGAAAAGGCGATCTTCTGGCGCCCCAATCCCTACGATCCTGACCAGGGCTCGATAAAGACCGAGGAAGGTATCTTAGCGCCTGTTTGGTCATGCGGTCCTGTACTTTCCCCTTCCCTCATTGACTTTCTAGAGAAAACTGCTGAAGAGGCGAAGGAGGTTGGAGAAGAGGAAGAGGGACAAGAGACTGATTATGAAGAGCTTCTTAGTGATGATGAGTAGATACGTGAAAACAGCAGCGCATTTTTAAAAGATTTAAAAATCATTTCCTTTCCATCGTTCGTGTGCTGTTTGTCCTGTCGCGTTCTAGGAGAATTATAGTAGACTAGTTCTGTTGTTATCCATAAGTGATTGTGACTTATTGCAATCGTTTTTTTTTTTTTTTTGTTCTTTCTCCTCCTGATTCTTGGACATCATGGCAAGATTTTAAGTGTAAATTACACTGACTTTGTCATATTTTTGAAGTTTAAATGTATCTAAGTTGTTTAAGTCATGGAAATAAAACTTTCAATCTATTCCTTATGGCAAAATTGCACTGCAAAATGGGGTTATTTGTCTCTGTTTGATGTCCAGTTCAAAAGACATGTCGGTTATAGCCTTTCGTCAGAAATCCAAGATGGTCGCCATGAAGGCGGCCAAAACGAGGCCGTGGGACAATATTTCGAGATGGGAACATCGATATTCGTTTACTAGACATCTTGAGGATTACAAAAAAGTAAGTTAGAAAAATATATCAAAGGGGTGCATGGGAACCCTATCTTCCTACTAGACTAATATGGCTGCGCAAATTTTCTGTTTTTTTCGAATTAGTATAAACTGAAGGAAAAGTATAGAAGTTATTTACTTCGCGTGCAGTGAGGCAAGAAGCGCATAATTCGTGTTCTCTCAAAGCACAACTACCAAACGAAAAACGTGCGTGTGATGGATTAGATACGGAACCTCTGATGTTCATTTTTAGCAACCGTTCTAAAACAAACGTGCACGTTAAGCCGGATTATGTAAGGTGTGATTATAAGAAAGTCGGTTTGCTGTGTTAATCAAAGTACAATAGTCACGTAGCATTTATCATGCCACTAACAGAAATAGGCTGTCTTTAAAAAAGACTCCTTAGCGAGGAATAAGTCTAGAAGGAAATCTGCCAGCCTAGCGAAAGACTAAGAATCTTGTTGACAGAATACAGAGATTCAGATAAGAGGGTAATCCCATCTATAACCAGTACGAACAGGACTAAGTTGTGTAATGGTATACTGACGATGTGCCTTAAATTATCTATTCTGGCAGTCATTTCATACGCGAAGATTCGTCCGAATAACCAAAGTAGAGAAAAGGATTATATACGGAATATCAAATATTCCTGCATTTCAGTTAAAAATACTGCAAGATACGTAATCTAAAAACGCCTTCTGTAACGTTTATCCAAACACCTTGCCGACTGTGTTTTTAAGTGTTTTTGTTTACTCATCGGATATACACAATAAGTATTTGAAAACCTTCCCCAAGTTGCCTTCCTTCCTCAAGACAACTGAGAAAAAAACACGCTAAGAAATCGTTTCCATACGCCGTACAATCTCGTATAAAGTGCTAATTCAAGGAGAACAAAACAGGGTGCGAAGACAATATTTGCCTCATAAAATCTACAACTGAATCTACTTAAAATAATCCTTTTTCCCGCACAAGAAAATCTTCAATATTTAGCTGCAGTGGACTAAGACACTTGAGCCCATTGGGATTCCATCTCGAGTTCTCTTATTAAATCTTCGGATGGGGCCTTGCTAATCACTCTTTTTTGCACATCCTTTTACTCCATGCTAGTTGAGATAAAATGAGGTAAACAAGATTTGCTCAGTTTAGATAAGATACATGCTTATATTATATAGCTTTTATCGGTTCTTTAATTCGTAATTTGTCAGTAACAAGCGGCCAACGAAAAAAGGCTTATCAAGGTCATCAAAGATGTTTATTTTAGCCTGGTAAGGTTATGTTTTTTTCTTTTGTTTTGTTTTGTTTTTGTCGGTAAGGTTCCGTTTCCTTTAATCCCCAGTAAGGATTACAGTATTTAGCGATCATCATTTCGGATCAAAGATTAGCTATAAAATTAAAATTATTTTAAGAAAAAAAAAACAGTCACGTACATTTTCATCCATGCTGTATCAACTTGGTTTTCGGTACAAACTCCCTGAAAGCTAAGCTTTAAAAGGCTAGTTACGCGTTAAGTAAGCTAAAAGGAGTTGTTCATTTTTGGGGATTTACATTCAGATGAAGGAGAGGTGAAAAAAAAATGGTACAACGGAGTCAGTCATGGTGTGGTTCCACTCCTTATTTTCAATAATCCCAGAAGGGATTTATTTATAGAACTAATGGTTTTCAAATTTACCGTCTGACTGTTTCTAATCAAAGAACAGTTCGTTAAATCTTAGGAGATTAAGATTATTTTAAGAAAAAGACATGGAGGAATCACGAAATCAAATTGCACGTGCTAGTCTGTTGTGGTGTGGTTCATTTCGTTCCAGAAGGGATTTAATTATCGGGTCGACGATCATCCAATTCACCCATGAACTGTTTCTGTTCGTTTCTGATCGAAGAATGCTTCGTTAAATCACGAAATCACGAAAGACCTCTTCGTAGCCTTTAACCTTCTTAGACTTTATCTCGTGATTTAGTCAATCCAACATGTATGTCAGAACTGTTTAGGGGGGGGACAGGGGGGTTTAAACCTCTCGCTTCCCGTACCCTTTAATCCCGGCTCCCGCCCTGTATTTTTTGGCTCCCGCCCATTTGCATTTATTCGATTGCGAAATATTGCGCAATGTTGCGTAATTTTTCCTTTTTTCTCCCGCTTCCCGCTACCTTGGGAATCCCGCTTCCCGCCCCCTCTTCTCCCGCCTCCCGTACACCTCCCGCCCCCTTTTCTCCCGGTCTCCCGCCCCCCTGTCCCACCCCACTGTCTAGTGACTGGATATGAAGAGAACCTTAAGCCCAAATAGAAGCAAGCCACAATGTTCACATTTACTTTGGTCAATACACGTTACTAATTGTTTTGCAGAGGACTGCTCAAGATGCAACTTACATGTAGAGCCATTGAACTGTTCAGACTGATTTTTAGGATTGATTACGCCATTTTGTACGTCATGCATAGCGGAGAGGCTCCATCAAGTGTCCTCTCCCCACCCCTCCCTTCTCCCATCCTGTCCCGCTTCTACGCCCGAGGTCAACATTTAAAGAGTTTACCGTTCCAGCCGAGATGGTGATGGTATATGACCGCCATTACCAGTGCTTATTTTGTAATTATGCACTCAGTCATGTCTCGATTCTATCTTCTCGCTTTACTATTAAAAATGTTTTACCTTAGATCAGTTACATCGACCACTGCTTGAATGCAAGCGACATAACCTCTCACCAAGTTTCATGCTAAAAGCCTTGGTGCCCTTCCAAGAGACGTTTCAAAAACTGATACTCAATAAAAACTCAGTTGGAGGTGGCTGATTATGGAGTTCCGTTTTTTAATTTCCCATTAATAATTTTGGCTGGGAAGCAGTTTAAGGTTTTAATTTGCAGCGTCAAAGATATGACCGTTCCTTGTTTCTTTCTTTCAAAACACCACGTTCTTCACTTTTAGTTTATGTTTCCTTCCAATGCTTTTCTAACACTTTTTGGGGTGAAAAGTTGTGTAACCGAATTTGTGTTTGGTTCTAGAGGAAAAGCCCAGCTTACATGTGTTTTTGCGTTTTCGAAAAGCACTTAATCGTTAAAAAACAAACAAACAAACAAACGAACAAACAAAAACATTCTGAAACAGACGGTCAATGATAGGTGACTCAGAAGCGATCTTACTAACCAAGAGTAAGTGACCATGACGATAATAAACCCTATGAAAGTAAACCAGAAATTTGAGAAAATTCACGAGGAAGAAATTTAGACTGACCAACCAGCAAGATGAAGGGTGTACCTTAACATTTTATTTGTTGCATAAAATGCTGGAAATTAACGTTGAATTAGTCAGTTGACGCGACAATTGAACAAAAAATACCATTATTTTTTGGCGGGGTTGTATTGCGACAGACTATCAATTAAGCAAATTAATTTGCTTTTCCGGCTTACATGTGTTTTCATACGTTAATCCTATATACGCAAGTAGTTACCTTCCTAATCTGGTTACGTGAATTGGGATGTATTTCAAGCAGTCAACATTGAACAAAATCTTGTTATAATTACATTTCTGCAAATGATGGATGGCGACGTGAGTATATTAAAATTCATAGGCTGTGAACTGTACTCACCAAATGCTTATTACTAGCTACAATATATAACCACAACTGACACAATGTGTTTCAGGTGACGGTACGC
Source organism: Siderastrea radians (assembly GCA_964017195.1). Classification (NCBI taxonomy): domain Eukaryota; kingdom Metazoa; phylum Cnidaria; class Anthozoa; order Scleractinia; family Rhizangiidae; genus Siderastrea; species Siderastrea radians. Next base: position 10,947,704 of record OZ024896.1, read on the forward strand.
GAGATCCATGAGCTTGTGTCGAACCAGGAGGAGACGGACACCCGAGTTGTGCTGTACCTCAATTACGCTGTCAAGCTGGGGTACAAGTCAGCTGTGGTGAGGACACCCGACACAGACATATTCTTTATTCTCCTTCACTATGCTCACTCCATCCCACTCACCATCTACCTGGATACTGGAACTGGAAAGCATCGTCAAATTGTGAACGTCAGTGAAATGTCAGAACCTAAGGGAGCTGACCACTGTACTACGATGCTCGGCCTGTACGTATTCACCGGGGAAGATGTAACAAGTGCCTTTAAGGGAAAGGGTAAAGTGGGACCCCTGAAAAAGCTGCAGAACCACCCCAAGTACCACGTTGCGTTTAGGTGAGAGTGTTTCCTTATGACAGTTTCAGCATATAAGTACTAGATCAGCATATCTGTTCTTGAACAGCATGATTTTAAAGTGTTACCAGTGTTCTTGTGCTTTTTTTTTTCTTTTAGAAAACTTGGTGATCAGTGGTCTGTAGATCGAGAGGTGATGGATGACCTAGAGGCGTTCACGTGTCTGATGTATGGCCATGCCTGGGAGAAGTCTGTTAATACCGTACGCAGCATCATACTAAAGAAGATGGTGGGGGAGTATGAGGAACTGACAACCAAATCTAAGGTGGATCTCTTCAGTCCGGCTTCCACCTTGCAGAGACAACCTTGTCCTACACATTGGCCGAGTGAACTACCGTCTTGCCACCTACAAGCGAGCTGAAAAGGCGATCTTCTGGCGCCCCAATCCCTACGATCCTGACCAGGGCTCGGTAAAGACCGAGGAAGGTATCTTAGCGCCTGTTTGGTCATGCGGTCCTGTACTTTCCCCTTCCCTCATTGACTTTCTAGAGAAAACTGCTGAAGAAGCGAAGGAGGTTGGAGAAGAGGAAGAGGGACAAGAGACTGATTATGAAGAGCTTCTTAGTGATGATGAGTAGATACGTGAAAACAGCAGCGCATTTTTAAAAGATTTAAAAATCATTTCCTTTCCATCGTTCGTGTGCTGTTTGTCCTGTCGCGATCTAGGAGAATTATAGTAGACTAGTTCTGTTGTTATCCATAAGTGATTGTGACTTATTGCAATCGTTTTTTTTTTTTTTTTGTTCTTTCTTCTCCTGATTCTTGGACATCATGGCAAGATTTTAAGTGTAAATTACACTGACTTTGTCATATTTTTGAAGTTTAAATGTATCTAAGTTGTTTAAGTCATGGAAATAAAACTTTCAATCTATTCCTTATGGCAAAATTGCACTGCAAAATGGGGTTATTTGTCCCTGTTTGATGTCCAGTTCAAAAGACATGTCGGTTATAGCCTTTCGACAGAAATCCAAGATGGTCGCCATGAAGGCGGCCAAAACGAGGCCGTGGGACAATATTTCGAGATGGGAACATCGATATTCGTTTACTAGACATCTTGAGGATTACAAAAAAGTAAGTTAGAAAAATATATCAAAGGGGTGCATGGGAACCCTATCTTCCTACTAGACTAATATGGCAGCGCAAATTCTCTGTTTTTTTCGAATTAGTATAAACTGAAGGAAAAGTATAGAAGTTATTTACTTCGCGTGCAGTGAGGCAAGAAGCACATAATTAGTGTTCTCTCAAAGCACAACTACCAAACGAAAAACGTGCGTGTGATGGATTAGATGCGGAACCTCTGATGTTCATTTCTAGCAACCGCTCTAAAACAAACGTGCACGTTAAGCCGGATTATGTAAGGTGTGATTATAAGAAAGTCGGTTTGCTGTGTTAATCAAAGTACAGTAGTCACGTAGCATTTATCATGCCACTAACAGAAATAGGCTGTCTTTAAAAAGACTCCTTAGCGAGGAATAAGTCTACAAGGAAATCTGCCAGCCTAGCGAAAGACTAAGAATCTTGTTGACAGAATACAGAGATTCAGATAAGAGGGTAATCCCATCTATAACCAGTACGAACAGCTAGGACTAAGTTGTGTAATGGTATACTGACGATGTGCCTTAAATTATCTATTCTGGCAGTCATTTCATACGCGAAGATTCGTCCGAATAACCAAAGTAGAGAAAAGGATTATATACGGAATATCAAATATTCCTGCATTTCAGTTAAAAATACTGCAAGATACGTAATCTAAAAACGCCTTCTGTAACGTGTATCCAAACACCTTGCCGACTGTGTTTTTAAGTGTTTTTGTTTACTCATCGGATATACACAATAAGTATTTGAAAACCTTCCCCAAGTTGCCTTCCTTCCTCAAGACAACTGAGGAAAAAACACGCTAAGAAATCGTTTCCATACGCTGTACAATCTCGTATAAAGTGCTAATTTAAGGAGAACAAACAGGGTGCGAAGACAGTATTTGCCTCATAAAATCTACAACTGAATCTGCTTAAAATAATCCTTTTCCCCGCACAAGAAAATCTTCAATATTTAGCTGCAGTGGACTAAGACACTAGAGCCCATTGGGATTCCATCTCGAGTTCTCTTATTAAATTCTCGGATGGGGCCTTGCTAATCACTCTTTTTTGCACATCCTTTTACTCCATGTTAGTTGAGATAAAATGAGGTAAACAAGATTTGCTCAGTTTAGATAAGATACATGCTTATATTGTATAGCTTTCATCGGTTCTTTAATTCGTAATTTGTCAGTAACAAGAGGCCAACGAAAAAAGGCTTATCAAGGTCATCAAAGATGTTTATTTTAGCCTGGTAAGGTTATGTTTTTTTCTTTTGTTTTGTTTTGTTTTTGCCGGTAAGGTTCCGTTTCCTTTAATCCCCAGTAAGGATTACAGTATTTAGCGATCATCATTTCGGATCAAAGATTAGCTATAAAATTAAAATTATTTTAAGAAAAAAAAAACAGTCACGTACATTTTCATCCATGCTGTATCAACTTGGTTTTCGGTACAAACTCCCTGAAAGCTAAGCTTTAAAAGGAAGCTAAAAGGAGTTGTTCATTTTTGGGGATTTACATTCAGATGAAGGAGAGGTGAAAAAAAATAGTACAACGGAGTCAGTCATGGTGTGGTTCCACTCCTTATTTTCAATAATCCCAGAAAGGATTTATTTATAGAACTAATGGTTTTCAAATTTGCCGTCTGACTGTTTCTAATCAAAGAACAGTTCGTTAAATCTTAGGAGATTAAGATTATTTTAAGAAAAAGACATGGAGGAATCACGAAATCAAATTGCACGTTCTAGTCTGTTGTGGTGTGGTTCATTTCGTTCCAGAAGGAATTTAATTATCGGGTCGACGATCATCCAATTCACCCATGAACTGTTTCTGTTCGTTTCTGATCGAAGAATGCTTCGTTAAATCACGAAATCACGAAAGACCTCTTCTTAGCCTTTAGCCTTCTTAGCCTTTATCTCGTGATTTAGTCAATCCAACATGTATGTCAGAACTGTTTAGGGGGGGGACAGGGGGGTTTAAACCTCTCGCTTCCCGTACCCTTTAATCCCGGCTCCCGCCCTGTATTTTTTGGCTCCCGCCCATTTGCATTTATTCGATTGCGAAATATTGCGCAATGTTGCGTAATTTTTCCTTTTTTCTCCCGCTTCCCGCTACCTTGGGAATCCCGCTTCCCGCCCCCTCTTCTCCCGCCTCCCGTACACCTCCCGCCCCCTTTTCTCCCGGTCTCCCGCCCCCCTGTCCCACCCCACTGTTTAGTGACTGGATATAAAGAGAACCTTAAGTCCAAATAGAAGCAAGCCGCAATGTTCACATTTGCTTTGGTCAATACACGTTACTAATTGTTTTGCAGAGGACTGCTCAAGATGCAACTTACATGTAGAGCCATTGAACTGTTCAGACTGATTTTTAGGATTGATTACGTCATTTTGTAAGTCATGCATAGCGGAGAGGCTCCATCAAGTGCCTTCTCCCCACCCCTCCCTTCTCCCATACTGTCCCGCTTCTACGCCCGAGGTCAACATTTAAAGAGTTTCCCGTTCCGGAGCCGAGATGGTGATGGTATATGACCGCCATTACCAGTGCTTATTTTGTAATTATGCACTCAGTCATGTCTCGATTCTGTCTTCTCGCCTTACTATTAAAAACGTTTTACCTTAGATCAGTTACATCGACCACTGCTTGAATGCAAGCGACATAACCTCTCGCCAAGTTTCATGCTAAACGCCTTGGTGCCCTTCCAAGAGACGTTTCAAAAACTGATACTCAATAAAAACTCAGTTGGAGGCGGCTGATTATGGAGTTCCGTTTTTTTAATTTCCCATTAATAATTTTGGCTGGGAAGCAGTTTAAGGTTTTAATTTGCAGCGTCAAAGATATGACCTTTCCTTGTTTCTTTCTTTCAAAACACCACGTTCTTCACTTTTAGTTTATGTTTCCTTCCAATGCTTTTCTAACACTTTTTGGGGTGAAATGTTGTGTAACCGAATTTGTGGTTGGTTCTAGAGGAAAAGCCCAGCTTACATGTGTTTTTGCGTTTTCGAAAAGCACTTAATCGTTAAAAAACAAACAAACAAACAAACGAACAAACAAAAACATTCTGAAACAGACGGTCAATGATAGGTGACTCAGAAGCGATCTTACTAACCAAGAGTAATTGACCATGACGATAATAAACCCTATGAAAGTAAAATAAACCAGAAATTTGAGAAAAATTCATGAGGAAGAAATTTAGACTGACCAACCAGCAAGATGAAGGGTGTACCTTAACATTTCATTTGTTGGATAAAATGCTGGAAATTAACGTTGAATTAGTCAGTTGACGCGACAATTGAACAAAAAATACCATTATTTTTTGGCGGGGTTGTATTGCGACAGACTATCAATTAAGCAAATTAATTTGCTTTTCCGGCTTACATGTGTTTACATACGTTAATCCTATGTACGCAAGTAGTTAGCTTCCTAATCTGGTTACGTGAATTGGGATGTATTTCAAGCAGTCAGCATTGAACAAAATCTTGTTATAATTACATTTCTGCAAATGATGGATGGCGACGTGAGTATATTAAAATTCATAGGCTGTGAACTGTACTCACCAAATGCTTATTACTAGCTACAATGTATAACCACAACTGACACAATGTGTTTCAGGTGACGGTACGCGAGATCCATGAGCTTGTGTCGAACCAGGAGGAGACGGACACCCGAGTTGTGCTGTACCTCAATTACGCTGTCAAGCTGGGGTACAAGTCAGCTGTGGTGAGGACACCCGACACAGACATATTCTTTATTCTCCTTCACTATGCTCACTCCATCCCACTCACCATCTACCTGGATACTGGAACTGGAAAGCATCGTCAAATTGTGAACGTCAGTGAAATGTCAGAATCTAAGGGAGCTGACTACTGTACTACGATGCTCGGCCTGTACGTATTCACCGGGGAAGATGTAACAAGTGCCTTTAAGGGAAAGCGTAAAGTGGGACTCCTGAAAAAGCTACAGAACCACCCCAAGTACCACGTTGCGTTTAGGTGAGATTGTTTCCTTATGACAGTTTCAGCATTTAAGTACTAGATCAGCATATCTGTTCTTGAACAGCATGATTTTAAAGTGTTACCAGTGTTCTTGTGCTTTTTTTTTTCTTTTAGAAAACTTGGTGATCAGTGGTCTGTAGATCGAGAGGTGATGGATGACCTAGAGGCGTTCACGTGTCTGGTGTATGGCCATGCCCGGGAGAAGTCTGTTAATACCGTACGCAGCATCATACTAAAGAAGATGGTGGGGGAGTATGAGGAACTGACAACCAAATCTAAGGTAGATCTCTTCAGTCCGGCTTCCACCTTGCAGAGACAACCTTGTCCCACACATTGGCCGAGTGAACTACAGTCTTGCCAACTACAAGCGAGCTGACAAGGCGATCTTCTGGCGCCCCAATCCCTACGATCCTGACCAGGGCTCGGTAAAGACCGAGGAAGGTATCTTAGAGCCTGTTTGGTCATGCGGTCCTGTACTTTCCCCTTCCCTCATTGACTTTTCTAGAGAAAACTGCTGAAGAAGCGAAGGAGGTTGGAGAAGAGGAAGAGGGACAAGAGACTGATTATGAAGAGCTTCTTAGTGATGATGAGTAGATACGTGAAAACAGCAGCGCATTTTTAAAAGATTTAAAAATCATTTCCTTTCCATCGTTCGTGTGCTGTTTGTCCTGTCGCGTTCTAGGAGAATTATAGTAGACTAGTTCTGTTGTTATCCATAAGTGATTGTGACTTATTGCAATCGTTTTTTTGTTCTTTCTTCTCCTGATTCTTGGACATCATGGCAAGATTTTGAGTGTAAATTATACTGACTTTGTCATATTTTTGAAATTTAAATGTATATAAGTTGTTTAAGTCATGGAAATAAAACTTTCAATCTATTCCTTATGGCAAAATTGCACTGCAAAATGGGGTTATTTGTCTCTGTTTGATGTCCAGTTTAAAAGACATGTCAGTTATAGCCTTTCGTCAGAAAACCAAAATGGTCGCCATGAAGGGGGCCAAAACGAGGCCGTGGGACAATATTTCGAGATGGGAACATCGATATTCGTTTACTAGACATCTTGAGGATTACAAAAAAGTAAGTTAGAAAAATATATCAAAGGGGTGCATGGGAACCCTATCTTCCTACTAGACTAATATGGCTGCGCAAATTCTCTGTTTTTTTCGAATTAGTATAAACTGAAGGAAAAGTATAGAAGTTATTTACTTCGCGTGCAGTGAGGTAAGAAGCACATAATTCGTGTTCCTTCAAAGCACAACTACCAAACGAAAAACGTGCGTGTGATGGATTAGATTCGGAACCTCTGATGTTCATTTTTAGCAACCGTTCTAAAACAAACGTGCACGTTAAGCCGGATTATGTAAGGTGTGATTACAAGAAAGTCGGTTTGCTGTGTTAATCAAAGTACAATAGTCACGTAGCATTTATCATGCCACTAACAGAAATAGGCCTTCTTTAAAAAGACTCCTTAGCGAGGAATAAGTCTAGAAGGAAATCTGCCAGCCTAGCGAAAGACTAAGAATCTTGTTGACAGAATACAGAGATTCAGATAAAAGGGTAATCCCATCTATAACCAGTACGAACAGGACTAAGTTGTGTAATGGTATACTGACGATGTGCCAGTTAAATTATGTATTCTGGCAGTCATTTCATACTCGAAGATTCGTCCGAATAACCAAAATAGAGAAAAGGATTATATACGGAATATCAAATATTCCTGCATTTCAGTTAAAAATACTGCAAGATACGTAATCTAAAAACGCGTTCTGTAACGTGTATCCAAACACCTTGCCGACTGTGTTTTTAAGTGTTTTTGTTTACTCATCGGATATACACAATAAGTATTTGAAAACCTTCCCCAAGTTGCCTTCCTTACTCAAGACAACTGAGGAAAAAACACGCTAAGAAATCGTTTCCATACGCCGTACAATCTCGTATAAAGTGCTAACTGATTCAAGGAGAACAAAACAGCGTGCGAAGACAATATTTGCCTCATAAAAATCTACAACTGAATCTACTTAAAATAATCCATTCCCCCGCACAAGAAAATCTTCAAAATTTAGCTGCAGTGGACTAAGACACTTGAGCCCATTGGGATTCCATCTCGAGTTCTCTTTTTAAATCTTCGGATGGGGCCTTGCTAATCGCTCTTTTTTGCACATCCTTTTACTCCATGTTAGTTGAGAAAAAATGAGGTAAACAAGATTTGCTTTAGATAAGATACATGCTTACTGATTATATAGCTTTTATCGGTTCTTTAATTCGTAGTTTGTCAGTAACAAGCTGCCAACGAAAAAAGGCTTATCAAGGTCATCAAAGATGTTTATTTTAGCCTGGTAAGGTTATGTTTTTTTTTTTTTTGTTTTGTTTTTGCCGGTAAGGTTCCGTTTCCTTTAATCCCCAGTAAGGATTACAGTATTTAGCGATCATATATCATTTCTGATCAAGGATTAGCTATAAAATTAAAATTATTTTAAGAAAAAAAAACTATTCACGTACATTTTCATCCATGCTGTATCAACTTGGTTTTCGGTACAAACTCCCTGAAAGCTAAGCTTTAAAAGGCTAGTTACGCGTTAAGTAAGCTAAAGCAGGGCTCCTGGCTAAAAGGAGTTGTTCATTTTTGGGGATTTGCATTCAGATGAAGGAGAGGTGAAAAAAAAATGGTATAACGGAGTCAGTCATGGTGTGGTTCCACTCCTTATTTTCAATAATCCCAGAAGGAATTGTTTTATAGAACTAATGGTTTTCAAATTTACCGTCTGACTGTTTCTAATCAAAGAACAGTTCGTTAAATCTTAGGAGATTAAGATTATTTTAAGAAAAAGACATAGAGGAATCACGAAATCAAATTGCCCGTGCTAGTCTGTTGTGGTGTGGTTCATTTCGTTCCAGAAGGGATTTAATTATCGGGTCGACGATCATCCAATTCACCCATGAACTGTTTCTGTTCGTTTCTGATCGAAGAATGCTTCGTTAAATCACGAAATCACGAAAGACCTCTTCTTAGCCTTTAGCCTTTAGCCTTCTTAGCCTTTATCTCGTGATTTAGTCAATCCAACATGCATGTCAGAACTGTTTAGTGACTGGATATAAAGAGAACCTTAAGTACAAATGGAAGCAAGCCGCAATGTTCACATTTGCTTTGGTCAATACACGTTACTAATTGTTTTGCAGAGGACTGCTCAAGATGCAACTTACATGTAGAGCCATTGAACTGTTCAGACTGATTTTTAGGATTGATTACGTCATTTTGTACTTCTTGCATAGCGGAGAGGCTCCATCAAGTGTCCTCTCCCCACCCCTCCCTTCTCCCATCCTGTCCCGCTTCTACGCCCGAGGTCAACATTTAAAGAGCTTACCGTTCCAGCCGAGATGGTGATGGTATATGACCGCCATTACCAGTGCTTATTTTGTAATTATGCACTCAGTCATGTCTCGATTCTATCTTCTCGCTTTACTATTAAAAATGTTTTACCTTAGATCAGTTACATCGACCACTGCTTGAATGCAAGCGACATAATCTCTCACCAAGTTTCATGCTAAAAGCCTTGGTGCCCTTCCAAGAGACGTTTCAAAAACTGATACTCAATAAAAACTCAGTTGGAGGTGGCTGACCATGGAGTTCCGTTTTTAAATTCCCATTAACGATTTTGGCTGGAAAGCAGTTTAAGGTTTTAACTTGCAGCGTCAAAGAAATGATTGTTTCTTGTTTCTTTCTTTCAACTAACATCACGTTCTTCCAATGCTTTTCTAATACTTTTTGGGGTAAAATGTTGTGTAACCGAATTTGTGGTTGATTCTAGATAAAAAGCCCAGGTTACATGTGTTTTGGCGTTTTCGAAAAGTGCTTAATCGTTAAAAAAAAGCAAAAACAAACAAACGAACAAACAAACAAAAAAAAACATTCTGATACAGACGTTCGATGAAAGGTGACTCAGAAGTGATCTTACTAACCAAGAGTAATTGACCACGATGGTAATTAACCTTTTGAAAGTGAAATAAACCAGAAATTTGTGAAAATTCACGAGAAAGAAATTTGGACTGACGAACCCGCAGCAAGATGAAGGGTGTACCTTAACATTTTATCTGTTGCATAAAATGCTGGAAATTACGTTGTATTCGTCAGTTGACGCCAAAATTGAACAAAAAATACCATTAGTTTTTGGCGGGGTTGCATTGCGACAGACTATCAATTAAGCAAATTAATTTGCTTTTCCCGCTTACATATGTTTACATACGTTAGTCCTATACATGCAATTAGCTAGTTTCCTAATCTGGTTACGTGAATTGGGATGCATTTCAAGCAGTCAACATTAAACAAAATCTTGTTATAATTACATTTCTGCAAATGATGGAGAAAGACACGCTCCTTTTGAGATATCTGGTATGAGACCAATTGGAAATAAAGAAGTGGCATTTAAGTGCCGTTAGCGGGTCGGACATTCCAAATAGCTTGTTCTAGGTCGGTTGGGCCCAGAAGAGCCATAAACTATTTAGATGCCGTTTGTCGAAGGCTAGAACTTCTCCGAACAAATGTCTCTAAGTCTTCACTAGTTCGTCTCGTAATGAGCCAGTGTTAATTGAATTAAAGTTTGTATGGAAAATCAGTTTACGAGAACATGAAAGTCGATTAGCTATCCGTCTGTGTTGAAGGGAAAGTTTTAACCTAGTTCAACCCAATGCTGTCATTTTGCCTCTAACTTTCATTGACTCTCGTTGGCTTTCAGAGAGACTCGAAAATTGGGCAGAGCTTTATGCTTTTCTTGTTCATTTAGAAGGAGCACCAATTCAAATAGACACCACATTTCAACCAATTCCAAAACAGCTACTCAACATCAACCCTCAGTGTCCGCTTATACGCCCCGGGATATTTCTCTTTTTTATGCGGTACTTTAGCCTCTGCGTTTATTGCAGCCCCAGTCTTTAACCTTTTCACTTCCACAATTAAATCGCCTTGAGCCGATTAGCGCGGCCCTAACCTTTAAGTCGGTTAAAAGGTTCTGAAAGGTACTGCAAATGTCCTTAGCTCTGCAGTGATGACTAAGTGGTTCCAACGTTTACAGTTTGTGGGTAAAATTCTTAAGTGTGACCATAAAATATCCCTTAAGCTATATTTTCCAGTGGTGCTGTTGATTATGCTGTGCAAAGGTTTGTGTGGGTAAAAACGTGAAGTGTGATTATTCAAATGAAAGTTATTTAGCAGGACTTTTCTGTAGTGCCCAGTGTTAACTATGCTGTCAGAATTATTATTGCAGTGATTATTCTTTGTTGCCGTTACAGTACAGTATAAGGTGATTGCTTGCACGTTTTGACCGTCTGTGGACGAACTCCCACAGTGTAACTATGCAAATAAAAGCTATTTTATTGAAATCTGCCCTGATGCTGTTTGTTTTTCGGTATTTGGAGAATGGAATATAATACTTTCGTCTAGTTTAAACTTCATCGGTACTAATGGGAGTTAAAGGTTAATGCGACACGTGATAGCGAATCGTGCAGTTATGTGGTCTCTTGAGCGAGGGTTAAAAGCTAAACACTACGAAACAATGAAACCTTCTTGAAAAGATTTCTAAAGCATCTCAGCTGGGTATCGAAGGCTCCTCGAGGGCGCACGCTTGTACACGTCGTTAAAAACATATTATCTGAAGTTTACAAAGTAATCTTCGTCGCGCTCCTGAAAAAAGTTGCCAGCTCCAACATTTTTGCCGTTTCTAATAATAGGGCTTGAAGTGTTTTGAATTAGAGTCTGAGACATATTTTTAGCTTATCATCTTGATTATGCGTGAGATGATATCACGACAAACAAACTTGCAACCCAAGTACAAGTTCACCCTTAAATCCTAAACTTCCTTCGTGATTGTGTTACGTCATTAGTTATGACACAGAGCCCTTATCGCTGAAGTGGCTGTGTATTGTTTTGTTTCTTTGTTGACAGCTTCAAGAGAGGCCTCTTTCCTTGATTAATTCGCCCTTGTAAATTTATTGCTAGATCACGCGATGAAAAGAACAAAAAGAAAGCGGAGGTTTCGCTAGGTGCACACATTCCACTCTACAGCGGGGTGAACGAGGTAAATACGCCACACGTATCGCATGGTGAGTCAACAACGCAAGTAAATAACTCAAGACAAGACACGACGAGATTATTTAATTTCAGACTTGTGGAAAGAAAACATCAGCGCCAAGAAGAGAAGAAAAAGAATTTAATTTCCCGTCTATATAAGTGACAGAGTTACAAAACAAATCGTTACAACCAAAACAACATACGATCAAAATCAAGATGCGAACACAAACACAAAGCCCGGATTTTCGCAATGTTTGCTTTCTGTGCCCGAATTTTTCAACATCGTTGCAAGCCAACGAAGGCAGGGATTGGACCGAATCACCTTGCAGTAGTAACAGAAGTTCTGCGGCTTCGACATCTTCTGCAATTGGTTCCGCGTGCAAAATGGAACCAACAAGCCCAAACGAAACAGAAAGGAAGATGTCATTGGATATTGAACCAGTTGAGTCGAGTGTACTCAGTGTTGGAGCCGCAGCGCAGCTTAGACGAAGAAACAGCTCGATCTCACGTGGAAGATCAAGACAAAATACCACGCAAGTTTTAAGTGTACCGCATAGCCCAACAGAAGAATGGTCAGAGACATTTGTGGCGCAAGATGGTGTCTTAACTACTAATTTCTGCTCCACAGAATTATGACTTAGTAAAGAAACACTACATAGACACTGACGATGGTTAGGACCGAAATTTCACGCCTTTGGGCCACAAAAATAACGGAAAACGAGCTCAGCTCGTTTCATGCCGACAAGCAGCAGTTACTGCCCGAGCGGATGAACATCTACCCATCGTGCGCCATTCCAGAAAGGAAAAAAAACGGCTAACAAATCATCCAAGAAATTAAGAACGTTAAAAACTATGGACTGGGTTCATCAGTTAAAGACTTTGCTTCACTGACAAGAATGAGATCAAGTATACTGCTCTATTGTTATTTATTGTTCGTTCTCGTAAGTATTCAAAAGTGTTTCCAAATCGTTCCTGACCAGTTTAATTCACTCTACTGTACAAATGTACATATTTCCTCCATAAAGCATTCAAAAGAAGTTTATTTTTACTATACAAGCTGAAGAGCTTTTAAAAGATCTGAAAAGATATATAAAGTTAATGTAGTTTCGTTCACTGACAAGCAAAAACAAAAGAGAACATTTTATTTAAGATTTCACAATACCTTGCGTAATATGAAAACTAATTGAGATTTAATTAGTCTGTATACAAATAAAGTTCAAAAATCGGATTAATAATATTTGTATTTCTTTCGAGAAACAAATGGGATTGCGTTATAAAAAAAAAATAGAACGGTGCTTGGCAGAAATATGGTTTGTGCCTTGAGCGAAGGTTGCCTTTTCTTTCTCGAGTCAAGCTTTGCGGAGTCTGTGGGTGAAATCCTAAAGCTTCCAACTGCTGTGAGCAAAATGGGTTAGATAGTAAGATCGATACAGGTGGGTTCTTATCCGATTGTTGAAGGAATTAGCAAAGTCACAAAATGACACCTCCACGGAAATGCAAACAAATTTCTTTCAAATTCAACTCCGTTGTTCTTCCTTCAAAGTTTAATAAACCAGAAATCGTAGGCTTTGTAGAGTCTTAAATGCTTTTAAAACATCCGGTTCTAATGATAAGATCAGCACTTAAGTTCTAACGGTCCACGTTTGCATGAAACAGTTTAGTATACGGTATTCCCGAAACTGATAATCGTTAAGGTCACGATTCATTAAAAACAAACAAGTTGTCTTTAAAATTGATATAACATTGGTTTGGAACAGTAGAAAAAGGCAAAAGAAGTACTAGGCATTGTTAAGAGAGTTGGTCATGGTCGATGGGGTGTGGTAGAAATACCTGCAAACCTTTGAACGGCCGAAAATCGAAGGAACAATAGCCTTTTCTCTTTCATTTTCTTCAAATATGAGCTGAAAATAGCATATAAATGCAAAGGAAAAAAGACCACACACACAAACACACGAGAAAGGAACGGAATTTGCTGTTTTGTTGGGGAAGTTTTTGAGAATTTAAGGTTTGTAATCCGCTGAAATCAAAATTTCTTATAGGCCCGGAAGAATTACACAACAATTACAAATATCCAATGAGTCAGTAACTGTTTTCTCAGAAATGTTTGTGACATTCTCCTCACGTAGCAACCCTCTCCATAGAAAACAAACCGCAGCTCGGCTGGGCAAGCTGCGTCACTGCGTCTTAAGAAATTTGGAAGTCCAACTGCGAGAAAAAAACAACTCAAATTGTTCTCATTTTTTGGAGGTCAAAAACATGCAACGAGACATAGAAACCCCGGAATGATCATAATGCTATCGGCTACAACTGGAAGCAGACAAACAACGCGATTTTATTTCCAGACTTTTCTTCAGACTTGTGCCAGAATCCAGCACACAATTAGCTGTGCATTTCATCACGAATCTGCGATATTGAAATTCCCCGTTTTCTTTCTCATTATTGTTCGTTGCCATTTCGCCTGACTCAATCTTGCAAAACACTCATGAAAGAGCTATCAACGAAGTATCGTCGCACAGTTTTGTATTTATCTGATAATTAATAATGACAGTAATAATGATAATAATAATTACTATAATATTGTTTTCAAGGCTTCACTGACATGTCAGTACATCGATTTAATCCTCGTCCACTGAATACTTTCTTCCATACACATGACGTCGAAATTAGACAATTACGTTTTAACTTGTTGCTTCTCTCGAAATAGCTACAAACAATTTTAAAAACCATAAAAGGAAAAGGTATCTGAATGGATGATTCGCGACATTAAAAGTACGTTTTACGTTAAGACGAGATCGCGTTTCAAAATAGTTTGACGAAAAAATGCCCTATTAGCCGAAAATTAACATCATAATGTCAGATTTTGTTACATAAATATATGATACCCACAAACAACGTCATGTCGAACGTTCACAAAAAGTGTTCTGTATCTCACTCAGTCGAACCCTTGTCGTAGATAAAATATCAGTTCCCGTTTTCCCCAGCCTCAATTATAAGACTGAACTCCTACTATAGTTGTCGAGCATAACAGTTTCTGAATTTTAAGTGAAAACCTTTTCTACAAGATAGCGCATAAGCATTAAACTAAACTTTCGTAACATGTAGGCGTATGAAATCACTTGCGGGACCGTCAACAAACAGTGAAGCCAAGAAAAGGATATCTTGTAAGTAAATGCTCATACCATGTGCTTGGCGAAGTAGGTATGTTTAGTGAAACCGTAACGTAAAGCTGTCGAGTGCATTTGTGTTTTTACTTATAAAGATTACTTAATATAAAGATTCAAGTTGGGCTGCATCAGAACATAGAAGTCTAATCTAAGGGCCGGGAAAAGAAGACAGCTATACGCCGCGTTTCTCGCAAATAAACCCATTCTAAATTACTGCGAAGAAGAGATATGCAATTCTCAAATAAAATAATTAAAAGATTAAGTACTGCAATTTCGTTAATTAATAAGCAAATAAAAGAGATATTATTTAAGCCGATTGCTCTGCATTTACGATGAACTGACACGACAGCTAACCAAGTTTTAATTAGTTGGCAAACAAATATTAAGTTCAAGATCGGATAATATGGTTTGCACATATGGTGTTCTTTTAAAAACGAAGCACAATCAAATTAAGCACTAACAACATAAACCCTTAGCTGCTAAACAGGCAGACTAGTGAATCAGTAAGGTTTAAATCCTATTCGTAATATTAAAGTCAACTAGTGAACGATAACGAGTCTTCAACACAAATGGAAACAAAATTATTTTCGAAATTAAACTTCTTTGTTTGTGGTAAAATTTAATAAACCAAGAATTTATGGCTTTGTAGAGCCTTTAATAACGGTTTGTGAGCACATCCGGTTCGTCAAAATGATAAGATGAGATGTTGATCTAACGGCATCTTTGTTTGCTACTGTGTAAGTATGTTCCAAAAATCTACGCGGAATATTCCCTTCACTAGTCTTGATTTTACTGGTTTAAATTTGAATGAGTCCTCTATGAATCTTCTGTTAAAACGCAAAACAAAGGCAATCAATGCCTTGATTTATCTTGTAATAGGTGAAAGCTGAAGAAAGTTTGTGGACAAATTAAATATATTGAAGAAAAAATTCTAACAACTTTAATTACGTACTAATTAACTAGACATCGTGACGTCAGATCGCTCAGGTGGTACCCGGATCAGCCACAGTGGGAAGTAGAATTCCGTCATGTAGCGATCACAGGATGTCTTTTGTGCCTTCTTTCCGGGATCCCTAGAGGGTTTTCGGGACAATGGAACAAAAGCCCCACGAAGGGAGGTTGTTTTTTGTTATGCACAGAACTGTTAATAATTTATCTCTTTCACCTTCTTTGTAAACAATTAAGCTTCATGCTGAGTACAGGTTATTCCTTCAATCACAGATTATTCTTTCAATCATTTAAAAGAATATAAACTGTGACGGAGTGGTAAGCGTAGGTGGACATAAAACGAACATTGAGTGTTCATTTGTAAACGACGACCGTTCCTTTTCAACTCATATTGAGTGCTTTGAAACATTGTCATGACTATGAACAACAAGAGTCTCTTTCAAAACTACACTCACCCGGACGATCATATACAACCTACTAACCCACTTGTGATAATACGGCTTTGTTTATGTAAACAGGTTACAACCGGGACTAGAAATCTAAACTAGCTACTTTGGAGGAAGTCAATTTAAGTGTTTTGTTATCTAATGAACAGATAAATTGACTAAAACAAATCTAGATTACACTAGTTTTTTTCCAAACAGCTAGACTTAATAATGACACCATGATTCCAGGCATTTTAAAATTTATAAATAGCTATGATGTTTCAATGGAATGGGAAATTGTACCAATGAGTCTATTGCAGTAAGACAAGAGATAAGAGATCAGATTTAAGTTAATTGAACAACTTCCTTGAAAACGATCATGTCCGGCGATTTAAGAAACCTCAAGTCGATGCTCTTATAGGAACTTTGTCACCATTTCTTGGTATAAAATAAAGGAGCCAAAAGACATGTTTGTATTGATGGAAACCCAAGTAAACTACTCTACTAGTACTTGTGCATCAAAACTGTAAATAACTGCCTTTGGCCACGGATGGCCAGGATGAAAGGGATTGCAACTTGAAAAAAATCCGTTGTCTAACAAAACAACAACGTGAACTGATTATGTTTTCTTCTCCTTTCAAGAAATCACATCATGTCTTCTTCTTGGAGTGCTTAGACTATTTTGTACATAAAAAATGCTCTTAGTTTTGATTTAACCAGAATTTTGGCCAAGACATAAAAGTACGCGTGACATATATATAGCCTCTTTACCTACTGTGGATTTCTTAAATTTTGTAGACGTGGCGTAAATAAGAGTGGAAGTTTGCAATGTCTGTTTTCTATGAGGAAAATAGTCATCATTGATGCATGTGAAAGGAAAAAAAGCATTGAACTTTTCAATCATCGTTCAGCGGGCAAAAACAGGAACTAACTGGCACGTTATCATGACCCAGATTTAAGACCACGGGTTAACAATTTCATTTAGCTTTCAGAGACAATTTTAAATAACATATTAAAAACATTAATTCATGTAAATTTGGTTGTTATTTCCTATCTTTTTCAGTCAGAGTGAATGAAATACTTGCGTTACTGAATATGGCTGAAACGGCCGGATTTAAGAGCGACTGAAATCGTTTCAGGGACAATTTCCGTTTCAGTTTAGTTGAAAAATTAGATCGAAACAATGACAAGAACAAAACAGTGGGAACAAAATGTTCTCAAATAAACCGTCTGTCGATTGTTTTCCTAGTTAAAAAAAGTTACCTTTGAACTCAAGTCGAAAGTCACAACCTTTTACATTTAAGAAAGAAACTGAGATAAGGCTGATACCGAAAACTCATTTTTTACATAACTTCGGTGGAAGGGTAGGTGGTGATAGAGTCACCCACACCAACTCCTCCCCACCACTGGCCAGGGGAGGGGTAGGGAGTGTTTTTACACTTCAGAAAACAGAAAAAAACTGAGGTAAGACTGATATACCGACAGTTCATTTTTTTTTTCAAATCTTCGGATCCTGGAAAGGAAACTACCATACGCGGCATGTTTATCATAAAATATTTGCAATTTTTACCATCTATCACCTCCTTTGAAGCTTTCAGTAGTATTTCTTTTCCCTTCGCAACAACTAAAAAACCTTAAATGATGTAACGTGGATAGCAGCCGGTTTGGTTGTGTGTGCACGTCTGTTCTCTTGTTTTATAATTTGTTTCCCTATTTCGTTAAAATTCAACAAGACTGCCTTCCCTTGCCTTCCCTACTTGTACTTCACAAACATTTTTCCCCCATTAAGAGCAATTCGATTCCATTTGATTTGCATCCCAGTTCTTAAAAGTATCGGACGCTTAGCAGAGTCAAGAATTCGGTTATTTCTCTCTGGTTCTGTTTGCTCATTCTGGTTTCGGTTATCATTATTTCTTTGTCGGGGATGCAGGTTTTGTGCATGGCTTTGCAATAACGCGGACCATAAACAGCTAGTACACTGCTTTCCTCTTCCTGTTGGTCCACATTTAAAAACAAAAAAAAACAGAAAATCGTTAGAAAGCGTTTAATTGGTTGATGGGTGAGCCAAATTCAGAAACCATGCAAAACTACTGGAGGTATGTAGTTAAGCTAAGATTTACCTAAGCTACTGGATTCAGATATTGCACACTGACTTACGACTTATTTCGGTACAGTTTCTGGTTCAGCTGAAAAATTCCTTAAGGGAAAAACTGTTCACGAACTTTTATTTCCAATTGCCACTCTTTAAAAATTCATTTGCAGACTCTTAAGTTTACCTTGTACAGCTAATTAGCAGCATCACAAGAAAGTATCTCTCAGCCGCTTTCATTTGGGTGGTTAATTACACTTAACGATTATGTACATCTGCAGACTGAAAAGTTAGAATCACCTCGTACAACATAATACATTACTAAACAGAACAACTGGAAAGCACTGCTCAAAACGTGAGTTTATTTCCACGGACTCAAGAGTTAGAGCCTCCCTGGATAGTTGGTACGGACTCAAGTGCAGCCTAGTTTCCATAGTCGTGACTTAATTATTTCACTCAACTTTGTTCTACAGCATATACAGAAACCACATCAGTATTGCTGTTTTGTCTGTCTAGCAGCTTTCATATGAATGCCAAAAGTTAGCACAATCTTTTACAGCCTAAAATAACTGTCCAAACATCGTGGAGAACGAGTTTTCAAATGCGTAGAATTTGCAACATGGTAAACAGCCCTGTCCGTCTCAGAGTCCTGAGTGTTGCAAATTTGTTTTGGCGGCCGAGGGCCTATATGATTAACAGCGTCGTTTCTGCTACGTACTGAAGTTCTATTTAATTCCTATAAAGAGCTCGCATTCTATTCTTCTGATTCAGAATCGTCCAAGGGAGGCAGCACTTTTATACAAATCGTCCTCAACGTCCTTTGCATTCTTGCAAGACTGAGTCATAACTCTGTGGAGTAGAGATTAGTAGTTTTGACACCATCTTGTGCCACAAATGTCTCTGAATATTCTTCAGTTGGGTTGTTGTGAGGTGCTCTGTTGACTTGGAAAGTTTTCTGTTTTGATCTTACAGATGTGTTCGAGTCGTTTCTTTTTGGCTTGATAGCTCCATTTTAGATGTATAAGGCCCTTTAGAAGTCGATGAAAACGGCGAAACTTCAGCTACTGCCGTATGGAGAATTCTAACGGCGTGCCCTGCTTTTATCATTTGAAACAATGCCTAGATGTTCCGTACCGAAAACAGAGCGGATTACGAAGTCCGGGGTTTTCAATTTACGTCGCATCTTCAGCTGACGCCACTTAAATTGGGGGAACTGAACCGCAATCAAGTGGCCAACACGGACGTAGTTTCCGTATTTCCACGCGCTTGTTTTCAGGAAGTTGTTCAGAAGTTGAACGTTCACTTACGTATAATATCTTAAATAAATAAATAAATTGGAATTTGCAGTGGTATCTCCACAAAGTGGCTATTCATCCACTGATTCCAGATCGACATGGAATTTGGGAATCTTGGTTTTGGTTCTTGTCCTTAGACTGGAATAAACTCGGAAAGAGTGCACGACAACTGACAAAGTTTAGGTACAATTTCTATCAGTGGCTTTGAAGCATCATAGCTATTATATTATGAACCTAAAAAGGTCGGTTCGGAATCCCGGAAGTAACTGTTAAACCTACCCTTAAAATAGAATCTAGTCTACTCGAGATGTTATTTTGAGCTTCAGCGTCATAAATCTGGAGTTTTTCAATTCTGTTTGTTATCATCCTTGGAATGAAGGATTACCTATTCACGGAGTAGTGTTGCCAATATCGAAGTACCTACTAGCAATCATGAGGCTTGCCTGTATCGATGGCAAACGACAGATGAATCTATCCACCAAGTTTTACCTTCAGCGTTTTTAGGTTGATTACGGTAGTGTTACAGGAAGTCTCGCGTGGTCGAGGGGGAATTTTCCTTTATTTGACTATAATCCAGTGCCAGTTTTTTGCATTTGTCAGAACTATGAGAAAGCAACTATTTGGCCCTGGCAATCCAATGGTTTGCTTCAGTTGAAGCTCCTAGCTTGATACGGACACCAAAGGCCAGACAGACCAAGGGTTCCGTACTATAGAGCTAGGGATTGTATGAAACGGGACCAACAGAGCTGTCAGTAATGGAGGGGTTGCAGTGGCATAGAGGTATCCGTGCGGAACGGATGAACTGTATATAGTGTATTTGTAAACAATAATTCACCTCAGTGTCCGTGAATTCTCAGTGTTGGTGAATTCAATAACAAAATAAAGACTAAATAAGGGATATCAAAGCAGCAAAACAAATGGGATATTAATTAAGTTCAATTAGATTCACGGCACGAGGGTAGCTTTAGTGAGAATTGTTACCAATATAAAACATGTAGAATTGCCCAATTTCTCCAGTTTGTATCACCCTCTACGGCTGTTTTTAAGCCCTGGACGAAAGTGCTGTCGAACACTCAAATTGGTTAGCGGTGCTTGTAAACACAGGTTCTTTAAAATGGCGGCCATTTGCACTGATTTTCTCATGAGGAAAACGGAGCTATTCAGTTTTATAGGCTTGGCAGTGGGTGGTTAAGATTTTTCTTTGCGTTGTTAGACGGCTGGGTTTATTTTCTTTCTAAATTTAGCAGGAAACAATTTTAGTTTTTTGGGGGGAACAGGAAAAACGTTGGTTTAAAATCAAGTGCGAAGATACCGGTGAAGAATTTCTTTCTGCAAACTATGCATTGCGTTATTCAGAGTCATCGTCCTTGGCTGAACACACCCACTGAGAATTCCGAGAAATCAGTGCCCAAGGGGATGTAAAAGGGGTTAGCTTTCCGAGACAAATTTTAAATTACGTATTAAAAACATTGATCCATGTAAATTTGGTTGCTATTTATGCGTTTTTTCAGATTGTGAATGAAATACTTGCATTAATGGCTATGGCGGGAAACGGCCGGATTTTAGAGCGAAAAAATCATTTCAGGAACAATTTTTTGGGTTTTAGGTCCAAACAGTGACAACAAAACAATATGTTCTCAAATAAATCTTTTCCAGATCCTTTTACTTAGACAACTGAAACAAGTTACCTTTGAACCAAAGTCGAAAGTAACAAGGTTTTACATTTTAGAAAGAAACTGAGATAAGTCTGGTACCGAAAGCTCATTATCATTTTTTTTTGAAAACTTTTCATCCTGGCGTTCATATGGAAGCTGTTCAGTTAAAAGTAATACTCTTCTGTGGTATGTGGTACCGTATGACACTGCACAACAAGGTGGACTGAAATACCATAGTGTGACCGTTTAAGGACGTTCGCGCCAATTGTTTCTGCGCATCCTTACTGCGCACGCAATTCACTTCGTGATGTAATGCCACATCATGCATTAAGCGCGCGCGCTGTTGAAGAAATGTGGAGATATATAGCGCTAGTGGGCACTTTAATATCTATGCATGGGTTTAACTCTCTTAAATGTTCGGTGACCCCATATTTTCTTTTGATAGATCACTTTATTTGTCGATTATCTACGTTTTGTGAAAAATTAAAGAAAATCTGTATCGTAGAAGTTTGATTTTTTTCAACTTTTCTGCCCTCGCATCATCGAATTCTACTATTATTAAAGCTGCACAGTGTTCGTTAAAGTCGATCTTAGAGGTTGAATTTAACTAAAAGGGTGACACCGGTTCAAATTATTTACTTAACAGACCCACTTAAGTAAAATTTGACTAAGAAAGTAGGTCTACAGCGAATCATTTTTAATATTTTTCAACTAACAAGCACTGAGGCCATGTCGAGTTACGAGGGCCGAGTTGTCAAAATTGGGGTAGTTTTTGACGCGCTTTATTTCGAAAACGAAGTTGGTGACCCCCCAATTTTTTTCCATTTCTGACATAGGTAACTCACTATCTGACTGTAGCCAAAGTACGAAAAAAATCTGTACTGTAGAAGTTTTTCGCGCGAACGTCCTTAAATACACTAAAATGTATTGACCAGCACTTTTGCTGAAGTACTGCTTAGGTCCGTGAAAGCAACCCTAAGGGGTTACTAATTGAATGAAAGCATTGAACACGACTTTCCTGCGGTTCTGTTTAAATTGTGATTCCAACTTTTTCTAGTAGTCTGTGAAGGTAATCCAAAAGTGTGACCATTGTCGATTAAAACTAACGTAAGAGCCTGCAAATGGAATTGTCAAGAGCAATGATTCAAAAATAGTGACGGAAGGGTTCTGACAGAATTGCTGAGCAGCGCAATTAACTACTGGAGAGCTATCTGTTGGATGCTAACAACGCCATAAGACAAAGGAGGTGCAATGATTTAATTTAACTTTCTATTTCAACGACAACCATGTATACGTAAGAAGCCGTAGCTTCTATGTGATGAAAGAAAATAGCTGCAGTCTCAGAATAACTTGGATCCTTTAGACACTTGCGACATCCGTGATAAAGAAAGTTACATGTCTTGCATAACCGCAAGCAAACATCCTATCACCTATTTATTAATTAGAAACTCGCGTATCCTTTGAGAACTGAATCATCGCTCCTTTTAGCGGCAATTAGGAATCTTGCAATCAAACTGAGTCCAAAAGCCTAATTTATTGCCCCAGCACAGCACATCCAAAGATTTTAAAGGGCTCTAAGAACGTCCAAACGTCCAAACAGTATCACAGCTTCAGAGTTCTCTCTCTCTCTCTCTCTCTCTCTCTCTCTCTCTCTCTCTCTCTCTCTCTCTCTCTCTCTCTCTCTCTCTCGAGAATTAATAATTAATAATTCTTCTTTAGTGGAAGCTACCTCCGATTGCAAAAAGCCACAAAATGTCATTTAAACCAGCCAGGACGAACAGGGGAACATTGAGCTGAAGGTAGGCACGATTTATTTCAAGATATGTCGATTCTTTTATCACCGGTTAGTCTGTAATAAATCTCTGCAAACCTTAGGCTTAACGGGTTATATAAGCAGCGACGCTAACAAGCGATTGCGTAATTTAGGAGAGCGCTGCAAGATTAACCGGAAATTAATTAAACAGGACAAAATAAGCAGAAGTAAACAAGATTTATTTCGTGAATTAAAGATTTATTTCGTGCTATTACATATATTTTCACCCTTTTCTATTTTTAAATGAACTCCACTTACAACGCGTCTGGGCTGCCTGTGTGCATATGACTTCTGTTTTGATGGATGTGAAGCAAATTTACCAAAGATTACCGCTATATTTTTCTTTAAACGTAAAAAAATCTGGCCTACCTCAATTTTCCATTTTTATGGCAGTTGGTCACTTCTTGCACGTTTCAAACTAGACGCGGTAACTCGACTTGAACTGACGATAACTTTCCAGGATTTCAACCGACGCCATTCATACTCAAGAATAGTGAAGCTCTGTTTGTCTTTTTGTGGGTAAACTGGGTCCCATGGGACTAGCCAATGGCAGGAAAACATGAGGGGCTGAAGAATGAGATAAACCGAGGTTCCACGGAAAAGCGCCAAGACGCCATTTTAATGACGTCACCACATAGACAGAAATGTCTATAGCCCGGACTTCTAAGAATAAGCTCTTTTAATTAGGGTTCAAGACATTGAAGTTTAGGTACAATATGGCCGTTAGTGAAACTAGAATTGATGGAATCTCAAGCTATTACAGTAAAACTAAGAAAACCATGAGCACTAGAATTATTTCTGGAATGATATTGTGTCGGGAGAGAAAACGAATCAGATACGAGATAAATGAACCGCAAAAGAACCGTAACGGTAATTAATTTTGTGGTTTGCGGGTTTTTCAATAATTCTTTTTGTTCGCGGTTTTATTAGCCACAAGGTAAATATACCAGCTGAAATGACATCTACGTTAGTTTGGAATTTCGTTTGACCTTTTGCGTTATAAATCTGTAGAGTTTTTGATTCTGTTTGTCACCATCCAGGGTATGAAGGACAAAATTGGCCAGATTAGACTTGCCAATGGGTAAACCTGCAACGGCCGGATTCAAGAGCGAATAAATCATTTCAGGGACAATTTCGGTTCCAGTTTAGTTGAAACTGAAAATTAGGTCCAAACAATGACAACAAAACAATGAAAATATTATGTTCTCAAATAAATCGTTTCTCGATCCTTTTACTTAGACAGTTGAAACAAGTTACCTTTGAACCAAAGTCGAAAGTCACAAGCTTTTACATTTGAGAAAGAAACTGAGATAAGTGTGACACCGAAAGCTCGGGGTGGGGGGGGGGGGGGGTTTGACAACTTTTGATCCTGGGAAGGAAAGTTACCATACGGCACGTTTATTGTAAAATATTCACTTAGTAAACAAAGTTCTAACACTGCAACAGACTATTGAAAGAATGGAATTAAATATGACATTGCGGGCTTCGTTTACTAATCGTGTCCAATTTTAGCCATCTATCACCTCCTTTGAAGCTTTCCGAAGTATTTCTTTGCTCTTCACAATCCCCTACCAATCTGAAATGATCTCTCGTGGATAGCAGCCGATTTAGTTGTGTACACGTCTGTTCCCTTGTTTTTTGTGTTGTTTTCCTGTTTTGTTAAAATTCAACAAGACTACCTCATTAAATCTCCTTCTACTGCACAAACATCTTTTCCAATTAAGGAGCAATTCGATTCCATTTGATATGTATCGCAGTTCTTAAAACTGAGTACTGGACGCTTAGCAGAGTAATTCTATTATTTCCTTGTGGTCTCTGTTTGCTCATCCTGGTTTCGGTCATTATTATGTTTGTCTGGGATGCAGGTTTTGCATGTGCATTGCTAATTTCAATTTTTAAATACAACAATGAGACGGACCATAAACAGCTAGTACAGTACGTGACTTTCTCTTCCCGTTGGTCCACATTTCAAAAATAACCAGAAAATTGTTGGGCATCAGTTTTCAAAGCGTTTGATGAGTTCATGAGTGAGCCAAATTCAGAAACCATGCAAAACCGTTTGGAGGTATGTAGGTATGCTTGGATTTATCTAAGCTTTTGGATTCAGATATTGCACCCTGACTTACGAGCGGTTATTTCTTGTTTAAAGCTTTTAGGTGCAGTTTTCGGTTAAGTTGAGACATTCCCACAGGCGGGAACAAACGTTCATAAACTTTCATTTCAATTGCCACTCTTTAAAAATCCATTTGCAGCCTCTTAAGTTCACCTTGCACAGTTAGTTAACAACACCACAGGAAAGTACCGCTCAACAGCTTTCATCTGAATGGTTAGACTTTAGGATTACATCCACAGACTCAAAAGTTAGAACCACATCGTACAGCATAATACATAAGTACTGAACAGGCCCCGGTTCCTGAAAAGCCGATTAACGCTAATCGAGGGTTAAATCTCGCTAATCCAGGATTAAAATTTATCCTTCGGTTAGATTCTGTTCCTGAAAGTACGATTAACACTAACCAAGTGATAAACGAGGATTAAATTTAATCCACCTAGCGAGGTCGATTAGGTAACTAACTAATCGGGGGAAAAAATGTGATCAAAACAAACAAAATGGCGGACTTAAATTTTGCGATATTGTTAGTTTAGTTGAGTAAGCAAAAAGAAAGGAGGCAATTTATGCTAGATAAATTACTCTTAGCAACTTAAATAACAAATAATTTTGTTGTCTGTACAGATTCGAGTGGTAATCGACTGAGTTTTGGGTGCAAAAACCTGCAGCGAAATGTGATACAGTATACCTGCCAAGTGTCATGCCTAAGGCGTGATTGTCACGCCTGCGGATCGAAAACTGCGATCTCACGCCTACTCACGCCTGCGTTCCCATTTCTCACGCCTGGTGGAAAAGTTTGAGCCTTTACAGCCCTAATCAACTCATTTGAAAAAAAAAAAGTATTTAAATAAACTCGAACTAATGCGAGAAAATAATGATCTTACTTTCGCGAAATCGCTCGGATTTTAGTAGGGAGACATGGTCATACTCGATTAAATGATCAAAGCATCGGTTTACTGGCCATAAATCGGAATGTCTTCGGAACGGCTTTGGAAATCTTCGGACGTCTTCGGAAATCGTCGGACATCTTCGGATATTATCAGTCCCCTACGAAAAGTCTTGACACTCTCAGGATAAAAATGTCACGCCTATGAATCACAAAAAGTTGGCAAGTATAATACAGCAAAAAGGACTACAAACACGCAAATCGAGTAGTCGAGTTTTGGATTTTAGTATATATCTCAAAACACTATTAAACAATTTCATCTATTGCTCTATAAAATTCTATTAAACGGTAACTAGGATCTTCACAAAGCAGAATTTATGAACCGATCTTCAGGACCGCGAGTAAGCTTATCAGTAATAAAACGAAACTGAAAGCCATGAATTTCGAAGCCATCTTTCATCGCAAGCGATAGCGCGAATAATCAACTCTTCACGGAACAGTTTGCCAGTTTTGGGTTTCTACATAAGAATTATTGAATGAAATAAAATATTTATGACAATTTTGCAAAAACAGAAGGCGATGTTTTATTGAAATAACGTGAATATAAGACGAAACTTTTGACGATTAATTAAAGCGAAGTTGTTGTCGTTCTCAAACAGTGCAGACACTGCCAGACTGAAACAGAGGTTTACCGATTTAAAACAAAAACAAAATGTTACATTTCTGTAAAAGGCGAACGTAACAAAACAGATAGGCTACAAATATCAAATACAATTATTCGGCACAAATCAGTACTTTATTGTTAACATTTTTCCGAGAGGCAAGTCTTGCTTTCTTTAAGCTCAAAATAGTTTCGATGATTGAAAGATTATCAAGAGGTGGTGAACTCACCTATCCTCAGATATAGCCCACATTTCACCTCGAATCAGCATCACTTTGCACTGAACCTTGATTTCTGCTTTGTTTCTCTTTGAGGAAAGTTTTGGAGATTTGTTTTTTCACAACCAGAAAAAGGGCTAATCGTACCGCGTTCAATTATCGACAATAGACTACAACCGGTATCGATCGGTAAAACGAGTATCGGAGTCGACTTTTTTCTCCCTCTCTGTCGTTTTCCCGTACTTTTATATGCTGGTTACTTGTTTAACCGGTTTGATATGAGTTTAACCGAGGGATAGTTAATCGAGGAATAACTCTGCTTTCAGGAACTCCTTTTTATCACAGGATTAGTTATTCTAGAGATAAGGAATTTAATCGTGGATCAACTGCTAATCGGGGGATAGTTTAATCGGCTTTCCAGGAACAGGGCCAGAACTACAGGAAAACACTGCTCAACGCTTTCATCTGAATAGTTAAACCTTAGGATTGTTTTCACGGTCTAAAGAGCTAGAGCTACCTTGTACAGCATAATAAACAGAAGCACTCTAAATTTCTAGTAAATGACTTTAATTTGCATGGTCACATTGTAGGATTGATTCAGTACGGACTCAAGTGTCGCCTAGTTTCAAAAGTCAGACTTAAATATTTCACTCAACTTTGTTCTAAAGCATGATATACAGTACTGCATACCACAGAAGAGTATTGCTGTTTAATAGCTTCCATATGAATTCCCTAAGTTAACTCAATCTTGTACAGCATAAAATAATTGTCCAGACATCGTGGGTTAACGAGTTTTCAAATGCATATGCATAGAAACCGCGACATGGTTAACTGCCCTGTTCGTCTCAAAGTCAAATGTTACTAATTTGTTATCGGGCCCGTATGAAGACTGAAGTTCTATTTAATTCTTGTAAAGAGTTTGCGTTCCATTCTACTGATTCAGAATCGTTTAAAGGAGGCAAAACTTCTGTACAAATCGTCCTCAAAGTCCATCACATTCTTGCAAGACTGAGTCATAACTCTGTGGAGCAGAAATTAGTAGTTTTGACACCATCTTGTGCCACAAATGTCTCTGAATATTTTTCAGTTGTCTTGTTGTGCGCTTGTAAAGTTTTCTGTTTTGTTCTTACAGATGGGTTCGAGTTGTTTCTTGGTCTCTGCACTGTGGCTCCAAATTCGAGAACATTTGACTCGACAGGATTAGTATCATTGAGTGACATCCCCTGTTTTGTTTCGTTTTGGCTTGATAGCTCCATTTTAGATGTATAAGGCTCTGTAGAAGTCGATGAAACGAAGCTTCAGCGACTGCCGTATGGAGAATTCTAACGGCGTACCCGGCCTTAATAATTTGCAACAATCTCTAGATGTTCCGTATCGAAAACGGAGAGGATTACGAAATCCGGGGTTTTCAATTTACGTCGCATCTTCAGCTGACGCCACTGTGGCCAACACGGCCGTAGTTTCCTTATTTCCACGCGCTGGTTTTCAGGAAGTTGTTTAGAAGTTGAACCTTCACTTACGCCTATAATACCTCGTCCTTAGACTGGAATAAACTCGGAAAGAGTGCATGACAACAAAGTTTAGGTACAATTACGATTGGCTTTGAGGCATCATAGCTATCATGTTATAAAACTAAAAAGGTCGGAATGGAATCCCGGAAGTAACTGTTAAATCTACCCTTGAAATAGAATCTAGTCTAGTGGGGATGTTATTTTAAGCTTCAGCGTAACTAAATCTGGAGTTTTGGATTGTGTTTGTCATCATCCTGGGCCGGCATGAAGGATAACATGTTCACGGAGTAGTGTTACCAATATCGAAGTATCTACTAGCAATCTATGAGGCTTGCCTGTATCGATGGCAAAAGACAATTGAACAGATGTATTCACCAAGTTTTACCTCCAGCGGTTTTGTTATTGTCATCAGCAATGCTGAATACTGAGGCTGAATACGGTTGCGTTACAGCAAGTTTCGCGTGGTCAAGAGACAAATCTTCCTTCGTTGGATTGCAATCCGGTGCAAGTTTTTTCCATTTGTCAGAAACAAAGTAACTATTTGGCCCTGGTAATGCACTGGTTTGGTACAGTCTAACCTCCTTGATACGGACGCAAAGGCCGAACAGGCCAAAGTATCTGCATTAAAGAGGGTTCCGCACTATGGAGTTAGAGATTGTATGAAACGGGACCAATAGAGCTCTTGGTATTATGGAAGGGTGACTGTGTCAGAGAGGTGTCTGTCAGGGGCGGTTGAACTGTCTATACGAAAACAATAACTCACCTCAGTGTCGTTGAATTGTCAGTGCTGGTGAACACAACATCAAAATACGAGATGTCAAAGCAGCAAAACAAATGGGATATTAATTAAGTTTGCTAAATTAGACTCACAGCATGTTCAGTCAACAGCGAGGGTAGCTTTAATGAGAATTATTACTAATATAAAACAGAATTGCCCAATTTCTTCAGTTTGTAACATCCCCTACGGGGGATTTTAAGCCCTGGACGACAGTGCTGTTGAACACTTAAATTGGGTAGCGGTACCTTTAAACAGCAGGTTCTTTAAAATGGTGGCCGTTTGCACAGATTTTACCACGAGAAGAACAGAGTAATTGGCTTATAAGTTCGGCGTTAGGTGGTTATGATTTTTTTGTGTGTGTGTTTTTAGCCGGCTGGATTTATTTTCTTTCTAAATGTAGCTGGAAACAATTTCCGTTTTTCTGGTAACAGGAAAAACGTTGGTTTAAACTCAAGAGCGAAGATACTGGTAAAGAATTTCTACGGTGAGGTAAGGAATCTACGCGTTACGTTATTCAGCATTGTCGTCCTTGGCTGAACACACCCACTGAGAATTCCGAGGAATCAGTGCCCGAGGGGAACGTAGAAGGGGTTAGCTTTCCGAGACAGATTTTGAATAACGTATTAAAAACATTGATTCATGTAAATTTGGTGGCTATTTTTGCATTTTTTCGGACTGTGAATGGCCACTTGCGTTAATGGATATGGCTGAAACGGCCGGATTCAAGAGCGAAAAAATCATTTCGGGGACAATTTCGGTCCCAGTTTAGTTAGGGTCCAAACAGTGACAACAAGACAGTGAGAACGATATGTTCCCAAATAAATCTTTATTTCGATCCTTTTGCTTAGTTGAAATAAGTTACCTTTGAACCAAAGTCGAAAGTCTCAAGCTTTCACATTTGAGAAAGAAACTGAGATAATTCTGATAATGAAAGTTTTAAAACTTTTGATCCTGGAAAGGAAAGTTACCATACGACACCTTTTTTGTAAAATTCTCCTGACACTGCAACAGACTCGTGAGAGAACAGAATTAGATGTGACATTACGAGCTTCGTTTACTGGTCGTGTCTAATTTTAGCCATCTATCACCTCCTTTGAAGATTTCCGAAGTATTTCTTTGCCCTTCGCAATCCCCTACCAACCTTAAATGATGTGACGTGGATTAGCAGCCTGTTTGGTTGTGTGGACTCGGCTTTTCCCTTGTTTTTTTGTGTTGTTTCCCTGTTTCGTTAAAATTCAACAAGACTGCCTCATTAAATCTCCTTTTAAATCACAAACATTCCTCCCCAATTAAGAGCAATTCGATTCCATTTGATATGTATCCCAGTTCTTAAAAGTGCCAGACGCTTAGCAGGGTAATTTTACTATTTCTTTGTGGTTTCTGTTTGCTCATCCTGGTTTTGGTCATTCTCAATTGTTTGCCTGAGACGCAGGTTTTGTGCATGGCTAGTTTAAATTTCTCAATGCAACAATAAGACGGACCATAAACAGCTAGTACAGTGACTTTCTCTTCCCGTTGGTCCACATTTCAAAAGAAAAAACAGAAAATCGTTGGAAATTTTCCAAACGTAAGATTGATTGATGGTTGAGCCAATTCAGAAACGATGCAGAACTATCTGATTTGCTAAGCTTATCGCTATCTAAGCTAATTATGCTTAGCTTATTTTGCAAGCAGTTGTTTCTTGGCGATAGGTTTAACGGTTCAGTTCAAACAGTCCCACATGGAAGAACCCTTCCGTCATTTTTTTTTTAATCGTTACTCTTGGGAATTCCATTTGCAGGCTCTTACGTTAGTCTTAATCGACATCATTTGAATGGTCACACTTTAGGATTACCTCCACAGACTACTGAAAAAAGTTCGAATCACAATATACAGTATAGCAATTCAAACAGAACCACAGGGAAGTAATGTTCAATGCTTTCATTCGATTAGTAACACCTTAGGATTGTTTCCACGGACCCAAGCAGTACTTCAGCCAAAGTGCTGGTCAATACATTTTAGTTTATTTAAACGGTCACACTACGGTATTTCAGTCAACCTTACTGTACAGTGGCATACAGTACCACATACCACAGAAACGTATTACTTTTGAACAGCTTCCATATGAACGCCAGACGTTAGTACAACCTATTATAAATAACAGCATAAAATAACTGTCCAATGAGACATCGTAGATCTCAGCGAGACAATAGAATTTGGAACTTGGTTGATACCCTGTCTCTCTAGGAGTCACGGGTCTAGGGCTTACATCATCTCTAAAGGTAAAATTTTCTGTAATTCTGTTCAGTCTACTGATTCTGTATCGTCCAAGGACGGCAAAACCTTTGCACAACTGAGTTGTCCTCAACGTCCACATTCTTCCTCGACTGAGTCATAACTCTGTGGAGCAGAAATCAGTAGTCAGGATACCGTCTTGTGCCACAAATGTCTCTGACCGTTCTTCAGTTGGGCTGTGCGGTACACTTATGACGTGTAAAGTTTTTTGTCTTGATCTTCCACGTGTGGTCGAGCTGTTTTTTCGTCTAAGCTGCGCTGTGATTCCGACACTCAGAACCATTCGCTCGCCAGGCTCAATATCAACTGTCCTCCTCCTTTCCACTTTGTTTTGGCCTGATAGTTCCATTGTACATGTGGTTTGTAACTGCCGTTTGGTGATTCTGACTTTTCAGAGTTCTTATCTGTCCGTTTCAATCATTTGCAATAATGTTTGGATGTTCCGCATCCAAAGTAGACACCTTTACAAAATCCGGGGTTTTCAATTTGAGCTCGCATTTTCAGCTGACGTCATTTAATTATGAGGGAGCTTAAGCCACAATTAAAGCTAATTCAGCGACAAACAAGAACGTAGTTTCTACATTTCGAATAGGTCCTTTGAAGGAAGTTGTTAAAAAACTGAACCTTCACTTCCCCTTAGCGTCGCCCTTACGTATAAGAATAAACTCTTTTAAGGTGCAAGACAGCATTGAAGTCTAGGTACATTATGGCCGTTGTGAAACTAGAATTGATGGAATCCCAAACTATTACAGTAAAACTAAGATAACCATGAACACTAGAATTATTTCTGGAATGATATTGTGTTGGGAGAGAAAACGAATCAGATACGAGACAAACGAACCGCAAAAGAGCCCGGTAACGGTAATTAATTTTGTGGTTTGCGGGTTTTTCAATAAATTTTTTTGTTCACTGGTTTTATTAGTCGCACGGTAAACCTACCAGCTGAAATAACATCTTTAGTTTGGAATTTCGTTTGACCTTTTGCGTTATAAATCTGTAGAGTTTGTGATTCTGTTTGTCACCATCCAGGGCATGAAGGAAAAAAATTCTCATATCAGACTTGCTAATGTTTATTTTAGGTATCTTCTTTAGCTTTAAGGTGATTCCATTCAATTGCACTGCGCATCCTTTCTGCGCATCATTTTTTGCGTTCGGAACTTCATAGGTTTTCTATGTAAGCTGAGCTGTCTGTTCAGAGAAATAAATGGTCGTTTTCTCCTAAACGAACTCGGTGACCCACTTTTTTATTCCATTTATTTAAGGAAAATACGACTTTACATGATATATTCAAATTCAATTTTGAAATATTCCGGTTGATTCACTATTACAGCCAGATTTTAGGCGTTTCACTGGAACCGAGCGGACGCTCGATTTGCCTATTATTTCAAATTAGTTTCATTGTTACGGCAATTTTAAGGCGTTTTACTGTAACATTGTACTTCTATCATAAGAATAATGCTTATATTTCATTGCTAGTTATAACTGTGTTGAAGTAATGGGTGTCTCTAGTACAAGGATAGGTTTTTTTAATATTGCTCTCTAAAGATAGCAAAGTACCTATATACTACAGCCCCGCAGCGTGAAATCAGACACGGTGACCCCCTCTTTTTATTTCACTTTTTTAATGTACTAGGTGTAATTAGTAACTGTGCAAAGTTTCAACAAATTTTCATTACAACTTCTTTTTTCGATGGAATCACCTTAACTGGAGACGGAAATGTTTGAAGCTTGAATTATCAATATAACTTCGCAAACTCTATGGCTAAATCCAATATATGCGACCTTAGAGGTGACCATATTCTAGAAAATGCCAAACCAGTGGAGAGCGTTTTTTGCGCGCTCTAATTGGCGACTCCCACCACTGTTCTGGATTTCAACAGTGCATTAATTTGAGCCTCGTCCAATTTTATGTCGATCCCTCGTTTTTTTAAAAAACATGACGTTTATATGAGATTAATTTAAAGGTTCGTTTACGTTAAAAATAGATTGTGTTTCAGGAAACATTTCCCATTGGCCAAAAATTATCATCATAACGTCACATCTTGTTACATAAATCGGATCAGCCCACAGACAACGTCATGTCGAACGTTCAAAGAAAGTCCTTTGTGTGTCACTCATGTACACTCTTTTTTTTTTAATATAAGAATGTATATTTCTCACGCCCAGGCTGGATATTCTTATTTTTCTGCCGAATTAAGGTTGAAAATATTCTTGTGTACATTCTTAGATTACAGAGTATTGTATATCAGTTAAGAAAAACCGATGTGACCAGTAATTGAACTATCAAATAGAACTGTATGTTGTCTGCATCGTATTACAATGCACACGTGCTTCATCCCTTTACCTTACAGCTAGTTTTGTTAGAAGAAGGAAGCAATTGACCATACTTTTCAAAGGTAAAATAAAGTTCCTTTTAAAACATTGTGTGATTTTATTGTATTTTATTTTCCATCAACACGCAAAAACTCTCAGCCTTCGATATATTCTTAAAATATTTTTAAAATTTCGCCAATTCCAGCCTCAATATTCTTATAAAAGAGATTCCTTGAAAAAAAAAAAAGAATGATAGTCGAATCCTTGCCAGGTTTTACAGTAACAAGGCTCATTTCATGAAAATCTAAGCTGTTTAAATTCTGTTACCGTATTGTCGTATTGTGAAGTAGCTCCTGCAAAGAAAACAGGGCAATTGACTTAGCAACTATTTTAATCGCAGTAAAGTCTCACAAGAGCCACAAGACACCCACCCGGCCGGAGCATAATCCAGTCTCGTGTTAAAGTGGTTCTACGATCAAAAAAATCACTTTTAGTTTTTCTTCGGATTTCGAAACTATGTTTACTAAACACTCCCCAAGCGAAAGTTTAAGCCTTTATTTTGAGAAGAAGACCATTTATTTAAACTGCAATTTTCTGTTTTAATGGTCCGTCATTATTACACCACAAAGGATACCATGATGTCATTCAAGATCTGTAGAATGTAGTGTGTGAACACAGCTTACAAATTATACAAAACACGAGTTTGAGAGTCTGAAAGCTCAAAACTCCCGTGCTGCATACTAAATAAGGCACTTTCACACGCGCTGCATTCTAAAGCTCTTGAGTGAATGACATCATTATATCCTTTTTGGTGTAATAATGGCGGACTATTAAATCGGAAAATTGCAGTTAAAATAAACAGTCTTCTTGTCGACATTGAGGCTTAAAATTTCGCTTGGGGAGTGTTTAGCAAACAAAGTTTCGAAATCCAAAGAAAAAATAGAAGTGATTTTTTGATCATAGAAGCACTTTAAAGGATAAGGCTGCTAGAAGTATTACTTATTATTCTCCCCTGGATGAAATGCTAATCCATCGGAGGGTTAAGTTCAGCCCCGGGCATTTTAAACCGGTACCCAATTATATACCCGGTTCATAGAGAGAAACAACATGGAGTGAAGTTTCTCTTTAATTTCAGGAAGTTTCTCAGGGAACGAATACAGAGACCAACTTAGTGTTTGCGTTACTCTTCCACTTTTAATTGGAGAAGCCAATCCTAAACTAGATCTTTTCAATTATTAACTTGAGATATTTAAACAGTGAAGTGTTGTAGAGATAACAGTTTTCCATTTTCCAGTAGTAGCTTTCCACAAGAGTTTTCAATTTTGTCTTAGCTATAATAGTTTTCCATTTTACTTATAGTTTAAACAAATAATTGTGAGACTGAACGCCTTGTAGTTGTCAAGCATAACAATTTGAAACTTCACGCACAGTAGAAACCTTCTCTTTTCCTGCATAAGCAAGTAAAGTAAGTAAAGCAAGAAAGATCTATTAAAATAAGAAGTTGCTTAATAGACAGACTGGGAAATCAGTTAGGCTTGAAAAGAAAAAAAAATTTTTTCGAAAATAAACTTCTTTGTTCGTTGTGAACTTCAATAAGCCAAAAATTTGGGGCTTTGTTGAGTCTTAAATAGAGGTGTGTGAACACATCGATCCAGTTCGTCAATAAGGTAAAAACCAGATGTTGATCTAACGGTATTTTTTTTTTCTACTGTAAAAGTATGTTCTAAAATCTATGTAGAATATTCTCTATTGCACCCAAGTCTTGATTTTACTAGTATAAATTTGAATAAGTCTTCTATGAGTCTTCTTTTGAAGCGCACGACAAAGGTAAACTGAAAGCATCGCATAGAAAACAAGAAAACCTGTGCGGGGCCATTGCAAGCTGGAGTTGTACAGTTGTAGGCACCTAGATTCGCAGATTTTTTCTATCTATGACGTCGAAAGGCTGAGGTGATACCCAGATTAACCTCAGTGGGAAACAGAATTACGTCATGTAGCGTTCACAGGATGTCGCTTGTCCCTTCTTTCCGGGATTCCTAGAGGATGTTCGGGACAATAGAACAACAGCTTCACGAAGGGAAGTTTCTTTAATTTGTAATACACAGAACTGTTAATAATTTATCTCGTTTACCTTCTTTCAAACAATCAAGCTTCACGCTGAGTAATATTGCAGTTCAATTATTTCAAAGAACAATTTGTGACGTTGTTTGTTCCTAAACGATCAATCCTTTACAACTGCTAAGACTTTGTAAATGAAATTATGAATATATGAAGTTCATATATTTGAACTGCGGAATGAAGAAATAAATGTAAAGAAGATCCTCGCAGTTATTAACGCAACTTATGCAGTTGCGAAAAGAAAGCCTGAAAAATCCGGTGCAGCGCTCTAACCAATTGAGCTAACAAGCCAACTGGGAGCTGGTCATTAAATTGGTTCGTAATATACCCGGGAAAGATGAGGATGAAATTATGAATATATGAAGTTCATATATTCAGGCAGGCCTGATTTTTTCAGGCTTTCTTTTCGCAACTGCATAAGTTGCGTTAATAACTGCGAGGATCTTCTTTACATTTATTTCTTCATTCCGCAGTTCAAATACATGAACTTCATATATTCATAATTCCATCTTCATCTTTCCCGGGTATATTACAAACCAATTTAATGACCAGCTCCCAGTTGGCTTGTTAGCTCAATTGGTTAGAGCGCTGCACCGGTATCGCAGAGGTCAGGGTTCGAATCCCGGCAAGCCTGATTTTTTCAGGCCTTCTTTCCGCAACTGCATAAGTTGCGTTAATAACTGCGACGATCTTCTTTACATTTATTACTTTGTAAATGGTCTTAACCATTATCGTGACTATCAACAAGATGATTCTCTTTGAAAAATACACTCACCCGGACGATCACACGCAAGCTACTTACATACCTGGGATAATACGGCTAAACAGGTCATAACCCGAACTAGTCAAACTAGAAATCTAAACTAATTACCTGGGTAACTCAATTTTAACCTTTTGTTATAACGGGTTGGAAAGTGAAATTTCAATGAAAAAATGGAAAAACAATGGTTTTGACATGAAATTTATCTCTTCATGCTAAATTCAAGCAAAAATCTGTTCCAACCGTTATATTTTCCAAAATTCTCAAATTGCCATACCCTGGGCATTAAAAAGTCCAGGCAGTGGGCCATTTTAAAAAATCTCATCTCCAGGGCATGAAAAAACTCGGCACATGCCCTGCAGCCCAAAAGTTTCAACTCTTGCCAAGGATGATATCGAGGCTGGTTCATGGAAACGAGGTTGAATTTCATGCCCGGCATGAAAATCTGAATTTCATGCAGGGCATGAAATCGGATGATATCGAGGCTACTGTACGGAAACGAGGCTGCATTTCATGCCCGGCATGAAAATATAAATTTCATACCCGTTTCATGCCCGGCATGAAATCGGGTGATATCGAGGCTACTGCACGGAAACGAGGTTGCATTTCATGCCCGGCATGAAAATCTAAATTTCATGCCGGGCATGAAATCGGTGGAAACCTAAATTTCACGCCGGGCATGAAAATATCTTTTTTGGCTGATTTCAAGCCTGGCCGGGCATGAATTTAGGTTTCAACCAGTTCCATCCGGGGCATGAAATTTAGTCCTTGCCTTATCTGCAGTTGAAAATTTGGACGTTTTCTGTCGGTAAGTTCATTAAATGGCGCTCGGATTGTGTCATGCAATCTTCGGCTGGATCAGATTTTCAGTGACTGGTGATCTCATTGCAATCCTCTAAATCACTGAATAAACAAATTCTGTCGAGAAAATTTGTAACCTTTTATTTGCTAGGTTTTGTTCCTGAAGTTCACAGTATAATACTCTTTAGTCGACCATTCGGTCCCCCCCCCTCCGCCTTTATCAATTTTTGATTGCATTGGTATCAATAGCTTATGAAAACATTCTTAGAATTGACACTACCGGTAATGCACTTCTTTGATCACTAATGCTCGGCTCAGTTACTGAATCAACCACCACCCACCAACACACTCATTCGCACACTCACTGCACTCATGTTATGACAAAAGCTTCTGTGCGGACAACATTGACGCTGTCCTCCTATTCCATAACGTTGTATTGGGCTTGGACGTCTTCGACTGCAAAGTGAAGAGAGAGATATATTAAAGAGAAGAACAAATAGATGCACAGTTGACATAAGCCCAGGGTGAAGTATATACAGTCGAACCTCCCAGTGCGACCACCTCCCTTGACAGCGACCACCTAAATTCCCCCAGTCATTTCACTATAGCTGCCGCAAGCGACCACCTCCGTAAGTGTCCACTTTTAGGCGGTGAAATTTTCCATTGTTTTTAACTTCCGATGAGCAACAACTACAGCAGTGGGAACCATGGACTCCTTCCTTGAATTAGGGTTGTGTTTTCTTTTCACATTTGTGTTTTCGTTACTTTCAAAGACATACGCTGTATTAGGTATTCCTAGGAGCATATCTGGTATTTCATAAGGCAAACTGTTATCGTTTCAGTAATTATCCTGTCCGTATAATAACAGATAATAGCGACCTTCAGATCGGACCACGAGTACGAGATAGAGTACGACTTGAATTCCTTGTCGCGCCCTTTTGTAATCTGTCCTGTGAATATCGTTCACTTAGCATTCTCCTCCGCTGGTCAGCAACAGGGAGGAACGGTGGCTTTTGAAATGTGAAAGTCGAACTCGTACTCAATCTCGTATACGTAGTCAGATCTGAAAGTCGCTAATAAATACCCGAGTGATTCGAAATCCGAAAACTGGCTTTCGCGATGCCAATCCCAAATTTCCTTCCCGTGTTGAGCCAGCAAAGGCAGAAATCATACCCAGCGGTTCCTCCAGGGTTTCCTTTTTGACAAAATTGCCAGCGAAGCCTTTTATATAGTCAGTGATTTTTTAACCGGCCGTCGCTATGGCGACCGCCGGTTTATAAAATGGGCACGGTTTTGTCGTGATAGTCAGTTGGCTTAACATACGAACAAAGTGCTGTAAAGCTTGTGGTACGGGTACTCAAGAGCGGTACTGTCTTATATCAGGCGCATGCGCATATTAGTCTCCTGAATGTTACCTTCGTGTGTTCTTGTCTTTTAATTTACAGTATTTAAGATATCAACGACGAAGGGTTGTTAAGTTTGTGGTTTTTTGTATTTGTCTTGTATAACGCATGCGCAATTGAGTAAAGCAGCTAATAGGATTGAATGCGAAATTGGCTGTGTTGTCTGATCTAGTTAGTGGTCACGGTGAAAATTTTTTTAGCGCAGGAGTTTTTTTATTGGGATTGACATTTTGAGGGTGTAAAAATGTGGGAGTCAGAAGGATTTGTGAATGTCAGGTACATATCACGCTTCTGTGAATGTGATTTGCTTTGAAACTTGCGTTTTGTATAGGAGCGGTGTAACATTGTGCTGCGTGAGAGGGGATTCCCGAGTTAGCAAACCGGATTTAAACATCACGTCATGAGATATGCCTTGACGTGCCCCATGCTCTGACGATCTGCTCGAGCTCGTGTTTATCAAGAGTTATATTTTGATTCTACTGCTATATTCACTGTTTGTATTTAAGGTCTAGGCACAACAGTAAATACTTCGTCGTCCCGGTGTGAGCATTCTCAGTTGTGGACGAATTTATATCGACATTCAACGTTTGAGTGAATTGGCGCTTTTCAGCACAAATAAAAGCGATAAGAAAGATAAGCTGAGTCATCGGAGTTTAAACATTACGTCATCCAGTAACGTTATAGTCATAATATTGTGTCACACAATCACACTTTTCGTCACGCCGGTTCGTATAAATAGAGGATCGCGCTAACATTTGTGAAACCTAGGGGTGGGGAGGGTCAGCATGGCCGGTTAAAATGCCCATTGGGCTTTCTTGTTTGGTTTATTCTGTCCACGGTTTACAAAAACAGCAACGGGACTACTTTACAGGAAGCTACGGATTGTCACCACACCTTATTGCTTAAGCATTTTTTCGGTTGTTTTGGAATATTGCCGTTTTGACAGACAATCAGGTAAATGCCGAACGGTGGACTCAGATTTGATATTGATTTGTTCCTATTGTCATTCTTTAAAAAATCGTTTCAACTTACTTTTAAATGTCTTGAATTATGCAGCAGGTCCTGGTAGAATATCTTTACCGTCCGATTGCAAAGTCTGTGGGATTCATACATCTGCCATCCAGATTTGAACACATTTATTGCAAATCCTGTATATACAAAACAAATTAGAAGTAAGAAAATTTGCATCCACAGAGCTAGAACGCTGATTAGAAACTTATTAGCTTACATATCGGTCATTTTGATGTGAACTCCGTAGTTGAAATTTCAATTGACGTTGCGTGGGAAACATACACAGCGGTAAAAACAATGTAAACAAACTTACCAGTTAGTTAAACGGGAGGGAAGGCTGAAAACGTCGAGTAACATTTCTTTGCGCCTGGGATGCATTCTTGTTTTGCTCTTTTGCTGACGAAATTTTTTCACCTTGCTGACGATAAATTGCGTGTTCAAAAGCGAGAAAACGTCAGCGTATGAATTCGCATCAGCCGAAGAGACCCGAATATTCGAGCGTCAAAGTGTTTTAGTTTTAGTATATGACTTTGTCGGCAAGCAAAGCGGCCGAAGTGCTGTCGGAAAATGGGCGAATTTTTGTGGCGTATATTTGTGGCGTCACCGTGCTTCATGTTCGCGTAATCGCTTCTTTGACATTTCAGTCTCACCTTTCCAGCTGGTTCATCTTCGTTCTGCAGATACGCAAATGGTGTTATTGAGAAGCTATAACCTCCTGTGAGTGTCCGGTGGCGGTTTATTTCTCCGGTAAGTACATAATCTTAACACTTGCTCTTCTTCGTCTTCGCGGCGAAGACTGTTTTTTATTTCCATCAACCGTACAATGTGTACAAAACGTTTCCAAATAATGGTTATTATGGAAACGTTTATCTCTTTCTTTTCGTTTGATTGTTTGTTTTCTGTTGGTCACTAGTGTTGTAGTTAAACCAGCGATATTATGACACATGCAGCTGCATACTCAGCTTATTGGCTTTGGTTTCACTTTATACTTGCAGCTCATACTTAACAGGAATATGTTATTTCTCTGTTGTTTGCTTATGGTCGCTAACTTTGACCACCTGTTTTACACACACAATTCATTTCAGTTTAAGCGAAAAACAGATTTTTTTAAGCTAAGGTAAATGTAAAGCATTTAAATGTAAAGCTCACTATGACTTTGCATCAAGCTGTGATATTAGTCAAACTCAAAGAATTTTAGTTTTACTTAGCTCGTCAACAGACGTGACAAAGCTTTTTTCATGTTGGAAAGGCAACATCGTTTCAAATAGTTTTTGTTATTCATGATCACTGAAAACTGGATTGTGGTTAATAGAAAATCGGGAAATTTCAGGGAAGATTTTTGTCTGATGAGTGGCAACCTTGTTTTCCCAATCCTAAAATTCAGGTGACTATTATGTTTTTCGTCTCAGTGAAAGTGAAAATTATATTGCCTTAATCAGGTCATTCATTATTGTTTAACAAGAACAACCTAAAGAATTGTACCACATGATCAGACTAGCATAACTCTGTTGAGGGTTGCATTAATTATAGTTTAGTTTCACTTAAATATTTTTAGGTTTATTCAGGCCAGTACCTGGCATGGACTTAATGGCTAAAAAAGACCAGAACATTTGTCACTCCAAAAGGGAGAAGGGCCAGCAAAGAGGGTTATCAAGGAAAGGATAAATCATAGAACTGTAAGTAGATAAATTCTTTCATTTAGGTTGGAATACGCTTGAGGGGAG
Source organism: Siderastrea radians (assembly GCA_964017195.1). Lineage (NCBI taxonomy): Eukaryota > Metazoa > Cnidaria > Anthozoa > Scleractinia > Rhizangiidae > Siderastrea > Siderastrea radians. Next base: position 10,989,173 of record OZ024896.1, read on the forward strand.
AGCTTACAATTTTAATTGGCAAGACATGGGGTGGAGATAGGCCAGAATGACAATTCCTTCTGTGTGACATCATCTGCTATTTCAAAGAAAATTGACAAAAAATATCTGCTTACTATGCATTGCTTTTACAACCTGTCCCTGTGGCAAAATAAAAATCAAACAATGGGAAGCATTATTTATTTTTAGTTACTTCAGGTATCCTGATCATAACCTAGGAGTGCTACAAACTCCCTTTTTGTGCACTATTTAACCCACTTATTTGCCCCAAGATCAACAGGCATGTATGTTCTCCTGACTGCTTGTTCTCCACACATCTAAGGTACTACTTGGGAGAATTTTGTTCAGCATCAAGACTATGACTTTTATGTTTGATCAACGTTCTTTACTTTGCTTCTCACAAATATATGATGCCTGCAACAGGCCACAGACACTGAAAAATATGAAGTGGTCAATAGATTGCAAGAGTTGTTATGCAAGATGTTAGTATGTGTATTAATTTTACAATTGATACTAAGGTGATTCCATTCAGTTAACTCCTGGTGTGATAACACCAGGGAAGCCCTCTGTGTGTTATTAAGTGCTACCACAACAGTCACTGACACAGTTGTCATTTATCCTGATGTTCAATTTCTTGTTTTCAGCTGAAGAAAGAATTCTTAGTGAAGTGGAAATTCTCCTGGGTGGAGACAAAAAACAGGACAAGCAAGAACACAGACATTGAAAAGGAAAATGGAAAAAGAATTTAGAGTAACTCCTTAAAGTGGATTAAGCATTTGGTGGAAAAAGTAGAAATACATTTATTGAATTTTTTTTAAAAATTTTTTCCTATAATTAAAATGGACACTTGTTAATTAAAATGGGAACGAGAGCCCGGTTGTTTGAAAGCCGATTAGCGTTAACCTTGGGTTAAATTTTGTCCAGGCTTTCTGATTCTCTTGATGTTAAAAAGCGTTACTGCTGCTAACTTCATGTGGCAATTTAAAGTAGCCAGAGTCAAACTGTTAAGTGAAAATAATTTACTGGAATCCACCTTGCTTGAAACAACCAGGTCCTGACATAGTCTGTTTCCTGACCATGATGGTCTGTTTCCATCAGATGGTTTTTAATTGGGGGAAAGGGGATTTCTGGTGAAAATTAATTTCTGTGTCGGGGAGATCAAAGTGGTTAAATTTGGCCTTTAAAACATGTAATTTTACAAGAATGATGCCATGTTATCACACTATACTTAGCCATTTTGACCTCACAGACAGTCATGATGTCCAAATTACACTGTTTGCAAAGGAGACTGACATGGAATATTTTCTCTTGGTCACATATCCCATCCTGCATGCAATGACCCAGTGAAAAATGTTTTCCCCTCATAGTCCTCCTTGGCATCCATCCACATGAGCAAAACCAAATTAACTGTCTTTACTACCTTCAAGGGTTCAGGGGAAACATTGATGCTTGTTTGGAAGATTTGAAATTTATCACAGCATCTCTCCCCCCCCCCCCCCCCCCATCACCACAGCCTGCCTCCAACTTCCCTGTTCCTTTCAATAAATAAGTCTATAGGGAAGATGTTACTTTTAAAATAGGGGCAATTGATTCCCAACTGGCCAGGGGGACAGAGGGTACCCCCCCTGTATAAGCTATATAGATATCTGCTACCCCAAGGGGTATGGCTTTTTGGTTTGAAAATGGGTATGGATTTTGACTGTTTTGGTCTGAAAGTCTGATTTGGGTACCAGATCTGAAAATGGGTATGGATTCAGAGGTTAGGGCTAAAAACATGTATTGGAAAGTTACACTGGAGAACTTGGCAGCACACCCCCACTAAAAATTCCTAGGAGTACCCCCTCCTCCTGGGATGTGAATAGTGAACTTAGAATAAATGCACTTAGCCTGCTGTTGATCAGTGTAAATTATACGATATTACATCTGTACTCACTGCCCTGTATGAAAAATGACTAGTTAATTCTTAACCATCAGAGGTTGAATAAGGAAACAGTAAAAAATTGGGAAATTGAGTTGTGTTGATTGTGCTGAGCTTGGGACCACTTTCCCCAGAAAGTGGATAGCAATAGATTGCCAGTAGACTACTAACTTCTTCTGGTATTGGTCATCGAGTTAAAGTAAAGGGCTCTTAATTATTCTGCTTTCTTATGAAAAGGTTGATAATCTTATTTTTATCGTTGAGGACACTCTAAGGAGACGTATGTGTAGGATATGGTATGTTGTATAAGCATTTCATTGGACCGCAACCAATCAACAATAAAGGATTTCTAACTACCCCCTGTTGCATCCACGTTTTGACACTTTGAGTATTGTTAGTACTTGGGCCAGTAAAGGTTCTGGAAGAGACAATTTGTCAGTGTGGGGATGGGTGTTTGAAGAATTTCAGCTCATTTGTAGGAGTCACTCAAGGGTCATCTCATTGTTTACACTTTTGATAAACACTGGATTTTTTATAATCCTTCATTGTCAGCAATTTCTTTCGATTTAGATACGACGGTGGAGAAGGAAATGCCCTTTCAACCTGAATAGAAAACTGACTTTATACCCACTGAGTATGTCAATTCAAGATTTACTTAAAGACCAGGCAATTTTCAAGTTGGTTTTCATGCCCAGCATGTGGAGTCAATTTTCATACTGGCCATACAAAGTCGATTTTCATGCCGGGCATGAAAAGCCGATTTTCATGCCGGGCATGTAGAGCCAGATTCCATGCCGGGCATGAAATGTGGCTCGACCGAGAGAAGACTGGGCTGAGACGAGAACAAAAGTCATGCCGGGCATGAGATTTCGATTTTCATGCCGGGCATGAAAATCGAAATTTCATGCCCGGCATGAACTTTTTTCGTCTCAAACCCAGTCTTCTCCCGGTCGCTCGGTACGGATTGTCCCTGAGCAAAAGAACATCCCGGGCATGAACTTTTCCGAAACATGCCCTACCAAATTTTTTCCTCAATGAACTCCTCTTTAGTTTGCTTCCAACAGTTTTGGGTTTAGAGAGGCATGAAAAAATGCGTTACATGCCCAACTAGAGGGGATACCCGGTCGGAAGTAGTACATTTTCCCCTACATGCCATGATCCATGTAAAAAAGAGCCTTTGATTTTTAAGATCGTTGAAAATAATACCCACGAGGGCATTTCTTCATGCCTCTTATGTCTCAAAAGAGGTTTTTGTGGCTCAAGAGAGGTCGTTGATCATGTTTTGGCATTAAAATGGCCAAAAAGCATGCCTATACGATTAAAACTGTAAATTTTTAACTGAAATTTCACTTTCCAAGCCGTTTTATATAATAAACAGAATAATTGACAACGAAAAATCTGGATTACACTAGTTTATTTTAACAGCTAGACGTAATAGTGACACCGGGATCCCAGGCATTTTAAAATTTATAAACAGCTATGATGTTTCAACGGAATGGGAAATTGTACCAATGAGTCTATTTCAGTAAGACAAGAGATAAGAAATCAGGTAAGAGATCAGATTAGGTTCTGGTGTCGATGCTCTTAAATGAACTATGTCACCATTTTTTAGAATTAAATAAAGGGCCAAAAGACATGTTGGTATTGATAGAGACCCAAAATAATGGTCCAGTTTTCTTTAAAACTACTCTACTGGTGCAGTCTTCTAGTATTCCCCCATGTCTAGCAAAAAACCCATAAAATGATTACGTTTTGTTCTCCTTTCAAGAAATCATATTATGTCTTCTCCTTGGAGTTCAAGACCATTTTGTGTGTAAGAAAATGCTCTTAGGTTTGATTTAACCAGAATTTTGACCTCATGACATAAAAGTACCCGTGACATATGCTATGGCATAGCACAGGGTCCTAGAAGTTTGCAATGTTTGTTTTCTATGCACAAAAGTCTAAACGTTCATACCTGTGATAGAAAAGAAAAGCACTGCATGGCCTTTTCAATCAGCGTGCAGCAAAAACGGAAACTAACTGGTAAGTTATCACGACCCAGTCTTGAAGCTATGGGTTAACAATTTCACTTAGCTTTCAGCGGCAAATTTTGAATAACGTATTAAAACGTTGATTCATGCTTTTTTCAGTCTGTGAATTAAATATTTGCTTTTATGGATATGGCTGAAACGGCTGGATTCAAGTGCAAAACAATTGTTCAGGGACAATTTTTGTTTCAGTGCAGTTGAAAATCAGGTCCAAACTTACAAAGGAAATAAAATGTTCTAAGTATATATTTTCTTTTTCTTGTTATTTCCACAGTAAATGTTTTCACACTGCAACAGACTTGTGGGAGAACAGAATCAGATGTAACAGAGAATGAAACCAAATTTTTGCCATCTATCACTTCCTCTAAAGCCTCCTGAAGTAACTCTTTTGCCTCCGCAAAAGGTAAGTGATTTTATTTTTTAATTCCAACCTGTTTTATAAAAATCCATCCAGACAGCCTCATTGAATCTCCTACCTCACGAAAAAATCCTTTTGCCATTATGAACATTTTAACGCCATTCCACACGAAAGTACTGCTCAGTAAGTTTCATTTGAATGGTCACACTTACGGATTACATACACAGGCTCAAAATTTAGAACCAACTTCTGCAGCATAATAAACAGCACCACCGGAAAGTGATAGCTTTCATTTGAATGGTTACACTAAGGATTTTATCCACAGACTCAAAAGTTAGAGCCACCTTGTACAACATAATAAATAGTACCACAGGAAAGTACTGCTCAGTAGCTTTCATTTGAATGGTCACACTTTAGGGTCTCATCTACAGACTCAAAAGTTAGAAACACTTTGTACAACATAATAAACAACACCACAGAAAAGTACTTCCTCAATAGCTTTCATTTGAATGGTTTCACTTAGGATTTTATCCCCAGACTCAATATTTAGAAGCACCTTGTATAGCATAATAAGGACAGTACTGCTTAGTAGCTTTCATTTGAGTGGTCATACTTTAGGATTTCATCCACAGACTCAAAACTGAGAGCCATCTTGTACAGCATTACCAGTCAACCCGTGTTGTTCAGTACCATATACAGTACTACATAACAGAAAAATATTCTTTTTAAATAGCCTCCAGTTGCATGCCAAACGTTAGCCAGAACCTTGCACAGCATAAAATAACTGTCGAAACATCGTAGATATCAACCAATCTTGAAAAAATCTTGAAAAAAGCATGGAATTCTTAAGGTGGTTAACCTTGTACGTCCTGTATTGCAAGTACTGCTGATTTGGTAGAGCCATGAGCTAATAAAAAAAATTTCATCCCTGATGCTCAAGTTTTCTTTAATTCTTAATAAAAGTTCGCATACTGTTCTACTGATTCACTATCGTTCTTGGAAGTCGGAACTTCTGTACAAATCGTCCTCAACGTCCACATTTTTTTCGACTGAGTCACAATTCTGTGGAGCAGAAATTAGTAGTTAAGACACCATCGTTTGCCACAAATGTCTCTGAATATTCTTCAGTTGGGCAGCGCGGCATACTCAAAACTTGTAAAGTTTTCCATGTTGATCTTCCACGTCTGATCGAGCTGCTCATTCGCCTAAGCTGTGCTGTGATTCCAGCAATGAGAATTATTAGCTCGCCAGGCTTAATATCAAGTGATCTTCTCCTTCCTGTTTTGTTTTGTCCCGATAGTTCCATTTTATACGTGTTCTGTAACTGCCGTATAGTGATTCTGACTTAGCACTCTAATCCGTCCTGGTCCGTTTCAATCATTTCCAACAATGTTTAGATGTTCCGCATCGAAAACAAACACTTACAAAATCCGTCTGGAATTTTTTTTTTTTTCATTCATACTCACATCTTGAGCTGACGTTACTGAAATTGAGGAAGTTTTAAGGAAGTTGTAAAAAACGTGAACCTTCACTATTGCCGTTTTTAATATCTCGGCTCGCCCTTAAGTAAACAGACTAGACTAAACTAAGTTATGATAAAGACAGTAATTAAGTTTAAGTTCGTCATTTAGGTTCACCATAGTTTACCATTTTCTTTGAATCCCAAGTTATTAAATCTACCAATTGAAATAAAATTTAGTACAATCTAGATTTGATTTTGACCATTTGCTTAATAAATCTGGAGTTTTAGATCATGGCATGAAGGAAACAAATTCTAGCATAACTGTTGGCAATACTTATGACCTTAACCCGAAACAGAAATGTTCAAGCTTGAATTATCGATATAACCTCGGAATGACGGATGAATACGTTCACTAGTATTCAATGGACTGGGGCACTTCGTTGTATACACTGCCTATTATTAGCTTTAGTATATACGAAACTATAGTAGATAGTAATTTCGCGCGCTCTGATTGGCTACCCAAACTTGGGATAGTATCGCTATTCACCTCCCAGCACTGTTCTGGATTTCGTGCAAGAGTTTTTCCTCATTTCCCAGAAAAAGAAAAGAGCTATTTGGTGTTAGCTATCCACTGGTTTGGTCTGTACTAAAGCAATTATTCACCTCAGTGTCGATGAAGGGTGGTGGATACCTCTACTTTGGTGAATAATTGTCAATTACCAACTTTCACTTGAAAGGGGGGAAAAGTTTAGGGACTGGGTCTGGAATAGTATGTGAAAACTCTTGTTTGAAAACGATTATACATTTTGTAATGACGAAGACTTATTTTAGTTCTGTGCTAAAAGGATTACGTGAACGTATGTGGTTGATTAAAAGGTACTATTAATAGTTTTCAGTTGCTCTACGTAGAGTTTGGACTCGTGGTAAGGTATAACCTGTATCACACAATCCACCATACGGAAAAAGATGGTGGCTGTACATTTTACCACAATACCTTGAGAACCTAACACAACCAATAAGCACATAAAAAGCCACATTTTTGCATAAATTTGTCCCTGTGCTAGAAACATTCCGTATCCTAAGTTTGAAGTTTTTAGAACTTTTCTTTGCATTTTTATGAGCGTTTTTTCGGTTCTTGTTCGCTAAGAACTATGGGTAAATGTACCAGTCGCCATCTTTTTCGGTACGGTGGATTGGGCTCCGTGGTTAGAGAAAGATTTTCGCAATAATATTTCAAAATACGACAATATGGTGTTACAGGAGCCCTGCAGGGTGTTACAATTCGCGACAGTTTGGTTTACCATGAAATGCCGGAGATAGTGTGTTATAATCGTTTTCGATAGGTGTTATTGTTACACTGTGGCATGGGTATTATTTCCAAACGAGGCTGTTATGTAAGTGCGACATTAGTTTTGCTAGAAACAAACCCAACGTATACTTACTTTAGCCAATCACAACAAGCACAAATAGCGCACTAAACCAGTCAGAACTTGAGGCAAATACAAGTAAGTAATCAGCGTCAGGCGCGGGAAAACACGTGCGAGGGAGTCACATTGGTTTTGGTTCACATCTGATTGGTTGAGAAAGTGGTGCGAGTAATTTCAAACAATTGCACAACGTTGCAAACTAAGGCCCAAGCAAAGACGGTTTTAGTTCAGCATGCGTCTCGTACATTTAGAATTGCGACATTGCATCGCTATCATGTGGAAATAGAGCGATGTGCATTTTGCCTTTCCAAACCGTGAACCGTTACAATATTCTGCCCATGATCAAAGAAGGGACTCAACCGAAGACAAAAATGAAGGAAATCTTCAGGGTGGTCTGTATAAACGAAGAGCCTTACAGGAGTCTAGATTCTAGTAATTTATCGAGGACTCGCGACACAAATGAGGATCAACATGTAAAATCCAAGATTAAGGAAACAAGTCCCTGATTAGCCGGTAAACTTTCGGAAATCGAAGTCGCCGAATAAAATTCCTACCTGTCACTATCTTCCTCGGCATCACGTGTATTGAAACATCTAAACCGATTAACCCTGTTTACATGAAGTTTTATTTTTTGTGCATACTAACATAGATAACAAAAACACTCACACGTACATAGAAAAACAATATCTTTATAACGGAGCCGGAAGTCTAGCTACGAGAGCAAAAAGAATGTCTGACCGCCTACTTAGCAAGGCGACTTTAAAGTTTTTTTTGGCCCCCTTTGTAGGGAGTGATATTGCCACGATAACCTCTAGTGACGTCGATAGTGTTGTCAATAACAGGAAGCACACTTATTTTTACGACGCCTGTTTTTTTTTTTTTTTTTTTTTTTAATTCTTCTATTCTTCCCCAGATTTGTTATGGTACTTTTTTTATGGTTTTCCTTTACCTCCCTTTGTAAACGCAGGCGAATGTAAATATCAGTTATGAACACGTAGCAGTGCTAACCAACGTTGCTTATTACGTCAATAAATACTAAAAAGTTTCGAGTGAAAAAAGCTAGTTTCTTTGCCCCTGGGGATGTCCACCCTTGAGCTCAAAAAACCCTCTTTCTTGGAACCACTAATTCTTAACCTCTTTCTCAGTCCAGAGTTAAAAAACCATACCCTCTTTCAGATGAGTAGGCAAAACATATTATCCAATTATTATTTTACGAACCATGCATACCCTGTGTGGCCATACATACCTATGAGGATACAAGGGATTAATCCCTCCCCAGACTTTTCTTTAGAGCGATAACATCACAGGTGAAAATGTCTGAAAACCACGAGTCACGTTTTGGTTCATACTGGCCAGCTGAAATGACGTACACGAGGGCAAAGATTATCAAAAACTTGTTTTAAAGTTTATCTTAGTTGTATGGTCATGGACCTCATGTACTTGCCGACATTTTTCACATCACTTGGTCAAGATTCCTCTCTTGACTGAAAAAAACAAACGGAAAGATGATGGAAAGATTTTATCAAAACGTAAATGCCATAAAGCAAACAACAGAATACCCATATCCTGGGATAGGCTGGAAACAGGAAATAGTCGATAATAATAATAAAAAAAAAAAGAATGAAAAAGGCTAAAGGAAGCGACAAAAATTATTTCTGGAGGAGACGGGCCAGTCATAAATTAATTACGTTTTAATGAACAAAGAAAGATGTCGAAGAAATGTTTAGTTAAGGAACAGCCCTTTTTTCACGAAAGGGCACTCGCTCTTTTTTATTATTATTTTTGATCAAGTTTACGTGGAAGTCATGCAGCCAACACTATTATTGAGGCAAAAGGACCTTAGGGCCTGTTTACATGGAAGGAGGGTAACCCTCCTAGAAGGGTTACCCTCCTTGGAGGGTCAAAAGATAGCCCTTCTTTACATGTGTAGGGTTATCCCTGGGGCTGTCTTACCAGCTAAAGGCGCGGAAACCTGAAACCATCATGCGGATCAGCTTCGCACTTCGAAATTCGTTTACGTAGTTGAGAAGCACCTCAGCGGCTTCGGGCATCCATGCTCATTTCTTTGCCTTTTTGGCTTAAGACTCGTCTTTTGATTTATTATTACTTGTGTTTATATTTTCCCGTGGCTGACTCTGTGTGGTGAATCTTTTAGGTCAAGGCCTTCGCCTTTTACCAGAACGATTTCACCAGAATGATCTATTCTGGCCTTCAAACTAATATTACTTTTTTCTTCGTCCTTTTGATTCAATCTTGCCAGCATAGGTCGACGAAATAATTCTCCAGGTTTATAAGCGCGCAAAGCCATTTGTTATTATTATATTTTAAACAGTCTGGCGGCAATGTGACAGTAATCCGATCCCGCTAGACTTGTCCCTCTTAGGAGGGTAACCCTACCTCGACCTTTTACATGGCTTAAATAAACAAAAAGTTGTCCCTTCTAGAAGGGTTACCCTAGCAAGCAGATAGGGTAACCCTCCTCCTAGGGTGACCCTACCTCTCATGTAAACGAAACCGGGAAAAACAATAGAAAAGGGTAACCCTTGTAGGAGGGTTACCCTCCTTCCATGTAAACGGGCCCTTAGAGACAGACATCTACAGATTCACCGCCATCTTTTTCGATCGTTAAGAACAAAGCCGAGGAAACAAATTCAGAAGTCTGTTGAAAATCAATTAAAGAGTAAATGTACAGTACTAAGCCGCCTCATTGATCGATTCCGCCTGAAGGCGTCAACATTAGCATACCCATTCATAAAAAAGAAAGAGGAATCTGTGTTTAACAAGGCACTTTCATCTAGGATCACAGGAAACCCAGCTAATTTTTCTTAAAGGTACCCGGCACTAATGACAGGAACCCGTTAGGAAGTGAGGTTGGCTAACAGTCGCGAGGCTAGAAATGGACTGTAACATGGACAAAATGGACATGATCTTTTATAACCACACCTATGTTACAAAGAATGTTCTAATTTTGTGGTAACTTCTCAACAATTGATAGAAACACGTTACGAGACTCAAAGAAGTTAGGATGTCCAAGGATGGCGCCATTGAAAATGGATAACAATATTGACGACGTTAAAAATGCTAAGAAAAAATTAAAACAAAATAAAACAAATTGACATGGTTTGACTTTCTGAGACAGTATCTGGCAAATGACAGAACGCAATTAGGAAGTGAGTATGAAGAACAATGGCGAAGAAGGAAAGGATTACTATGTGAACAAAACTTAACTGAACCAGCTTTGACGCATACTTAGATGAGAGAACACTCGTCAATAATTTTTGATTGTGTAGAACAGCACTTCATCAGGAAGCCATTTAAGCCCTAACAGTAACGAAAATGAAATTTCTCTTTACATAAACACTACTTGTTCAAACATTCAAGTGATGAGAATAAAGGAAGTGATCACCAAGGACAAAATGTCTTGATATTTAGACAAATTCTCCTTACTAGTTCCATAAGAAATGTATGGAGAACAATAAGGAGAATATGCATTTTCATATCAGGGCTTAAAAGGTTAAGAAGTAAGAGGTGAGGAATTGAAGAACGATGAAGCCAATAGTTGAACTTAAAGACTTGGGATGAAGTTTCAGGGAATTGTTTCCATTTTCTACATTCTTTTTGCAATTCTTTTTTGAGGTAAAATTTTGACAAATTAAGTCATCTTTTTAGAAGAAGCAGTTTTCTTTCTTGTACAATAGTCGAAGAATAAAATTATCCAGTACATCATACTCACAGTTGCAGGAAATACTGCGGTCAGTTGACCACTTTAAGAGCGTCTTTACAAATTACCTTAATTAAATGCACTCAGCTAATACCCAATCAAAAATCTAACAGCAATAACTGATTTATTATCACTAGCCGTATCTACATGAAAAATTATCCAAGGAATAATTAACTGAAAGTGGAGGTATTCAAACCAAACCTACGAAAAACGGAACTATTTATCTTAACCAGCAGTATCATTTTGTGTCCCAAAGCCGGCTAGGTATATTCGTTTCTGACTATAAACTCTACGATAGTAAGGCAGAGGTGATTTGTAGTGAGTGGGCATCAAGTCCCAAAACGTAGTCAGATATAAAATATAAAAAGGAAAAAATACTTCGATTAGGAACAACAATCTCTAATCTTGGAAAAACCAGTCTATCTTAATTAACTGTATACCTACTCGTAGACACTTTTACCTAGCCTCAATATTTACCATTACAAATTCACTGGACTGACAGACTGACAGACTGAAATGAAGATACTTGAAAAGAGAGTAGAACACCAGAATTCAAAAAATCTTCAGGATGGTTGACCTAAAACAGAGCCGGAGCCTTATAGGATCATTTGTCTAGCTAGATTGTAGAATATCGACGACACGCGATGCAATCCGGATCAATATATTAAATCCAGAAGTACAGGGAAATAAGTTCCTGATTAGCGTTAATTTTCGGAAACTGTCGCCGAAAATTCCTGCCCGACAAACTGCCTTCTGCGGCACCTTTTACGTCGTTACATAAAAGTTCCAGTTATTTTTGTGAATACTAAAATCGATAACAAAAACACATTCGCTTACCGAAAAACACATTCATTTTCGTACTGGATCCGGAAGTATATCTGTTGGGGTTTTAGAAAACGTCTGGCCGCCTAATTAGCAAAGCGATTAAAAAAGTTGTTTTTAGCCTCCTCTGTATTTGAGTGGTTCGGCCGTGATAACCGGTGGCGTCACAAAATTGTAAATAACAGAAAACACACTTGCTTTGACTTCTATGTTTCACTACCGAGCACTTTAAAGCCTTTCTTTGCATTTCTCTTTGATTAAACGGGTATTTAACTAGAGAGCTTTTATTGAACACTCGCTACCCAAAGTACTAATCACTTAAGATGACTCCTCAGTGCTGACTCTATCAAGTATCGGCTGTGATCGCTTAACAGTGCTTAAGGAGGCTCGCAACAGTTTTTTTGGCCTTGGAGTGTATCTTTTGAAGTCAACATTTCGCATAGAAGGTAAGCTTCGATTTCCTTAATACTACACCACCTTTTCAAAATATGATCAAAGTTTATTTTCTCACTGGTTTCCTAGCAACAGCTGTTACCATAGCAACGGTAATGGACAACCCCTCATTTTAAATAACGTCGAAGATCTCGAAAACTAGTCAGACACTTTATGACGAAACTTGAACTATTTGAACTACTCAACCTACACAACTTGTATGCGAAATTAGGGAAAAATCTGTAAGAGCGTTTTCGAGTAAATCATGATTCATTTTTTACGGGCTGATTTTGGTCATTGGAGAAAATTGCAGGAATGACCAAAATCAGCCCGTAAAAAATGAATCATGATTTACTCGAAAACGCTCTTACAGATTTTTCCCTAATTTCGCATACAAGTTGTGTAGGTTGAGTAGTTCAAATGGTTCAAGTTTCGTCATAAAGTGTCTGACTAGTTTTCGAGATATTCGACATTATTTAAAATGAGGGGTTGTCCATTACCGTTGCTATGGTGACAGCTGTTACTAGGAAACCAGTGAGAAAATAAACTTTGATCATATGTTGAAAAGGTGGTGTAGTATCAAGGAAATCGAAGTTTACCTTCTATGCGAAATTTTGACTTTAAAAGATACACCCCAAGGCCAAAAAAACTGTTGCGAGCCTCCTTAAGAACGTCGTTTACCGTCGCTCACCCAAATGTTAATCTCATCATATAAAAATGGCGGAGGTGATGGTCGGAAATTTTGTGGGCGCGGTTCTAACTCATTTTTAAACGCTTTCTACCGAGTAGTACCTGTAGGAGTTTTCTAGTTTTTTCCACCAACTTCACTTATTCCCTGTTTCAAAACAGTTCATAAACCATACCCATTATAACCTCTTATGCCAGGGCTCTAAACTTTAAATTGTGTTCTAGAATTTTTATTTAAAGTTGGCACTGCAGAAACAAACAAAATGACAGGACACCACGAATCGGGTTTGTAATTTGTTCCAAATGACAGGCTGAAATGACGCACTATTTTAATTGTATGGACCCTGTGTGCCACCGACATTTTTCACATCACTTGTTCTAAGCGGTTCCTCGCTTGAATGGAAAACGGAAAGTCAGTGGGTAGATTTTAACAAAACGTAAATGCCAACGGGTAAACAGCAGAGTGAGCACGTCCGCGGGAAGCCGGGAAAAAGGAAATAAAACAGACCATAGAAACGAATGCAAATGGAATGGAAAACGGAAGGCGCCAGTAGACAAACTTCATCAAAACGTAAACGGCAATTGGCGACAAAAACAATCGACAGACGTTGTGCCGCATGCTAATGAGTGGAGTTTGATGCGACTAGACTGATTTCTTTATTATGAAACAGTTCAGTCTTAACGACATTTTTATGAAGAAGTTTTTAATTCTGTAGATCACAGGATTGGAGAACAACAAAGTAAGCCTTGTTAAGACTACAGCTAGGGATAGAAGTCTTGAAGCACTTTGACAATGATAAGACACGGTTACCTCCAACTCGTGATCATCTATTTTAATTAACACTAGACTACAAGGCCAAGTATTCGAAGAACGAATTATCAACTAGGAGCAGCCAGCGTGAGTTGAATTGCTTTAAACGACAACCAAAGCATTTCATCAGTTAACTAGTAAAGCAACTACATTTAGGTGGTGTTTGCAAAAAAAAAAATCAAACGAAACTTTACTTTCCAAGGACCGATAGCACAAGCCGCGATCGGTGTTTGTCAAGGAATAGACAACAAAGATTTAGCCAATCAGATTGGCGAATTCAGATTTCAGCCAATCAGGTTCGCGAATTCGCGGTAGATGTTTATTGATATAATGTTGGGTAATGCAAACGCAAGTAGTTATTGTAATTGGCTCTCAGCATTGTTTAGCTCTAGCTATATTAACCAAGCACAATCTAATATTCTTATTTTCTTGCTGTTTTAACTTTTAAGTTTGTGATCACCAGTATTTAGTGTCTTGGTTGAAAATGAATGAAGCAACACCGAGTACATGTGCCACATCATCGTTGATCGATCCCGCTTTAAGGCTCCAAAAATAGCACACATGCACTTTTTAGAGAAAAAAGGAGAATCTGTTAAAGGTGCACTTACTTTTAGATCCCAGGAAATCCAATAATACTCAATCTGTTAGAGTACCGCACAAATGACAGGAACCCCGATTAGAAAGTGAAAACCGCTAACAATAGCGAATTAAGACGGAAAAGGATTTGATATGCAAAACAAACTGACTTGAAAACGAACACTAAAACTCAGTTTGGACATAGAAAACTAGACAAATGATAGGAAGCCATTAGGAAGAGACGATGACTAATGATGACGGAATGGAAACGGGTTTTAATATCAAACATTTGAAAACGATCGCTGAAACACACCTTAGACAAAGGAAACTAACCAACAATGATTTTGAGTTTTGTAAGACGGTACGAGAAAAATGACGGGAAGCAATTAGGAAGTGAGGTTGCGTTAGCAAACAATGGCAAGGATGGAAATGGATTACAATATGAACAGACTTGAAAACTGGACCTTGTCGCTACTGTAGTCCACAGGAAACTCAACAATAACGTATTTGATTTTGGTTAAACGGTACCAGACAATGGACAGGAATCCATTAGCTCATTAGGAATCAAGGTTGTTACCGATATCGAGGATCATGAAAAAATGGTCAGCAACACCTGTGGCCCAACAGTCACCACCCCGGAATTTGAAAACTTGAGTCAAGTTTAGATCGTTTCAGTTTCCTGGTTTTTGCTTTAAAATGTAATTTTATTAAAGTTTTCTTTGTGTGATAAACACGCGACGAAATATCTTCGGTGTGTCATTTCAGTTTAAGGAAATATCTTGGAGAATCAGTGACGCAGTTAATGATTGCTTGATTTTGAACTATTGTTAATGCACTCCACAGAAACCAAATACAGGTAACTGACTTATAACCACCATCTGTATTTACGACAAAATTATCCAAGGAATACTTAATTGCGGATAGAGGTATTCAATTAAACGAGTTTTGTGAAACTGGAGCGGAACTACCCTTTCTCACTAACGCTTCCTATAGAGGTGAAACGGTAGTGTGTGAACGACAAGGAAATAGTCAGAGGAAGTAGTTACATATGACGTGCCGTAAAAAGTTCCAAGAAAATGAAACCGTCAGAAACAACAATTTATTTTTTGCTGTGTGCTAGCTTTCTGAGCGAGGTGCTAAAGGACAACTGATCCTTGAAGATCGCAGAGTGAACCGGCCGAAATACGTACGAAAGATCAAACTCTGTACATTAATTTGTTCGAATTGCAGAATATATAAGAGCAGAAATATTCCGACTGCTCCGAAAATGGAAAACACTAAAAGAAACCTAGGCCTCTCCTCTTGTCAAACAACGAAACATGAATACACCAAACAACGTTCTTGAGAAAGACGGTGCACAGTCTAGTGGTATTCTGGTTTGGGGATATAAAATACCGGCGTGAATTTGCGAAAGAAACTAAACGAAATTTAAGATTGGTTTTTCTCGCACATGAAAGGGAAAATTGTATTTTCGATCTCAGGAGTAGTGGAACAGCGAACACCACAGTTTACCTAATGTGCATTCTAGAATGAAATGCAGAAGCCTTTCTGGTCCTTGTGTGGTCACAGGTAATTCATAGCAACAGAAAAAAAGTAAAAGAGGAAGAATTTGACTGACGGGTAAGACAGACGGCCATGAGGATGTCAAAGGTTTTAGTCTTGCCTCTACAATGGCATCCTGCATGTTGTCATTCCTTTGAGTAAACATCTCTTGGGTTAACAAGTCGACTCTTCATTTTACCTCAAACGTAGACATTCTTTGGGCTCGTGGAAGAATATGTGACGAACCCAGTCAAAAAATGTATTTACAGGAGGCTAATTTTTCATCAAATGATCGACTCAAGTTACAAGAGGATAGTGAACGTAGGACTAACGTCCTAGACAGACATTATGATTACCATGGGTACCTCGAAGTTCCTCGACTTGCCCCCTCAATGACTTCCTGTTTTAATCCCTTCAGTCGTCTCACCTTTTATTTTTTTCTGTCTTCACTTTGTTTTGCAACTGTCCTGGTATTTCAGCACTGGGCTAGACTATCCAGACTATTTTTTCCAAAATACAAGCTTCGAACAATAATGTGAAGATAATCAAAATACTAACAAAAATCAAACAAACAGAGAACACTGGAAGCAGGTTTAAAAAGGCAGCACTGTAACTTTTGTGCGAAATTTTTTTGAGGACTGTCATCTATTAGTATTGTTTAGTTGTTTCTTTAATAGTTGTTATTATTTTTCATAACTTCTCCAAAATTAACTCAAGAGAAAATTGAGTTATATAAATCTCAAATATTGAGTAATTTGTTGCTGTTGTTGAAGTTTTTGTTGTTGTCGTTGTTAAGACGAAACTTCGGAACGTTCGAAAAGCCATTAAATGAATTAAATGTGAAAGGTGGCTTCATACAAATGAACGACGCAAACCAGCATTCTGCGTTTTGAACGAGTAAGACATGCACAATAGTATCACGTGTCGCCACTGTAACTGTAAGTAATCAGATCGTAGAAAACTTACGCACAAACATTCTTGATCCAAGAATGGTGCACGGAAGTTTATTATTTCCTTTTTGACGCATTTTGATGCCATCACGTCCATTATAACAGGCCACTGGATACCAAAAGAAGCGTTCTCCAGCCTTTGGTGGTGAGCAAAAAAGCCAGTAAGGAACATTCAAATTCCAGTGACATCCGTGGCTCAAGAACGTCTTTCTTAATTCTCTTAAATATTTTAATATAAAGACACGTACCTTGCGAGCATACAATCCCCGGGGGGGGGGGGAGATTACTCTCTTATAGTAGGCCTATACGGGGATGTGCCCCTGGACAGGGTATGTTTTTTGGCCTTTCTGTCCTAAACAGGGTATGTGATTTAGTGCGAGTCTGTCCTCAACAGGGTATATAATTTCGCGCGAGTCTGTCCTAGTTATAAACAGGGGTATTGCATGCCCCAAAACAGGATAATAAACTTGTGGTTGTTGCCCTAAACAGGGTAAGTATTTTAGGATTTTTTTTGTCCTAAACAGGGTCAGAGTTTTAAACCCCCAGCAGCTCACCTATACCCAGATATGGGTCGAGTACCCCCCCCCCCCAGGATGCATCAGCCTGTATTTTTCGAAATGATTTGGTGAAATCATTTTCAGTTAGTTTTTGGAAGCAACGATCACTAACGCACACAGGAATAGACATTTGCTTTCAAGCATCAAAGTTTGATATGAAACAAATTCTGACAAAAGTTTCATTAAAAAAACCCAGTTAATTCCTGGGCACAAATGTGACTCACATTGGAGGACACGCCTCTTTTCATCATGGTTTAGTTTTACTGGATTTTTCCGGTCTTTTTTTAGACTGAGGGCATAAAAATGCACCTCGAGAGTTTTCTAAAATTCCCATGCCCATGACCTTACATATTTTTAGCCATTATCGATCGTTTTTTTCGGGGTTCAAGCATGTAAAACAGGGTGCGCAGAAACTTCTGGGCTCTAGGGCCCCAGATGGGGTCATGATATTTATGCAGGCTGACTTAGAGGTCTCGTGATCTCGGCAACTGAAACACTCCGGTCGAATGTCTCGCCTTCTCGTTTGTCGTTCAAACCAAAAGCAGCTTTCCTATGCTTCACTATACCACATTAATTTAACTCAGGTTAAGTCAAATGATTATGTAACAGTTTTGCTTTTCCCTTAGCTGTAAGAATTTCAGCTACTCACGTGCTGAAGAGATAATTCTCCTGTCGCACTTGCACGTGCAGAAATTTTGATCTGAGTTACTATAGTAACAGACCTGAACTTCTTCGTGACTTGCGCCTCTAAAAACACGAAGTTCTGTTTATCGTAAACTGCCTTCTTTTTAGCTGAATTCTCGTATAATAATCTAGTTGTTTTGACAGTATAAGTAGAAATACCGGATTGAAGTAGAAAAAAACAAAAATACATATTTGCTCAAATATCAATTTACGAACGGCTGGGAAAACATTCCAAGTGCCTTCCAAGTCACGGAAACTTTCCCCTGTTAGCCTGTCGAATTTAACAACCCACTCCCAATTAGTCGAGTCGATCCTGGTTCTAACTTTTGAGATTCTAAAGACTAAGTATGTGAGTGAAATCCTAAAGTGCGGCTATTCATGAAATGAAAGCAACTGAGCAGGAATAACCTCTATTGTTGTTTGTTTTTCGATATGTTGTTAAATGGGATTTGCAGTTTTTCTAGACCGAAAGGGTTAATTTCTTTTTATAAGATGAAAGATGCGTACACCGCAAATTACCCAGAACAGTAGTTAATGACAATCGGTTTCACACATTACCCAGAAGCCTGATAGTGTAGAAGGTTATATTTAGTCCCTTGTAAAATCATGCGGACTCATAAAATGAAACGTCTCTGCATTGACAACGCAACTTTCAAGGAAAAGACCTATTTCCTGTAACGCCGCTATACTTTCATTATTGATTCTTCTGGATTGATTGTTACAACCGTCTGGAGTCGACATTTCAGTTATGTATAAGTGTGATTCTCACTTCGTCTGCAGTCGACATTTAAGTTATGTATAAGGGTGATTCTCACTTCTGAAGTTATATTGAGTACGGACCTAAGGTGGTGTTTCAGTTTTAATTATATTTTGCTAAATGAGAAAAATGGTTTTTTTTTCTTTTTTAAGCGAGAGGATAAATTTATTTTTAATATATAAGATGAAAAATAACAACGCCCGTAAATTATCCATTTTCTAAAATTAAACACAAAGCCTGAAGGGGCGAAGATTCATGGAACTAAATTATGGGGGCCTATTTCAACTTTCGTCATATCAAAAGAAAAAAAAATCGGAATCTCTTTGCATAATTACACGGTAACTTTTGAGCAGGACAGCTACTTGTAGTCGGAATGTAGTGTTTGTTCCGAAACAAGCGATCAAGTCAATCAACTCACAATTGAATAACGAAAGAATGCATTTTGATTACATAAGTCAGTTGA
Organism: Siderastrea radians; assembly: GCA_964017195.1. Taxonomy (NCBI): domain Eukaryota; kingdom Metazoa; phylum Cnidaria; class Anthozoa; order Scleractinia; family Rhizangiidae; genus Siderastrea; species Siderastrea radians. Next base: position 11,008,367 of record OZ024896.1, read on the forward strand.
TAATATCAAGAAATCTTTTCTTAGTTCGGTACCAAAACGTGCGGACGTTATGCAACATGTGCCACCAGGAACGATCATGGAAATCTGGTTTTTTGCCCCTTTGGAGATACAATGTATTAATTCAAGAAACTTCATTCAGCAAAATACTCGCATCGATTTTAAAGAGATCACACATTCCCCGTTTAAAAAATGTTATAAGTCCCACAGAACTTAATTCCATGAGCTGTTTAGTAGCCCGTTTGTGAGGGACTCACAAAGCGTGTGGTAATAAAACGTACTGTAAAAGGAAATGCGTTAGTGACTTAAGCACTAAGTACAGCAACAGCTAGATGGTATGCGGAGATACATATCTTTGAAACGTGTATTTTAGATTATCTACGAGGAAATCCTTCCCGTGGATGAGTTGATAATAAAAATCTGCAAAAGGTGGTTCATTTCGCTGAGTCAGTCAACATGGTGTAGAAAAGAGTGGGATATTAGGGCGAGGTTATCACGCTCTTCTCTTACGGCATTGCGCGTGGGCCAAAAGATGATCCATCCGTCACAATGCTGTTTAGAATATAAGTGGAAAGTTTACATAGTGTAATATAAGAAGACAAAGGGTTCGTGTCCGTCTTAAAATAGTTTAATAGCCTTTCAAAGGATACCTGCCAAATCGAACAGGAACTGCTAAGCCGAAAGGTCAAGTTCCCACAAACGCGATTCGTCCAGAGGTAATCCGTCCGTTTTGTCTGAAGGGCTTATAAATAGCGATGCATAGAGATGAAAAGCAATAGATACACATCTGCCCTCGAGCTGATCAGAGCTAACTTGAGCTACGGTTCGGATAGTGAACACGTTAGACTTCGACACTGAAAACTCCTCCTTGATTCGACATTTTCCCCGATTTTTCGACACAGTTGGTAAGAATGATGACTGAAATGAAGCCGAGAGAGTGGGAAGACGTTGCCTTTCGTTTATTAGGTGTGTATTGCTTATTATTTTGTTCTGTTTACCCAGTGAATCCATTCAAGTCTTGTGACAGGGCCGCGTCCACAAACAACTTCGTCTCGAAAGGGAAAGATTGTGTTCAGGGATGTAGAGGGACGTAGACAGTTTGCCCCCCTTATTTTAAATACGAAAAAACCAAGGTTAAAGACCAAAACATTCTGAAGTTTTCGAGATCTCTGAAACAACATCCCTTAAAAAAAAAAACAGTACGACGAGGCTCCAACTACGTTTGGCTAGACTCAACGTGACACTCCTTAATTCAGTTCCCTCATTTTATTCACGTTTTCAAAGTTGTCCAAGACTAAATCCAAAGAATAATACCAGGCTTGTTAAATCGATTCAAGAATATGAAAGCAGATTGGATGTTTTAATTGAAGTTTAATTTTAGTGACATATTCGTAATACCAGACAGCTATTTGTCAGAAGAACCTGACATGCGGATCTTTGATAAATTTAAAAGTTTCTCTTCGTTGAACTACGTGTAACTAAACCCTATTATTTCTATTTTGCAGCTCTTTGCGGAGGATTTGAGAAATATGACATTTTGGAAGACATGGGATTTAGCGCGCGCAACCGAAGGAAACTTTCGCAAGGAAATGAAACGAGACCCAATATTGATAACTTGTTACGAAGGCAATCCACGGAATCAACGGATTCCCAAGATGAAGGGAGAATTCTTTCACCAACTTCATCTGAACCAGAACTTCGGCGGCGCTCAAGCAGTATCTCATCAGAAGGTTGCAAAAGAACTTTGAGTGACAAGACATCAAAAGTTATACACCCACCAAACCCTAATCCGATGGACTTGGATTTATCAACGTTTGACTTCACAGAGCTTAGGAGCAACAGTTTGAGTTCCACTGAGATATAGACTGTTAATGTTCTCAGGGCACTTTGCAGCTAAATACAAAACATAAACTGGCGAAAGTTACACCCCTATTTATAATAGAATATAATATTGCTTGTTTGTAAATATTCGTATATCTTCGAGTTGTGGAATCGACTTGTACAGAAAGGAAGTCATGAACTGTTAGATACAGAGAAGGATTATAAAACTCCAAGAGTTAAAACAAAACCAGACATGGAGGACATACAATTCATAACTGAATTGTCTATATAGTACATGTCTATATCAGTTAAAATTATTATTAAAAAATGTATTTATTAGAAACCTTGCACTGACCATAATTTTCCGCCAGTATTCCATGGCCAAGACAATTTTTTCCGGGAATCACTCCACTCAAAAAACCGAAAGAAGAAAGAACACACAATTCATAATTGCCTGTAGTAGTATTTTTCATGTTATCTAATAAAACTGTTACAATCAATGTATTTGTTAGGCTGAGTTAATCATTTTTCGCCGTAGCTTGCCGAGACAAAAGGTTTTCTGGAATTAGTCACCCGCTTCAGTCAGAACCTTTCAGACAATTCACTTGAGTTGCCGACTTTGAATTCTAAATTTACAGTCAAGTGGAGTTGAACCTCTTCAATTACTTCGGCTTTGCTTTCTACTCTTAACACTCAACACTTAACGCCAACTTTTATGCAATAATTGTTGTTACAATTTTACGCTTAAGTTTTAAGATAAACAAGCAGCCAAGAAGTTTATCAGCCAGCACGGAAGGTCGAGTGCTACTGCTACTCAGGTCGGACAAAACCGTTGAAATTCTGTGCATGTATTGAACGGCTTCAAAACAACGAATCGTCTAGGTATTTGTCTCGACCTTTATCTTTCGTTATCGAAAACCTGAAAGAGGAAGAACTTTCAGCTTTTAATTTCTTGAATCTCTTGTTCTGTGACCAATACATATGAGTAAACGAGTTGCGAAATATATCTTATTTAAGTCCTTTATTGTCAGTTTAGGAAAAGATGAATATCTCTATTCTGTGTTTATAATTAGACTTGTTTCTCAAAAAAGCGGCGTCAGGTATTGATTTCATATCTCACAAACAACTATGACCTTCATTTAATAACAAAACACGAACAGCAAGTTTTCATCAACAGCGCAAAACTCAATACCCCTTGGTTTTTAGCCTTACGCAGAACAAAATTAATGAATTGTGCCCTCAACAATTTGCACAGGAACACTCAAATGTTTCGAGAATTTCCTGATTAGTACGTGCTTGGGGGAAGCTTAACCTTTACTCGGGGGTAACATATACCTCCGTTGTGTGTTCTGTGTTCTGTGTCTAACTTTTGAGTCTGTAGATGAAACCGCAAAGTGTGGCCCCTCAAATGAAAGCTAATGAGCAGTACTTTCCTACGGTACTGTTTATTTCCCTGTTCAAGATGGTTCTAACTTTTGACGGAGTCTTTGGAAGATACCCCAAAATGTGCCGTTTTTATGAAAGCTACTAAGCTACTAAGATTCTATGCGGTGCTGTTTGTTTCAGGCTATTTTGCAAAATAAACGTTTTGGTATTCTATTTCTTTTATCTGATCGAGACGATCCGGGACGTGAAATGACAAGCATTGTGACCTTTTCTCAAGTTACGGACCTTATTTTTTCAGGAATTTGCATAAACAGGGCCAAGGGAAAAGAGATAACAACAAATCTGTAGCCAACATACTTGATGACTTCATCAGCTAACGAAATCCTCCTAAGAATGGTTCCAGAATGTTCTTCACAGACTAAGGGACCAATCGGGATTAGCAATGAAATAACGAAATACCTCAAAATTCCAGAATTTTTTTTCTCTGAAATTTTTATTATCTTCTAATCACTTTTCCAAAAGAAATTGCTCAATATTCAGCATTCTTGCTTAAAAATGATATTTTCTACATTATTCCATCGGGCGTTGATGTTTTTTTAAGCACTTCTTGGTTCTGACTCACCATCTAAGCCCGGCGGCTTTGTAAGGGAGACAAGACCCCAAAAATCGTTAGACTTGTGGGGTGTACCTGTTCTCCAGGTCCTGGTATGGCTTAACCCGTCAGTGATATTTTGATTATTTAAGCGTATTAGACTTAACTCTTTGACTCCAAGCAGGGTAAATCTGACCCTCCTGAATAGTTTGCCACATAGGAAGATCATTTTAATTTTGGGTCCGCAAAAGAAAACCTAGTGATGCAATTCAAATGAAAGCTTCCAAGTGGCACTTTATTTTGTTGTTTTCCGTTTCTTGATATTCGATTAAAAACTTAACTTTGGTGGAAGTTTTTCTTGAGTTCGATGTGTAGTTCAATGCCTGCATGGTTCTAACGGTTAGGCTAGTCACATGGTAGTCCTGGAGACTTTGTAATCCGGATTATTTTACTGTTGATCCAGCGTCAATATTTTCTTTCTTTTTTATGATTTAAGCTTCTAATCGCATTCTTACAAAAAATGCCTTGAACAATTCAAATTAGTTGAAGTTTTCTTCAAAGCTTACACTTATCTGTCAAGCTGTACTCTTTAACCATACGTTTTGCGAACTACTATTCCCTAACTTGGAATATTCAGTACATGACTCGTCCATTTGTGCATTAACAGAACAAAATGCAAAAGTGAGTCAGTGGTGACATTCGTTTCTCGATATTTTGCAAAATGAAAAAAAAAAAGATTTAGAATCTATGTCATGTTTCCAACCCAACGACGGCCGGTCTTTCGGGTGATAACTTGTAACAGTCTCTTAGCTTGTTGTATGTACCTTTCGGATTCTACGATAATTAGCCTTTTATCTACTGTCAGTCAAGACCACGGCATGCGCGGAATCGTGCATGGTTAATTTGCACGTAAACAGTTTATGTCAGTTTTCGAATTCAGTTTAAAATCAAAAAGCAAAGGGGTTTCTTTATAACGTCTTAGTTTCACACAACTACGTCCTGAAAAATAAAGAAATTAAGAAAATATGTACAGAAAACCGTCTTAAGGACATAAAACATAAATCAACTATTTGTATCCCCAATTTTAACCAAGCTGCTTGCATGACTCATGTAGTTTTCAGTGTTAGGTCTTTACACCGGCAATAAGGCTCTTATTGGTTTTACTTATTTGCCTTCTTTACGTAAAATATTTCCTAGTTAGAATCCGTTTATCCAGCGACCGAGATAAGAAAACCACGCATATACACCAGCAACGGAAAACGGAACATTCCTCTCGGTTAACGGCTGCGACAATACTTCACATGTGGTTTGCATAACAATTAGTTTGCGCTTTCAAGGGGGAAAAGAGGGCGAAAAGCTTAACCACATTGTCAACTAAGAATAACCATTTCCTTAGAGATCTACAGTTGACGTAAATTCTGTTTAATGACTTTCTCGCGTGTCTCATCGCAGGGTTTCCTGTTAAGAAGATCTGGTCGATTTAAAAAGCTTGAACGTGTTTTAACAAAACGCTTACGCGTTCCAATAATTATCTTCAAAAATGTAACCACAAAAATGGACCTAAGAATCGACGAACAAGCACGATGGAAGATATTCTTAGCATCATACACATACACACAAGAATGCTATCAACTTTCTAGTTTCTCTATTTGGATTAAGTTTTATTTAATTTTCGGAGAAGAAGTAGCTCTGTCTTGTAATGAACTGCTAAGAATTATTAAGGTGTTTTTTAAGATGGCATAGCTACACATGGTAAGTTCATCACAAATGGTATGTGGAGGTATTCAGTTGATCATTGAGCATGTTTGCTTGCAAAAGTTGCTGTCTGGCAACATATTTCAGTCCTATTTTATGGCGCTTTTGACAGCAGTAGTACAGGAAATATAGCAAAAGTATGCAAACCAAGATGACTTTTACTGAAAAATAAACTTGCGCTTGCGCACACGTGAAAAAAATACGCTAAAAAAATGCGTTTCCGGCAAATGCATCAATAAACTAGTGAGGAACGCGTCGGTTGTATGAAAAAAAGCGAGAAAACAAAAAAAATAAACACCATCTAAAGGCACTTAGGGAGCCTCCGGGCTCTGAAATGATATCTTTGTTCAGTTACACATGGAAAAAAGTCCATTTCCGACAGATATTGAAATTAAATAAACGTGAAGGACAATTCGGTTGCCGTAAAAATAAACGGAAAGGATGGTCGTACAAACACCATGTGAAAGAACTTTGATAACCTTTACTCTGAAAAACAACTTTGTTTTACTCTTAGGAAAAAACACAAAACAATGCACTTCCGGCAGAAGTGGAAATCAGACCGACACTCATCTGAAGATGATTAAACGAAAAGAGGAATTGTGTAAACACCGTCTAAAAGCATTTTTGTTTCTCGAACGTCACAATTAAGCCTAAAATGCTTTTCCCGTAAAGTGACTTATAATAAGTACAAAAACCAAGCATTACAAGATATGGTCTGAATACCTCCTCGACTGAAAGTAGTTGAAGAGGGTCTTTACGGAGGTATGGTTGACCGTTGAAGGTACAAAATAATAGTAGTTTACACCATTACATCCCCGTTTTATGGATTCACGGTTAAAGTTATTCAGAAAAAACGACTGATGGTGCAAATTACTCTCTTTTCAATTCTGGATTGCCGGTTAGCCGTTAGACTTCAATTTGACGATTGTTAATAACTCTTGAACCCTCAGTCAGTTCAGTCCGCTGATGGTTGGACACGGTTGTCAAGTCGAATAAGACGAATCAAAGGTCAATAAAACGGCTCGATATTAGCTGATTTATTGGATGACGGTTAACGAGAACCTCCTAGAGTTGCCCAGGAATAAACACCACAGGAAAGAAACGTTCAGAAGCTTTTTTCTTCCATAGACTTAAGTTTGACCTTCAGACGGAACCAGTTGGCGCAGGAACCCATTGCTCCTGGTTTGGCGTCACAAAAAATATTTGAACACGTTTTCATTTTGGCGTATTCTGTCGTCATCATCTCAAACCACTCATTTAAACTAGAGGTTGAATTCTTGCAGTACACGTGAAAGAGCAGGGGAAAACGCACGCTTTTGGCGTAATTCTTGCAGTACACATGGAAGAGCAGGGCAAAACGCACGGAAATTAAACCAAATTACACGAGTCATCATTCCACGCGTTTGACGCACCAACAGTAGATGCCAGAGAGGCGAAGCCAAGACCTCAAAACCGCAAGAGCTTTCCCGGTCGTGGTAACAAGAAAATTGCACGAAGCAGCGGAACCAAATTTCTGGAGTCGTGTTCCCTTTTAACACACCAGTAACTGATTGTAATGCTTAACCTTTCCACACCTAGAGGCAACCCACAGACCTCAAGACAAGAGCTTCCCGTCAAAGGTTAGGGCAGAAACGTAGCAACAATGGGTGCATATTCTGGTCGTGACATTTTGAACGTCACTACATGTCAGAACTATGGGCTGCTTTAGCTTTTCATTCATAGAGTCAGGTGCAAGTGCAGTTTGTTATCGAGTGCGTCGCATTTTCGAAGTCAGCTAGGATTTGAATACAGGTTTTTGTGGTCGTATGTTTCCTCAGCCTAGAGGCCTTCCTCCGTAGCCCTTCCCTCTCTATCCAGGCGTACAAATGGGTACCAAGATCCCATTCGGTCAGGGCTAGGTAGCAAAATGGTACCGGGAATACGTCGTCAGGGATACGAGATGGGTCTAAAGGGTTAACGGGGTGGTCATTTAGTAAAGGCGTCCTTTCAACTATAACAGTCACCATACTTGTCCACTGAAACTTCTATATTTATGGCCAGGATGGGAAAGGACTGCAACTTGAAAAAGTTGGGCCAGGGTTTTTAAGAAGTGCCGTCATGTCTCCTCTCAAAAAAACCTCTTAACTTGTGGTTTACTCTCGGCTCCTCACGAATTTACTTAAAATCTTTCTCTTGAACTGGCCGAAGCATTTTTAGGTTGAGCAAGGGCCTAGTACTTCGCCATTATTTTTACACCCCCTCTAATAATTCTTTAAGATTAAGTAATTATGATGATGACGTTTCTTTTAGTCTTCTTTATTCTTTATCTCCTAAAAAGGTGCAAAACTGTTTTGCCCAACTCAGGATTTCAAGGATTGCACTATGGCAAAAGGGCCAATTATTAAGGTGCCCATTATTTCAATATCTTCTTTTCTCACCTGTCTTAGAATGTGGGGAACTGTTGGATTATGTAACTAAGTACTCACGTGTTTGGATTCGAAAAGCTTGAAATGCAACTTCTTTATCTGGTGTAATGGGTGGTCGAGGGGAAGGCTAAGATCTGATTATGAAAAGAGAGACATATTTTTAAACCGGCTCATTTGTACACCTACACTAATAAGTTTGCTGATGCCGAAAACAGATAAAACATAAACCAAATTTCGCAATGACTAGCTGTGGGAATTCTTGCGCGCTCATTGGCTTAGAGGCATTGTATATAGAAGTATATACAACGGGTAACGATCAGCTATTTGTTAAATTACGAAAATAAGGTTGCTGTCCAAAAGTTAGTCATGGATGATTCCTCATAATAATAAACTTGAAGACACGAACTAGTATTTGATTACCAAAAACAGATCTGTCTTCTCTAACACTCAAGATGCAGCAATTATGATAACTCAAACGCTTTACGTTATCTTTTCGTCAGTTGCCGATATGACAACGGTATTCATGAAATTCAGTCCGAAGATATTTTTATTCAAACACCATCCATGATTGTAGTACAACGCTCAATTTTGACGTCCTTCCATGGGTTGAAGTTGATCACGTGACGCGATAGTGCCTTTCCTCAGTGGACGTCTATCAGCGCATAGTGCCCGTTTTTTGCCAATTTTCGCTCAAAATTTAGCCTTGTACAATAAAAACAATAGAGTCCTTCTGTCTCAGGGCCTATGTGTGATAGGCTCCCTCGGAAATTTGATGTTCAAACTTCATATAAGCCCTCGAACTACGTTGTCGGGCTAATACTTCTCAGTGAACATCAGATTTCATCGGGCAACCTATCACACGATAATGCCTTCGACAGAAGAACTCTATTGTTTAAAAAAAAATCTAGTCAACAAAAATGCGGTACATCATGATACTGGGTACCATGAATTGAGTAGATACAAAATGTGTCAAAATATTGCCAAAATTCCAGAAGTAACGACTAGTTTCACACTTGTCGCATTATGTAACACCTGTTTTAGAGACACACATAAACGCAAACTGAACATTTAGTGGAGTCGATATGGGAAGATGCACTCTTTTGTCCCCAGTCTGTGCAGACTTTCCGCCAGCAACCACGTCTTTCTAGAGCTTGAACTACTGGAATTTTGGAATTGTGCTTGAAGTCTCGTTGCCCATGTTTTCATGTTTAAATCAATCAACTGATCCATTAAGATACGAGGACGGACTGCTGTGTTGGAAAATTTCCCCGCGTCTCGTTCAATTTTGAAAATGCCAACAAGCAAGCAAGCAAGAACATTTCTGACTACGACACTGTATTGGAGGGAAAGGGGGAAATTAGCGAACTCTCCACTGAGATTGTGGTCAGTGGGCATTTCTTAGTCAAGAGGGTTTCAAACTTCAATGGGGTTAATTAAAAGTCCACGGTCAGCGAAAAGTTAGCAATTAGTGTGAAATAAAATTTTAATCGTTCACAGACAAACGAGAGCAGTTTTTATCGTCAGTCATTCTGGAATCAATGTAACAGCCCGAGAACTTGTAGAGTGCAAATTTAACTCTAACAATGAAAACGTACTGTTATTTTTTGCAGGTACTTGCATCCCCCATCGTAAGAACATTTAAGGAGGTATTCATTTCGTATTGAGCAATGGTTGTTGTTGTTGTTGTTGTTGTTGTTGTTGTTGTTGTTGTTGTTGTTGTTGTTGTTTTTTGTACAAATGGCGGATGTTACCCTTACAAGTTTTTGACTGAAGCTACGAGGGTATGGGACGTTTTTGAGAATTAAGTAAAGTGCTTCAGCTGGGATAGTGTTTACATAATTTCTCTTTTCGTTTAACCATTGTCACGTGAGTGTTTCCTTATAATTAGTGGTCTGACATCAACATCTTTGGAAGTGTATTGCTTTTATCCGAGTTTTCCTAAGAGCAAAACAAAATTATTTTGCTGAGTAAAGGTTATCAACCTTCTTTCACATGGTGTTTGTACGACTATCTTATTCGTTTAACTTGACACAACCGAAATGTCATTTATCAATTTCAACATTTGTCGGAAATGAACTTTTTTGTTATGCGAAACCGAACAAAGTTATCATTGCACAGCAAGGAGGCTATCAATGTGAGCTTATGTTGGCATTATTTTTGTCTTTTTCGTCATTTTTTATACAACCCACGCTTTCCTCCGTCGTTGTATTTTTCTAAAGTAAAGGTTATCTTCGTTTGCATATTTTTGCTATATTTCCTGTTTTACCGCTGTGAAGGGCGCCTTAAAATAGGAACTATGTTGCCAGACGGCAACTGTTGCAAGGAAACATGCCCACTGATTAACCGAATCCACCACATACCATATGTGATGAACTTTCCATGTGTTGTTTTGCAGTTTTAAATAACACCGTTAAAAGTTGTTAGCAGTTCATTACAAGGCAAAACTACTTCTTGTCCGAAAATTAATTGAAAGTTAATTTTTTTAAAAAAAGGGAAATGTGAAAGTTGATGTTATTAGTGTGTTCGATGTGTAAGATACTAAGAATATCTTCTAACGTGCTTGTTCCTGGATTGTTAAGTCCATTTTTAATTAAAAAATTCCCCTTGAAATTTGTGCTTAACATTCTGTGAAGATAATTATTAAAACGTGCCAGCGTTTCCTTCAAACGAGTGCAAAGCTCTTTAAATCGGCTAAAAACATCTCAAAGGGAACCCTGCGATGGGACACGCGAGAAAGTCATTAACGGAACGTACCTCAATAGGTCTGTAAGGAAATGGTTATTCTTGCTTGTCAATGTGGTTTAAGCTTTTCAACCTCTTTTCCCCTTTGAAAGCGTAGACGTAAACTAGTTGTTACTCAAACCACATCTGAAGCCGTATCGGTCGGAGTTAGCCGTGAAGAATGTTCCGTTTTCCGTTGCTGGTGTATATCATGCGTGGTTTTCTTTTCTCGGTCGCTGGTTAAACGGATTCTGGTTAAGAAATATTTTACTCGAAAGAAGGCAAATAAGTAAAACCGTAAAGACCTAACACTGAACTCTTTATGAGTCATGCAAGCAACTGAACATGCAGAAAGCAGGAGATTTCATGTCCGACGTACAATGTGATTGTTTTAGGTACTGTTGCCGTTGTTATGAAACTGTGAAGTTGTGAAAAAAAATCCTTTACCAGTTTTGCTTTTTGATCAAAAAATCTGACGCAAATTAACAACGCACAAAAATGCGTACATGTACTTGGTCTTGATTGACAGCAGAAATAAAAGGCAAATCTTCGCGCGTAGAATCCGAAAAACATGACAAGCTAAGAGACCGATACGAGGTGCCACACAAAAGACCGTCTCCTTGTTGAAAACATGAAATGAATTCTAATTTTTGTTTCATTTTGCAAAATAACGAGAAACGAGTGTCACCACAAGAAAGATTTCCTTACAGTGGGAGTCACGCCTAAGGTCAGTCTACAACATAATAAACAGTACTCAGTTCCACAAGTACTGACTCTGTAGATTTCTTTTGAATGGTCGCACTTTAAAAACGGTCGAAAACTAAAACCACATGATTCGTCACTCCACGCGTTTAACTCGCCAACAATGGATACCTAGAGAGCCAAGCCAAAGACCTAAAAACCGCAAGAGCTTTCCTGCTCGTAATAACAGGGAAATTGTACGAAGCAGTTGAAACAAAATTCCTGGAGTCGTATTCCCTTTTAACGCACCAACAGTTGACAATTTTGCTTGACCTTTCTACTCCTAATGGTATCCCACAGACGTCAAAACAAGAGCTTCCCGTCAGAGGTCAGGTCAAAAACGTAACAACAATGGGTACAGATACCGCCCTTGACATCCTGTACGTCACCGCATGTTTACTGTTTACTATCCGCTCCTTTCCTACTTCATTTCTTCAGTCAGGCGCAAGTGCGGTTTGTTATCGAGTGCGGTTAGTGCGTCAAAATGTTCGAGCGGAAGGTCGGCGAGGATTTGAGAACTGGTTTCTGTCATCATGTGTTTCCTTAGCCAAGAAGCGTTGCTCCATATTCCTTCCCTCTCTACCCAGGTGTAGAAATGACTGCCAGGAACCTATTCGGTCAGGATATTAGATAATAGCAAAACGTGTTGCAAAGGGGTCACTCTGTGATGGAAATGCATCCCATTGCATTGTGGTGGGATTATAGCAATAAGCTCGTTTTAGGCTCCATGCATCATACTACAGAGACTGAAGTTAGGCGCCGGCCTTGTGGGCCACATGTATCGCTTGTGCGTACCAACGCCAATTTTAATTGTCCTGGTGACATAGAGTAAACATTGAATCTGAAGGGAAAAACTTTTGGCTTGAAAAATAACCCACTTGTTAGTAATTTAACTGATGGATTTAAAAGTGACGCCAAACTACTAAATCCAGTCCATTTTGAGTTTGTTTTATCATTCGAATAGAGAGTATACGCATTTGCCACGTTGACGAAAGTGGACAGCGGTACAGCGCAAGTTCACAGTTGTACAGAAATGCACCAGACCTTAATGAGCATCAGCTCCAGCAGCAAATATATTTGTGGCAGCGACATTTTGTGGCAGCTATTTACTGTTTACTCAGTCGCTCTCAACCATGTTTTATACTCGCAGAGCCAATCAAACCTTGAAATCGTTCTGTGGACGGAATCCCCAGATGCATGCGCAAGTTGCGCACTTTGAAATCGTTGGCCCAACTTTTTCAAATACCGACAGAGAGTTAAGGAGGCTGTTATATCGCATTGGATGTAAACGTATATAGACTGATTTTGAAAAATTGTCTATATTCTAGGGAAAGTGATTCTGGTTGTAGAAATCGCGAAAGTCTACGCAGGAATACTCCTCTCAGAAAGCGACCAACCGGACTCTACTGGCATGTGCCCCAGCTGACATAGTCCCTTTGATGAGGTTTTCAGATAAGGAAATGACTGGGTTTTTACATGGGCACAAAAAGTACGCATAAGAACGAGTTGGTCGTAACAACAGAGCCCCAATAATCAGGATCAGCACAAAATTTCTCCTCGTCATATCAGTGTATTACTACACATGCAGGTCATGAGAATTTGGCAAAAATCACCAAAGATGAACTGTGGTTATTCTTTAAAAACGTTCTCCAACATGCTTCTGAACTGAAAATGTATGGAGACCAGTGAGGAAAATTTGTATCATGGTGTCGCAGCTTAAAGACATTTCTATAAGATATGACAACAATCAACATCCTGCTGTTTTTAAAGTAACTGAAATAAACTATCATGAAAAAAACAGCAAAGAAAAAACGACGAGCGAGTTCAGGTTTTCCCGATATTTCAGTCAAGCCATCCTTCTTCCTCACCCGAAGAAGGACGGCTTGACTGTCCGAAATATCGGGAAAACCCGAACTCGCTCGTCGTTTTTTCTTCGCTGTTTTTTTTTATTATAGCTTAACCCTTTGACTCCCAAGAGTGTCTAAAATCAAAATTCAAGAAAATGTCAAATTTCATTTTGTAAAACAACTAAATATAAATGGTACCACATGAAAGTACTGCTGATGAGGTTTCATTTGAATAGTCACACCATAGGATTTCATCCATAGACTCGGAAGTTAGAATCACCTTAATGTCTCCATAACTGACCCTGGGAGTGAAGGGTTAAAGACATGGCTGCCTCCTGGGAGGCACCTAAGAGCAGAAATTAATTTTACGGGTTAGACTCCGTTACCGGACGAATACCAGGCACTGAAAGTGACTCAATCTCGGAAAGTGCAGGGTCGGATAATGTAGTATGTCATTTGGCTATTTTTGGAACTAAAAGTCACGCTGCATCGGGCAGAAAACTGAAGCCAGAAGGCCGGTCCAGTTTTGCTAAAAAGCGCAACATCACCCCCACTCAAACTATTACAAAGTACACTGAATCTGGCCACGGATGGCCAGGATGGAAACGGAATGCAACTTGCAAAAAGTTGGCGGGCCAATTCATTTTCAAGTTCTGCCATTGTGTCGGAGCAAAATCTCTTAAAAAAGTAATTATGGTGTGCTCTCCCTAGCTTCAAGAAGTCACATAAAACTTTCTCTTGAGTTTAGAGGAGCAGCGTGTTGACAAACTGATTGCATCCTTGTAATTCAAATAATTTCATCCGTCAGTTTGGCTTATTTACACGTTATGTGAGGTCCGGCACGTGTATCTCTACAACAATAGCCTGTTCCAGGGTCCGAGATAGCGGGGAAAGCGTGAATTGAGAAAAAGAGCGCGAAGAAAAGCGAAGGGGCTGGGGAGAGACCAGTTCCCTCGCGTCTTATTTTCGCGTTCCCTCTCTAATCTTTGTGCCGTCCCCACTATCTGAGAGCCTGGAAAAGGCTACTACAACAAGTGATCTAGAGATAAAACGAATCCGTGAAGGTAATTATTGCGGTGTATGGTAAAACTTCTTCAACATTTGGTTTCGAGTTCCGTTTGTGTATGCGCTCGATAAACAAGAGTACTGAACTTGAATTCAGTGCGCTCGGGGGAAAAGTCCTCTCCTGTCACGTGTCGCTACTCACGTGTCTGTATATGAGCAAATGTTGGATTATGTAACTAGGTACTCACGTATTTGAATGCAAAAAGCTTGAGCCATAACGTCTTTATCTGGCGTAATGGCAGCTAGGGCGAGCTGAAGGCCAAGTTCTGATGGAGATATTTTAAATGGTTAATATGTATTATCTACACCAACTAATAAGTTAGCAGATGCCAAAGACAGATAAAATCGTTAGGAAAAGTAATATGTCGAGACATGTTTGATGTAAAACAAACTTTGTAACAACTGTGGAATTTTTCGCGCGCTCATTGGCCGAGAGCCCTTGTATCTAGGACAACTATAGACTACGGTTAGCTATGTATCAGCTATTTGTTCAATTACGTCTACACAATTACTGTCACTAGATGAATTAGTCATGAATTCCTCGTAATAAACATTAAAACAAGAACTAAAATTTGATCGCAAAGACAGACTTGTCTTTTTTAACGCTCAAAATGCAGCAATTATGATAACACAAACCCATTATGTTATCTTCACGTTACTGAGTTGATAAGAGACGCAGGCATTCCTAAAAAATTTCGTCTGAAGGTATATCAAATCAAACCGGCACCTTCCATGAAAAGTACGATGCAAACCCGGCGGCTCTGCCGGGCCATAATGTATTGGTTGCATTGAGGGGGATATGTCATTGGATATTAACGTTTTTGGGTCAAAAATGGGCCGAAATTAAAACTATGTAGCTTTTCTGGTACACGGAATGCTCCTAAAACATCAAAAGGAAGAAATGGTAGCACGAACCTGAAATCAGTTTTTAGCACTGACTAGAATAGAGGAGAATATGCGCTTATAGGGATTCAGGAAGAGCCGATAGTCTTCTTGCGGAAGAATCCAGCAGGATAGAGCATTTTCCGGACTTTTATTCATTTTTTTTTCTGTTAGGAGAGGAAAAATAGCTATTTAAGTGCGCCTGCTTGCAGGCTGGCCAAGCAAAGTGCTGTCGCCACGATGTAATGTTATTCTTCACCAATTCTTTCAAGCGGCATTGCACGCCGTATGTTTGTTCTGTGGCTATTGTTTACCGTTTTTAACCGCGGATCTAGGAAAGTGTGTTTTCTTTCGAGCTAAACCGAGCAGAATAGCTCTTTTTAACGAACTTTCGAGCAAAATAGGCCACTCAAAGGGCAGAATAACAGAGGGCAAGATAACAAGACTTATCGAGCAAAATACGAACTTGTCTAGCCATTATTTCAATTACTACAACTGGTCTTTCTCAGGTCCAGGGCTATCTCCTAGTTCACGAACCAACCAGTTAATCTTATCTGACACGTAAAGTGACGGCTGACACAACACGGGATCCAGCAAAAAAACGAATCAGCGCAGTTACTTTTTTGCGCTACATGATCCTCTGCAGTTCAAACGCCTTTTACAATGTTGTGTCCTTAAGTTCCGTTTGAGCATGTGATGAGTGAATCAGAGTACTAAGTGTGATTTTAGCGCGCGCAGGGGAATAGGGCGAAGAACAATCGCTTCATGCCACGTGTTGCTACACGTGTCTGTATAGACTGTACATGAGCAAACGTTTGCTTATGTAACTATGTACTCACGTGTTTGTATGCGAAAAAGCCTGAGACGTAACGTCTTATCTGGTGTGATATAATGGGTGGGTGAGGTGAAGGCCAAAATCTGATTGTGAAAAGAGAAAGATATTTTTTAAAAATGGTTTAGAAGTATTATCTAAACCAAACAGTCCAATTAATAAGTTTGTAGATGCCGATGACAGATAAAATCGTTTGGAAAATGAATTGTCGACAATTATATTTAAATGAATATGATATGGGTTATACAGGTGTAAGCAAACTGCTTTAACTGGGTAATCTCTCGCGCGCTCATTGGCCGAAAGCCACTAATAAACCATTTGAAACCAATTGTCACATAAAACAAGATTACGGTATGGAGAGAGCCACTGTCTATAAGAAAACAGACAATGGCCTCTTCCGCACGTTCGCTTCGGCTTTTCGCACGCTATTTCGCGCGCCCTATCGACTATACAAAAAGGGACTGCAAGCAGTCTCATACCGCGACAACAAGCGGCGCTGCTACTCCTCATTCCCTTCGTGGCTCCGCCGCACGAACTTGGCGCCGACAAAATCCCGCCAGCTCCGCAGGCTATCGCCGGCACCCCAGCTCTCGCCCGTAATAACGGGGTGTCTGCAGTAGCGAGATGTCTGCTAGGCGAGAGTTGAGTGTAAGAGACATTTGTATGGAAGTGATCGAACGTTTGACAACGCGTGTCTCAAAGCTTATGGCTTTCTAGCCTAGTGGCTTTCTCATTTTTATATTTATGACATGGTAGTTTTTGAGACATTACTCCAAGGCATGTCTTTAAAATACACTGAAAATATGTTATCACTATACCACTCTTTAGTTCCACACTGAAAACTGTGTTTACTGGCGTGTACCACGGACCAGTATTGGCCAGTAGTGTCACAGCGTAAAAGAGTACTAAAGAAGCACACTTACATTGGGAAACGTCATGAAAATTAACTTTCGGGACTTTTCATTTCTCAGCTCAAAGCAATCAGCTCACAAAGGACGATGACGTTCTTCTACTATCGCACGCCAACTGCGAAAAGAGAAACTTATTCAAGGCACAAGCCGGCGGGTGTATAAATATCTAGGGTACAGCTAACCCAGCCAAACTCGAAAAGAGTCATTCCAGGGGTGGTACTATGTGCTTCAATGCTACTCACGAGGTTGAACATGTGCATTATTAAATACTGAATATAAACTGTTGGCTGTAAAAGGTTGCTGTCATTGTGAAAGCCAAAGGTCAAGAGGAAGGTGTCATTAACCCTTTCACTCCTAAAGTGGCCAAAGCGAAAAATTCACCAAAAATTCCAAATTTCGTTGCGGAAAATCCGAAGAAATAAATTGTCCTATGCAAAGGTTCTGCCAAAGAGGATTCGTTAGAATGGTAACACGACAGGATCTTGTCAACAGACTAAAAAGTTAGAGTGACAAATCATCTCACCATAACTTGGTCTAGGAGTGAAAGGATTAAAGTATACAACGTTATTTAAAAACTTAAAGTAAGAAAAGGAAGTTCCATTACCATAACATGATCCAGCAAAGATGGCAAATAATGGCAGATAATGTCCTTTGTGTTTAAGACAATTTTCTTTTTGTTTGTTTGTTTGTTTGTTTGTTCTGTTTGTTTGGTTTTTGATTTTTTGTTTTGCTTCAGATCATGGCTAAGTTAGCTTGAATCATTTAATTGATGCTTTACACTGTTTAATTAACGAACGAAAAAAGGGTCTCCTCTCTTGAAGGTATCTATTTTCATAGCACTCAAGATGTGTCAATGTTAACTCATTATATTTTTGGCACTTTATTAAGCAGTGTGCTACGCGAGAAAACCCAAGACAATTTTTTTTAATAAGCCCTACAATCGCACATTAAAAGAATTCCACTTCAAGAGCCTGTCAAATGTTATGACCAACTAATAAAGACCGCATTCTTGAAATTCTGTTCGATCGGCAATCTGCCAGAATCTCGCAAAATGAAACTCGCGTGACAACTGATATGAGGCAATGAATCCCGGGGGTTCATCAAAATCTTATAAACAGCGTCTTTAATAGGCCGCGATAGTACTATCGTTGCACGGTAACGCTGTAAAACATCATGAAAGGGGATTTTCTAAAACTCTTTGCTTTTTTAAGCTCAAAGCAGTCCGACAACAAGGGGCGATCGTGCTCTTCCGCGATCGCATGCCCAAGAGGTGCAATTCTTGACCAAGACACACGTTTTTCGTTACGTAATGTTATGAGCGTGGACGTTGAGGTCGATAAACAAGTGCTATACCCTCAAACCATTCCAAAAAGAAGGAAAACACAGTTTGTGAGAAGAAACCGAAGCCTAACCGTAGCTGGAGCTACTACTGGTTATGTTCGCAATTTTAGCACTCAAACTTCACCTAGGAAACCTTCGGGAATCTCAAATAGGAGAATCCCGAATGTAGACATTGAGATCGCAGTCGTGGCGGAGGATTTTAAGATTGAAGATGTACGCGAGATTTGGAGATCATTTAAGGACAGGAATGTCTTTTGTGAAACCAGCATTCAAGAAGGTGTACTCACTACAACATTCTGTTCAACGGAACTTTGAATTTCAGGGACTCAGTTAGTGTTGATGAGTTTGGTAACTTGCTGGGTATGAAAACATTAGCGGAAAGCGGAAAGGGAACTGTTTGTGTAGTCTACGATGTGTACCTTAGTCCGGGATCTGCAATGAACGACAAGGTCATTTTTTAAATCAGTCTTTGAAGACTTAAGGAATTATAGCGAGATTGTTACAAATTTAATGACTTGTACTGCTATGAAGTACACCTGAAGTAGAAGGCACTCGTACTCGACGAAACCACAAAGTAGTATTGCGGGGACTGTTGTAATGGATAGCCCTGGCGTAATTTTGTTAGTTAATACTGTAAATACCGTAAAAACGTGTGTGCTATAAATACTTGAATTGTGAATAGCACATATGGTGCAGTTCTTTGTTATAAATAACTGAATGCCACACTAATCTTGCATGGAACCATGCTGTAATTAATCACTGGTTGAATAGCAAATTAACGTTTCAGATCTCAAAAACAGAATTCTTGTTTCCGTATAAGGATAGCGGGAAAGCATCTGAAAAATTGTTTGTTTGTTAATGTATAAAGGGCAATTACCAGTATCGGATCATCCATTGAGACTATTAACCCATTACCTCTCAAAGTGGAGGGAAAAAAGGGTGGCGGGGGGGGGGAGGGTAGGTCTGAACTTCCCCCACCCCGTATCTTGTCATCCCCTTTCCATCCCCTTCAGTGACTGGCTCCCACCTCATTGCACTTCCTGTTTGAATATTGCGCAATATTGCGAACATTTTCCTTTGCTTGCCGCGAACTTGGCAATTCCTGCTTTTTCCGCATGCTGTAGACTACCCTCTCCCCCAGTCCCGCGATGCCTTGCTGGGATTTGAAGTGTTTCTGTAGCTGTGTCTATGTACATGGATTCTGAATCTGCCCAGATCGCCATAACAACGGTGCATTCCTTACTGGCCATCTCAAACATCGCGGGGAACTTATTGGTTTCTGTTGTCATAATGCGTGGTTCAATTTTACCTGTTACCACCCCCCCCCCCGGGCAACCCCGGGGACAAGTCCAGCCCTTCGGTCCCGGGGGTGGGGAATTGTTTGAAGCCGTCTTGTCCCGGGGGGAGGGGTGTGGGGCAAATCGAATATAACTTCTTGTTGTTCTTCTGAAGTACGTCACTTCTCGGTTGACGCCGGACCGCGTGGAGAAGACTGCCTATTTCGAGTGAGATTCTCTAGAATTTGCAGCAGATTGATTAGAGAAGAATAATCTCTCAAAATTAAAATCTGTATTCGAAGCTACTTTTATTTTAAATTGTTAAACGAATGTGCGTTTGATGCGTACTCGAATGGATGGCGTTCGTCACAAACAAAACAAATATTTCTTCAGCGTATTTATGTACATACTAAGATGACTTAAATAGGCTTTATATGCGGATGCACGGTTTTATATTAAACAGAGGTCTCAGTCCAGTGTTCATTCTTATGAAACAAGCTAAGAAAAACGCCTTTAAAATGGCGCCATCAATTTTTGTTCACGGGCTTCTTGTGCGTATGTGCTATATGTAGATTCAAAAACTCATGAATAATTAATGATCATTTCCACCAATTACATCACGCAAATGAGTCACGTGGATGCTTGTTTAAAACCGATAATACATCAACAATCTAAAAAGCCTGGTGGCGGCATTTGATTTCAGTCCCAGGGGAAAGCGGGGCTGATTGTAATATACCTCATTACTATTCTTTATATAAAATGTTACCCTCATTAGTATTCTTTATATAAAGAATACTAATGAGGGTAACATTTTATATAACAGAAACAATGCTGTACAGCGTACGAGGAGGATAATTTTCCCCGGTATCTTTGCACACTTCCATTATGAATTTTGTTAACCAAAAATTTAGCGACTCTGCCGTCATATCAAGCACGTCGGTTTCCAAGTCTTGAATTTGTGATGTGTCATTAATAATAATAATAATAAAACCTTTATTTAACCACGATCTGTTTTAAAGCAAATACATGCTTGAGGGGTCGTGTGTACTAACTACCTACCTAAGAAAAATTAATATTACATTAGTACAACTGCTCGGCTCTTCAGAAGCTTTCTTATTTACTCTTGTTGACTGCCATTCTGAAAAAATCTTCATAGCCCACTTATTGACGGAACGTGTTGACTTTGGTACGGCATTTTCCAGCAGTTGTTTCTCTTCTTCAGCATTTTTGGGTTTGCGAAACGTCCGCTTGTGCTTCGAAGCCATAATGTTCTCATCGAGCTCACTATTGAATGAAGTTTCCACTATACAAATCATCTAATCTTATAATTCTTTTCAGATCTAGCAGCATGAACTAGCAGCACGGGAAAATGGTCCGAAGCTCATTAAACAAAACTTTTTATTCTTTTCAAAGACTATAGGAACTACAAAACATGAAAGAATGTCTTTATATTCTGTGAGATCGATTTTGACATTCTCTTGATGAGACTATGGAATAAAGTTATAGCACGGGAAAATGGCACCATTAGTTCATTATTCTATGAGATCGTTTTTTGAAGCCGTTCAATAAACTCGCAGATCGTGTTTTATCGGTTTTAAACCCGATAAAACACTCCTGCTCGTTTATTAAACAGTACATAAATCACGCGGCGAAGACCATTTCTTTACTCGCTAGCCGTATGCCACTGCGGTTAGAGGTTTTTCTTCAGTTTTCTTTTTCAAATATAGACATTATACATGTAGTGTCCTTCGTTCAAGAAACTCTCGAAAAGCGTTTAAGTTCTTATCAATACGTCTGATTTTGCTATTGTACGGAAATCAATATCGTAATCTATGCTTTGTACACAAAACAACGTATTTGTGGTCAATGAGGAGTCCCGGGGGTGGGGAAGTGTCTCTTTCTGCGTGCCCGGGGGTGGGGATTAGACCGCCAAATGAAAACAAAATTGCAAATCCCCGGGGGGTATGCCCGGGGGGGGCATGGGAACAGGTAGAATTGAACCATGCATAATCAAGAATCAAGACATGAGGTATGAGGATCCCGCATGAAATTTATCAATAAATTAAACTGGACCCTACACTCTACCATGAAATTGAGTTCGCTTACTTCTAGACGGTTTCCATCTGCGTGATAGCAAATTGATTCCGTTTGATGCCCCTTTCCTTTTGGGCGTGCATGTGCTGCTCATTTCATACAGTTTTGCGCAATTGATTATAAAATTGGAATATCAAGAGACTGACGTAAATTTGGTAAATCATTGATCACAATGTTCTCTTCACAGAACGTCAATAAACTATCTTCTCTTGAACCTAGCTGTCGCAGACATGACATTGGCCACGTTTTTCATGCCACAGTACAACTTTATCCACACGTTCACTCACCCAGATGGGTGGCTTTGAAAAAAGTCAAAATTTTGGATTTATCAACTGAGTTGATAAGGTAGATTGGCCACCGTAAAGAGATTGAAAGCTGACGGTTCGAGTACAGTGGTGGTTGGACACGGTCCGAAAGGCTTGGTGGATCATTATATTAGCCAATCACGAGCAGTCTCTTAACCAGGACGAGAAATCAACATGCCGGCCTTTGACGGGAATGTGAGCTTCACTTCTTGTCATTTTAACGTGATATCTGTCCCCAGTGCAGCTTACATTTTACATGAATGATTAGGATTGGTGTGTATCTAGATGTCTTGAAATTTTTGGATCTGGTCATCTTTTGTAAGTCAAGTTTGAGCACAATTTCGTTGTAGGTGGATCGAGCAACGTGTGCTTTCATGATATTTGAGTGAGTCTTACAATTTGAGAATTTGTAGGCTAACCCAAAAATCTAAAACCGTTTATATGGGGGAGTGGTGGAAAGCCAGTGATGCGGCACCACGGTTTCTAATCCCCTTGTTTGGTTATAACTTCTCTATATTTCTTTCCGGCCACGGCATTGAAATACATGGCCCGGAAAGCTTCTGAAACTAAAGTCACTTTTCTCGGTGTCAAGATTTTGAAAACCAATTGAAACAGCCTATCTATCAGTGTGCATTTCAGACCTACAGATTCTCATGGTTAATTGTTACTTTCAGCTTGTCACCCTTCACACGTCAAAAACTATACAACCCGTATTCTCAATTTCTTAGACTTTTGAACTGTGTAGTGGTGACTTCAAAAATTCGTCTTTCAAATTGGCACTATTAAGCCCACGTAATCAACAATCATTTTTCGTTTAACTACCGTAATTCATTCTCGTTTTAACTGAAGACGTCAGATTATGTAGGGAGGGAAAACGGAAGAGACATCGGTTCCCAGAGAAGGCCTGGTGAGAGACGTCGGAACTTGGATGTCCCACCTCGACCCTAGTTCTCTTCTTGTTTTTGTCCTGCGAGGCCAAAAAACAACGACCGAACGCACGAAGAATGGGACAAAGGTACACAGGAAATTATCGACGCTATACGTGTAAGGTTAGCGCTGTTTGGTTTTGGCCGGACCCGCCTTCCCGCTCACGAAAGGAAATACTGAAATACCACTGAAATTCGGTAGGAGTCAATTCTTAACAAGATACAGTCACAGAGCGGGGTTAACTTGCAATGCCCTAATCCAAAAGGAGATTTTCTGTCTTTTTTCATACGTGAACCCTACCATTCCCGGAGAACCAGCAGCAACCAATCCGGGGGGAGGGGGTGGGGAGAAGAGGTCCCGACCCGAGCTATTGTAAAAACTCAGAAAATCCTGTTTTATTTTTTCTAAGCGGCCTTCTAGGTGTCGCCGATATAAAACTAAAACGTTAGTTGCTCTGAAGTACCCCCGTCTTTTGTGAGAATGTGATACAAAGTTTATTTGTTTAATATATACTTTGCACAATCCATGAGACACAGATTTAGTGTTTTTTTCTCTTTTCAGTTTATGAGCCCCGCCGAAAGGCAGGGAGACAAAAGAATTAGACTATAGACTCATTCCGTTGTTCTCCTCCACGGAAATCTTTAGTAAAAGGCGAAAGACGTATGCGTGATGAAGGAAAACCAGAGTCAATAACAAAGGGCACAGGTTGTGGCTATTTTGAACGACTCGCAGAAAGCCATGTGGTACAAATAATTTCAATTAGTTCTTTTAAAGCGCTTGCGCACTGAATACACACAAAGTATTCCAACAAACAGGGACGCGAACATAATGGGCGCGGTGAAAGTTTAGCTTAAATATATATCGGGAGTTTCGGGAACGGGCCTATACAACCCGGTAAGGGTGTTTTTGGTTGGCAAGTACACAGTAGGAATAGTGGTGGCTTATCTTATAACTAGGATAGCATCTGACGTATGACGGTTAACTTCAACATAAAGGTAAATTTCGAGTGAAATATGAAAACTTGTTTCCGTTTCCTGGTCTCAACCAATTGTAACTGTAAACGGTGATAACTTGACGGCAACGTTTTTGCGAATTTGCTACGACAAGCGAAGATTGCACCCGTCATTGAAGAAGCCCTACTTTCGTCCCCAATAGGATATAACAGACTGGATTTATTATTATATTATGGCAACAATTTTGCGACCGTTTGTCATAATTTCTTCTTCCGAATAAGTATCTTTTTTTTTCTGATGTTTATATGGGGAGTGGTGGAGCTACGCTATTGGTGGGAACATGACAACGTGAAAAACAAGAATAAATTAGTTGAATGAAAAGCGTTCGTTGATACCGTGGGGATTAAGTGTGCCGATTTGAAAAATGAATTTTTGTTCTAGATTTTTACGGCTTTCCGTGTTACCCTGGTGTAGGGAAAGGCCGCAGATCGTCATGTGTTAGCTAGAATGATTAGGGAGATTGAAATGTCGTGCGACTGGTTTGGATGCGTCCTTGTCATTTCTTTCAACGTCTCGTGTAGGTGTTCGCGGAAACGGTCGCCTAGTCTCCTCCCTTTTTCGCCAATGTATATCTTTTTGCATAAAGTGCATGTTATGCAATAGATAACATTTGCGGAGGTGCAAGTAGAGCGATCGGTGATTTTAATCGATCGCTTGGGTCCTGTTATTTTGTCCGCATTGTGAATGAAAGGACAAGCGTTGCATCGTATGCGCGTGCATTTAAAAGTACCCGGTTGATCATCAGATTTAAGTGCACTTCTAACTAAAAAGTTCCCTATGTTTTTGTTGCGTTTGAATGAAATCAATGGATGCTGTGAAAAGATTCTTCCTGTTTCATTGTCATTTTGGAGTAACTTAAAAATCTTTGAAATTATGTTTTTGATTGCGAGGTTATGTGGATGGTAAGTGAGTGTAAATGGAATTCTCTCGTTCTTTTCCTTCTGTGACGTTTGCAGTGCTGACTGTCGATCAATCTGTTGAGCACGGTGTTGAGCCGTGTAGACAACAGAGTCAGGGTAGCCAAGCTTCTTGAAGAAATGGCGCATTTCCTCTGAATTGTTGGAAAAATCGGAGTCATCACTATAAACGTCGAGGTCTAAGAAATCGAGAGAACGGAACAGAGTTTTTGACGTGAGAAGGATGAGAGGATGAATGCAACAAATAACCGTGGGAATCTGTAGGTTTGTAGTGCACACTGGTAGATAGGCCGTTGCCATTGATTAAAACTATG
Organism: Siderastrea radians; assembly: GCA_964017195.1. Lineage (NCBI taxonomy): Eukaryota > Metazoa > Cnidaria > Anthozoa > Scleractinia > Rhizangiidae > Siderastrea > Siderastrea radians. Next base: position 11,033,510 of record OZ024896.1, read on the forward strand.
ATGTCAAGAAAAGCAATTGAAGTTTCGGAAATTTCCCAGGTATGTATCAGCGCCGGGTGAAAGGAGATAACAGAAGTTATAAAATGATCAAGTTCTTTTCTGCTAGATGAAGTAGCGCCAAAGCGTAGGAGAATAAACAAGTTTTACAACTTAAAGTTCGCAGAGTGCTGCTCATTAGTTAAAATTTGAAAAATTGTAAAAAATTGATTGGCTCTGACGAAGGGCTAACGCTCCAAACGTCAGCTTTCAACCGCTTAACAAAACAAAGAAGGGAAAACACTCGATTGGGATGCCACACCATACTGTTGATACTTGTTATAACTAAAATAAGACGATCACTCGCATTAATATTTCGCGGGTAATTTTCACATCTTTCAGCCGGTGGAGAGTAATATTGCATACATCAGTCCCGTGATGCATCTCCCCGAGTGTGCCCCTTTACCCGCCACCTTAAATACCTAAGTACAAATTTAAAAAACTGTTTATTTGAGAAATGGAGAAAATGAACGTCGTCACTGGGATGCGCTGATCAAGGCTTTCATTCAAAAGGATTAGAAGGTTAATTTGATTTGAAGTTAATTTGTTCATCTGGAAGGAAAGTGTTTGGAACAAAAAGTCTTTTATACACTGTTGTCGGAACTCGATCGCTAATTGCCATCATTCGGCATGAAGGTATTCAATGAACTTACGAAATTTCATTAAGTCACAAGGTCAAACCACGTAAACTGCTTCGTCTGGTTTGTGGCTCAAAAAAATAGCAATTGTTAAATGAGAACCCGTACGTACTCGGCCCAGTTAGATGGGGGCCTTTTAGATATGGGGAGGGGGTGGGTGAGGTGGGCCTCCTGTCACAAGTACTCGAAAGTAACTCCAGCTATATCCGAAGAAAAGTTTTATTCCAATTTTAAGTCAAATTTTGACCGAGTTAATTTTGAGCTAGTCACCAATCATTTCCATAATTGTAACGATCTTTCATATCTTAGCTCGTTATTTACTACAAGTATGGCGTCAACTTACACAACCTGTCAATGTAAGTTACCAATCACATTTATCAGTTTCATGTTTGTATACTTTTAAATTGTCACGATCCTAGCGTATGTATTCATTTTCTTTAGTATTAGCCCCCGATAAGGGTTTGTGTTTGTAGTGTATTCGACGTATAAGCAGTGTATAAACTCCAAACGACAACAAACACATTGTCAAAACTCGACCGACTCGAAGATCAAAGGAACCCGATCACGTGACAACTTGGCTAGTCTCAGGACTCCACATTCCTCCCCCCAAGTCTTTAAACAAACAAGAAACAAACGAGACCAAAAAAAGATTAACGTCTCTGCCGTAAAACGTAACTGTTCACGGGGGAGCGAATGGTCCATCCGTAAAAGCGTGGGGGGGGGGGGGGTCCGATCTCTCACTGGGTACCACCTCACCGGGTTGGTGGGGCCTAAGTCCGGATCTCCTGACGTAGTAGGTGACTCCGAGTCTCCAAAGGTAACTGCAGGGCTATTTACATCAGGTACGATAACCTTCGAAACGAAACTTTCCTGCTTGAAAGGGCTCGCACTTGGAACTGCCGCACCAGAGGGAAGAACATCTGCAGGACGAGAAACCACTTGGTCGTGATGCCTTCGAACCACAGTTCCATCTTCAAGCTCAACTCGTGCATATAGAGGACCAGCTTCCTGGATGATAGTTCCAAGAAGCCACTTAGATTCTAGGGAGTAGTTTCGAATATTCACCGCATTACCAACTTCCACTTGGTGCATCCGGCTATACTGATCATGCTGTTTATTTTGCCTTGACTGCGCCACATGCACCTTTGTCGCTACGTCCGGTCGCAGCAGATTGAGGTGTGTCCTCAGAATACGTCCATATCGTAGCTGAGCTGGAGATCCATCCATAGTGCTTTGGGCGGTAATACAATAACTTAAAAGGAACCAAGCTACCTTGGTCTCGATGGTATCATCGCCTTGCTTTTTCATCCCTTGCTTAAAAGTCTGTACCGCTCGTTCCACCAGACTATTTGTACCAGGGTGATAAGGTGCAAACGTAATGTGCCTGATGCCATTTTTCTGTAGGAATGACTTAAATTCGCTGCTCACAAAGTTGGACCGTTTGTCGGACTCTACAATCTCTGGCAAGCCACGTGAAGCGAAGGTTGTCTTCATCCTCTCGATGGTCATGCTGGAAGTGGCAGAATTCACACAGTTGATATTCATCCATTTGGAATGCGCATCAATGACCAGCAAGAACATCTTGCCCATAAAAGGGCCCGCATAATCTTCGTAAACTCGAGACCAAGGGCAGCCAATGGTGTAACGGCGAGCGTGGGGGTCTTTTGGTCGCTTTGGCAGGTAGTACAGCTTTTCACCTTTCCTTCTAAATCCGTGTCCGTTTTCGGACACCAAATATAGCTCCTAGCTAGACCCTTCATCTTGACTATCACTGGGTGAGAGTCATGTAATTTGTTCAGCACTTCCTCTCTCTCTTGAGGGGGCATTATGACTCGAGACCCCGTGGGAGACAGCCAGCATGTGCACTCAATTCTTCTCTTCTAAGACTGCCACGGGCCATCCCTGAAGAACAAACTGCAGGACTCGGAAAGCACTGGATCACTGACCGTCCACAATTTCGCCTTAGTAGCGTCCACTGGGCTGGTGTTGATAGGTTCTACAAGATGTACCATGTCCCCCGGGACGGGTGTGGTCTCCGGAACATCCAAGAGGGGTAGGCGGCTGAGGGCGTCTGCGTTGCCATTCTCACTACCCGGGCGATACAACAGCTCACGCTCATAGGCTAGCAAAGTCAACGCCCACCTTTGCATCCTGCTTGAGACCATTAACGGTGTGGCTCGTTCAGGGTTGATCAGCCCCAAAAGTGGTTTGTGATCCGTGTAAATCTTGAAGTGACGGCCATAAAGAAACTGGTGGAAAATTTTCACCTCAGAAACTACAACTAGTGCTTCTTTATCTAGGTGACCGTACTTCCTCTCTGTTGTTGAGAGTGTTCGTGAGGCATTTGCAACTGGTCTCTCAGAGCCATCATCCATAGCATGGGCCAGGACCGCCCCAACGCCATAGGGTGACGCATCACTAGATAACACCAGCTGTTTCTCGGGATCATAATGCACTAGTACATCTGATGATTGAAGCAGATTCTTGGCTTTTTCAAACGCCTCATGATGCTCCGTCCCCCATTTCCAACGGACACCTTTCCTCAGTGGCTGATGTAGTGGCTCCAGGGTGGACGGCAGGTTGGGCATGAACTTTCCAGAAAAGATTTTAGCTCAGAGGGATTAGTGGGTGCAGGGGCCTCTTGGATGGCCTTAATTCACCTTTGCTTCAACTCGGTGGAACCCTTCTGCGTCAACTTGGTGCCCCTGCACTCCAACACTGGCTTCATAAGTTGGAACTTCTCTGCCTTGAGCCGTAGACCAGCTTCAGAGAGACGTCCCAAGACTTTCTCGGTGTTGTCTTGGTGCTCTTCCGTGCTGGGTCCTGTGATAAGGATGTTATCTAGTAAAAGTCGCGTCGAAGGGATTCCTTGCAGCAAACGCTCCATCATTCTCTGGAAAATGGCCGGTGATGAGGAGACTCCATAAGGAAGATGGTTATACCTGAACAGACCCTTGTGTGTGTTGATTGTCAAGAACTCCCTAGAATTCTCATCCACGGGCATCTGCTCATAAGCAAGGCTCAAGTCTAACTCAGTAAACGTTTGACCCCCAGTTAACTTTGTGTAAAGATCATCAAGCTTAGGGATAAGGTAGCCATCCAGTTTTGAGACTTAATACGCAGTGAGCTTGTAGTCTCCAAAAACTCTTACAGTGCCATCACTTTTCATAACGGAGACAATAGGTGTGGCCCACTCGGAATACTGCACAGGTTCAATGGTCCCTGCCCTTTCAAGTCTTTCTAGGTCTTGTTCAATTTTCTCCCTGAGGGCATACGGTACTGGTCTGGCCTTATGGAAAATGGGGGTGCCTGTGGGATCCACGTGGATTTTCGCCTTTGTCCCTTGTAAGATCCCCCCACGTTCCTCAAACAGCTGTACATGTTTCTGCAAAATCTCCTCAAGTCGCTTGTCATGTGAAGAAAGTTGCTTAATTCTAGGCCAATATAGCTTAATTTCCTCCTCGGTATATGTACGAAGGATAATTCCTGATTTCTCCAATGATTGTGCTCTGCCTACTGAAACAAGGTTGTTGTAGATTTTCTCACTAATCACTGACAAGGAAGCCCATATGTCAGCTTCCATTTCTAGCAAATGCCCAGCAACACTCAGCTGTACTTTGTAAGGCTATAAGCGCTGAATGCCAAAAGTAAAAGGAAACATGCACCCACACCCTGTTCTCCCTCCGGTGCTTCCTCGGCTTCCTCTAAAAGACGGGTAGGCTGGGAGTTGACTAGGCTCAGTCTCCAGCCGTGAGTGTCTCCATGCGCCCACGATTCTCGCCACCTTCACGGCTGGGCGCACGGGTTTGCTTATTGTTTAGACTGAGCAATCAGAGACAAGCCCCCTGAAATTTGCGAGGCAGAATGCGCGGAATAATTTAGCGGGATTTCGTCTTTCTCTTGAAATTTCACGCTTTTAGGAGGCGTTTCAGGCATACTTTTCGCATTTCGCTTTTTTTTCCAGACGATACAAAAAAACAGATAAAATTTATGCCAATGACGTGGGGATTGTCTGCATAATTATTACAATTGTAATGACGTCATGGACATGCAACCAAACCCGTGCGCCCAGCCGTGAAGGTGGCGAGGATCGTGGGCGCATCGAGACACTCACGGCTGGAGACTGAGCCTAGGAGTTGCCTGACTTCTGCTCATTAACTGGCTGTGGTTGCTTCCCTTTCTTTTTGGCTTGGCACAGTCAAGATAAATGGCCAACTTTGCCACAAGCATAACATTTGCCATCCTTAAAATAACAGCTTTTTGGGTAGTGATTGCCGCCACAAAGATTGCACTTAATTTCGTACCCCCTTGTCAATTTTGACATCAACTTTGTTGAGCGACGTGTCCCCTCTCTGAGAGTCCCCCTTTTATATCTCTGAAGCATCCTTATCCGTGGCCTCAATTACGAGAGCCAGATCGAGCGCTCGCTTTAGCATTAATTTCGGTTCAGCTAACAACAGACGCTGTATTCTGATATCGCGGACACCACATACAAACCGATCACGAAGCATTTCATCTAACGTTGTCCCAAATTCACAGTGCTCAGTAAGCTGTCTCAACTAGGCCAGAAACATTGCAATGGTCGCACCTGGTTGTTGGGAGCGTGTGTAAACTTGAATCACTGAACAATGGCGGATGGCTTAGGCATGAAATGTTCTTGGAGGAGTTTCGCTAAGTCCTTATACCTTTCGTCCTTCGGATCTTCCGGAGCAACCAAACTTCGCACTAGCTTAGGTTTTGGCTCCCACCTAGTGCAGGTTTTGGTTCCCACACTAACCTGAAAACTTGGAGCTCCTCTTGCCAGGATCGATGATCTCATTGGCTTCAAAGAAATGATTTACACGCTCGCTGTAATGGCGCCAATTTTCTGTTTCGTTATACCCGTCTAACTTCCCAAACGTAGGCATAATTCGTGCAGTTTTGTGACGTTCGAACACATTCCCTCGTCGCCAAAAATGTCGTGTATTTTCGTATAAGCAGTGTATAAACTCCGAACGACAACAAACACATGGTCAAAACTCAACCGACTCGAAGTTCAAAGGAACCCAATCACGTGACAACTTGACTAGTCCCAGGGCTCCACAGTGTTTCAAACCGAAATATCGGGCACAAAAAAGATAATTTTTGGATCATTCTGTTGTTCTTGTCTCTGTGTTTTCTCCACCGTAAGAATCAGTTTGCTGTGTTGTTTTACTGACTTTTGTTCTGCGAGCCGGTTTTTCAAATAAAATAAAAACCGTTGAGCAGTACTTGTCTTTTATTTGATTTTGTGCCCCTTTTAAAGTTACTTTCTTTATCACCACACAGGACGCTTTCGACATTACTCAGTGATCATAGCAATATACAGGATACATGTCACTTATGAAACTAGTAAATATTTTATGTCTTGCTACAAGTTGACTCCCTGGGTTCCTGCTGATTCGATGCTGACTTCCTGTATTGACACAGGGATCCCCCACATCAAACCATTGCTCCGCAAGGCCGCCATTTTGATTTTGAGTACGTGCGGTCGGACCTGAGTAAGTCTGAAACCGATGCCGCTTTTTTCCGCCATTTTAAATAGGAGGTCTGGAACCGAGAAGCCTTTGGGAACCGTTTGTAACTCTAGTTATTCTCGGCAAGCGATCGGAAGCTCCGACTTATGTCCGAACTCCATGCCAGGCCATGCAGTTTCTCTGTTCCAGTCCTCGCGCTATCTGGCCGTATATAACTGAAGGCTCACCGTGTGTTGAGCACATGCACTCGTTAGAGCATCGATAGGAGTGCAGAAGGTCGTGAGTTTTTTTTCTTTATTAATTATCACACGGTTCCTACTACTACCGAACGAGAGCAATGGTCAACTGGCTGTACCCGGTAGAATCGCTCTCTCCGATCGCAGCCCGGATGGCTTCTCTGAAAATTTTAACCCCGTTTAGCATATCACAGATATAAATCATAAAGGATTAAGCTTTACTTCGAAAGCACAAACTAAAATTAGCCATTTTATCAAACTGCTTTTACATTTACATCTATGATGTCTTACTTACTAGAAACACGCTAAAATTCCCTTCTTCAAGCCGAATTCCTCTCTTTTCTAGAATAATAAAGAAAACCTGGCAATACTCGTGTGCATCATAATGTTCAAACATAGTACTTTTTCACCTGAAGGGTACTGCACAAATCGTACCACGTAAAAATGCATACCTCACAAAAACGAAAAAAATTTAGGACATAAACTCAAACATTTGTATTAACAAGATGTTTCCCTCTTGGCTACCTCGAAGGTGAACCTTAGGCTTGTGGGTGAAGCTAAAATTGCTTGCGCCTTCTGATCTTTCCGGATATTGAGTGAGTTAGGTCAGAACAAGGAAACCGGGTTGAACTGACAATTTTGAGTGATCAACATGTTATATTAACTTCAGTTGACTGCTAATTGCAAACTTCCTTTGGTGAAAAGTCAGAGTGGCAGGTAGCAAAAACATTTAAGTTAGATTGGCTTTATCAATCTAACTAATTGAAATTAAAGTCGAACGTCCGAAAATAAATTACCCAAACAAATCAAGCATCAAACATTGTAACAGATGCTTTCTGCATCACTAAAGTTACTGAAGTTAATTTTATAATTGACCATCAAAGCCAAACAGCTGACAAATCTGTCTTCTCTGTTGTTACCTTCTTCATCCTTAAGAACAATTACTGCTTTTAATAAAGGGCTACGTTCGGGGGGATTTTTGCGTTTTAGGGTTAAAACTTTGTTAAAATTAGAACTAAGCACCTATTGTCGTACTTAAAATGCTCCTAGGTCTTAAGAGTAAGACTGATCGAGTGACTTTCTGAAAGGGAGAACAACGCTAACCAGTTTATGGCGACTTGCAATCCAGTTATCACAGTCTTCCGCAGCCAAGCACAATAATTCACAGTTTTAGGGCCCGGGGGGAGAGTACTCCCTTATATGGCCTATATGAGGATGTGCCGCCGGACAGGCGGTATGGTTTTTGGCCTCTAGGTCCTGATCAGGGTATATAATTCAATGCGAATCTGTCCTAACCAGGGTCTGAACTTTCCTACACAGGGTTATGGTTGCACAATTGTCGTCATTAAATATGGCTTTATAGTACTCAGCATTCCTAGAACGGAGACGTTTGCCTTTCTTCAGACAACATTTTAAAATGCGTAAAACAAGAGAGTGTGTATTTTGCCATTTGTCCTAAACAGGGACCTAAAATTGGCTTTGTTGTCCTTGCGCGGAGATGGTGTTTTAGGGCATTTTTTGTGCTAAATAGGGTCACGGTTTCAGACCCTTAACGGCATCCCTACACCCAAATATGGGTCAAGTGCTCCCCCCATCCCGGTTTCAGAGAAACTAGTAGTACTGAGCCATTACCTTTGGTTTTTTTAATTCCAAATGTCTTTTGACTTTTTCAATACTAACAATGGGTGACATCTAGGCCCTTTGAGACTGAGCAACTTTTTCCTTCGCCGTGACTATGATTTACGCGCGTCTAATCATTTTCTTAGGATAGCACGCCTAAATGAGCCAAAAGTTCCAGGTAAGATTCATGCCCCGTAGAAAAAAGGTAAATTCCTCTGAAGATGTTATGTTTGGTGGTTGACTTCGCGCAGTCACCTGTTTTCCTCATGCAGGCTTCGTAGCTGTGAACTCGTCGCGTCACTTCTCACGCCATAGAAAAAAAAGTAAGAGAAGAAAGATACGGCTTGAAGTCTAGTTTGGTAGCCGGTTAAAGTTAATTACAATCACATGAACTTTAAATTCAAAAATTTCAGATCACTTTTCAGTCATGCAACTTACGTTTGATTACAGGAAATATCGAAGTTTAGATGACACTCATATGATCAGACAATAAACAGGTATGTGTTAAAAACTTTTCTTGGGTGATTATAAGAAATATTTTGGATTTTTGTCTTGTGAATGAATCTAGTTGCAGTACAGTTCTGCAACCTGTAATAAAGTGCAGCAATATACCGTGCCCTGCAAGGTAATCGTTTCTGGTCTAAAGAGTTAAAGCTTACATCAAAATTGTGAAATTTTGACTGCAACGCAGATGAGAATAACAAGAACGGGTCTCTTTTTTTGACAGCTGTGATTTCGCTGAAATCGCGCGTTATTAAAATTTTACACGTATTACTTTTCTATAATAGCAAAAAACACCGTCATACCTTTAACTGTAAATTGAAAACTAGCCGGAGAGCTTGAATGCAGGACATGATTGCTGAAAAATGGTGGAAATTCGAAAAGAAAACAAACAGTTAAGCGTGATAGCGCTCCAAATCGCGTGAGATTTAACAAGTAAAATTTGAAATATCAACACTTCATAATTTACGTAACTGTTCGGTTCCTATTCTTAACAATACGTAAATCGTGGTTGTGGCAGTATAATCAACTAGAAAAGAAAACCTTCCGTTCGCCGAAACCACAATTAAATAGACAGTCAATCAGGAAGAAAACGAAGACATCGACATTTGCGTCCAACATTCCCGCCTCCGGCAAACTCTAGATTAAACATTTGTTTGTTAGTTTGTAGCTGTTCATGTCTGGCGTGGGTGCCATAGTCAAAATTCCACCATATCTACAAATGCGACGCCATTACAATAAAGACTATTTAACGCTTTTCTAGACTGGATTAGCCAGTCACTTAAAAGAACCCAAGCCCACAAAACAGCAATACGTTCTTACGACTCATTTTGTAAAATCAGATCGAGAAACGAATAAAACCAGTTCGTCAAATTCTCGGTGAGGTATCCTTTAGTGGAATGGCCATTCGCTTTCGAGGATTTCTTACAGTCAAAAGTTAGTCCCAATAGACGGCCATTTTAACTGACTCACTAACAACAACAACGACAAAAACTTCAATCCCTAGCTGTCAAGGTTTGCTGTAATTCCACAGACGTCGTAAGAAGAGCTGAAGGCTGAAAACCTCGAATTGTTCTTCTATGGCAACATACGTTGTACCTCAAATTTGAATTTGGTACGATGGTGTAGTATCATCTAACCACTGATTCGTGTTTGCCTGATTAGGTCAGGTGGCAATAACTGACCAATGTCCAACACTAAAGTCATTTGAAATGCTTAACGACCGATCGTCTAGATTGTGTTCAAGTGGAGTGGAATTGATACAGAGCACTTTAACACGGTCTTCAAAACTGAACTGAGAAACCCAGGTTATCAAGTCAAAGCTCCGTAGAACAGAGCGTTGTAGTCGGCAATTCTTGGAAGCTTGTAGCATCGAGCTTACTATTAAAAACAAACTCAAAAGTCTCATCAACTGACGAGGTACGGAATCTCCTGACGTGGGGCACCGACTTGCTTCGACCCTGCCGCCGTTTTTTGGCAATTTCAGCCATGTCGATGAGATGACTTTCAACTTCGTTGCCCGAGTTCGTTTCTGTCACTGGCGATGAGTCGCCGCTGCACGATGAAGTTGTTGAACTGGAGGATACTGATCTGATGTTTCCTGAGCTTTTTCGGCGGATTTTGAGGAGTTCCATCTTGAATTTCTTATCCACTGCAAGCTATGCCGTGTCACCACCAACAGCTTTAGTAAACGTCCAGCTGCTAGATATCAGAATTACTGTATGCGCTGCACACGACCCACTTTATCATCGAAGCCATCGAACTATTACGAGGAATGTGATTGGTGTTTAGCGTGAACGGTCTGTTATTTGACGCTCATTGCAGTTCTCATTAAGAGAATGCAAACACTGTCAAGTGCTCCATCAATAGAACATTCCGCATTTAAAAAGATGTGCTGATAACCTACTCTAAATTTAGAGTTAAGAGTTCGCAGTTAACCCTTTTCCTCATCGAGGCAATTATTGAGTCGAAAAATGTACTTCTAACTTTTACGTCTGTGGCTAAAGAACTAAAGAATACCCATACAGATGCGTCATACCGTTCTTAAGGCATTGTTTGTTTTTCATTCTTCCTTGTCAAACTTGTCAAATTTAAAGCCTTTTGGTACACTTAGAGGATAAAGAGTTAAACGATGATTACGCTAATGAGGCGTGTTGTTTTTATGCTCAGATTAAAATAACAATTCTGCCTACTCTTTGCCGCACACTGAATATTTGGTGATACATTAAAAGTTACCCGGTGGACGAAATTCTTATTAAAGTCACCTGCTTTCTAAAGGAGCCATTTTCTTCTGTCTGACTTCTAGGAAAAAGAGTCTTCTCTTTGAAGATAAAAAGTAGAGTCAGTAATACAGTTCTGAGACTGGTTACCCTTCAAATGAAATCTATTCAGTAGTACCGTCCTTTGTCCCTTTCTGTCATGACATGTTTTCGAATTAAAATTTGTGAATGGTTCATTTTCCGACTTGCGTGCTTCTGGAAATGAAATTTAGGGTTAAGAAGTAAAAAACACAATTCTCAATTTACTCTTCGTGCAACCAGCTTGCTTACATTTACTATCCGTCTGTCTATAGACGAAATCCACACCAAATTCTAGCTAGCCTCGACGACTTAACTGCCCTTTCGAGACACAGTGATATGGGATTCTTGCATTGCTAGTGATCGATGCGAGCTGGAATGTGTCTTTTTGAGTGGGTTTAATTTAGCAAGCCAAGGTTAAAGATAGCCACACAGTAAAAATACTTTTTGTATAACAGTTAAAAAAAGAACTGACAAGAGCCTACATTGCGTAAAATCACCACGCATGTTACAGTGAGGAAGTAATTGGCGATTGCTTTTATATGTTTCACAAGAAAATAGTCCAAACTGACCTATTTTGCTAATGAGAAATGTGTGAAAAATAACAAACTGATTTCTTGAAGGTCTTCAAAGGGCAAACTACCCTATTTGATATTAAACGATAACAGTCTCAACTGACATCTGCAAATTGGTTTTTCCATTACTTCTGAGCCAGGTGAAAAAACACGTTTTGAGACCGAGAGGTGAAACTAGACAGTCTTCGGAAAAGTTTGTGTGGGATTCTTATTGAAGCTTTTCATCATTAAATCCCCAGATTCTTCTCCACTGGAAAATTGCAGTTAAAAATATCAAGAGTCTATAATTGGTCGGGCGGATCTTTTCACGTTTTTTAGCGAAACACAAATTAGGATTAATTAACAGAAGTAAAATGAGGTTATCATAAGTCAAGGGCACATTTTTCAGAAAACAGGCTTTCGAGAGGAAGAAGCCATAACCGCTTCCGTAGCAAGTTGTTTTCTTAAGTGTTCGTCGAGACATTGCGCGCAACTTGAAAGTTGCACCGTGTGTCCACCCTTGAAATTGTTTTGCGCAACGTTGCGTGCAACTGTTACAGAAGTAGAATCGGCTCCTACGTCTGCAACACCACGCGCAACGCTTTCACCGGTTGTCCATCATCTACAACATTGCGTGCAACTTCGTGACGCAATGTTGCGCGCAATGATGTATCGTGTGTCCATGCCTTCATTCTCTTGTTCTTCTCGTCTGCTGTTTTCTTCCTTTCACAAAATAGCGATCTTTGAACTTCGTAGAGGGACGCTGTTGCAGTCATGTATTGATTTTTTGAAGTCGTTCAAAGAACTCGAAGCAAGTGTTTCATGAGGTGTAATTGACTACTGGGCTTCACCTTGTTACTGTTACCCTGACAGAACACTGTTGATGGTCCATTCAACATGACCAAAAAATTGAGAAGTTGCACAACTACCTGTCGCCTACCTGTTTTTCAACTAAAAGAAGGATAAATTGTACATGTGCTAAAACCATTTAAATGTGTTCTGCGGATCTCGGGTCCGGTCCGAGATACTCGCGTTTCTTCAGGACGGTGCCTACGTATACTAATACTAAGGTACTTTGGCGCGGTTCAGGACTATGCGGGAAGAGTTGTTAGAATCCCAAAAGAAAATCTGGAGTAACCGAGCATTTTTCAGAGATAATTGAGCTTGAATCTGGGAAGAAAATACTATACATAATTCTTAAAAGAATTATGGTTGCTTGATTATCTCTGAAAAATGCGTAGTTACCCACATTTTTCTCAGTTTTGGATTCGAGTAACCCTTTCCTAAGATCCTCTTTTTCCTATAGTCATATGGGAAAAATACCTGTGTATTAGAAAGCATCGTACTTTAGTGACGTTTGGTACAAAGAGAATATAATTATACACTAACATACGCTACCACAAAAAAAAGGCGAATACAGAGAGCGTTTCTAATTTTGTTACTGAAGGGGAGGTATGAAGTTGCTAACTATGAACGGTTGTCATTTCTCGTTAAAAGTACTGCTAGATCTGTTTTTAACAGCTAGATGTCTTTCAGTGATGCCATGATCATAGAACTGTAGTTTAAACAACTCAAAAAGTAAAAGCTCTTCTGTTAGACTGCATTTATAGATGAAGTACTTAGCTATTAGCAGTGCTGAGCTTACCAGGTTGAACAGGTCCATAAAGAAGGGTTCTACCAGGTAGAGTTATGTTTTCCTTGGTGATTTGTGACCACCAGGAGTAAAACTCTTTCCAGAATTTAACTGCGTGGGAGCATCTTAGCAGCATGTGTTCGAGTGTATGTCTTTCTTTTTTGCCGAGATAACACAAATCATCTGACGTTAAATTGGCTTTTTTGAGCTTATCTTTAGTATAGATGTTATGATTTATCTTGAATTGAAACATTGCCAGTTTTACGTTCTTAGTGACAGTAAAAGGCCATTTATAGATGCTTGATAATTCAGACGGATCTATTCCATAACTGATAACTCGTGTTTCATTACCTGGTGGTTCGAATTTATAGTTGACGATGATCTTATGCAAGGCAGCGTTAAAAAAGTTCTCTTCAGTATTGAACCAGTTTCGCCGTGGAGTTTGTTTTTGCGTGGCAAGTAGAAAAAGTTTCCATTTGCTTCTAACTGCGCGTAAAAGGCCATAGTATGTTGTAAAGTTAGTTTTGATTGTGTATCGATCAATGAAGTTTTCGTATGTACGAAAGTTATTACCACTGTAGTCTAAGAGGTGTTCTACTTTTTCAACGCCACACTGGTACCAAGAGCGATAGAAGATCGGCTTTCCATCGATTTTCACATCTGTATTGTTCCATATTATAATTTCGCTTATGTCTACTTTGTCTTCATCACAGTTAGACCTGACTTTGTTGATCAGTTCCCAGTGTTTTAGTACTTCAGTACTTCGAGGTAGAAAAGGGGAATATTGTCTAGTGTTAATTCTTTACTTTTGTATGTGCATGACAGAAGGGATTTGAAGCCACCAAGGTGATGTGCCATGTAATCTGGAATGATTTTCCACGGTGAACTTATGTCGTTTTTAAACCTATTCACCCACGAGGCCTTTAAAGCTTTGTTCATGGAATCGAACTCCATCATCTTAAGCCACCTTTGTCTTTATCGCCGATCAGCGTGATCGCCGATCAGCAAATTCCTCCGGTAATGATAGTACCGAGGCTTTTCCAAGAATTTAGGATTTTTTGTAAATCTTCTAACTTCTTTTCGAAATTCAACGCATCAGTTATGCGTTTCTCTTTCGTGAAGTGGATACCCAGAGAGTATACTGAGTCTTTCGGCCAGCGGAAGCCAAACGGTGTGTCCTTAGCTTTCTTTCTGCCCACAAGCCAAGCCACACAGCTTCTGTTTTCGCTTTATTCACCTCTAAGCCGGAGCACTTTTTGAAACTTTCTAAAGCTTCAAGAAGCGCTTGAACTGAGTCTCTATCTTTTAGAAAAAGAGTAGTGTCGTCCGCATATAACGTGATTTTGATTTGCGTGTTACCGACGCTGATTCCTTTGATGTTTGGATTCGTTTGGATGGCAAGATTCAACAGTTCTATTCCAAGCACGAACAGGAGGCCTGATAATGGGCAACCTTGCCTTACTCCGCGGTTTAGGTTGAAGAAGTGAGAGGCGAAGCCGTCACTTATCACACAGCTTGAGATGTCATTTTAAAAACTTTTACCCACCTTTTAAGATCGTCTTTAAAATTGAACACATCCAGAACTTTGTTTAGGTAATCCCATTCGAGTGAGTCGAAAGCTTTTTTAAAGTCGACAAAAACGGCGATACCCGGTAACTGTTTGTATTTTGTGTACTCAATGCCATCGGAGATAAGTCGGACATTTTCAGCAATGTATCTCTTTTTTACATAGCCAGTCTGGATTGCACAGATGATGTCTGGGAGTACTTCCCCTAATCTTTTGGCTATCACTTTTGTTGCAATCTTATAGTCGGTGTTCAAAAGGGTAATTGGCCTTAAATTGTTGAGTATGTTAGTGGGCTTATCTTTTTTTTGGCAGTAAAACCGTCTGAGCCTGGCGATTTTCCGTTCTGCATTTCCTTTAAAACCTTTCGGCACTCTTTTTTAGATATTCGACCTTCGCATAAGTCTGCGCTCTCATCACTTAGTGGTTTGATTATTTCGTTTTTGAAAAAGGCTTCGCTATCTGTCGTTTCTGTATTATTATTACTTGACTTATAAAGCGACTTGAAAAAATTTTCTTCTTCTTTAAGAATGGTGTCTTGGTTCGCTGTGACTGTACCATCTTCTAGGTATAATCCTACAATCCTTTTCTTTTCCGCTTTTCGTTTTTCCAAATTAAAAAAGTATCTCGTATTTTTTTCACCATACTCAGTCCACCTTGCCTTGCTTCGCATCATCGCACCTTTCACTTTTTGTTCTGTTATTCGTTTCAGTCGCGACTACACGGTTTGTATCTTTATTCTCAGAGCAGGATTATTTTTACAATGCTCCGACTGTGCCAGCAAATTATTTAATTGTTCTTGTAGCATTTTTCTGTGTCTTTTCTTTCTCTGGCTTTTTTTTTGGTATATGCGATTGTGAAACTTCGCATTTCCATTTTCAAAAGGTCCCACTTCAGACCTTTGTCTTCTAGATAATCATATTTGTTTCTGTATGCTTTAATGTTTTCTTTATGCTCGTTGATATACGTTTCATTCTCAAGTAACGAGCAGTTGAATTTCCAGAATCCAGGGCCAAGTTTCTTATTGAGGGCTTCTGATTGAATAAATAGCTTGACCACGCAGTGATCCGATCATGGTGCGTGAATAATGTCGCAATTCCGAGTGCGTTTTGTAAGATTTGGAGTTGTTAGAAAGTAATCTAGTCTGCACTGTACCTTATAAGCTTTATCTCTCCAGGTAAACTCTTTCTTACTGATATTTTTTTCGCGCCATATGTCGTGCAGCGAATATATGGATAAAAGGTTTGAGATCTTGTCAATGTCTGTTTTTTAATTTTCTACTGCTCTTCCTCCTATTTTGTCGAAGGCAGTCAAGGGGCAGTTAAAGTCGCCTCCGATTAAAATATTTTCATCCGCGTAACTTGAAAGCTTGTTGTTGATCTTTTCAAAGAACTGTACCTGTTGTGCAATTTCGTTTGGAGCGTAAACATTAACCAAGATAAGGTTTGAACCGTTAATTTTGGTGTCAAGAATAACTAATCTTCCACAGTTAACCTTTTAAAACCTTTCTACCTCAATATCATATTTCGGATTGAATAAGGTCATCACGCCTTTGCTATGTTTTGTGCCGTGACTGCAGAAAATCTCCCCCCCCCCCCATTCTGATTCCCAGACCGCTTTTGATTTTTCATCGCTATACGTCTCTTGCAAAAAATAAAAATGTGCGTTTTGATTGTGTAGCCATCTAAAAGTTGACCTTCTTTTGATGGACCCATTCAAACCTCTAACATTTAGGGTGACAGCTTTAATTTGCATTGATTTTGGTCCTGATTCATGGTAGGTGTGAATTTGCAACTGCATTGTTATTTTTTGAAAGAATTGGAAGAAGTGATAGAAAACCTTGAGATGCTTATGGATAGAAATGACGCCTCTAAGCAGAAACAAAAAGCAAAAATATAAGTGAAAACAAAAACAGGAAGACACTAAAACTAAAATATAACTATAAGGATAAGATGTCTTGATATTTAGACAAATTCTTCTTGCTAGTTCCATAAGAAATGTATGGAGAACAGTAAGGAGAATATGCATTTTCATATTAGGGATTAAAGAGTAAATAGTTTCAGTGCACTTTTACCACAACTAAAAAGAACTGGGCATTAATTTGTAGGTTTTCAGTTACGCCCATGTCAAACAATGTCTTTTGATCAATGATGCCCAAAATTCTCTCTCAAACCGGCAACAAGTTGGGAGAAGTAGGTTTGACGGGATTCGGGAAGGGGCTTAAATTCGAGGCGGGATACGGGATACAAGAATTTCGTGAGGGCCGAAGTGGGACGGATAGTGTTGAATTGTATTCAGAGAGGCAGCAACACTGAGTCAGGCGACCCCATTCACCTTGCACACAAAGAATCACGAAGTTGGGTCGAGAGCTGCGGATTCTGACTGGCAAGTTGGACAAACATCAACGGCAGACCTTAAATCCGTTTTAGACCCTCGGGATATGCAGGCCAGGAGCGCAGTATATCTACGGTTCTGAGGAAAATTGCTTGGTTAGGAACAGCAACATATCACGCTTCACGATGGCATCAAACTGTTCGCTAAATTTCGTAGTGTTAATAGCGTCAGAGCGGGTATAAATTCAGCGTGTTGGCCCAGCAACACGGAAACAGACCAATTTCCCACGTCACAAATCTGGATTAATAAACCTGAAATAATATCAATAAACCTCTCTTGAGCCTGTGCAATGGATCCAATGCAATTTACTCTCACCTTGCTTTAAGTTCTCCAAACGAATCTTTCTTGTTTAGAAATGTATCTGGAAATCTAAGCTTCATCTTCGGTAGTCTTCGGACATCTTCGGAACTGCCCGAGCCATTTTCGGATGCCGCTTCACTCGGATTATGAAATTCTCTCACATTTTACTCAGAAAAAATTTCAGGTATGCTCTGGTAGCTAAACACTTCTAAAACATACTAATTAATCTGTGGTTACTTTCAGTCGGTAAAAAAAACACGGAATCTAAACGCTAAAGTAACGGATAATCTCCCATGATCTCCAGCGGGACAGAAGAAAAAACTTCTTGTTTACTTAAGTAGCCGATTAATCACTGATAATCTTCAGCTTCAGCAAAACAATGAAAAAGCTAAAAAAGCTACAAAAAGGTAAAATTCATGCTAAGAGTCCTTAAGTTATGCGGATTTGAGTTTTTGGGTGAGCTTACGCAAATAAAGTACACATTTTTAGCCGTAAAAGCAGCCAAATTCATGCCAGCCGTGTCTTGCTTAGCAAGAATAATTACTAAATGTTTCCAAGACATATCATTATTCATTCACATTATATCATTTCGATTCATATATACGAATTGTAACAACACTTTTCTTTTATAAATCACCTCTACAGTCCAGACATCGATAGATTTATCACCAAACTCGCAAACACCCAAAGACAGGCAATTTTGCGGATCAGTGAAGATAGTACATGGCTCGGAGAAGGAAAAGGAAAATTTAAGTCGCATTTGACTTCGGGCCACAGGAAGATCATATCCAGACTGTATTATAACTAACTTATATTATTGTACAACACTAAAGTTTGGCGTGCTCCCATTGGTCGAAATCGAGCACGTGACGCGATAGTGTCTCTCCTCAGCGGGCGCTTATCAGCGCATAGTGCCCGCATTTGGCAATTTCGCTCAAAATTTAGCGTTGTCCTATAAAAACAATAGACTCCTTCTGTCTCAGGCCCTAAGTGCGACGGTTCAAATTTCCTTGGGTAACCTATCACACGATAGTGCCTTCGACAGAAGAACTCTATTGTTTAAATAGTATACACCAAAGCAGTGGATAGTGTTTTTCGCGCGCTCTGATTGGCTGCTCAATCTCGGGTTAGTATTCACCTCCCAGCATTGTTCTGGATCCCGTATATTGAATTTCTATCTTTCTCACGGGTTCACGGTCGTACACCCAGATTATCAGCAAATAAACTGTACCCTGCAAGGACTGATCAAACGACGTAAAAAAAAAAAAGCATTGCCCGAAGGCAACGCAGTTCTTAACACAACACCACAGTCAACAAGACCCGGCATGATAAGCGCTAATGACTAGAAGGCAGATACGGACAACGTTGTTTCGCTCTAATTGGAGCTCTTCAGCGTATCGTAGCCACCAACACAATGGTGTTACTGTGGTGTTGTGTTAAGAACTGCGTTGCCTTCGGGCAATGCTTTTTTTTTTACGTCGTTTGATCAGTCCTTGCAGGGTACAGTTTATTTATATTTTTGACTGATCACGATCTATTATGATCCGACGTGACGCAAGTATGGTCGTACACGGTTTTTGCAAAAAATTTTCTATCAGCAAATAACCCTGCTTTTGAAATTGGATATCATGTCAAGTATTCCTCGGCGTTAACAATTTTTCGTCGCAAAGAAAAGGTTTCAAACATAGTGCAAAGAATCGGCAACGATTACGGAATTGGGGAATTAATAGAACAATTATTCCAATGGCGCTTGTTGAATATGCGGTGGTAAAAAGCAATTCGGTGCGTTGTTAATCACCTCCTATTGAAAGCCACAAGCACGCATTGCGGACCTATTTGTATATAGGATTAAGAACGCTCTTAAAAATATCATCCCTTCACTTTGGAACGCGTCAATGTTAACACTAAAAGAGCTGTGGTCAGGAAATCAACTGTTTCGTTTTCAGAAAAGTAGGGATTAGGTGACACTCATAAATGGATATCGGTTAGCGTGACCTAAGCAGAGCGACTTCAATTCAACCTCACGCGAAACGACAGGGGAGTTTGATTCCGTGATTTTAATTTTGAGAGAGGCGGCTCCATCGTATAAACATCGCATCGTGATCTGTCCTTATTGTTTGTATCAAGCTGGCTAGAATGGAGTCACGTACCTCTGAAAAGAAAGACAGGCTAATATGTTTTAAAGCGTTTTCTTCATCTCGACAGACGGGAAGGTCAACAGAGAGTATTCCTCGAGTATTCGGTAACTTTCAAAAGAGTTCTTCTCTCGACGATTCATCTTTTCGGAGAACCAGATCCTTCAGTCTACCAAGAGTCTTGAAGAGAGATAAAGAGGATAAACAAAGTTTTAGTTTTAGTTTTGTGTTTGGGACAAAAACAAACCAAAAAGAAGCCTGCCCTTCCGATAAGTCGATGAAAAGCAATGGACAAGATACTGCTTTGAAACGGAATGCCAACTGCAAACGGTTAAATGGTAAACGGAGTTCGCAAAATCATTTCGTTATTCCCACAATTTGTGTTCAAACACCCGAAGAAGTGAATTTGATTCTTCAGTTGCAACCCATCGCACAGTCGCTCGAGCAGGAATCGACACAACATTTGATGCACGATAGTGCAGAAATCAAGGAATGCAATGAGAGTTCAAGAGAGGACTCTGACTCGCAACGTAGCACTACAAAGTCGCTTGACAAGGAGGAGAAAAAAGCAAGACCACGAGTTCGGAAAAGGAGCGCGTCTTGGTGCGGTGCTTTCGACACGGGGATTTCTTGCTGTGGGGATCTAACGATAAGCGCTGCAGGAGAACTAAAAAGCAGCATCTCATGGAGCGCTTTTCTCGACTCGGATTCACGAGAAACGGACCTATGTTCAACCGAATTGTAGCATGCACGCAAGGAAGGACAGTGGCTGCTTATCAAAATGATCTTCTCCATGTTGCAAACTTAACCGAGGGATAATAAACTATAACAGTTATTGTTGTTATTTAGACACTCTCAGTCGGTGATCAGAAGAAGAGGCTATTTGGTGATATTTACCGATGCCAGCGCTTTGTCACTCACCACCCTTTTTGTCGTTTATGGCTATGAACTGATTAGGTAGGAAATCATAACAGTTTATTTAGCCTCGGCATGGATCAGTGCAGGAGCCCATTGATCAGTGCTATTATTGTTACTACATGAGATTGTTTTCGATGCTATGAAGCTTCTTATCCACAGTTTGTTTCATGCTGAAATGTCCCGAAGTGGGCCCGTGATGATTTCAAGCACATTCTAGATAACTTTAACCACAATACTTGGCATGCATGTCACGCAAGTTGTAGTATACTAAAATAACTAAGTATATCATTGTGACAAGCTTACTTTATCCTTTGGCCTCCAGCATAGAATCAGACTTAACGTCACGCAAGGTGGTGCCAAATGTTGAGTCTGTGGACGAAAGCATGAATTGCCACCGTTTAAATTAGAGCTTTTTTGCAGTACTTTCCTGTGGTGCTGTTTAATATGTTGTACAAGGTCGTTCTAATGCGCCGATCAATTCGAAACTTCAACATCCCCCCCCCCGGGCATACCCCGGGCATTTGACTGTGCGTCGTGCCCAGGGAGGGGGGAATTTGAACGTTGCGTTGAAAGGGTGGGGAATTTGAACCGGATTTATCTTTTGTTCTGACGTAATACGCCCGAGAGTTTTTTCGGTTTTTGCAGGGTATGACGGATTTCCAAGATAGAATTTCGCCGTTGTTAGTTAATAACTCTTTCAAAAGAAGTTTGAAGGTGTCATTACGGCATATCTCACTCTGAAAAGCGTGAACAGTATTTGATTGAAGACGAAATTTGTCTTTGAGGAGAGTTATTTCAGTGCTAGTTGGTGGGGCATTTGAACGGCTTTTTTGCCCCGAGGAGAGGGAATTTGAACAAGCCAATCTTCAAAAGTTCAAACGCCCGGGGGGTTGCCCTGGGGAGGGATGTTGAACTTTCGAATTGATCGGCGCATAACTTTTGAGTCTGCGCGTGAAATCCTAGAGTGTGACCATTCAAATGAAAGCTAATGAGCAGTACTTTCCTGTGGTGCCGTTTATTATGCTGTACAAGGTGGGTCTAACTTTTGACCGTGAATCAAACCCAAAAGTGTAAACATTTAGGTGAAAGCTCAGTATGGAGCAGTGCTTGCATGCATGCGATGCGGTTGGTGTTTTACACTACCACTCTTAGAGGGTAACATGGCTGCTGGGAAAATCCATTATCCTCTCTTGGTTCAATATGACATAGGTTAGGAGAGTATGAAACAAATGTAGCCGTTATAAGGATATGTTCAAACTTGTAGCAAACTAAACTGTTCCCCAAATCTCGGTCACTTTTCACAGTCACGACCAGTCACGCGATTTTAAGACGGTTACAAAAAAAAATTGCTCTGATTTGAAATGAAGTTAGGACTTTCTCAAACGAATTCTTAAAGCTCGAGTTTCATGTTTAATTTTTCCATCACATGATTCGTACATCCGATGAGTTCCAAAACATTTTTGTCTCCTCCGGCAACTAGACTTTACTTGCATTCACGCTCTCTAAGGACTACATGTTGTCGATGTTTGGTAGCACTGTGAAACACAACAGGACTTGGTTGTATCAATGGCGTACAACTTTTTTACGTCCTGCCGTTGTGTCTTGGAGGAATTCCAATTGAGAGATTTCTACAAAAAGAATATGATGGTTCCACATTTTGATGCGATACCTCCCCCCCCCCCCCCCGATTAGTAGCCTCTTACACAGACTCCGATACACTTTCAACATTGTTTTTTGGCGGAAATGGGGAGAAAGTAAACAAGTTTTCCCCTCACTGTACAAATTGGAGCCCCACAAACTTCAAAGTATATGGTTGGAAATGCCGTTATTCTTTGTCCCATTCAGTGACAATCCCGATGAATTTTATCTGTTGTTATAATTTTAAGTGTAGTTAGATGTTTAGACAGTGAATTGTATTATAATATAGATTAGGAACAACGCGTGCTGCGCTCTGATTGGCTACAAAATAGAACTAGAAAAATGTGTTTTATTATTTTTGAGTTGCGTTCCTCAAGACGGCAAAACGGTGATGTAGGCCTGTGATCTGTATTTAAAAAGGGAAGAAAAGAAGAGATAAGAAATAAAGCTTTGAAAAATGAGTGGCCTAAACTGTGTAGTTTTCATTTTACCTTGAATTCTAGACAATTGAAAAAATGGTTTTATGTCCCGTTATACGAGGCGTTGTACGCCTCAACAAATAACAGAATTTACCCAGATAAAAATGTCTGGTATGCTCTCACTTGATATGACAATTATTAAGGTTTTGTCGTAAGCCTTCCACTCAAGCTGAAAGGACAGATTTTTGCTTAATCGTTTTAACCGCAACTGCCACATATTGTCATTACGCCTGGTATGCTCCTGATATCGCTTGTTACATTTACAGCGATTGTTGTTACACTGCTAATTATATAATAAGCTAAGTTCTGCTCGCATTTTGATTGGTTCTCACTTATGATCTATTAGAGGACAGACGCATAGACTACGTCATCACTAAAAACTTTTGTTTCTTTATTATATAAAAGAAATAGATTCCATTTTGCCGTGCGTCTGTTCAGTAACACATCACAGAAGAACATCAGTGACACACTCGCCTAACAGCTCGTGTGCCACTTTTTTGTTCTTACCACATTTTGACGTCATGTGTGATTTATTACTGAACAGAGGTATGGCAACATGGAATCTATTTGTTAAATCAACTACATGTGTAACATCAATATTCTCATATCTGGCAAAAAAATTAAAAGAAATTTATAAAAATAACAAACTGTCCAGTACGTTTTGTCACCTGCATAATCATTTTAGCATAATTTAGGATTGTATCTAGGATTGCACGTCAATTCACTACTTTGTACTGACTCAGTAGCTAGGAAAAGGAAGCCGAGGCGGCCAACGATTTTCATCTTTTTGATGAGTATTCATTATCAAAACTCTGCAAAATGAGATTGCCTCTCTGTAGCTGATGGATGCATTTGAGGAAAGGAGGTTTCTTTTTTCTTGCATTAAAATGCTGATGACAATGATGAAGTCAGCCTAATATTTCTAATTGGCGTTGACGTACGCACGTAAAGCGGTTTTTCAAGATAAGACGTTATTTTGTTTTTCCTTGGAGCTGATGAGAAGTAAAATCTCCACCTCGTATCTGTTACCAAGTGATTGAAACCTCATCTCATAAAATGTTAAAATGATAATTATTTTCGCTTGGGGTGTTAAATACTAAATACCTAGCACGGACAAAATCTAAAATTGCCTGCAACATTTTAATCATGCAGCCACGTAATTATTGAAAACGAACACAGTTTGTTTGTCTATTTTTTTTAGTAATACTCCTTAAGTGTAACCATTCAGATGGGACCTACTGGAGCAGATCGTGCTATCGTAGTCAGTGTCAGTGTTAACATGTATAACGGGGTTCTAACTTTTGAGTCAGTAGAGGAAATCCTTAGTGCGACATTTCAAACAAAAAGCAGTTAAACAGTTGTTTCATGTGATTATGTTTGTCTTTCATTCATTCATTCATTCATTCATTCATTCATTCATTCATTCATTCATTCATTCATTCATTCACTCATTCATTCATTCATTCATTCATTCAGTTTGCAAAAAGGAATTTAAAGGGTTTGGTTTTCAAACGGTTTAGTCTGGGGTAGGGTCTAGAAATAAGAGAGCTTTGGTCTAGAATATGGTACTATCGTTAATCGCGGCAAAACTAGGGATTGACACTAGGGATTATAGGTGTTTATTCTAGAATAAGGACGCAAAATGCAGCTGAACGTGGTCAGGTATAGGTTAAGTGTCTCAGAGGGGGGCCAAAGGCATACTCCCACTCAAAAATTCACAGATTGCCTTCCCGGGTTTTCCAGTATCGATTCTTGGGACTTGGGAGCGATGGCGTTAACGGACTGTTGACACAATTGTTTGTTTTCTCGAACAGACGTGCATAAATGTTAGATGTTGGGTCTGGTTACATGGTATGACGTGTGTGAATGTATCGACAGTAACGAGTTCGATGAGTCATTATTTCAGCAAAGCAAATTTACAGGTTTGGGTGCACGTGAAGACATGCCAACAATGCATGTTGTGCTAATGGATAATGGCAATGGCCTTTGAAGATCATATTAACCTTTAGCTTTAGAGATTTAGAAAGCGTCACAGTTGAAACTGAAAGATATTCAAATGAGACTTCGTTTTATTTTGTTTATTAGATAAAGACAAAGTAGTAACTGCTGTAGCTTTCATTTGGCTGGGCACTCTTTAGTATTTTATTCACAGAGTCAAACTTAGAAGCACCGTGTACAGCATAATACACAGTACCACAGGAAAACACCGCTCAGTAACTTTCAACTGAATAGTCACACTTTAGGATTTCATCCACAGACTCAAAAGTTATAACCACGTTGTACCGCAAAATAAACAGCACCACAGGAAAGTACTGTTCAGTAGCTTTCATTTGAATGGTCGCACTTTAGGATTTCATCGACAGACTCAAAAGTTAGATCCACCTTGTACAGCATAATAAACAGCTCCATAGGAAAGTACTGCTCAGTAGCTTTCATTTGAATGGTCACACTTTAGGATTTCATCCACAGACTCAAAAGTTGGAACCACCTTGTACAGCATAATAAACAGCTCCATAGGAAAGTACTGCTCAGTAGCTTTCATTTGAATGGTCGCACTTTAGGATTTCATCCACAGACTCCTTGTACAGCTTTTAAGTACCACGTAACAGTACCACTCCAGCTCAGTAGCTTTTATTTGAATTGACCATGACGTACTTTTCGCAGAATCCCAAAAGCTATACCACATCGCACAGCTTAATAAACTGCGTCAGAAGAAACTACTGCTTAGTAGTTTTGTTTACACTGTGACACTGTGAAATGCTACCATTCAAAATGAAAGGAGTACATTTACTAGTGTTGCGTTTTTTGCTTTGCGTTTTTTCCTTCGAACGTGATCGCTTTTAGACAAGAAAGAGATAACCTCGTTTTATCTTCTAAAATCAGATAGGCAGGACACACGAATATAATAATAGATTATTCGCTCTTGACGAATATCAATATAAATATAGAAGTCTTCTGATATCATCTTGTCTTGGCAAAACTTTATCTGATTTGACGAACTTATCTGTTTAGCATCCTGTGCCAAGAGGAAGGTCAATTCGGGGAAGGCGGGGGAGGGGGGGGGGGGGGTGCAAAGAAAAAATCGCAACCTTACCCAGCCACTCAAAATATCAACTGAATCCTTGCATGGTTTCCATTTTTTCTTTGTTCACTTTTCTCGCTATGTTTACAGGTCATCAAAAGCTTTAAAATGCTCACAGTATCAGATTTTAAGAGACTGTCAAATACTGTCTTAAGTACTTTGGAACCCTTTAGCCTTAGAAAAATACACATTAAATTAATTAACTAGCTCATTTAAGATTACGTAGTGTTACAGTATCAATGTTAATTATTTCACCGCTCCAAAAGCGGCCAGTTTTAAAAGTAAAGTGCCCAATTCATTTCCGGTTTCAAAAGCAGCCACTCCTTGGCTTTCATCTGAATGCTCGTAGTGAAGGACTTCGGACACAGTCGACTGAAACGTTAGAATTTTGTTGTAGAGGGGAACAATACAACAGGAAACTGGGTACTGCTCTGTTTGAATGATCACACTCAGTTTAAAATTCAACCACAGACTGAAAAGTTAGAACCACTTTGTATAGCATAATGAACATCATCACAGTAAAGTACTACTCAATTGTTTCCATGGAGTGGTCACACTTTAGGATTTCGTCCACAGACTCAACTTGGAAATCATCATAAACAACATTATAGGCGAAGTATACTGATCATATAGTCATACTTTCATTTGAGGTTGAATAGGTTAACCAGTCAGCTGACAGGAAGAATAACATCAACTATGTCGGAAAGACTGTCTTGATAGAAGGTCAATTCTAATTACAGTACGAATGAAGTATTTTGAGCTGATGACTGAAAGGTTAAACCTTAAACTCAGTCCAGAGTCGAACCTTCAATCATGTGATAATTGTGACTGAAATCTTGATTTTTAGGAGAAAACAACCTTCAACACCTGGTCATCATTCATCCAGATGAAAGTTATTGAGCAGGGCTTTTCTGTATAATTGTTTATTACGCTGTACAAGGTGGCTCCAAGTTTTGAATCTGTGGATGAAATCCTAATATGCAACCATTCAAATGAATGCTACCGAGCAGTACTTTCCTGTGGGTTTATTATGCTGCACAAGGTGGTTCTAACTCTTGAGTCTGTGGATGAAATCCTAAATTGTGACCATTCAAGTGAAAGCCAGCTACTGAGCAGTTCTTTCCTGTGGTGCTGCTTATTATGCTGTACAAGGAGGTTCTAACTTTTGAGTCTGTGGGTGAAATCCTAAAGTGTGACCATTCAAATGAAAGCTACTGAGCAGTTCTTTCCTGCGGTGCTGCTTATTATGCTGTACAAGGTAGTTCTAACTCTTGAGTGTAAATGAAATCCTTACGTGTTACCATTCAAATGAAAGCTATTAAGCAGTACTTTCATGTGGTGCTCAAAAGCTGTACAAGATGATTCGATCCGTTTTGAGTATAAATCGACTATGACCACTGAAGCAAAAGCCACTGGGAGGTACTTTTCCGGCGGTACTGTTTGTTATGTTGTACAAGGTGGATCTAACTTTTGAGTTCGTGGATAAGATCCACCAATGGGAACATTCAAATGAAAGCTACTGAGCAGTACATTTCCTGTGGTACTGTTTAATACGTTGCACAACCTAGCGTTGTAAAGTACTTATTATTACTTACAGAGTTGGTTACTCAATAGTTGTGTGTAAAACCCTTATCTTTCCTTGTGTTACCATTCTCAATGGAATCTCTACTTTTCAGCAGTGTAGTTTGTTTTGCAATATTTTTTCTTTTCGTAAATTTGGAAATTTCGATCGGTTTGGAGCTTGGCCGGAATCTTAATCCTTTAAGCCCTAGCGTCATTATACAAATTCTCCTCACTGTTTAGCATACATGTTCTTGAGCACTAGTTGGGAGAACTTGTTAATTTACCAGACAGCTTTAGGTGATCACTTACTTAATTCTCGTGGCTTGTATCTGCTATAATGCACTGATTTAATGAGGAGAAATTTGATTGTTATCACAGTTGGAAGGACGAAAGGTTAAGGTATTCAAACACCCCGGTTTAACACCCACCTCACGTTACATCGAGTATTCATCCCTGTGCGTACGTAGCATCAGCATTTATTCAAGAAACAAAGGGTGGTTAATTGACTAATTTGACTCAAAACGTTGTTTAAGTAACATTACAAATGTTTTATTCTCGTGTTATAGGAATCACCTTTGCACGTTTTGGATTAAAATAGTAGTGTCATTAAACATTTCGGGAGTACGTTTGTCGGCAAGGATAAGCTGTAGATCGTAAGATAAGAGCGATATCCCGATTGAGAACATTCCCATGCATTATTTACTGCGCAAAGGCAGGTCAACACCCCGCCATATCTACTTGTAGGTTTCAGGTATGCACGATCACCTCTCTAGGCAAGCCAAAAATGACTCTTGTACTATCCGAAAGCGAGGGAAAGCACAACTATGCATCATTATTTACGACCAATAAGGATCATATCTCTTGACCCTTTTATTGGTAATTAATTCGGCTCTCTTTAGAGCATTTACTTATCACGGATATTGCCATGCAAACATCCGGATCAAAACATTAACAAATTGCACAAAATGTAATGATTTTTTTGGATAAAATATAACTGAATAGATCGTCTTCTTTTGTGTCACGTTTCAGACATTCCTACGTAAAGATGCGACGCAGGAATTCGGCATGTTCCGTTTTCGGGTTTCCGAACGGGTCATTGAATTGTGAAATATTAACAGTACAATAATGCTCAAAGGTACTTAAAACTTTTAAAATCTTAAGTACTATTTTTCCAATATTTCAAAGCTCAGTCGAGCACAAATCAGTCTCGATCATTCCCTCCTCATATCTAAATCCTTTCAAAGCCATGTAACTCAAACGCGTTTCAGACTGTTTGCGAGCTCCGCCATTACGCAAAATGTCATCTCCATTCGACGGAGAGGTCACAATTATTTCTGGGGAAAATTTGGACAAATTATTTCTTTGCGTAGCGTTAATATCAGGTGTCACGAAAGCTTGCTTTTGTAAGGTTAGATTGATGGAGTTCTCCAGACTAGGTTTGTTGGTTTCAACTTTGCCGCTGAATGAATTGGTCCTTCGTAAAACCTTACTTGGAAATTCCACCGATTTCGCGTCGTTTTCCGCCGAATCCTTGCGTCCCTGTTTTGCTCCGTGCCTCCAACCCAACAAACCACTGAAAGACTTGCTTCGTTTCATTCGACGGCTTCTTTTTGGTTTGGTTGTTTTGTCTACGTTTTCCGTAGCTTCACTTTTCAATGCAATACGATATGTCATCGAAGATGTCTCTTCCTTTCCTTTACTTTTTCCGTTCTTTGCAGGCGTAATCCCCGCCACACTGTTCTCCTTAATACTATTTTCAGAGCCATTCCTCTTCAAAGTCTCTTGTTTCAGATTTAGGTCGTGGTTTGGGCGAGAGTTATACTTTGCTAAATCGGAGCGACTCTTACGAGAAAGAACTGGTCTAAGGGCAGCTTTGATGGAGCTCTTTCTCTCCCTGCATTCCACGTCTTCATCAAGCTCATTCCTCGAATGCCGTCTTTGTTTCACTGGAAGCCCTGCATCAAACGAACCCGAAGCACCACGACTTTCACGACTAGCATTCGCGGGCAAAGCATCCTCAAGTTCACTTTCCTTCGCTGCCAACTCATCCGTGGAGCTAAAAACATCACTATCGCTCCCAGACGGCGATCTGTTTCGCATCCGAAGCCCAAGTTTGGAGATCTCTTGCCCAAGACGACGCACTGCAGATGTCATAACTGAGCGATCCTCTTGTTTCATCCTCTAGTATCCATCCAAAAAGACAAACAGATGCAGTGCTATATTAAGAAAGCCCAAGCACTGACCTTGGATAACAGCGTTAACTATATAGGTTCCTGTTTATATTGTCTACTATTGTTCGCCGAACTGTTTTCGTAAGATCTCGAAATCGATAGATCACTTAACTGTCGCACTTTCCAATTCAGTTGAGTTTCTGTTCCATTTTCTCTTTTCCTTCCAAATCTTGCTTCACTTGGCCTCCTTGTGACGATTATTTATCTTTGGAAGAATTACCGCAATTCGTTTGAGTGTTTTCAATTGAAAAGCAGACAAATGAGACAACGCGTTCGGACAACAGATTTTCCTTGTGTGTCTATTCAATCAGCTCAATGCCATCACGAGTGAGTGTATTGTATTTCGTGACGTACATTATATGAGTGGTCTGTTACCGGTTTTGCGCACCCTGGTCAGTTTTCAATTCCTTCAACAGTTCAAGTGACTTGTTTCGTATAGTCGCGTGACGGAACTATCAGAATGCAGCGTGCTGGGATACAAAAATAGATATAATTCATTTAAGACTGATTAGCAGGTTGTAATTGATAACGTGGTGGCATATAACCTCTGAGTTCCGGCCTATTTTTCCGTACTGCAAGTCGAAGACTAGCTGGGCATTTCCTGAACGAAAAGCATATCCCTTTCTTTCAAAGGCAATATTTACGTCTAACTTTTGTGTTTGTTGCCAGTGAAATCATCTGCTGTGCTACTTCATTCAGTATTGTTTATTTATATACTCTTCCCTTGGTGGCTGTGTATGTAAACAGTTGAAGTGTGACCATTCAAATGAAAGCTATTGAGCAGTGCTTTCTTGTGAAACTGTTTATTATGCTCTACAAGGTGGTTTTAACTTTTGAGTCTGTGGATAAAATCCTAAAGTGTGACCATTCAAATGAAAGCTACTGAGCAGTACTTTCCTGTGGTGTAGTTTATTTTGCTGCAGAAGGGGGTTGTTACTTCTGAGTCTGTGGATGAAATCCTAAAGTGTGACCATTCAAATGAAAGCTATTGAGCAGTACTTTCCTGCGGTGATGTTTATGTTTCTGTCCAAGGTGGTTCTAACTTTTGAGTCTGTCGATATTTAATCGTGACGTGTGACCATTCACGTGAAAGTTTTAAACAATACTCATATTTGTGCAGTTCCGTCAACTTTGTGGAAATTTTCACTTTTCCCTATGTGCTTAGTGTAAATATAAATGCCCAAAAAAATTTCTTTTAGCTTATAAATGGCCTTTTCAAGGCAAGTATTTTTAATAAGACAGCGATTGCGTAACGATAGACAGCGTTTGACATCCAGGACAGGAACTTGTGGAACAAACGCTATCTGACGTTTCATGTGAGCTGCTGCTTTTTCAGTCTGTCATTAGTACCTGACTTTCGCAGAAATCATTTTTAATCTCACTTGAGTATACAATGCATGGAAGTGCGCATGAATCATTCAAAAGCTTGATAACAAAAGGTGCAAATAAAATCTCAAGTACTGTACTTATGGCGTAAAATATACGTACGTGGCCGTTACAGGAAAACAACTCTGTTGTCTGTGTATGTGTTTTGGCTATCTCTAAAATAGGGAACGGGGAATCGAGCAACGGGGAACGGGGAACGGGGAACGGGGAACGGGGAACGGGGAACGGGGAACGGGGAATGGGGAACGGGGAATCTCTAAAATAGGGAATCTCTAAAACAGGGAATCTCTAAAATGGGGAATCTCTAAAATGGGGAATCTCTAAAATAGGGAATCTCTAAAACGGGGAATCTCTAAAATAGGGAATCTCTAAAACGGGGAATCTCTAAAACAGGGAATCTCTAAAATAGGGAATCTCTAAAACGGGGAATCTCTAAAACAGGGAATCTCTAAAATAGGGAATCTCTAAAACGGGGAATCTCTAAAATAGGGAATCTCTAAAATAGGGAATCTCTAAAATAGGGAATCTCTAAAACGGGGAATCTCTAAAACGGGGAATCTCTAAAATAGGGAATCTCTAAAATAGGGAATCTCTAAAACGGGGAATCTCTAAAATAGGGAATCTCTAAAACGGGGAATCTCTAAAATGGGGAATCTCTAAAATAGGGAATCTCTAAAATGGGGAATCTCTAAAACGGGGAATCTCTAAAATAGGGAATCTCTAAATCCACAAGCCCGAACTAAAATCTCATGTCTGTTTTTCTCTCTACCATAATTTGGAAAGAATAGATAACCCAAGGGACCCTATAAACGCGTTGCGTGACCAACTCGTCACACATCCCTTTAATAAGGCACCGTAATTGCAGATTGAAGAGAGGTATCTTTTTCGGTGTAATAAAATTGAGTGAACTGAAATAAATCACATCCTGCTGATTGTGATACAATTTATTTTTGTGTGTTGACTGCCGATACTACTTGCAACACTTCTTTAAGTCTTATTCCACGCTCCAGTTTCTCATTACTGTCACCTGTATTTTGATTGAACTGGTTAGCATTTGTATTACAATAAGAAGATACTGCACAGCTAAGTCGCGGAAACGCACACAGGAACGTTGTTGGCCAGATTCCATCCCCACTTGCCTGTTTACCTTTCAAATAAAGAGTTTATGTTTGCTACACGTAGAAGAGAGTCAGAACGCCTCGACTTCTCATTCTGAACAGTTCGTAAGGTATTTGATGCAAACTGACGGACCCGTGAGGAAACCGAAACTAAATAGGATCCAAACCCACCAATGGCAGTTCACGTTTGTAATGGGAATTCTTTGGATAATTTTTTCATGGCCAATCAAAGAAAACGTAATGATAACTTTGTACAAGTGGCATCGGAACGGCGCGCAGCACTGTAACAGAAAAGCGCTGCTTCGATTGCGAATTGCCGAGTCGACCAAGCCGTGTTCCACCGTGGAAAGGTAAGCAAACATCACCACCCGTGATACCCTGCTAACAGAGACGAAATACGAGAGACGCGAACATCATCGTACATGCTAAGAAAACTTTCCAGATAGAAACACTCTGCTAGCAGGGTATACCTATAAACTGTAAAATGTTAAGCACGTTTTCGAATTCTCGTATGAACGGTAACAATACCTATGTTATATTATTTTACTGTAAGCAAAAGAAAAAATGTACAACAGCCTCATTTTACCAATAACTAATAAAGGAGCCATTTACGCTGGCTTTGCGCCTCGAGCCAACAACATGTGACTGTGATGTCGTGACCTTTTACGTCTCGACTGTGATGGCGTGATTTTTGACATCTTGAGCCAAAAACATGTTGCGTTTTGAGAGGTGACTGTTATTGTCTAGACTTGTTCCAGATATACCTTATTTTTACTTATTTTCGCGCGTCTTAATTTTAGCGAATTGAAAAAAAAAATTGAGAAATTAAAGGCCAGCACAAAAAATCCTCTCAAAATTTACACACGCAGAATGTAATACACTCGTGAGAAATTTACATAATCAAACATATGAATCAATAAATATAAGAGCGATTTTCGTTTGACCTTGAAAAAGTGTTTCCGTAAGCGTTCGTTATTTGTTTCATCAGCCACTAGTTAAAAATGTGAAAACAAGACCTCGTTCCTTTACCGCTGAAGAGAACCCTAATATGGGTAAAGCATTGTTCCATTGTGCAATCGTATTGCTGAATACAGAGGTACATGAAAGCTCTTTACTAGGTGGAAAATGCTTGATGTTCGCTAAACCAACCAAAAGCCGTGTGCGTTTGTGTCTGTTCCCTAAACCAATTAAATTAAATTGCCATTGTTTGATTCCTTTGTTGTTTGTTCGCACGTAGTTACTTCAAGGTCAAACGAAAATCGCTCTTACATTTATTGATTCATATGTTTGATTATGTAAATTTCTCACGAGTGTATTACATTCTGCGTGTGTAAATTTTGAGAGGATTTTTTGTGCTGGCCTTTAATTTCTCAATTTTTTTTTCAATTCGCTAAAATTAAGACGCGCGAAAATAAGTAAAAATAAGGTATATCTGGAACAAGTCTAGACAATAACAGTCACCGCTCAAAACGCAACATGTTTTTGGCTCAAGATGTCAAAAGTCACGCCATCACAGTCACATGCTGTTGGCTCGAGGCGCAAAGCCAGCGTAAATGGCTCCTTTATTAGTTATTGGTAAAATGAGGCTGTTGTACATTTTTTCGTTTGCTTACAGTAAAATAATATAACATAGGTATTGTTACCGTTCATATGAGAATTCGAAAACGTGCTTAACAGTTTACAGTTTATAGGTATACCCTGCTAGCAGAGTGTTTCTTTCTGGAAAGTTTTCTTAGCATGTATGATGATGTTCGCGTCTCTCGTATTTCGCTTAGTTCTTTTGTTTATCGTGAATACAAAACGAAAAGTCTCTGTTAGCAGGGTATCACGGGTGGTGATGTTTGCTTACCTTTCCACGGTGGAACACGGCTTGGTCGACTCGGCAATTCGCAATCGAAGCAGCGCTTTTCTGTTACAGTGCTGCGCGCCGTTCCGATGCCACTTGTACAAAGTTATCATTACGTTTTCTTTGATTGGCCATGAAAAAATTATCCAAAGAATTCCCATTACAAACGTGAACTGCCATTGGTGGGTTTGGATCCTATTTAGTTTCGGTTTCCTCACGGGTCCGTCAGTTTGCATCAAATACCTTACGAACTGTTCAGAATGAGAAGTCGAGGCGTTCTGACTCTCTTCTACGTGTAGCAAACATAAACTCTTTATTTGAAAGGTAAACAGGAAAGTGGGGATGGAATCTGGCCAACAACGTTCCTGTGTGCGTTTCCGCGACTTAGCTGTGCAATATCTTCTTATTGTAATACAAATGCTAACCAGTTCAATCAAAATACAGGTGACAGTAATGAGAAACTGGAGCGTGGAATAAGACTTAAAGAAGCGTTGCAAGTAGTATCGGCGGTCAACACACAAAAATAAATTGTATCATAATCAGCAGGATGTGATTTATTTCAGTTCACTCAATTTTATTACACCGAAAAAGATACCTCTCTTCAATCTGCAATTACGGTGCCTTATTAAAGGGATGTGTGACGAGGTGGTCACGCAACGCGTTTATAGGGTCCCTTGGGTTATCTATTCTTTCCAAATTATGGTAGAGAGAAAAACAGACATGAGATTTTAGTTCGGGCTTGTGGATTTAGAGATTCCCTATTTTAGAGATTCCCCGTTTTAGAGATTCCCCATTTTAGAGATTCCCTATTTTAGAGATTCCCCATTTTAGAGATTCCCTGTTTTAGAGATTCCCCGTTTTAGAGATTTCCTATTTTAGAGATTCCCTATTTTAGAGATTCCCCGTTTTAGAGATTCCCTATTTTAGAGATTCCCTATTTTAGAGATTCCCTATTTTAGAGATTACCCGTTTTAGAGATTCCCCATTTTAGAGATTCCCCATTTTAGAGATTCCCTGTTTTAGATATTCCCTATTTTAGAGATTCCCTATTTTAGAGATTCCCCGTTTTAGAGATTCCCTATTTTAGAGATTCCCCGTTTTAGAGATTCCCTATTTTAGAGATTCCCTATTTTAGAGATTCTTCGTTTTAGAGATTCCCCGTTTTAGAGATTCCCTATTTTAGAGATTCCCTATTTTAGAGATTCCCCATTTTAGAGATTCCCCATTTTAGAGATTCCCCATTTTAGAGATTCCCTGTTTTAGATATTCCCTATTTTAGAGATTCCCCATTTTAGAGATTCCCCGTTTTAGAGATTCCCTATTTTAGAGATTCCCCGTTTTAGAGATTCCCTATTTTAGAGATTCCCTATTTTAGAGATTCTTCGTTTTAGAGATTCCCCGTTTTAGAGATTCCCTATTTTAGAGATTCCCTATTTTAGAGATTCCCCGTTTTAGAGATTCCCTATTTTAGAGATTCCCTGTTTTAGAGATTCCCCGTTTTAGAGATTCCCCATTTTAGAGATTCCCTATTTTAGAGATTCCCTATTTTAGAGATTCCCCGTTTTAGAGATTCCCTATTTTAGAGATTCCCTATTTTAGAGATTCCCCGTTTTAGAGATTCCCTATTTTAGAGATTCCCCGTTTTAGAGATTCCCTATTTTAGAGATTCCCCGTTTTAGAGATTCCCTATTTTAGAGATTCCCTATTTTAGAGATTCCCTATTTTAGAGATTCCCCGTTTTAGAGATTCCCTATTTTAGAGATTCCCCGTTTTAGAGATTCCCTATTTTAGAGATTCCCCATTTTAGAGATTCCCCATTTTAGAGATTCCCTGTTTTAGAGATTCCCTATTTTAGAGATTCCCCGTTCCCCATTCCCCGTTCCCCGTTCCCCGTTCCTCGATTCCCCGTTCCCTATTTTAGAGATAGCCTATGTGTTTTGTAGCTAAGGTATAAAAAGTGTGTGACATCGTACGATTGAAGAAGTGACGCGTGTCAAAATCTCCTGCACGTGGGCATGTTAGGGATGATCCGCTTATCCAATTTTCGTAAAATAATGTATAATCCTACACTGAAATACGTACGTATACGTCTCGCCTTTCGCCTGCGCAGACTTTGTTTGAGCTCGTCACATTCTTTTCTCACGAAGGAAGAAATACACTTTAGGTCTCAACGTTCTTATTGTTCATAAATAGTGAAGCCGCAATGGAGTGAAGCCGCAATGTTCTTAAAACTTTCTTAGTTTTTCCAACTAAGAGAAAATTCAGTTTTGCAATAAATCACTACGAAATTACAAAACATCTGTTGCTATTATCACTGAGCTACTGATGCATTTTATAATGAAGTCGAAAATTGCAATGGGTGAAAATATTTGCTACTCTCGACTTTTTTTCACGAAGAAAGCTGGTACTCTATTACACTGAATGCTGCACATGAACTTTCATTTACGAAAATGGTAAAAATAAAGTTTCAGCCTTGGGTACGAATTTTGATTATTCATGTTCTAGTAATGTTTCGGCGTTCATGAATTCTTTTACGTCTTTCTGATAATTTGAAGTCTTTCTCTGAAAGGGGTTAGGTCACAAGAATTTTCACATTTCGGATGACTGAAAATGTGCTGAATTTTTTTCGTACACGGAATGCCCTTAGAAGACCAAGAGAAAGAAATTCAGTGAAGAACAAACCACAATCAGTTTCTGGCGATTTTTCCACGAAATAAATAAGGGGGAAAACTTGAAAACATTTAACCTAATTTTTTGAAATTGGAATCCAACTGAGTAATTTTAAACCTAACTGAACCATTATTTTGGGGCTTCCTTCTTGACTGTAATGTGTCTTTTATGAATCAATGTAATCCTAAAAATAGGCTACAAAGCCCCTTTAAGCCTTTAATTTTGTGATTTTTCGAATTGTATGATTAGTTTGTATGTAAAATAAAATTCTGGACAGCGCAAACAGCAACGCAAACGCAACAGAGAAGTGAATGGTGCCGGATTAAGGCTGGACGAAATAACCATATTCTACATTCTATTGCATCTCTATTGCTGTATTCTAGTTTCTGTCAGGAGTGCTCCTGTTTCTGTCTTTTCTCTGCTTTAACCGATCAGTTAGCTCTTTTATTATCTTTTCCTTAAGGTAAACAGAGAGGAGAAAATAGAAGTTGATCAATAGAATTTGGTGTACATGTTATGGTTCAATTTTATCCTTGGTTCAATTTTTTTTTGTTTTTTGTTTTTTTGTTGTTGTTTTTGTTTTGTTTTGTTTTGTTTTAAGTTCATTATCATGCATTACCATACACAAAAACAAAGGAAAATAAAAATTGACCCAAGGATAAAATTGAACTACAACATACACAAAGTTGACGATTTTCTATATTCTTGTAACATATCTGCTCATCAGTGTTATGATGCTGTAGTGAGAGATTAGACATTGATCTCTCTATGGAAATATCGACCAATTAAATTTGGTGGTAATACGAGACAACGTCCCGTAGATAATATTAAAGATGACTTCGTTTATTCTCATTAACTATATGCTTAACACTATATCAGTACCTTAAGGAGAAGTTAGACATTGATCTCTCTTGTAAATTAGCTACAACTGGTTACCCTCAAGTCTGCATACTCAAAATTCTGACCCCAGTGGGTGTATTTGAATCGCTTCACCCCAGACATTTACCGTCTTCTCGAATCTTCACTGTGCTTATAATCTCATTATTTTGCGGTCATTATTTTGCGGTCATTATTTTGCGGTCATTATTTTGCGGTCATTATTTTGCGGTCATTATTTTGCGGTCATTATTTTGCGGTCTACCAAGAAAACCACAGGAAGTTTCAAAATTTTGTTTGATTAAATGATAATTAAAGTAGGTTGCTTTGGCTATTTTTATAATATCCGGTTTTTAACCGTCAGCTGGCAACAAATAATTACGTTTTCAACTTACGTCAAGTATAGATGTTGAGCGACTAAACGGAAACTCGACTCTTTATCCCCTAAAGGTGACGAAGTACATTTTCGACAAATTTTAAGAAATATTTGGTTGGGGAAAACAAAGTGCACTACTGTAGCGTACTGTTTAATGGCTTTGATTTAACAACTGACACACTTAAAAATTTCATCGACGGACTTAAAAGTTAAAACCACCTCGTAAAACATAACAAACAGTACCACAGGATAGTACTGTGCAGTAGTCGTTTCGTCTAAATGGTCACATGTTAGGATTTCATCCACAGACTGGGAAGTAAGAACCACCTTGTACAGCATAATAAACAGCACACAAGAAAGTACTGCTCAGTAGCTTTCAGTTGAATGGTCACACTTTAGGATTTCATCCACAGACTCAAAAGTTAGAACCACCTTGTACAGCATAATAAACAGCACCACAGGAAATTACTGCTCAGTAGCTTTCATTTGAATGGACACACTTTAGGATTTCATCCACAGACTCAAAAGTTAGAACCACCTTGTACAACATAATAAACAGTACCACAGGAAAGTACTGTTCAGTAGCTTTCATTTGAATGGTCACATTATAGGATTTCATCCACAGACTAAAAAATTTAAAACCACCTTGTACAGCATAATAAACAGCACCACAGGAAAGTACTGCTCAGTAGCTTTCATTTGAATGGTCACACTTTAGGATTTCACCCACAGGCTCAGAAGTAAGAAGCACCTTGTACAGCATAACCAGGACCGCGAGAAAGTACTGTTCACTAGCTTTCATCTGACTGTTGTCAATGTTCACACTTGAGAATCTGTTCACAGACTCGAAGGTTAGAGCCGGCCTATATAGTAAACATCACTACAGGAAAGAGGGTCTGAGTAGGTTTTTCAACCGTCAGCATCGGGTCACCCGTCAAACGGCCCAAGGTTATCTGTCAGCTGTGCAAAAAGAGCAATTTTAGCGTCAATCCTTTAGATCGGAAGGAGTCTGGGTAATTGTCGAGAGTCGAGAGTCGAGAGGACCAAGTCGAGAGTCGAGACTAACATGTCGAGAGTCGAGACTCATTAGT